>JAPWIX010000013.1:1200000-2400000 GCA_028751805.1 Podosphaera xanthii | reverse complement strand
CGGTATCAAGTTGAGGTTTGTACTAAAAGAGAGATATGTGAGTAATAAGCTTGGACATGTTATGGACCGCGTTAGCTTCAAGGGCGCTAAGCCACAGATGCGGGAGTTTTCTGCAGGTACATGTTTTTTATCCGTAATAGCCGCTCTTCCCGACCAAGTCGATTCTAGAAAAAGAGTAGTGGAATTATCAATCGAGAAACTCCTTCCCCTGACGAAAACGTCTCCGATCGGTATATGCGACAAATTTCACGTCACGTATAGATACATTCACATTACAGCCTTTACGATCATGGCTCTCAATCATCAGCCGTCCGTGGCCCATGTTGGATCGTTTCCCGACATGGATGAGATTTGATGACAACTACAGTCGACCCTGGCGATGACAGGAGTGCGTCCGGTGTAATGGGTAAATAAATAGATTTACAGTAGAGCCCCTCTTAGCTAATAGTGGGTCCCGGTATAAATGTTGAGAAGATTCATTGTAACTTGGACTTTTACATTTGCAACACTTACCCTTACAGGTCATTTTGCGTGCAGGGGTAAGTATTGCAAATATAAACGGTAAAATATCTATGAATCTCTTCAGTAATTATACCGGGACCCACTATTAGCTAAGAGGGGCTCTACTGTATTGGGATTGGACCCGACGCGCGACTGTTATCCTAAAGTTCGACGGTATCCGTGCGCCATCAGATTTGGAGGGAGACTTGTCCCGTCCGCGGGCTCGCGACGTGTGCGCACTGGACCACCAGTTACAAGACGACGACTAACCAACGGATGTGTGCCTTACGTCATCCAAAACTCACGCATAGGTGCCCAAACACATTGATGTGTTTCAAAGACGACGTCGCTCACGAACTTTGACCTCGTGGCGCCATGAACCACATCTGTCGTACCGCATGCGAAGAGACAGTCTGATAACAGGAGAGTGTTTCTATCAGGATATGAGAATACTGTCCTGTGCAGTTATTTAATGACATGTAGTAAAAAGATGGTGTATATATTTCTCTCTCTATGCTACCTCTATCCCATATACTCTTTTCTCTCGACCAGTAGGACTTCCGTTTACATAGTTTCGTATAGCTAGAATATCTCCATACACTTGGTGTTTAGAACTTTACATAATAAAAAGGAAAGCATCGCTCCTTTCTGAAACATCTTGTCAGCCGATGTAACTTGCTTAGCGAAGGTCATATTGAAACGATAGTTAATTCTTGTTTGATTTCCAGAATAAGTTTCAGATTATTCTGTTCCATTGTTGTCTCAATCTTGACAGTTTCGAAGAAAGGGTTGTCATGGCGACTTGCATTGGTCACGAGTTTTCACCGCGAATCTCTCATCATGACTCTTCAAGAGGTCAAATGCTGTCCTGTTGCCCTCGCCCACGTCAAGAATAGACGAACTTCAAACGAGACGAGCTTGATTCCTTCTCTTCAATAGCGTTCGACAGGGTCGGATGGTGCAGTGGTACACTGTCTGGTCCGCTTTCTCAAAGAGAGTCGAGGTAGCCGAGACCCATGCCCCACGTGGGACTGGAGAAAACGGGGGTGAGTCTAGTACATGAGACCCATGCCACATTTCACGCGTAGTGATAGATGGAGCGATGACGAAGGGACACCCGACATCTAGAGGTGGCTAAGATTTACTTCTGCGGTCGACAGTGACGGTTTAGGGCAGCGAATGCCGTAAAGTAGCTGACGTGGAGTGACATCGTCAATTGAATCAGTGCTTCATAGCCTCTGGGGTGCATACACAAGAATGATAAGAGGAGTGCCTCACACAACCACACTCCACGATTAGGCAATGACACACTCAAGCGAAACCCGTGAAAGTCGGGTTCGACACCTCTGTGCGTACACCAGCTACGAGTAGATATCGAATGCACAGCTGGGAGAAACCTGGTTACGACATGAGATCGATGCAAGGTAGAGATCTAAATTATAGCTCTTCCAAGTAATAGATAGACGTATCTGTGAGAATGGAAAGTGGGAATGGCAACTTGTACGGGTTGTCGGTACTGAAGATACCAAGGACGTTGCGGGAAGAAGAAGCGACAGGAATTGTGACACGGGAAGTACTAATGCTGTACCGTCAGCACCGTGACCAGACGTAACTGTGGTGGGCGGTCCCTCCCGTGCACAGCATAAACTAGGTTGGTCATGTTTGTTCCAGCGATTAGCGACTAATGAGGATTGAATTAGGAAGCGTATCTCGCCCAGGGAGTTATCCAGTCTCTGTCAACATAAACATTATTCCACCTTATCATACATCATGATCCTAGATCACAGCAGTGATATATTCGCACAGGTCAGCATCATGATGATAATTCCTAAACTCGTAGCGATAACGTCTCATTCCGTCACGCCAGAAACAGAGTGTGCAATATGTATTTCACCGATATAAAGTTCTACAAACTGGGAAAAAACAGAAGAATTTTCATCATTGATATGATCCAAGCGTCACCTTGTTCAAACAAGACGAACTCTTACTTAGCACGTGCGTTCTTGTATCTACTGGATTGTTACGGCGCGAATGTAACTGTAGGATTGGACGCCGTCTTCGAAGGGTGAATAGAGGAAACAAGGACGCGGGATAACAGATTCGAACGAGACACCTAACAAATGAAAACAAGGGAGGACAAGTAAGAAGGATATAAGATTGCAAAACTTAGGAACTATCCACATACTCCGATCTGATTCTTAAAGGTTGCCGTCTGACTACAACCTGGCTTACTCGGCTATCAACAGGCTACGTGTTAACTACAAACTGTCATCTATCGCGCGGTACCTTCGTGCACTGTCAGGTTGTAGACTTGAAGTAGGGTGTCACAGACATGCTCGTCGTGCACAGATTTAGAACGGGAGCTCGGACACTGATGAATATAACCCGAGACCACACATCCGTCTTCTGCCTTAATCTGGAACGCACTGGCCTTAACACGGATACTGTAATCTAGGAATACTGATTTCACCATAACATGCCCTGCTTCAATCTCATTATCTCTTTCAAATCAAAGGGTAGCTTCTATTTTGCTTCCCTCGTCCAAGCCAACGAGGCAAGCTGAAAGATCTAGGACTGACTTTCCCTCCTGTAGCCTCAATGACTGGTTTCATCAGCTCCATACTCTCATGATCAGAGGCTATTACCCGATAACATGGCGAGAAGTCTCGGAATGAAGAACGTCCTTATGCACCTGATCAGTCCCAAAGCTGGTGAAAGAGCCTTTAGTGACACAGGAGCTTTAAATGAGTGGAAAGCATTATTGTTTTCACTGTGCTCTTTCGATACTTTCGGTAGGAGCGTTGCATGATCTATTTTCGTACGGCTCAGAACGGCAACCCGAAAAGCGGATATGCGAATCCTTGAATTCAGATGCTAATTTAGAGCCCAATCTATCGCTAATGTCACTGTCGCTAATGTCACTGTCGCTAATGTCACTGTCGCTAATGTCACTGTCGCTAATGTCACTGTCGCTAACGGGATTGCTTATTAAAGCTATTTTTCTAAATTTTTCAATTGATCTGATTTTGCACAATGGGAACTGATTCAGATATTTCTCGGAAGATACGTATTTTTCGTAGGATGACTAAGTTTGTGACGTTTGGAACATTCTTACTCGGATTTCATTTGCAGATACCACCACGAGGTTAACGCCTGACGGTATGTACCCTCTTCTGTGAACACTCACACTGGGAAAAGCGTGGAAACTCCGTGGCTATCTGAGCAAACTTTCATCATTCTTAAATGACGCTAGCACCGCGGGAGAATATGGTCTGAAGATCTTGCTGGATTTGAATCAGCTTTCTCCGGTCTCAAGTGGGGCATGTGTCCAAGCTACCCAGTCTCTATTTGGGAGAACGGCCGGAAGGTGTTCCCCTGAACCATCCGACCCTGGCACTTCATGCTGTTCATGCAGTTGAGCGGTCAATCGCGCTCCTGAGAATAATGAAGCTACCGATAACGCTCACCATTTCCTTACTTTTATTCCGGTGTCACACACTACGCCTGATGACCGAGCCCTTTAGTTTATCTCTTCTCGCTTTTATTCTCGTCATAAACGACCACTCTGTCCTTCGCTCTCACTATATGTAGTATTGGCTATCATCGAAAGCTTTGGGTTAAGATCTTGCAACTCTTCGTAAAAGAAACCTGTTAAGAATATTGTCAGGGGCATGTCAATAAAAGGACTTGAGGATCGGCGATCGGTAATGTCCTCAAGGGTAATATTTTGATTAGGTAATACTTCCAAGCAATCCCTGCATGAATATAAACACACGTAGAGAGTGAAGGGAAAGGATTTAAGATATTGTATTTTATCAGACATATATACGCTCACACATCCGCTGCTATCAGTCTTTATAGTTATATCTTTAGAGGCTCATCACCTTACTGGGATACCTTTTTCACAGGTTATGAGAACCCGGTGTCTTGCGTAGACTGATTAGTACAGCATAAAGCCCAGACGATAAGGAAGACTGTTTGGCAAAGCCCAGCGAAAGTAAAGACAGTTGGCAGTTTTTTTTTAGTGAATTCCGGTCAAGCAAGTGTACTAGAACTTTTAAGAAAGCTTACTTAATCTACCAAGAGATGGGTAAAGAAAGCGGCAAGCTTGCGACCCTGACGCGCAACAACCACAAAGACTGGTTTAGAAGAGCAAAATTAAAGATAAGAAAAAGGGGAGCTTGGCTGGCTGTGGAGAGCACTGTGGAGGAATACGCCTGGATAAATTCAGCAAACCACACGACCTGGGCCCCAAGAACGAACACAGATACCGGAAAAACGTCAGAGAGTAAGGATTCAATTGAAGATTTAACACTGCGATTTGCCCGCCAAGGAGGTTCGTGGGACATTGAGAAGAAGAAAGAATTTGATCAATAGGACGCAAAGGCGTTAGGAATAATGATCGATGGATTGGACAGAGATGACGCCGTACTTGTTGACGAATACGAAACAGCGGCCGCAGTTTGGACTCAACTTAGGGTAAAATATTGTAAGACCGATAAGTCGACGGCAAGGATCAACATATCCGCGATACAAAATTTTGAATACACCGAGGAATCCACGATTGACAGCTCCTGGACCAAGCTGAAAGAATACCGTCGGAAGGTTATTGCTGCCAACAGGTGCTATGCCGCTGCATATCCTGATGACGTTCTTTTTCACGTCTTAACATCTGCTCTTTACAAAGCAAGAAGATATACTGGTGTACTTGATGGATCCATGACACAGAATTTGTCTGTTGAAGAAAGCCTAAAGATCCTTCAGGAAAAAGAATCTCAGATCAGGGAAGCGGAACTAGTAAAGGACACCAGCCTTGCCGCGCGACGACAGAAGGTTTTTGATCGAAGAAACTCTGGTGATGATTCTGATGTCGAAATGGAAGATTTAACAATGAAGTGTTACTGTTGTGGCTCGAAGGAGCATTTTGTTGCTGACTGTGAACATCAGGCAGCAAGTAATGAGTATGCTCGTAAACTTCGTCTTAAGAAAGAGAACAGCAGAAAAATGAAACAGAATACCAAGCTGAAGAAATGTAGGGGTACCTCAAGTCTTAAAAAGAAAAATCCAACTAAGAGACCAAGAAAAGGTCATGCGGCTTTTGATTCTGCAACTTCCTCCGATGAAGTCGACACCTCTGAATCAGACTCCCAAGATACTGATGATGAAATCGTGGCACTTTCCAAGGAAGACATAAGTAAGAGCTCTCCCAACATTTGGGCGTTAGACATAGGCGCTAGTTCACCTATGACTGACCAACTCCGCTTGTTTAGAGAAGGATCTTTGAAGTCGACGCCACGCGTCTCTATACAAGTGGGAGGGGGGAGGCTTTATTCAGATCAAAAGAGTATAGCGCGTGTAGATGCAGCAGATGGTACATTTATGTACTTGGAAAATGTGCTTTACGTTTCCTCACTAGGAGTGAACTTGATTTCAGCGAAAAAGCTTTGTAATAATGGGCTTAAGGGGTCTTTTGACGCTAGGAAACTCTGGATTTACTGCGGGAAAGATATAGTTATTACGGCCAACCAAAAGAGTGGCCTTTATATTATAGATCATATCTCAAAAGAAATTAAAAATTTCCAAGGCACAGCAGCTGTTGCCCTACCGTTTGACGAGGAACTAACAGACTTTGATCCAGATGATTCAGAACCAGAACTAGCAACGACGAAAACACAAAGGCATTGGTACCGCTTGATGCACCGATGCTTTAATCATTGTGGTCCAGGGATGTTAAGAAAACTACATATTGTCACTTCTTTGGAGAATCAAATCAAGATCCCCCCATCTAATCGTCGCATCTGTCGAACCTGTAAACCTGCCAAGATGAGAAATTCAACAAATAAGGAGCTCTCAGGAAAAAAGAAAGAAAAACTAGAATTGGTACATATTGAAATTGCAGGACCATTCACAAAATCAATCTCAGGAAATCGTTTTCTTCTTCAAGTTATTGATAGTGCAACGAATAAGACATGGTCATTCCCGTTAAGTAGTAAAGATAAAGGAATCGACACAATGCGTAGGTGAAAAAAAAAAGAACTCCGAACGGGCTTGAAGTTGAAAGCGGCTAGATCAGATAATGCACCAGAACTGAAGAAATTACTGGACGAATTCGAGGAAACTGATGGTGTTCAGAATCAATCGACGACAGTTGCAAGGTCACACCAAAATGGGCTAGTAGAAAGGGACATTCAAACTGTTGAGGAAAGCATAAGAGCAATGCTTAAAGCCCAAGACCTACCTTTAGAGTTCTGGGATGAAGCCGCAGTAGCTAACGCGCATATAAGAAACCTACAACCTAGAGGCCCGACTATCAATGGAAAAGTTGCCTGCCCCCAACAAGCCTACACCGGGGTTGAACCTAGTATAGAGAATATACGTGTATGGGGGAGTAAATGTTACGCTTATGTCGACCCTAAGACGAGGCATAAAAATGATCGTCATGACAAACTGATGATGAGAGGAAGAGAAGTAGTTTTTATGTACTGGTCAGAGGATACTGATAAACATCTGAGAATGTATGCTCCTGACCTTGGCTACGTTGTGAGAAGCAGCCGCCTGTTTGTTAATGAAACAGTCCCTGGTGGATCTGTCGATCTTAGGCTCAGGGACTGCGTCAGTGGGCCCCATGGCACACCTGTAGATGCTGCAGATAGAGCAAGAAGGGGTAGACCACGGAGAGAAGAACTCAGCAATATAAACGAGGGAGTATCAAAGAAAAATGAACAACTCGAAAGAAATGAACCAGGTCCTCCTGAGATGTCAAGGGCCATACCAGAATTGCAGGAAATCGAGATGGGTGACTTTATAGACGATGTGCACCCCAGTGTAATTCCAGAGAAACCTGCAAAATATTATCCGCCACAGCCAATATCTATTGAAAACGAGATAACAAATGATCAACTTAAGAAATCTGCATTCGTGGATGGCAAGAAGAAAAATTAAATACACATGAAGCGATCCTAAAAGAGGATCCTGTATTACTGCCAACTCAATGTTCCATTAGCAAACCCTCCGAAGTTACAGACAGCAATGAAAATGTGAACAAGATCAGTACTAAATCTGATAGGATGAATGATCAGGTTGAGTTGAAAGTAGTGAAGGAAGGCATTATTCAAGATATGAACCAAGAGATAATAAGAGATGACACATCGGTTAGAATACATCACCACTAATGGAAGACAAAAGTTAGTTAATGAAGGAAATAATAGATATTATTTCCGAGAAAGAAAGCCAAAAAGGAGAAGATCTGATGACGAGGAGGATTATGTAGAAGAGCGTGATGCTAAGATAATCAGGTCGATGGTAGCTTGGATTGATGATGGGAGAAAGGTTGAAGAAATTGCATTCCCATCATTTGAAGTCCCCACACACCGATTACGTACCTATGGAAAAATTCTAACATGTCAAATTGAGAAAAACTTTCTCTTTGCTCTGAAACATGGAGAGGAGTTCAATGAAAGCGCTTATACATGCTCGCTAAAAGACAAGAAGATAGTTAATGGTATAGAGATACCTCGGAATTATAAAGAAGCAATTAATGATCCCGTTTATTCTGAGAAATGGGAGAAGGCAATACAAGAAGAAATTAATTTCTTAGTACGAAATGCCACCTGGGAAGAGATCATACTTCCAGATGGAGCAAATCTTGTATCTACTAAATGGGTTTTTGATGTTAAGAAAAATGTTTTTGGAGAGATAGAAAGATTCAAAGCAAGATTGGTAGCACGGGGCTTTAGCCAACAGCTTGGGGTTGATTACACTGAGACCTTCGCTCCAACTGTACGTGCTGAGTCATTGAGAATGTTCCTCGCTATGGTGGCAAAAGAGAATTTGGAATGCGTCCAATATGACATTAAGAATGCATTCACGGAATCGCATCTTAAGGAACAAATATTCCTGGCACCGCCAGAAGGATTAAAAGTTAAGAAAGGCCACGTGCTTAGGGCACTACGGAGCTTATACGAACTGAAACAAGCAGGGCGCGACTGGAATCTGCTGCTGCGCAACTTTCTAATTGAGCGCAAGTTTAGGCAAAGCAAAGCCGATCCATGTGTATATATTCATGAAGAAAGACATGTAAAGATGCTCGTTTACGTTGACGATATTATCGCTGCGAGCCCAGTCTATAACAACCTTAATTGGCTGTATGATCAATTATCAACAAGGTTCAATACCAAGAACCTGGGGGAGATGAGTAAAGTTCTTGGCATTCGAGTAACACGAGATCGTGAAAATCATACCCTATATATGGATCAGGAACTTTACCTCGAAGAGGTTTGTAACTCTTTTGGTATCACTAAAGCTAAATACAAGATGAGAAGTTCGCCTGCATCAAATATTAATAGCCTGTTGGCTGCTCGAGACGATGAAGTGCCAATTGACTCAACTTAATACTCAAGGATAATTGGGAAAATCATGTTTGGTATGGTCTATACGCGGCCGGATATTGCCCATACTCTTAGTTGTTTGTCCCAATTCATGAAAAATCTAGTTGAACGCCATGGTCATGCTTTGAAATGGTTAATACAGTATAAACGATCTACACTAAAACAAAGGCTACACTTCGATCCAGGGGGAGTTCATCAAAATACTATGGGAATATATTCTGATGCGGATTGGGCAAGCAATAAAATGGATAGAAAAAGTATATCAGGTGGAGTCGGAATTTTCTATGGTGGACCATTTGCATGGGCCTCAAAGAAGCAGAACTCAGTGTAAACCTCAAGCACAGAGTCGGAGTATATTGCCTTGGCTGCCTTTGCTAAGGTAGGGCAATGGGCAGCGCAGATTTGGAAGGACCTTGGCGTACCACATTATATTAACTCAAACCAAGAACGTACAGTTCAAATCTATGGAGATAATCAAGGAGCTCTTGCTCTTGTCAAAAATCCCCATCTCCATGAACGCTCAAAACATATAGATATATGTTACCATACCATACGGGACTTGGCAGAACATAAAAAACTAGAAGTCACATACATCCCGACGTCAAATATGGTTGCTGACGGGATGACCAAACCACTGGCACGGATAGCCCATCAGAGGTTCCGTGAACAACTTGGGGTTATCGATAGTGAAACAATGAGATCCCTTTCTGAACAGAATACATAGACACGCCCTGAGAGGGAGTGTTAAGAATATTGTCAGGGGCATGTCAATAAAAGGACTTGACAATCGGCGATCGGTAATGTCTTCAAGGGTAATACTTCCAAGCAATCCCTGCATGTATATGAACACACGTAGAGAGTGAAGGGGAAGGAAGTAAGATATTGTATTTTATCAGACATATATACGCTCGCACATCCGCTGCTATCAGCCTTTATAGTTATATCTTTAGAGGCTCATCACCTTACTGGGGATACCTTTTTCACAGAATCTTTGATAAATATTGGTTCAACAGTTCTTGGTCATCGCTTTCTTTATTGACATAAATTGAAGCTGTTTTAATGGCCGGTTGGAAACATCCCCGACGAATGACCGCGTGATAGATGCTAAAGCTGAATGATCAGTTGGAAACGTTTCACAATCGCTTCACATGTCATTTCAGAGCCTTTCTTCCACACGGTTGCTGTCAATGGTTTAACTCGTAACAAAGTCATTTCCACTTAGCTTCCAACCCCACTCTTGGAATGGGAAGTATTCTGAAAATTAGTTGCATGAAGTGAAAATGTCAGAGCCGGGACTCCGAACGAAGCTCGAAGAAAAAAGTTGATAAGACTAAATTCAAATGTTCATTTCTTCAGATAGGAGGCTGTACAATCCCTCGGAATCGTAGAGCTGTGATTTACATACATGTTGATGTGTTTATACGGCACGATCCGTGTCACCTCTGCCAACGGACGTCGTGTAGAGTGATTACCCGAAGTCATCACAGAAAGGGGAGAGAGTGCCATCGCAGGAAAGAGGCTTGGTAACGAAACTGAGAAGGCTGAAGATGCCTTCGGATATAACCCGAGCAGCATATGTTATCGCCGCTTACTTGATTTCTACGAGATTTAACCTCTCGCCATCAGCGGCATCAGTACTCTGCGTGTCCAAACGTTGGACATTCTATGGGAAAGACTTTGAGGATTAGGACAGGAATAATATATTAGAATTCAGGAAAGTTATTAACGTCAGATCTCAAGCTGGGTACTCACTTAATACTTGAATATTCATGTAGAAGTTCAAGAAGGGAGAAAGTTGTGTGAGTCTGTAAACTTGAGTGTTCTCGCGTTGTTAATAACTCCGACTCGAATTAGAGGTGCTACTTATACAATTTCTCTAAGATAATAAACTAGTGATTCAATCAAATATGTGTTATCATATTTGGTTGCTGTTACTAAAATCCAATTTATTTGGAATTAGCAGTAATGTTGGATAGTCTAACCCTAAGTTATGAGCTTATAGACTGGTGCCAAGGAGAGTTAAGGGTGTTAGGAAGATCTTTTTTTAAATGTATTTAAATCTCTTGTCATAGCTAGATGGCTGAATACAATATGATTAAAAAAAAAAATTAAAATCCAATAAACGGTCGCTATTGATTCCGGAGGAATGCTGTTTCCCGAGAAGTAATTTGGGGTTCCACGAATAGCATTTACCTAGTAACACCAAATTCCAACATAATAGTGTGGTAAGGGTCGGTTGGTCTAGTAATAGACCGTTCAGGCGGCTCTTGTCAGACGTTGAGTTATAACTCAATGTGATATTCAGGCATTCACATTGTGGTTTCATATATTTGTGTTGCGAGTCAAAGTACATTTGTTAGGTTACAGCGAGTGGTGTTGTTTGGTTAAACGCGACGATATTTACAACTGTGTCAAGTTGTGCTTACTCTGAGAATAGATGAATTTTGGAATGTACTGATCCCAGTAAGTTAGAATGTCGGGAGAGATTAAATGTGGTAAATTCTCCTCTAGTTATGTGAAGGGGCGGTGCGGTCTCACTGTCGCAGAATGCGGTGCCACAAACTATGTATATTTATCTACAGGCATTCAAGAGTTATTAAGGAAGAGGATGTGCGCTTTACAAACAGAATCCGTGACGCGGTCTCTGGTGTTACCCTTTCAACCAATAGCCACAACACAACCACTAGCCACAACATAATCAGGGCGCAGCACGTGACATTATCCCCTCTTTCTCCCGTTAGA
This sequence comes from Podosphaera xanthii, assembly GCA_028751805.1. Lineage (NCBI taxonomy): Eukaryota > Fungi > Ascomycota > Leotiomycetes > Helotiales > Erysiphaceae > Podosphaera > Podosphaera xanthii. The sequence goes on along the minus strand of JAPWIX010000013.1, from coordinate 2,388,370 downwards.
TTTGTCTTTATTTGATTTTTCTTTATTTTTCTTTATTTTTGTAACTCCAAGACCTTGCCTAGAGTCTTCTTCTTCTCCTACTCCATCGCCTAAACCAAAGCGAGACTCGAACTTGTCCAGGGCCTCTGTTTCCTCCATGTTAATGCGGTCTTCCCAATTTGGTTCTATAAAAATTTTCCACTTCACTAACACCCGGCAGACTGATCCTTTTCCTCGTTGTACTCGCTCTGCTCGCAGAATTCTCTCGACAAAATGTTCTGGAGCTTGTTTTTGAACATTTTCGTCCAAAACCTCAGGGATAACCGGAGGAGGTTGCTCATCATCTTTTGACTGGGAAGGAAGAGGATCTTCGTTAGCTTCTCTGAACAATTGGACGTGAAATCTTGGCCAGATTTGTGAGAGTACATCCAGTTCGACAACATGTGACGAAATGATTTTGGTAATACTGTACTTAGCGTTGACCCATGCCAGTTTCTTCTTTAGCTGGGGCGTGTGAATATCCTTGAGGTTCAGCCATACTTTATCCCCAACGCGGAAAATCGGGGAAGGATTTTTAGCTCTATTTGCCTGCTCTTCCATTCGCTTCCGAGCTGCCGCCATTGCAGCCGCCGCGTATTCTTGTGCCACCCGAATCCGGTTGACGAAAATTCCCGCCTGTTTTGCTGGTGCTGAACGATCTTCTTTACATAATTTATTATACTGTTGCACTGGTTCCACATGATAACTGTGCTCTATAAAAAAGGAGCTCAAACCTGTGCTTGAGCTATCTCTGTTGTTAATCGCCAACTGGGCCGAAGGAAGTAAACTTGGCCACTCATACTGTGCAAAGGATATAAATGCCTGTAGGTAGACTAATACTTCTTGATTCATGCGCTCTGTCGCTCCATCCGTTTCTAGATGGAATGATGTTGATAGCCGCTGTTCAATATTTGTCAATTGACATACGCATCTCCAGAAATCCCCAACCCAATTTGACCCTCTGTCTGAAGTTATTGCGTGAGGAAACCTGTGGAATCTATAATGGCAATTTATAAACTGCTTCGCACAATTTTTGGCATTCATGGACTCCATTGCTTCTAGCGTAACACTTTTTAACAATCGGTCTGTAATGACCATTAAATAGCGTGGGTCGCCTCTTTTTTTTGATGGCAGATCAGTCATGAAGTCGACTCATAATTCACTGTGAAATCTGTTCGGAATTGGCAGAAGAAGTAAAAATCCCTGTCTTTTAGAGCGCCAAACATGAGAACGGCCGCATACACTGCAATTCTGACAGAATTTCCTGACCATTATGCTCATCCCCGGCCAAAAGAACGATCAAGATAAAATCGCCAACGTATTATTACGTCCTGGGTGTCCCGTGACGTATGAATCATGTGTCTTTTGTATTAACGCTGTCTGAAGCGGCTCCCAGTTTGGTATCCACAACCTTTTCCTGAAGCATAAAGCACTCCTTGGATCTTATTCACATTCTGCCAGCGATACCTTAATTCCCAGGCTAGGTGGTAAGGCTCTTTCGTTTTGCCACATGGCTTTGTATAACTCCTTAAACATTGATCCATTGTTTGCTTTACCTTCGTTCCGTAGATCCTCGAGGACTTTTTCCAAAAATAATTGTTTTCCCTTGGGAATCTTTTGCGCTTCCTCAAGTTTGGCAGATGAAACAAGAAATATAGGGGCTAGCAGTGTTGCCTCTTCAGGCTTTTCTTTGTTCAACCAATCTGTTCTCAGAATCTGGAATTCTCGTTCTTTAAGGCGAGGGTCGTCGGGGTTCTTTGGAAGATCTTGTGCGCGACGTGATAGCGCATCCGGACGCGCCGCCTGTTTGCCTGCTCTGAATTTGATTTTAAAATTGAACTGAGTTAACCATTGAGCCCACCTTGTCTTTCCGACAATTTTCGAGCTGTCATGAAAAATTCCAAATTTTTTTGATTTGTTAGAATAATGAACGGCTCGTGGAGTCCTATAAGCTCACATATCCACTCTTCTAGACTACAAACAATACTCAGAAGTTCTTTTTCGTGTATATCATAATTACACTCAGTGGGGGTCAGCTTTTTGGAATGGTATGCTGCGGGCCTTAAAGATCCTTCTTTACTATACTGGGTCAAGCATGCTCCAGTGGCCCATCCTGATGAATCTGTTTCCAGGACTGTGAGTTTATTTTCATCCCACATGGCCAACACCGGTGCGTTACTGAATCGACGCCTTAACTCTTCGAAAGCTTTCTGATGTTCGGCCGACCACTTATATAGAGTTCCTTTCCTCGTCAAATCGTGGAGTGAAGCTGTCAACTCAGCAAAGTTTTCGATAGAGTTTCGATAAAAGTTGGCGAACCCTAGGAAACTTCTGATTCCTTTAATATCGGTAGGTCTTTCCCACTCAGTTATTGCACGGACTTTTTCTGGGTCTGGCTTTATGCCTTCTGTTACACATATTATAAACCCCAGGTACTTAATTTCTTTCTTTGCAAATTCGCATTTCTTTGGATCCGGCTTGAGTCCAGGCTCAGCAAGTCGTGAGACCGTTTGGTTGACTTTTATCCAATGGTCTACCAAGTCGCCATTAGAGAAGATCACGACATCATCTAAGTACGCCGCGCAGGTATCCCCCAAGAGGTCTCCTAACACTTTGTTGATCCAACGTCGAAAAGCTGCTGGTGCCCCTGCCAGACCAAATGGCGTAACTAGCAACTCATACGCCCCAAAACGCGTGCGAAACGCCGTTTTGTATTCGTCTCCCTGAGCAATACGAAGCCTATGGAACGCTGCACGTACGTCTACTTTAGAAAGCCAAGTTGCCTGAGCCATCATTCTCAGGGTCACTCTTATTAATGGAAGAGGGTATCTGTCACGTTCCGTTACAGCGTTGAGAGCCCGGTAATCGACACAGAATCTTAGCCCTCCCGCTTGCTTTCTTATGAACAAGACTGGTGTGCCTCCGGGAGAGCTGCTGGCACGAATTCAGTTTTTATCCAAGAGTTCGGTTAAGGTTTTTCTCAACACCAGAAGTTCATCTCGTGACATTCCGTACAGTGGGCCCCAAGGAATTTCTTTCGACCTGCCGTGTTCGTCTTTCTGTAGGGATATCTTTGTGTCAATCCTAGGTCTGTGAGGTGGTAGAGCGTCTTCTGATGGTGGATCGTCCATGAACGTGTTTATAAATTTGTGGACCTCCGGGGGAAGACTACGCCTGATTTCATCTTTGGAGAGCAATTTCTTCGGCTCTAACGCCTTAGTAATATCGTTAACAGTGATAGCCCCAATATAAGCATTAACGTCCATCTTTGCACTATTCAGGACCGCAGCTAATACTGATCCAGATGTCAATCTTGCTTGGCTAATGCTAACATGGGAGATTTTCAATTTGACCTTCTGGGGGGCCAGTTTCTTATGCCATCCACTTGCTCTTACTATACACCCATGTTTACGACTTCCGAAACGTTGGTATCTCCTTTTCGCTACGTAAACTACGTCGTTGTCTTCTAGCCAAGGCTTGCCTAGTATTATGGAATATGCTAGGTTAGGAACTACATATCCCCGAATTTGCTTATGTCGGCCGTCGATGTCCAGTTCTAGACGACCAATATGTCTTATTTTTGGTTCTTTATTACCGTTTGCTAGACGCAAAGAAATCGGGCTGATTTTCTCTGTATGGATTTTAAATCTGCGCACCAGTTTTCATCAATTGCGGAATAACTGAGACAACCTGTGACGGCTGATAAACCGATATGTACCTGTAGCCTATGATGATTATCACAGGCGAACAGTGCATAGGATCAGCATAGGTGGGGCTTTATACAGCCCTGTTCTCTAATGCAATTTCCCCCGCTAGCGATCGACAGAAGCACAGATTTAGTTTAGCTCAAATGGAACATTCTCGAAGATTGATATCATCTAACTTTCTATTGTAGAAGTCGAGAGAATGTTCGGGAATAGGTAGCCAGAAGAACAGATAGGAGTCAGGGCGTATAAGTAGTTGATGTCAGAGATAGTTGATTATTTCTCCTTCATAGATAAATATAAACTATATTATGGCATATCGTCGCTCAAGCACCAATCGCCGAACCGTGACACAACCCGTGTCCACTAGAGATTGCAGAAAAAAAGATTTATTAATTAAACAATCTATTAAAAAGGGTGGACTATGCATCTTCTCGAGTGTCTTGTCACCTACTAAAACCTGGCCATTACCCCTGGTTGCGACTTTGTTCAGGGTTCCTCGTTTCCCGAATCTCCACTGAGTTCATTCATTTCCACTTCTGCTAAGCTAACTCCTGTTTCTGGAGGTATTGCTGGACGGTATTTTTGACATTTAAAAGAACCGTGTCCCGGCTTTCCACACCGCGTGCATAGCCCCTTGTCAAGCAACTTCCGAAATTCGTCTTGCGATCTCCATGGGACCCGGGGTTTTACTTGGCTGTTTTTGCCCTTATTCCTTGCTTTAGGATTCGCTGCTGTTAAAGCGTTAACCTCGTCCATAATCGTATCTCCATCAGGATCACTCAGAGGTTACTTGGCACTCGAGTTAGATGAATGAGGAATAATTGTACCTCTTCCCGGGATGAAGAAGGTCACCGTTGTTACGGGCTGAGCCCTGAGTAGAAGGCTGGTCGCAGGGACCAGCCGAGTGGCTAGTAGACAAGGCTCCCGGAGGCGGAGAGCCCCACGTAACCTCCGAAGTAAAGCCGACGGCTGTCGGCCCGGAATGGGTCTCGAAGGGAGAAGACTTCGGAAGAGGGTCCCGGTGATCGTCCACAATAAGGATGATAAGGGGGACCAAGAGGAAGGGCTTCACAGGGCGAGACTAACGGAGAGAGGGACACTGAGCCGGGAGGGAGTAAGGAAGCTGATGACCGGGGCTTGGGTCTCTGCGATCCCAGGAAAAGACAGTCTATAAGTAGCATGCCTCCCTACGTAGGATAGGTCTTCAAGATAGTTTATTTCTAAAATTCCTTACGACATTGTTTATTCAAGCTATTGATTTCTCTAGTCTATTACAACCGTCTGCAATTTAGAAGAATTTGGCTGGTAACTATTCATGGCCTCTACTTGAGCGGCGATTTGTCGGACTCTCGAAACCCAGGATTCGTATCCCATGCTTAGCGTGAGTTTCTTACCTACTAAAGCCGCGCGAAGTTTTTCGTTGATGGCCGCGTGAACAAAAATTAACTTAGGGCTCGAAGACCAGTTTTCTCCGTCACAACGAGCAAGCTGGTTTTCGAAGTCCTGAATAAAATCTTTAGAGAATTGATTCACACCTTGGTGCATCCTGACAAGGGTATCTCCTGCTTCCAAGCCAGCTTGTTTACTCTCAAAATGTTCGTCGAAGCAGCTGAGAAATTTGCGCCAGTCATATTGGCCCTTTGAGCCCCCTTTCATAAACCAGTTGGACACCAGTGGTTTTTTTATTTCAGGCAGTGATTCAACCATGCCCATGCAGATAGCCCTATTTGATCCCAATATCACTAGATCCTCCTCGGTCTTGACCTGTAGATTGAAACGATAAACAGGATACGATTCTTTCGAACCATTCCAGTCGGGCCATGTAGTCTCTTTCCTGGTAATCATTGTTGTCGCTTGGGGTTGCGTATGTAGTACCCCAGACTCCTCTCGACGCTTTAATTCCAAGAATTTTCGAAAAAGGAGAATTACTTCCTCTGATATGTTTGCCATGTTGAGCTAGAAGGGTTGCTGGTTTGGCCTTGGAAAATCCTGTGCGTCTGAGTTTGGTGGGATATCGTTTGATTCAACGTTTCCTATCGGTTGGTCGGATGACATCTTAGCTGTAAATGAGCTTGTCTGGTTACCCACTGTGGAATGGAAAGAATCCCTCGAATTTTCTGACAATGAATCTGAAATTTCAGGAACCTCGTATGTCATTCACTGGTAGATCCTGTACGGGGATCACAAGATTAGGTTAACTGTCTCTTCCGGGCCAGGCCTCACGGAGAGAAAAAAGTTAGAATAAGAGATAAATATATGTGAAGGGGCGGTGCGGTCTCGCTGTCGCGGAATACGGTGCCACAAACTATGTATATTTATCTACAGGCAATCAAGAGTTATTAAGGAAGAGGAAGTGCGCTTTACAAACAGAATTCGTGACGCGGTCTCTTGTGTTACCCTACCAACCACTAGCCACAGCATAACCAAGGCGCAGCCCGTGACAAGTTAAGAATATAGAAAAATATTATTCAATATATGTTACTCAATATATTCCAGAAAGTCTTCTAGCTCTTCCAAGTAGAGCTTGGGTAGCCTGGACACATGCCCTACATGAGACAGGAGAAAGCTGGTTCAAATCCAGCAGATCACATTCTCCCACGTTGCTACCGTCTTCTAAGGGTGATGAAAGTTTGCTTGGATAGCCAAGGGATTGCCACGCTATTCCCTGTGGTGAGTGTTTACGGAAGAGGATACGGTATTGCAGTGGTAAATTTCGAATGATATCTCCAAGTAAGGTCTGTATTATGAGCTAAGCCCGGTACAGTCTAGCTAGGTTTGCTTGCTTGCTTGGCCCAATTTGAACGACCGGGGAAGATGAGATGTTCTGAGGCACGAGACGTTGTCAATTGGAGCATTTTATTAGGAGGCATCATGTTTGGAAGAAGTGGTATTCCGGGATTGAGTAAGCTTTATAACGAGTAGAGGCGCTTTAGAACGGTAGCACAACGGCAACTAGGAGTAGTTGGCTGTAACCTTTGACAGAAGTCATGAGAAGAGGACCGGTTAGGGCTCTCATGATGATGTATATTAGGAAGGCGTTATCTTCGAGAAAGGGTATCGAGGACGTGAGGTTCTTCGGATTATTATCTTGTTATTTAGATCGTTGATGATCTTGGTGGTCAACAGTTATCATTTTTAGGCCAGCAGAGCCAATTGTTTTAATTATCATTTTATCTTCATACGTTTCTCTGCCCATCCAGGTCATGTTGAGTGGCGCGGCGCGTTTTTGCCGCACATGTTCTATAGTCTATACAGTAAAACCTGTGTAACCCGATTTTGTTCCCGGTTTAATTATTGAAAAGTTTCATTGTGATGTTAATATATTTATTTGCAATACTTACCCATGCTCGAAAATTGGCGTGCATGGGTAAGTATTGCAAATATCAACAGTAATATTATCATGAATATTTTCAATAATTAAACTCGAACCCACTATCGGGTTACACAGGTTTTACTGTACAGTAAACCTTCTCTAACACGATAGTGGGTCCCGGTATAAGTGTTGAAAATATTCATTGCAACTTGGACTTTTATATTTGCAACACTTACCCTTACAGGTCATTTTGGGTTTAGGGGTAAGTATTGCAAATATAAATGGATGAATTTCAATGAATATTTTCAACACTTATACCGGGACCCACTATCGTGTTAGAGAAGGTTTACTGTATTATGCATTGCCGTGCATAATTAATGATGGACAGGGTCCTCCTGTATACAGTCCAACCTCATCTATAGCGATAGTGGGTCCCGGTATTAGTGTTGAAAATATTCATTGAAATTCAACCATTTATATTTGCAATACTTACTCTTGCCCGATATTTTAGGTGCAAGTGTAAGTATTGCAAATGTAAATGGTTGAATTTCAATGAATATTTTCAACACTTATACCGGGACCCACATCGCTATAGATGGGGTTGGACTGTAGCCGCTAGAACTCGGGAGAAGTTTCCAGAAGAGGATTCCAGAAGATTCCATGTCCACGAACATCACCGAAGAGGAATGGAAGGAAGATGCCAGTATTTGGAGGGAACATGCTAGCACCGACACTGCTAAATTACTGTTGCACAGATTCAATATTACTTATTCTATAAGTAGTATTGCTTTCCTGCAGTGACCGTCTGCCCTAGCCCAGTACATCTGCGTGTCAATGGTGCAAACGTCGAAGGCAGACATGCACGATGAAGTTCTTATTTTCCGCAAAGACCTGCATGAGCTTTGTTGGCGTTGGACTGACAATCGGAATATAAATTGCAGTCGTGGAACAGGAACAAATTAATACTCTCCCCTGTCGAGAGGGCACGCTAGAGAGGATATATACAGGGGCTTAGAGCTACGTGAAGGTACGCCAGATAGTAAGTTTTGCTTATTCCGATAACTTATCCTCTCGTCTGCGTTCAATGAACCCTGAGCCCCTGTACATAAATCAAGAGGATGTCGATAATACTGTTGCCTAGCAACCAATGAGCGGATTCGCCTAGCTTAGTAATTTCCCTTTCTGTTCACAAATCCAAAAGACCATCTGCAAAACAAACTTCAGTAGAACCGGTCCAAACTTATATTGGGTCCCGGTACGATGATTGAAAATTCCCAATGAAACTGTACCGTTTATATTTGCAATACTTACTATATAAGCAAAATGGCTCGTAGGGATGTGTGTTGCAAAAGTATGTACCAACAACTCAATAAATCTCAACAATAATTAATCCCGGGATCCACTATAGGTTTGGACAGGTTCTACAGTAGATAATTTGTTACAAACATGCGCCATTCTTGTAGGAACTCAGGGATTTCAATACATCTTTTTTTTTTTTTTTTTTAAAATCATTATTGCGTATGCAGCCTGAGGCTATGACGCGAATGATTACGGAAGATATGTATGTGACGCAGAATAACTCTGTTTGACGTTTGGAACACTCATACTCAGATTTCATTTGCAGATACCACTACGAGAATAACGTCTTGCGACATGTACCCTCTTCCGTGAATACCCACCTCAGGGAAAAGCGAGAAAAATCTGTGGCTATCTGAGCATGCTTTCGTCATTCTACGAATACAGTATCACCGCGAGAGAAGTGGTGTGAGGGTCTTGCTGGATTCGAACCAGCTTTTTCCTGTCTCAAGTGGGGCATGTGTCCAAGCTACCCAGACTCTACTTAGAAGGACGGCCCGGATAGTGTACCACTGCACCATCCGACCCTTCCAATACATCACAGACACGTTCTTTGCTGAGTGTATATCACCAGCCATAATCCAATCTGCAGGAGAACAGAGATAGACCTAGCCGCGCAAAGCGGCGTACCAACCACGGTCTCCGGCCAAAGGTCTTGGAAAGTTCTACAGATCCACGGCTAGGAACTCGATCCCCAAATTTCGACTAAATCCATTCAAGATCAGCGAATACAAGAGAATTAGCCAAGCAGGATACTTTCAAGCAAGGGTTGGGATGGGAAACTTTCTCTCATACCTGGTGAAAATCGGAAAGGCAGATTGTAACGTTTGTAACTAAGAAAAGCAAATTGTTTACCATCTAGTTTTACAATACCCCAAGTACGAAGCGGAACGGAAGAAAGCTTTTGATAAAATACATCCAAGAAACCTTTTTACAAATTTCAACACAACTATCGGAAAAAAGACAATGTTAAATTAATTTGGATTCATCCGGGTGTCTCTCTCGTTTAAAGAGCCACAAAGAGAAAGAAAAATAAACAATCAACCCACTCGGGCTTCCGGGAGGCTCTGAGGAGGCTCTGAGGAGGCTCTGAGGAGGTAACATTCTACACATAAAAACACAAAGTAATTAGGGTTTTGTTAGGAGGGGTCGAAAGGAGGGGAGTTCTGGGAGTTTGAGAGGAAAAATATATGTAACTAGATAAGGACATAAGTGTCACAGCTCTAAGGCTGAATACCCTATGATTTAAAAAAAACCCACCGTCCCCGAGCCCAGCGAGCCAGCTCACCAGCTGGTCAGTGATCTCCCGACCAGTCGGCATGAAGTGGAAAACATATGCGAAGCGACACAAAGCTCCGTCGCGACGTACTCAAATGCACGACGAAGTGTGCGACTGGATGTCGACCCTACATGTGCATCTCCGCTGTGAGGGGGGGCTCTGAAGGCGCAGACACGTGCTCCGAGAACAGCATCTGTCTTCCCGCACGAGCGCTGCGCATATTAGAAAGTCGGCGGTATCCAGACGATCGACTGTTGTCCAGCCGCCATTCTTCTTGACTACCGGTCGCATGTTCTTGGTTTAGAAACAGAGCACTGTGTAATGCTGCGCGGCCTCGGCGTGGACACGTTATGCTTCACCAAGATCACGATTCGCGACCTCCGGGAACACATTTCGCCTCGGATATGCTTCGGGTATAGATATTTATACCTCCATTGTTGTCAGGTGGAATTACGTACATTTTACTGCTGTAATTGATCGTCGGAACTGAGTCTCGGATAACTTAAGCGAGAAAGGGGCAGTCTGCTTTTTTTAATTCTGATCCACTCGAGTCGCTGATTGGCGATCGATGCATAGGTCCTCTCTACCTCTAGGCCAAGGGCACCTATGCATCGAATTGTTTACCCCTCCCTATGCCTCCGTTCAACGGTAATGCACCCACAAATCTTCACCAGGGCACATACTCAGAGGAGCCATAGCTCTTCATCTCCCCTCAAAAAATCGAGATGAAGGCCACCTGCGAGTGCGTGGCTGCCGGGAAAAATCCTACAAAAATCATGGGGTACAGGCCTCTCCTACTAACAGTATCGGCACAAAGTCTGAAGAAATAACTATTCTCTGGGAGCGTCCAAAAAGGCTGGCTGGCTGGGCGCAGCGAAAATGTGTATACCTATGAATGCCTCTCTTCCTATTCTCAGCTTCTCCCTAGCTCCTCCCCTGTCTTGAGCCTCAGGGCAACCTAATGTTGTGATAGGATATCAGAAAAGTTTTGGGGACGATTGGTTACCGCGAAGTGGCTCTACCTAGCTCTCAAAAATCATCACAGTAACAGTGTAGTTGCATAACTTGCGAATCTTGGTAGGCCTTCCTAGCTTGTTGATGCGTGGGTCACCTATTTCTGATGAGCGACTTCTGGCTCGAAAAGGACACTATGTGCAGGTAGAAGCTGCAACTTTATCCCCCAGTGAGCAATTCACTGAAAAATTTAAGAGACATCTTGAGATCCAAACCTCTTTGCACATGTGTGAGCCAATAGTTGATTTTATGGCGAATTCTAAACAGCTACTATCATTCTTTGGGGGCTCTGTACGTAACGACGTCATCAGTTGAAATGCTCCAAAGATGTGTGGGCATAGATCATTCTCTATTTGTGAATTTTTAGCTGAATTTCTCGACTAAAATTCGGCTTACAACGATGAAAAGCACATATGGAAAACCAGGAATGGCTTGTGCCAATGCGTCTTTGATGCCTCTCAAATAGTGACATCGCAATCCGCAGGGCCTCCAGGTCGAGCAAACCTCCAAATCAAAAATAATTATTTACGTTAATTAAAGCGATTTAAATCTAATAAAGTAGTACATGAACCGTGTCAAATTCGTAATATGAAACCCTAATGACAGAAAGGAGCTCACTAATTCCATTCCCCTCTTGCACCAAGCCAGCTGTCCGCACTCCTATTAAAAGTAATCTCGAAAAATTTAGGATCAAAATCGTTCTTGTCACTTGACTCGATGAAACCATTCTTAATAGAAACGGCCACTGGGGATCGCTACTATTATTGCGACCAAAATCAGCGTTAAAATCATCGCCCAAAGACATGATTCAAGCACAATCTTGTCTTGCATCTTCTTTAAAGTTTTATCTTGTGACCATACCGTTCGGGGAAATATCTTTTTTAGAATCGAGGATTTCTTGTACTTCTGGACCCAGCTTTCGCTCTCATAGGAGTTTCGAGGACCGAGTGGTTGGTATCTTGCCAAATGCTTGTCAAGAGTCCTGGCTGATTCAAGTGAGTGCCCATCTCTTTTTGAACTTGAGCTAGCGCGAAATTCTTCACAGGCTTCTCCCGTCTCCTGGTCGAACACAAATTGTTCCCAGGGTCGGACATTACGCACACGCGTTTGATGCATCAAGATGCAAAGCCCATTGTATGAAGCAATAACAATAGCTATCCCCAGAAGAAACAAAAAAGATACAAATATCCTGTACCAGCGACTGAGGCTGGAGAGAATCATCAAGATGGCAAAAAGACATCCACCAATCATACTCAAAATTCCCGAGTAACGTAGAAAAAAGACGCGAGGTTTATTGCCGTTGCAAATAGACCACCGTATAAAATTTGGATGTGATTGTCCTCGGAGAATGAGGTTAGCAACGTGGGCAGCAGGGGCTAAAGCTGAGGGGTGAGTAGTATGCTGTAGGGCATGGAGACACCTGTTTCTATCCTTATCTGAAAGGTTGAGTGCTCGGGGAGAATTCTGGACTATGTAATGGTGCATGATGCTGTCAATTTCGTCTCGCATTGGTTGAATGGTAACTTTGAACTCTAATGAGCAAAGGGATCATTTAATTTTGTGGCTGAAAGACTCACAAGGCTGCCATGGAAAAACTTCTTTGCCGAGTTCATCAAATTTTTCAAGATCTGCGGAAAAATCATCGGACTCAGTATCTTGCTGCTCCCATTTCGGCGATAGTAATTTTTGAGCATCCGAAATTTCCTCAAACCTTCTTGTATAATCGCGATACCACAAAATAAATTGCAAGTTTTCAGCGGTTTCTTCAATGTAATATAAGTAGTCCATGAAATCCCCCAACCCACAAGGCTGGTTTAATATCAGATATCTGCTTCCAACGAAATTTGGGGCAGGGGATTTCTCACTGGTAATGAAAGATTACTTATAACATTTTCGAAAGAAAGCCCCTCGGGTATTGTTTGCTTCGAGTCTCAAACATAATTAGCATCATGTTGGCTTGTATAGCAAAAACACGCACTCTTAGCCCTTTCGACATATCGAAAACAATCGCTTGATGTCACAGGACCTTGGTGCTTGTTAACATAATCAGGCCTCTTGTAAAATAGTAAAGCCATTTTCGTAAAATAGAAATTCTATTGATCGATTATTTTTCGAAAGGATTCTTTATTAAGACCAACAGCAAGCCACAGATTGTAATCGGCTTTTGTCTTCTATCAGAGTATCTCTGATGATGATTGATCATCCATCAGATATAAGGCCATATGTATAAAAGGAATATTTGTTTATCGCAGTCGTCAGCGTCAGGACAGCCGCCAGGTGAGCAGAGACAATGCTGACTAGGAGCTTGAAAGACAGAACAACTTCGTAAAATTCGTTTTGACCCATGATCTACGGCACTAACGTGTGCAATGTAGAATGAGAGAGAGGCTGAAAACCAGTAAATGGCGGCTCTTTGACCTCAAGAATATCTTGTCAAAAGACGTTGACATGGTCTGCATAACTAAAAGTTATCAGCAGCTACAAAATTTTTGTTATTGGTATCTAGAAAACTTCAGGAATGTCGATACGTATTCAGTGACATTGTATTTCGTCATAGCGGAAAATATCAAGCATGAATATTGTTACAAGAGCGAGTATCGGACCAAGCCGGCGGACTGTAAGGATCATAGAACGCCATCAGCGCGCATCGACGCAAACGTATTAACATGACGCACATTTTTGGGTCAGCAGGAATTAATAAAATAGGGGTTATAATAATGATTTTGACAGCTGATCTACTTGCTGTCAGTCTCATCTACATTTCATCCACACATTCGTAAAAGTACTGACCCGAAGATTGATCATCTGGAACTCCCTCGGACTTTTGGTGCCATATCCTTTATGCCGTATCCCTTTCGGGCTTAGGAAGACTGACGATACGAAGTAGAAACGACGTTCCTCTACCAAAGTATTGGTGTTGTAATTAAATACGAGGGCTAAAGCAGCCGGAAAAGACTGGGAGTACTGGGGCTCAGGGCTAAGTGAACGCAGGCTAGATAAAAAGTTCTGTTTATTCCGATTGTATAAACATGCAAACATAGTTTACATAACTTAACATCTAGCCTACGTTCACTTAACCCTGAGCCTCTGTACCTGTAAATATACTCACCTGTCTTAATCGCCACTCACGATGATTATTTAAGTTATCAACTCTGGCAGGTATACACCCTGAAATTGTCGATCCTATTTTTGATATTTTCCCTACCCTTAGGGTAGTATTTTGCAGTGGGTCCAAGACAGGGTTTTGTGTATGTCTGCTAGGCCTAATTTGGTATAGTCTTTAAACAAATGGAGTTTAGCCCCTGTATTTATGAAAGTTTATGAAATTTCCTCAAACTTTTTGTATGACAATTTTCTGACAGAAGAATTTTGTAGTGGGTCTTCCTTGCCGCTAAGCTCAATTTGTATGATGATTGACTGCATAAAATTGTGCATTGATGCTAAATTTATCTAGCTAACTACCAAATCCACGAATAAGGAAATTTGACTCCAAATTTACATGAAGACAACAAGCAGAAGCAGACAACTATCAAGGACTACTTTAGAAATTACTGAGAATCAATATTTAGTTGGTCCTCCATCAGCTTCCAACACAGCTCGACACCTTTTTGGTATACTTTCTATCAGATCATCAAGATATTCATCAGGCACAGGATTCCATGCTTCTTGTACGATAGTCCGCAACTCGTCGTTGTTGCGCTGCTTCCCCCGACCCAGGCTCGGTTATCTCTTTTGGACATAATCTTTCATTTTATCCCAAACAGCTTCAATCGGATTCAAATCTGGCGAATAGGGTGGCCAGTCGCTAGGATCTGTATGTCTCTCCTGGAACTCTTTTATCGTTCTTTCAGAAGCGTGAGCAGGAGCATTATCCTGCATCACAAAGAGCCAAGGTCTCATCGAGACTATACCGTCAATTAAAGGTACTATCTTAGAGTAGTACTTTTCGGAGTCGATAGTCTTCCACTCTTTCCCAGAACAAGCTAGGACCTTTCTCTGACCCTGCAAAGGATCGCCAGAACATCCAACCGTTTTTCTTTCTTATCTTATCACCAACACACGTGATATGGAATTCCTGGTTGGTTTATGTCAACTTATTAAAGAGAGAAAGTATTTCACACCAAAAAGCATTGTACTAACCGTCCTTGTGATCCAGTCTCTAGTGCGTTGACCGTCTTTAGCCCAGGTTTCGTCCGTCCAGAGAATCGATCTCCAGTCTTCTACGGTCAAGTCAATATGAGCTGAAGCCCATTCTCTGCGCCTCCTTCTAGTTAGTTCGGAGACTGGAGGCTTGTTGTGAGCAGGATGACGCCTGTAACCCCTTTTCTGTAATTCGCTTTTGATGACGCGCTCGCTGACACCCAGGTGACTGAATGGCCCTGAAGCAAGTTCCATGTGGCTCATCCTTCGATCTTCATAAGATTCATTAATGAACTTCTCAATTCCGTCGACAGCCTCAGTTGAGAGTTTCGGTAGAGGACCTTTCCTCTTTTTCGGTGTGGCAGAGCCGTGGCGTATAAATAATAAACCTGTCCCCTAGAAATCTCAAGTTGTGCCGCAATTTGGGATTGGTTTTTACCGCCTTTACACAGAGCCATTATCTAAAGTATTAGCTAAATATCAGTCAAATTCTTCCCTCATTTTACACTCACTTGCAGGCATTGGTCTCTTGACAAGTGATTGCGTCTAGGTGTCGAAGGTGGAGATTGAGGCGGCCGTGATGATTCCATGTCTGGTGTAAATTTAATAGCTATTTAAGTCACTGTCTTCCGAATTAAATACCTTGGCTGAGGTAAGGAGAAAGTTTATTTAAAAAAGCTGAGGATACCTAATACCCAACAGCTAATTATGATAATATGATGTAATATGAAATAGATTCAAGCATCAAATCTATCACTTGATGATGACAGTATCTTTTTTTTTTTTTAAATCATTTTTGCGTATGCAGCCTGAGGCTATGACGCGAATGATTACGGAAGATATGTATGTGACGCAGAATAACTCTGTTTGACGTTTGGAACACTCATACTCAGATTTCATTTGCAGATACCACTACGAGAATAACGCCTTACGACATGTACCCTCTTCCGTGAATACCCACCTCAGGGAAAAGCGAGAAAAATCTGTGGCTATCTGAGCATGCTTTCGTCATTCTACGAATACAGTATCACCGCGAGAGAAGTGGTGTGAGGGTCTTGCTGGATTCGAACCAGCTTTTTCCTGTCTCAAGTGGGGCATGTGTCCAAACTACCCAGACTCTTCTTGAGAGAACGGCCCGGACAGTGTACCACTGCACCATCCGACCCGTCCTCTGATTTATCCTCTTTCCCTTGCATTCCACACTTCAAATTCTAGGGGTTCTTAATCATTAAGTTATGAGCTAAGATTAGTGCCAAAGGGGTACGCGTTTATCGGAGTCTAGGATGCTGGAATATTGGGTGTAAAAGAAAATATATTTAAATCTTTTATCATAGCTATTAGGCTGAATACAATTTGATTTTAAACAAAAACCCCCTTGAATGGTCTAAAGAGAGATTTTTCTAGTTCTACACAATTGATTAGTAAATGTAGTGTCCCATATTGTTATAGCGAGAAACCACATTTTTGAATTTGATTTCAATTAACCCGATGAGGCACCTAGTAGGTCCATGCAGGTAACTATAACTTTATTATTTACATAGGAGGAAGCCATTCGGTAAAACCTCCTAAGCCTACCTGGTAAGATTCTGCTGGTTTTTGAAGTTAACCTTCAGGAAGTGCAATGTATTGTTCTGTCCAGTATGGATATCCTCACGTCAAACTTCTACCCCTCGCCTTGTTCTCTTCTCCCCTCGCTCCTTCACCTCTCTTTCTGCTTCCCCAGCCAATCGAAACTGCTCTAACCATCCCTGGTCTAAGATCCACTGCGTTATTCTTCCTAAGTCATCCGGGTTGTTCATCATTTCTTCAAATGATCGGCTCTCAGACCTTCTCCACACCTCCGCTCTTCCTTTGGCCCATAGGGGGCAGGCCATGATCGCATGTTTGAAGTTTTGCGAATGATATCCGCACGGACAGTTTGGACTGTCAACTCCAGGGACTTTTCTTCGGTACAGATAGGATTTGATCCCGATGTGCTAGTTTCTTATCTACATGGCTATGCTACTCTGGGCTCTCTTCAGGTTTTTGTGGGTTTGGAAGGGGGTTCCCCTAAGGCTTAATTTCTCCCTACCTGACTTGTCTGTATAAATCTTCGCTGCATTCCAGACTTCGGGATCGGCTGTGGGTCTTTGTCTTAGGTTCACATTTTGATTTTGGTGTGGCCAGGAGTTTTTCCACTCTCGGAATGCCGCGATCTTTCCCAGCTCTTTCTGTCCCTCAATGGACACTTCTCCGCAGCAGATACTAGACCACGCCTCTCTATCCCTTTCCTTGGATAGAGATTCTCGACTGCTTTTCCCTCCCGCCTGTTGCCTGAGAAACCACATTATTAGCAGCGGAACTACCAAAGTTCTCGCAACAACACACACCATGGACATTGTTATCGATAGTCCTGCTTTGATGACGGACAGAAGCCTCCCAATCTCTACTCCCCCCGATCCACCCATGCCCTCTTCTACCCCTACTGCGCCGCCACCACCTCTGTCAAACTCAACACCACCTAGCAGCTCGGTGCCCCACAGGTAAATACTTCAGCCTGTTCCCCCCTCAAAGAGGGTACCATCAGATGCACCCCCCCAATCTGAGACCGGTGAAACAGAAACTTTGAACGCGTATCTTCCTCGCGAACTCGCGATCATCGTCGAGGAAAGACAACGCGGTGAACAGGTCTGGCATGTGCGGATGATGGTTTGTACAAGTGCTATAAGCAGCATCGATAGTCTACTTGCAAAATTTAAAGGAGTTGAGAAAGAAGAAGGCTCAGCTTTTCAAAAGTATTTATGAAAAGCTATTTCGCTCTTCGCGGCTTCAGACGCTGCTCCGAACCCTCCACCTGTTCCCACACACTCCCGCCCAGCAAAAGATGGTAAAGCGAGTAAAGGAAACTTGCCGGATAAACCAGCTATAGTTACAGAATCACAAGCTGGCTCAGCTGTCACGGTTCGAGAACAGAACGCTTGAGCAATTTTGTTGGTACGGTATATTACTTATTAAACTATCTAGAGGGAAAAAGAAGATCTTAGACATAAGAAATAACAACAATATATGTAGATAGCTTGCCACCAACTCTCATGATTGTTTCCCTACAGTCAGACTCTTTCTAGTTTGTCAGAGATCCGTACATACTTATCCTTTTCATCGTGCTGTGCCATATCGTACTAGTCTAACGTTATTTTTAGTACTCGCCTGTGGACGTCTGTGCCTGCGCTAGCTAGCGTAGGCTACAGGTAACTACCGGCTTACAAGCCGTTACATCAGCTTCAACTTCAAACCCAAGCCGAGCGCGATACCAGATGCCAACCAGTGAAATTAACCTAACCAAAAAGCCAACCGCAACTGAAAGCTCCTCGGCTACTGTTGTACGTAATGGGCACAAGAAGGCTAGAACTGCCGAGGCTGAAACTGTTAGAATAAATGGGTGGAAGTCTAGCGATTAGAGGTGTCAATCTCTAGAGTAATAAATCACAAATGTAATATTGGAGCTTGAGAATAGTTGTCTGTCAAAAAGTGTGTTATATTATTAGTGGTACATCTCAGCGGTACTTATGCGCTGAGTTCCCTTACTACACTATCACTAAGCAGGTACATCTCATTCATCTTGAGTTCCCTGATCGAACACTGGGTCATAGTGAAACCTTATACAAGGTTTCTGGAGATCTCAACTTCTAGCGTGCTTCGAGTTACTTCCGAGCATGCCCGCCACCAGATTTCATCCTTGGTGGATTGTACTAAAGATCCTTTCTAATACCAATGTGATATTGTAGATGGCATGCTAGCTACTGGCTACAGCCTAGTAATTGATTGACTTGTCTCACACTTTCTAACAGAAACTGCCAGTGTCGGCCAAAACAAATCTAGAGAGCAACTCAAGGCCTCAGCACCTAAGAAAGACTCCCACATACCTTCTCGATCACTAGTGAGTGGGCTATTCGGGAAAAAACAACATCCTCCATCCAAAATTCAAGATAAAAGATTATTCCTCCGACTACCCCCGGAGCACTAGTTGAGAAAATTATCGCCCGCTGGGATCCGAGATATTGTCTTAAAAAATGGCCACCTCACCCGCTTATATTAGACAGATTAAGCCAGTTCGCTCGGGATTTGCCCTAAGTCCTAGCAACCCCAACGCGTGCGAAGCATTGCTACAAGCCGCAAACAGACTCTTTCTGACAGGGGCAAAACTTGAACCTGCTGAAAACTTAATACCCCTTCTTATACCAACAGTCCCTGCCTTTATTTACACCGATACAGGACGTGTTGTGGTGACACAGGAGTTGCTGGCTGATGAAATCGAGCGTGTCTCTTCAGTGTGTCCAAAATCAGTAAAACTGTTCGGCAGTCTTAATCACGATGCCCCGCATAGAAAATGGTTAGGGCTCTTCACAAAAGCTCCCCGCCCCGGATTTCGTGTATTTGACGAATCTGGTCTCGCCAAAGTTTTTAAAAAGCAAGACCCCATAGACTTTTGCAAGAGATGCAATGGCCACCACTCATCAAGGAATTGTTCAAGAGCGCCTTGCGGAAATTGCGGCTCAACCATGCATGCTCAATAGGCATGCCAAGCTCTGACTCGATATAGACACTGTGGGGGTCCACACCGCTCTGATAGTCATAGATGTTTAGCCCGACCAACTCGCAGGAGCTCATCCACAAAAGATCAACTGAAAATCTACCGCCAGGCTGGAGACCGCGAATACCAGGCAGTTATCCGAGCTAAAGCGGCTGAAGCAAGAGCTGCAACTGCAGAACAAGCGGCTAACGTGGCATGTAGCAGTCAAGCTTTGGAGGCTGTTGCTAATAAAACTCAAGGGTTACCTGCTGTCACGGTTTGGGATATAAAGGCAGAAGCACTGTATATCTTAAAGTAGTTTATATTTATCTATAAAGAGAGAAGCTATGAATGTTACTGATATTGCCTGTAAATATGACATGCCTACCGCTAGATACTTTAGACTCCTAACTCTTGAATCCTGTTTCAATATCTTCTGAAACATTATTAATAGACTAGTTCCTGGGTTTCCTATTAGGCCATGTCTGAGCATCCGCCCTGCCGATCGCTAGACGGAAACCAACATAATCGAACAGGGCTGCAGGGGTTATATCGAGCGCGTATGATGACCATAATAGGCTACAGGGATATATTGGCTTATCAGCCGTTACACCCGCTGGTACTTCGACGGATGACTCTATGCGATTATGAAGGGCTCCCCACAGAGCCTCTCGTTGCCTCCTCTCAGATTGATGTCTATTAATGTGGGAAGAGGGAGTGCCGCGCACGATGTTGCGCTATCCCGAGCTTGTGATTTACAACTAGATGTTTTGCTGGTTCAAGAACCTTGGTGGGCTGGTTGTACCAAGTCACATCCATATTTCAATCGCCACATACCTTATGGAGGCGTTGGCATTCGTCCTCGTGCAGTCACCTACACCAGGAAAGACGATAGGATAATACACGCAGTTCAGGAATACCCTTCATCAAAACTCACAGGGGACTACTGCTGGGTGAAAGTGAATGGAATTACATTTCTTAATGTATACAAATCACCCCATGATCCCGCGGCAGTAGAACCACTCCTAGAGTGGACTCCTCCTCCTCGGACTATTGCTGCTGTCACAGTCTAGACAAGAGCGCTTGCGCAGCTAAATGAATAGAGGTAGTTTATATTCTATCTGAAGAGAAAGCAATCTATCTCGTAGTCCTACAAATATATACAAAGCTCTGCTCCTCGTAGATAATACCATAGCCCTAACATCAATGAGGATTCCTGAAATAGAAGTTAGCCACGGAGTAGAAGGTTGCCGCATGCCAGGAAGCTCTTATGTTTCAGCTCCATGATCCATCTATTTTGGGAATTCTGATATACAGTGTCTCAGCCAAAATTAACATCAGCCACTATATCTGCCAGTGCACAATGCACTACCCCTGTTAAGCCTGTGCACGCCTGTGCACGCCTATGTATAACATAGGCTACAGGAATTATCCAGCTTACCAGCTGTTACAGCTGCGGATGACCTCAACTGTCTATTGGGCCTGGCAACCCAGTGCTACGAGCAACTGCGGACAAGGAGAAGAAAAAGAAAAATGGGTAGATGAGAATGGCCTCTCATGTCTAATTCTGGGGGAACCGACACACCGCGCCGGGAACACTTTGGATCTCGCATGGACAAATATTAGTGGAGCTTCCGCATGGGTAGACCGAGAAGAATGTATAACAAGTGACTATTTTCCGATCTCTGGCAAAGTACCTAGCTGTACCCGAGTCACCAAGAAATCTAAAGGTCTACTTAGAGTCCCGAAAGATAAGCTGCTCCAATTTGCATGACTAGTCTCTCGTTGGATGCCTCGTGCTCATAACCTAAAGTCGGAAGGAGACATTCAGCAGTTCGCACAGGATTTGTGCCATGCGCTAGTAGATGCCCTGAAAGCAGTGGGTAAAGCTTCTAATGGTAGATATGGTAGATCGGCGCCGTGGTGGACTCCAGAATATAAGGTAGCTCGCCTCCGATATCAAACAGCCTTCACGGAGCCAGACCTAAATCAATATGCAAAGGCATGTAGGAACACTATTGCTGAGGCTAAAAAGGAGCATTGGAAAAGCCAGGTAGAGGAGATGAAATCTCCGTCGGATATCTATAGGCTCATGCGATGGGCCAAACCACGACATGCTGAAGTTCCGACACCTCTTCTTTTTAACGGGCGCCTTGTTGCAGACCAAGCAGAGCGTGCGTTAATTTTACAAGACAGTCGTTTGGCGCGGCTAGACGCTACAGACGACCTTCCCATTGCTACAACAAATGCGGCATACGTATTCCATGGGCGGAGGGGCTCGAAGAAACAGAGGTACGATCTTGCACCATAGGTGGCGGAAATACATGTCCTGGACCAGACGGAATTTCGGTAGAATTACTCAGTACCTGTTGGGGTACACTCGGTCCTTGCGTTACTCACCTGTTTCGATCCTGTCTTAAGTTTGGCTATCATCCATCCTGCTTTAAGGTGGCAGAGGTTGTTTTCATTCCAAAAGCAGGTCGAGACCCATCTTCAGCGAAAGGGTGGAGACCCATTGCTCTCCTATTGTGCCTCGGAAAGAGATTGGAAAGAATCATCGCCAAACGCATGGCTACGCTTGCTATCACAGCTGAGGTAGTTGGGCATTAACAATTTGGCGCTCTACCAAAACATTCAGCTACAGATTTAGTCGCTTGTGTCGTGCACAATATTGAAGAGGCTCGCACTCAAAAATGAACTTCAACGCTCGTAACCCTTGACGTTCAAGGAGCCTTCGACGCGGTCCTCCATAATAGACTACTAATGCGAATGCAAAAACAAGGTTAGCCAGACTCGGTCCTTCAGTGGACAGCCTCATTTCTACGCGACCGATATGTCCAGGTTCGGTATTCAGGAGGAGTGACGAGTCCTAAAAAGCTGGTCTGTGGTGTTCCGCAAGGATCGCCGGTCTCCCCACTACTTTTTCTTTTGTACATGGCCGAACCCATGCGTAGCAGGAACTCTAGAGCTGGGTTCAGCTATGCAGATGATATTGGGGTACTTGGCATTGGAAGAACGACTACTGAATCTGCGGCTGTGGCCCAAGATGAAGTAGATAAATTGCTGGAATGGGCGAGTAATAATGCTATATCATTCGACACAGGGAAGTCGGATGTAATTCAATTCCCTGGCCGGCGAGGGGAAAATCCTATCGGAGTGAAAGTAAACAATATATGGATTGAACCGGCTAAGAATATCCATTGGCTAGGAGTACATCTTGACTCTCAACTCTCGTTCAAACATCATGTAACAACATGGTGCGGGAAAGTACTCAAAGTTGCTCAACATCTGCGGAGGCTCAACCCAGTAACACGCGGGGCAGCCCCTTAACCCCTGATAACTGCGGTTGACACCTGCGTTATCCCTGTAGCGACCTTCGGTGCGGAAGCTTGGTGGCCGCGCTTAAAACAACCAACAAATCGTGGAAATGTAACTCCCCCAACAGCTCACTCCTGTAACCTTATTGATAAAGCAGTCCGTGTAGCGTTGAGAGCCGCACTACCAGTATGGAGAACAACACCCAGCGTAGTCCTTCACAGGGAAGGGGGAATCCCACCTGCTCGAGTACTCCTAGAAGGTAACGTAGGTTTGGGAAGTCGGTTAGCAATAGCTTGTAAGAGCTGAATGATCACTTATCACAATCTTGCAGATTTGGAGAGATAAAAAAGGCTGTTGATTGTAAGCTGTAGAGTTTTTAATTACTCTAGCTTAGAAACAGGTCGCTATATATAATATCTATCTATAGAAAAAGAAATCTGGTGATTTATATTGATATGGTTTAGTGTATTTACCAACCTCACTACTTTGTAGAAAGGTTAGTGTGTGCAGATCTTTGTGATTGCACACGACTATCACAGGATTATCACATCCAAAGTTGGGTGTAATTAATTTCATGATAGCAATCATTTCAACAGGAAATCGTCTGCGGCTCGCAGCACGAATAAATTCACTAGGCATTCGCCATCCTCTCCGCAGCCGAGCGAGCGTATGTCCCAATATAGGTACGCTGAAGTATAAGACAAAGGCCATATTGTCAAAGCATCCAGAAACCGAGATGTCACGCCTGCAGAGGGCTTTCCAACAGCTACCCCCATCATCTGAGAATGCTTAACCCTCAATTTTTGTTATAAGGTTAAATGGGGATGTGGAGTGGTTGGCGACTTGTCTAGTGATGGTGCTGTCCTCCGATGGAATAGTCAATGGTGTGAATAGATGGTAAGTACCATATAAATGGTTATACTAAATGCGTATAGTGGATGGAATATCGCCTTGATGGTCACGATGGAGACTATTACTCTTGCTGCTCTGACTATGGCAGTATCTATACACATCTTTCCTCCAATATCAAGTATCCGATGCCTACTATGAAACTACAATGCGAGTTCTATTATTGTATAAAAGAAGATGTTATACATGACTCATTAGTTTCAGCAACTCTGTCACTTGGCACGTTATCCATAAGCTTCAAACTCCAGATATCCTTGAGTCATAACCGAGTCAGCACAATAATTTTACCTCTATATTCTCATTTGCAAACAACAAAATCAGAGGGTATTATAAACCACGAGAATTGGATCCGAACAATACCATCTTCTGCTATCTGCGCCTACTCCGACGGCTCTTCAGAGGGACATGGAAGATCTTCTTGGGGATTCGTCCTGCAACGCGGGGGCATCACTTTTAAGAAAGATCAAGGGATTCTACACGGGAGAGAAGTTTACGATGCTGAAATCACTGGGGCTACCATGGCACTCCGAGCTGCGCTCTCCATAAAACAAAGCGGGGAGAAAATCTATGTTCTTTTGGACAACCAAGCTGCAGTCCGGGCCCTCCAGACTGGCAAGACGTCCTATTGTCTTAGACTAGCTCGGATTTTTTACGATGTTTCCCAAAAAGCCAATTCGGAAGTTAGATGGGTGCCAGGGCACTCTAAGATACCTGGGAATGAAGAGGCTGACGCAGCCGCGCGAGCTGCACTTCAATCACTCCCCCCTTGCCATGTTGAACCAAAATTCATCATGCTTGCCTATGTTCGTCGCCTTATGCGATAACGTCGCCAGCAGCTAATTGACAATTGGTGGTCCAAGGTATGTCCGGCTAGGTATAAAGATCTAAACCTACGGATGCGCCGCCGAAAGCCTCCAGAGCTTAAAATGCCGCGGCAGCTTCTGCAAAAGCTTATATCAGCAAGGACTGGGCACGGTGACTTCGCTGCATATCACCGCAGACTAAATCATGAAAATGCAAATTTAGTTTGCATTTGTGGATAAGAGACGTCCCCTACTCACTTCGTACGTTGTCGAGAACATACCAGCCTAACGCGTAGGTTTAGGAAAGTAAGGACAATGGGCGATCTTATCAACCAACTTCTCGGCCCAAAGTGTGTCAGAGAATTTACAGAATTTGCAAAACTTACAGGCTGTTTTTTACAACCTATTCGCAAGCTCGTCCGCTGAAAGCGAGGCAGCATCTCTTAGAAATCGTTGAAGGCAGCGACATCGCGGAAACAGAGTGTGTGAAATGCTATGTTGACATAACAATTATTTTTTTGGTTCTTTTTTTCATGTTCGGGTTTCTGTCGGAATTTTTGGGATCATGGAGTACAGGTTCATTTAGGCGTCTTCTCAATTTGTTTATATACGCGTGTACATACTTTAAGGAGGTGCGAACAAGTTGGGCATACTCTCGAGTATGATCCCCGCCGGCTCCACCTGTCCCGAACCAATTAGACAAAGGGCTCTGCCCGGGACCTAAATATAGAAGAAACAAACAAACAATACCAATGTTCTCGCTTATCTAGCCCCTGTTATAGCGATATTCAGTGATTGGGAGACGATATCGCGAATATTGTAAGATGTATGTAAAATTAATTTGCACCAGGAAAATATTGCTATAACAAGAACATCGGTATAAATTGGATCGTTATAAAAGGGGTTTGTCTGCACAAAGCAGAAAAATCACATTTGATAATAATTTACAAATTCTTGGCGTCACATGATTAAGAATATTTATCCATGCTTTACGGTTCACAATATTGCTATATCCTCTATAACACACAACAGTAACAATATATACACATCAATTCATCATCTATATACAACCCTCAAATTATTTTGCACTTAAAAATCTTCCCCTTATCACAAAACGCTCTTGGCAGCCCTCTTTGAGCAATGGCGGATGTTGACAGCGATGTCAACATGTCGCCTCCAACGACGCCCACGCGTACGTCGTCTACTTTTCCTCTCCTAACCTCCACTCCCACATAAAGATCGCGAACGCTACGGTTTGCCGATATTCATTCCTCTCAACATTCAACTTATGACCCAGAGGCCCCGTACAGCCCAGGAGACCCATTCACAGCCTTCGAGAATATCAAGGACATCAAGGTTAACGGGAACATTTCGAAAGCCACCGAAAAAGTATTCGATAAGGATCGTGAAGTGATAGCAAAGCGTGAGCAAATTGCAGAAGAATATTCTCGTGCCTTGGATGAGGCAACTTGCTGTGTTCAAGAATTGGGACTTGGAAACGGCATCGGACAGCTGGAGAAAGCACTGGCTCAGGTATTAAAACGTTTCGCTCGCGGAGATAATCTGCTCGCAATAGGAACTGACTATACTGGCCTTTCACAATCAATCCACGCCACATCTCAGGGCACCGCTAGCTCATCAAAAATCTCCTATGCGGAAGCAGCGAAATCCCACTTGCCTGACGTATCGAGAGCAAATCTGCCTCATAAACCTGTAAACCCCGCATCAAATCATATTCCCCCTGTTCGTAAAACTGACAACAGAATATTTGTTTGTTTTCCCGAAACCCATGCAAGTCGGAGCCACCATATCCACGCTGTCAAAGCTGCTCTTCACAGTAAACTAGGTCCTGAAGGTGAGTCTGTAAAAGCAATCCAAAAAGTTAAATCTAGAATCGCAATCGTCCCTCTAGATGAAAAACACGCGGAGAAACTACTAGAAAAAGCTCAAACAATCACTTCAGTCCTGGGAGGAAAGGTAGAAAAAGCAGAAGAATGGGTAACCTACGTCATAGACCATGTACCGAGGAAGATACACTCATTGGATGGGAAAGAAATAGAAATCACAGAAGGGTCGGCCAAGGAGGAAGCTGAAGCTGTCACCGGACAAATTCCTATTAAAGTATCGTGGTCGAGGAAGACACTTGCTAACCCCGCACCAACTGGTACCATTGTAGCCTCTTTTAAAAAACATACCCATGCGTTCAGACTTTTCAGCACTAGCTCTCTGGCCCGAAAGGTCATCAAATCTCCAAAACCAACACAGTGCCCAAAATGCTGGGGGTTTCATGATGCAAGACTGTGCAATTACGAGCAACGGTGCAAACAATGTGGTGCATCAGGACATTCGTCCTGTAAAAATCCCCCAAGATGCATAAACTGTAAAGGCCCTCATGTCGCAGACGAAATCTATTGCCCTGCAAAACCGCTAGTCAGAAATGGCACAATAGTCTCTCTTTCTCAGACACAATTGAAAAAAGTCCGTCAAGCTGGTCATAAAGCATGGCTTTTAGCTAACCCAGCCAACCCCGAGATAATAGAAATAAACAATGCAACTCAATGCTAGACAAGCCAACCAAACGCTAACGGAAATACCTAAATGTTAGAGTTCGCAGATCATTTGGCCCATGTTTAGTTATGTTTTAGACGAGTGGGTTAGCATCGGATGTCTTCCATTGTTTGGCTTCATGTATTCCGGTGTTGTATTGGGTATCGGAGGAACCCCGGCGTTTTGGAAGTTCTCCCGATGTTTCTCCTTCAGTGTGACAAGATACCTTTAGTAGTTTGAGATGTTATTCCGGATATATAGTAGGGCACTGATTGATAGATGAGCTCCTTACGCTTAGTTTTCCGTCATCTCGAGACTATAGAATTCAAGTTAGTCACCTTCAGTCTTCAGTGTTTCTCAGCCTTTGGTGTCTCTTAGCCTACAGTATTTCTCAGTCTTCAGTAACTTTCAGCTCTCGGACTTCTCCAGTTTTTAATCTCTTGTCTTTATCTCCGCTCCCTTACTCCTTTATTCGATATTCAGCATTAGTCTTCAGTTAGCTTATAGTTACCCTCTCGGCCCCCTAAGTCTCCATACCCCAGCCTTGCGCTTCCGCGCTTCCGATCTTCAGCCTTCAATCTTCAGCCTTTCGCCGTCGAGTCACGTGCTGGTCACTACTCTGACATTACTAAGCGTCCAAAAATATTTAATTATGAATTTCTTTAACCAACAATCTGGAACAGGCAATTCATATCAGCCCCCCTCTGATGACGAAGCTGACATGGATATCTCCCAAACCCACCCTTCAAGTACTTCAGAAATTCAGCCTCAAGCACCGCCACCTCAGCTTCTTATGCTACCCCCAAACCTTTGGAATATCCCCTACCTTCAGAGCTCGACTGAGACATGGAATGCTGCTATTAAAATGGATCCTGTAAGGGTAAGCCGTCTTTTTGAGGCACAAATCCCAAGTATACCCCCACCTCAGGCGCCTTCTATCCCTGTCCTTGCCCCGCAACCACCCCCGGTATTTCGAATCTCCGCCCCACCCATTAGCCCTTACGACGGACAACCATCATCCCTACGTTCTTTTTGTTCACAACTGACGAATCAAATACGGAGCAACCCTGGTCAATTCTCCACAGAAGCAGCTAAAGTAAGCTATGCTTACCAATGCCTTGGTCCAGGTGCCATTTCGAAGATGAGATCATCGTTCCGATGCTTGGAAGACCCTTCAATACCAGAAGAAATCACGACCCTGACGCAGTTTATCTCTGCACTAAAACAACGATGCCAAGACCCGGCAAGGGAAGACCAAGCGACACAATTCATCGAAACCTATTACCAGAGGAACCTGAAGTTTCACGATTTCATCACTACCTTCGAGGACAACATGGCCGACTCGGCATATAGCGAGTTCGACAAAACTCATTGGAAAAAAATGCTTTACAGACGTCTATCACGAGAACTCCGAGTTCTGCTTAACGCAGCCTCTGATGCGCCAGCAGAGTACCACGCGTTTGTGAACTACCTTCGAGAAAAAGATGCCGTTATCCAGTCAATCAAAAGCTCACCTGGGCAGTTCCAATCCACAGGTCCTTACCGACCACCATTCACAGCCATCGCCCCTAGCTCTAAAGCACCAAGTCCTATAGCACCAGGCCCTCCGGTACCTAACATCCTCCGACAGCCTAACCCAGCAACTTTAACTGTCTCTCAGGGTGGAACAGCTATGGACCTGGACATGGTGTCTCGAGAGAAAGGACCCGATGGAAAATTAACACCTCAGGCAAAAAACGCCCGGAGAACACTAGGTAGATGTGTTTGGTGCAATCAAATGGGTCACTTTGCGATAAGTTGTCCTCTAGGGTCGCAGACTGTTGCAACAACAGCTATTAACCAAACCACAGTTCCAGAGGAGAATTTAAAAGCGGTACTCCAACAATAAGTCGCGTGTTGGAGTCATTCTCGGTTGGATCTGCAGGGATTTCCGATTTTTCATGTTCTCGTCATATGTATGTACACGGAAAGATAGGAAATGAAAACTTGGTTGCCCTCATTGACACCGGCGCTTCTGGCTGCGCATTTATCTCTAGATCTCTATGCAATCGCCTACGTCTCACTCTTGTGAATCTTCCGTCGCCTATCTCCCTTGTAGGATTCGATGGGAATTTTGGTCCTAAAATCACTCACAAGGTCTCTTTCCATTTAGCTCTTGGTAATCACTCTGAACTGCTCTCGGGATACGTCACTGAGACCTGTAAGTACGACCTCATTCTTGGTCTACCATGGTTGGAGAAGCACGAGCCTTATGTTAACTGGAAGGGACATACAATAACTTTTGGTGAACCATGCTTAGCAAGATCCTGTTGCAATTTTGAGACTACTATTCCCTATGTCAATTCTTCGAAAACGAATCCTGACCTATCAAAGTCAATTTTTATACAAACCCCAAGCCAGCCCCAGAAGTTAGCCACTCCCCCTTCCATTAAGCCTGTTCAAATTTCAGCTCCTGCTTTTATGGCTGCGGTACAGCTAACAAACAGCCATTCATTTGCTCTGAGCCTTCGCGAGCTTGACCTCTTATTAGACGAACCTATGCAGAGATTGACAACCGTTCAAGTTGGTAACACGGCTCAAGTTATACCTAAGGATGCCGACCCCAAAAATTATCTGCCGCCGCAGTATCACGATTTTCTTGATGTATTTGACAGAAAACAAGCCAATAGTCTACCTCCTCATCGACCTTGGGATCACCCCATTGACCTTCAGCCTGGAAAAGAACCCCCCGCAGCACGACCTTATTCGATGAACTTACATGAACTAAAAGCTCTTCGCCAGTATTTAAATGCTGAACTTTCAAAAGGATTCATTCGTGTTTCTCGCTCCCCAGCGGCAGCGCCCGTACTCTTCGTAAAGAAATCAAATGGAGATCTTCGATTCTGCATTGATTATAGAGGTCTGAACGCTATCTCAGTGAGAAATCGACACTCACTCCCCCTAATTTCAGAAACGCTAAGTCAACTTTCAAAAGCTAAATATTATACAAAACTTGACATCATATCAGCGTTCAATAAACTCAGAATCAAAGGAGACGAGTGGAAAGCCGCCTTCACCTGTCGATATGGTCTTTTTGAACCCCTTGTCCTTCCCTTCGGCCTATCAAACGGCCCAGCGTCGTTTCAGTCGTATATCAACCATGCTCTTCGAGGCTATTTAGACCAGTTCTGCACTGCTTACATGGACGATATCTTAATCTATTCCGAAAATTTGATGGATCACCGCCGCGATGTTAAAAAGGTACTCCAGCGCCTTCGTGAACACGGTCTCCAAGTGGACATCTCAAAGTGTAGTTTTGAAACAACACAAGTAACATATCTTGGGTTAATAGTATCAACAAAGGGAATTTCAATGGATCCTAAGAAAGTTGCTTGTGTGCAAGAATGGCCGGCTCCTCGCTCCGTTCGCGATGTGCAAGCATTCCTTGGGTTCGCGAACTTCTATAGGCGATTTATACCGGAATTTTCCCGATTAGCCACCCCTCTAACTAGGCTTACCAAGAAAGACGTCTCTTTTCAGTGGGATGATACATGCGAATCATCCTTCTTCCAGATTAAGAAAGCTTTTAGGGAGGGTTCTATGCTGGCTCATTTCGACCCCGGACTTCAAACAGTCCTTGAAACTGACGCCTCTTATTTTGTTACAGCTGCAGTACTATCGCAATACGACACCTCGGGAGTTCTTCGACCTGTAGCGTTTATGTCAAAAAAGATGCTCCCAGCAGAATGTAACTATGATATTTTTGACAAAGAACTACTAGCCATTGTGAATTCATTTGAAACTTGGACTGCAGAGCTGGGATCTGTAGAAGCATCCACCTTAGTCCTCACCGATCATAAAAATCTGGAATATTTTACAACCACTAAAAAATTAAATCGAAGACAAGCTCGCTGGAATGAGCTTTTATCAGAATACGACTTTAAAATTGTTTTCCGACCAGGTAAAAGTTCAGGGAAGCCTGATGCCCTGACCAGAATTAGCTCCGATAAGCCTTCAACTGATGAGGACGAAAGAAATCAACATCAATTCCAAACAATACTAAAGCCACATCAGATTCTTCGCAATCTAGATACTCCCTCTAATCAGGAAATAGCACCTAATATCGAACTAACAACGGATAACTGGATTACCTCATGTAAAGATGATAAATTTTGTCAAGAAATTCGTTCAGCATTAGAAAATAGATGTTTTACTCGGAAAGACATACAATTAGCAAGTTGCAAGCTAACACCCCACTCCTTTTCGTTAGATGATAAAGAATATGTCCCAGCTGTACTTCGCGAATCTCTTCTGCGACAACTTCATAATACCCCTCTCTATGGTCATCGAGGATCAGCTGCTCTCTACAGTCTACTCACCCGCCAATATTGGTGGCCAAATTGTCACACTGATTCTAAGAAATATGCACGCGGATGTGAAGACTGCCAGAGGAATAACCCATCCACGCAAAAACCTCATGGATTTTTACAGCCACTCCCTGCTCCTAAATCCTCATTTCGTCATCTCACTCTTGACTTTGTAGGCCCTCTGCCCATTTGTCATGTCCGAAATTTTGATTATAGATTTATCCTCCAAGTTGTTGATCGTTTGACTAAAAGAGTATGGGTTATACCCCTGGAGCGACCATCTTCTAAAGATACCGCAGAAGCATTGATAAATAATGTCGTTCGATTTGCAGGACTTCCCGATTCCCTCGTTTCTGATCAAGGCAGGGCTTTCATTGATAAGACTTGGAAAGAAATTTGTTCTTGTTTAAATATCTCCCACAAGCTTTCTTCTTCGTACCACCCAGAAACTGATGGGCAAACCGAGAGAGCGAATAAGACCTTAGAAGTTTACCTGCGGCACTACGTTAACTATCATCAGAACGATTGGGTAAAGCACCTAGCCTTAGCAGAGTTCTGCTATAATAACAGCATCAATGCATCCACAGGTTTAACTCCATTTTTTGCCTCTTTTGGCCATCACCCCAGACTCAACTTCCAACCTGAATCCGAATCCCCATTACCGCGAGTTATACCCCAATTTGTTCAAAAAATGAGTAACGTATCTCAACATTGTTCAGAACACATTACTCTAGCACAGGCATATCATTCGACCTATGCTAACGAAAAACGTCTTCCCGCACCTCGTTATCAACCTGGAGACATGGTATATCTCTCATTAAAAAATATTGCACTATCAAGGCCTACAAAGAAATTAGATCATCTCAGGGCAGGTCCTTGGAAGATATTGGAAATGAAAACACCACTAGTTGCTAAGTTAGAACTTCCTCCGCAATTAAAAGTTGACAATAACTTCCATGTCAGTCTCTTGCGTCCAGCATTTTCGGGTTACCCATCGCAACAGCAACAACGACCTCCTCCACTCGTGCAGGACAACGAGGAACCTAACACCTACGAGGTAGAAGCTATACTAGACTCCAGAATCCGACGAAATAAGATTCAATATTTAGTTCGTTGGACAGGCTATAATGAAACTACTTGGGAACCAACTAATAACTTAGATAACTGTAAAGAACTAGTTCTGGATTTTCATAGAGCATACCCAGAAGCTCCAGGCTCGCGGGAGCTCGCATTAGAAAAGAAGGGAGGATAATGTTAGAGTTCGCAGATAATTTGGCCCATGTTTAGTTATGTTTTAGACGAGTGGGTTAGCATCGGATGTCTTCCATTGTTTGGCTTCATGTATTCCGGTGTTGTATTGGGTATCGGAGGAACCCCGGCGTTTTGGAAGTTCTCCCGATGTTTCTCCTTCAGTGTGACAAGATACCTTTAGTAGTTTGAGATGTTATTCCGGATATATAGTAGGGCACTGATTGATAGATGAGCTCCTTACGCTTAGTTTTCCGTCATCTCGAGACTATAGAATTCAAGTTAGTCACCTTCAGTCTTCAGTGTTTCTCAGCCTTTGGTGTCTCTTAGCCTACAGTATTTCTCAGTCTTCAGTAACTTTCAGCTCTCGGACTTCTCCAGTTTTTAATCTCTTGTCTTTATCTCCGCTCCCTTACTCCTTTATTCGATATTCAGCATTAGTCTTCAGTTAGCTTATAGTTAC
The DNA here is from genome assembly GCA_028751805.1 of Podosphaera xanthii. NCBI lineage: Eukaryota > Fungi > Ascomycota > Leotiomycetes > Helotiales > Erysiphaceae > Podosphaera > Podosphaera xanthii. The sequence goes on along the minus strand of JAPWIX010000013.1, from coordinate 2,355,360 downwards.
CCTCTCGGCCCCCTAAGTCTCCATACCCCAGCCTTGCGCTTCCGCGCTTCCGATCTTCAGCCTTCAATCTTCAGCCTTTCGCCGTCGAGTCACGTGCTGGTCACTACTCTGACACTAAAGATCTTTCAGGCAAATGTGGCCAGAGGGCAAGCCAATCATTACCTCGCCTTGGCCTTAGTAAGGGCTGAGTCAGTTGATATAATTATACTACAAGAACCTTGGATTTTTCCGGACCTAGAAAAGAAATCCACCAAGACACACGCCGACTTCGATACTTTCAGCCCAACAGACGACTGGGAGGTGAGGCCACGCGTAATAAATTACATCAGGAAAGGTAGAGGGCTCAAGGCCGTCTAAATTCGCCCCGCAAACACCGCAGACATCTGCTGGGTCACAATAATGGGTTTCTCGCCCCCTTTCACAATCGCCAACGTATACAGACCACCCCAAGAAACAGAAGGAGGCGCCGTTATAAGCGCTCTTAAAGCTTTTCACGTGCCGTCTAACTACCTGGTAGCGGGGGACTTTAATACGAGACATTCTCTCTGGGACTCCCGAGCAACAGCTACGAGCAAATCTGTAGAACTAGTCAATTGGGTCCAAACAAACGATCTAGTTCTCGCATCACCGATTGATAAAAGTACACACAGCAGAGGCGGCACTCTTGATCTAGCGTTCACCAACAATCCCCACGTCCAATGCAATATCGAGGAGCACCTACACACAACATCTGACCATGAGACACTCGTGTCTATAGTTCCATGTTCCGGTTTCAAACCGCACTCCCCTAGACCCCAGTTTAGCCTAAAGCCCGAGAACATCCCACACTTCGCAGCTGGAGTCAAAGAGACTCTTCCGACCGTCGAACATTTGCCACATGATGTTGATATGCTCACAAACTTGATAACCCAGAGTATCCAGGTTAACATGTAGAGATTTCTACCTATGAAGATACAATCCAGGCAAGGGACCAAATGGTGGAATAAGGAGTGTGCAAACAAGGCCGCAGAATATCGAAGAGCTAGAAGACAAGGCGACGCCACTATAGAGAAACACGCCTTACGTAAAGCTACACGGGTAGCTAAGAAAGAATTTTGGATGAAAAAGGTAGAAGAGGCTCGCCAACCTAAAGATATCTTCAAAATCACCAGTTGGCATAAATATAATGGAACATTCGGCTCACCCCCAATAAAGCACGATGGAAGTACGTTCACAGACCCCAGTGGTAAAGCATCCGCTCTCAGACGGGCTCTTTTAGAAAGGAGAACGAGTGATGAAGATATTAGCCTAGAATTAGAACCATCAGATTGTAAGGACGAACTGCACGTAGACGTACATGTCGAACTAGATGATATTGAGCATTGTTTACTCTACGGGGGGAACATTGCTCCCGGGATCGACGGCGTCACAACTAAAATCCTACGGGCTTGTTGGGACAGCATCAAACATGCGGTACTTCTACTTTTTCGCCTGTGTTTAAGCCAAGGTCACCACCCCAGTGCATTTTGCACAGCAGAAGTCATCTTTCTCCCGAAACCAAATAAGAGAGATCTCAGCTCACCTAAATCTTGGCGTCCCATTGCCCTTCTGCCTTGCCTAGGGAAAGGTCTTGAAAGATTGATCGCTAGAAGAATCAGTCATGTGGCCATCACACAAAACGTGCTAAGTCGACAACAGTTTGGAGCACTTCCGAAAAGATCAGCCACGGATCTTGTCAGCTGCCTCGTTCACGATATTGAGAAAGCTCGCTCGCAAAGGAAAGCTGCGTCACTGCTAACTATGGACATTAAAGGAGCCTTCGATACTGCTCTCCCGGGGCGGCTCAAATATAGACTCAGAGAACAAGGATGGCCTAAATGGCTTATAGGTTGGGTGGAATCATTCGTTACCAACAGATCGGCGAGAATTCGTATGGGGGATTTTTTCACCCAAGAGACACCACTGACTTGCGGTCTCCCTCAAGGATCTCCCGTTTCACCAATACTCTTCATGCTATACATTGAACTTTTGTTAAGTCTCACAAACCCAAGATGCGTCTTCAGCTATGTGGATGATATTGCTTTCATTCGAACTGGCAAGACTTTATCAGAATGCTTGGAAAAACTAGCATTAGACCTCGAAAAGGTAATAGAGTGGGGGAAAAATAACGCTATTACTTTCGACAAAGATAAGAGCGAACAACAGCACTTTACACAAGCTCCTAAACCTAAGGAGTACCCAAATATTCGGCTGGGCGACTGGTGGATAGTCCCTAATCAAGTTACAAGATGGCTGGGAATTTGGCTGGACAGGAAATTATCCTTTCTAACACACGTGAAAAAGTGGGCAGCAAAAGCGTCAGCAGTTGCAATGCACCTGAAACGTCTCAATAATACTCAGCGAGGGTCTCGCCCGGATCTAGTAAGGCAGGCAGTCAAATCGTGTGTCATATCTATTGCCACTTATGGAGCAGAAGTCTGGTGGCCAGGAGAAACAGTGTACTCATGGAGCAGAGGAATACAAAAGGACCTGAAATTTAGAAGTAACTCACACCTATCGCTTCTTTCCAAGACCATAAAATTAGGTTTAAGGACAATTCTACCAGTATTTAAAACTACACCGCTGCCAATCCTTTATTGAGAAGCTGGAATTCCTCCAATTAACCTCATCCTTGAGGAGACTCGACTACGGCACGCACTTCGTATTCAAACTTTGGACAATAATCACCCTCTGAAAAAAAGAGCACTCGGCAAGGCCTCCACGCGCCTCACTAAAACGACTAAACTATTGCCACTTTCAGTAGATGGAAAGGATGTTTCTCTTGTTAGGAAAAAACTGATTTTTGACTCAAATATTCCTCGGAAAATTCATGACATACATCTATATACAGATGGCTCGCGTTCTCTAGATGGTAAGGCAGGAGGCGGATTTGTCATCTTTCAATCAGGGCGAAAAGTTAAGACTGGTAGCTTCGGCATAGACCGGAAAGTCGAACCTATTGACACGGAATTAATTGCTATCTGCCAAGGCCTCATTGCCTGTATACAATTTGCCAATACACGTTTCGCCACTAATATACTTGTGTACACGGACAACAGAACAGCCGCCGGAATTGTGAATGGAAATAATTCTATGACATGCCGAAAAGAATTGGATATAATTCGGGATACACAGAAAAACTGGAATAGGCGTGAAAAACTTGCTCATGTTTCAAATGGTTTGATCTTTGCGCAGTGGGTACCCAGTCACATGGGCGTCCCGGCAAATGAGGAAGCAGACTCTCTGGCGAAAGCCGGAGCTCTTACAGTAGAGCCGGCATCGCTGGAGAACAACCCATCCTTTGCGGCAGTCAAAAATCATGTTTTAGCTTTGAGGAAACAACAATTAGACTCTTGGTGGGACATTCACGGCCCTGCAAGATATAAGGACCTAGGCTTACAGGCTGGTATACCTGGAAAATGCCCAGCCATACTACGACTTCCCAGGAAAGCTCTCCACCACCTTCTTTCGGCACGTTCAGGGCACGGAGACTTTAAGAATTACCATGAGAGATTTAAACATACCAGTTACTCACCGTGTATTTGTGGGCGTGCAAAGTCCCCTGTTCATTTTAGGTTCTGTCGCTTGAAAAGAACGCTAGTAAGTAAGTATACTGGGAAACAAAGAACTCAAGAGTCAATAAATTGGCTATTAGGAACGGAGGAAGGGGCGGTAGCATATTCAAAAATCATAAATGGATCTTAGTTTCTTCTTTTGGAGAAAATAAATGTAGAGACTAAAGTATGGCATAAGATGGCAAAACTGAACTTGATTGTAATTAGTGTAGAACTGATAGAAAATTCGCTGCGCGCTTAGCTCGACAGCGCGTCCTTCGCCCCTAGGGAGGTGTTAGGCAACTATCGGAAGATAGTCTCGCCGCGGACGTTAAATGCTAAAAATAAAGAAAATAAAAAACCTCTATAACACAATGCTAAAAGTCCCATCAGACTGTGTAGCATTGTAGAGGTTTTACTGTAACTCTCTTATTGCTTTGGTGCAGAATTCGCTGTTACAATGGACCTTGACGTAACTTTGGATCACTACCTGGTTGCATCTATCGTCGCATGAAGCGCCAAATTTTTTAAATCTGCATCCCAACTACAAATTGAGATTATGAACAAGACGTTTTTCTTCGAATCATTCTAAACAGGGATTAAATTGATGTCCAAGTTTCCTAAATAGTTCAAAATATCAGAATTTGGTAGCTTTGTCCCAGAAATTTGCACATCAATCAGAGATACTTACCGAGGATCTACACTTTGTTCCCTCAGAAGAGGAACTGAATCACCTCGGCAGAATTCCAACTGCAGATCTGCCTCCTAAGAATACGGGATTTTCAGGTGAGGTTCTGACTCCGGAGCAGGTGTAACTGCTGTAAAAAAGAACCTCTGGTCCAGAGTAAAACGTCCTAATTATCGTGATAAGCTAGATCAGACCTCTTCTATAGATATTTACGGAACTGTCCGATAGCATCAATTAACTAGCTCTTTCCAAACTCCACCCATCAAGGAAACGTTGAGCCCTCTGCCTCCAGCGGTCTTTTTCGAAGCCAAGCGCAATGTTTTAGCAAGAAACCTGACTCAAAATATCACCTAGCTGGTGACATCCCACTTGACTTTCCAGCCGTAGGATGCACTGCATCAGGTTACCCAAACATTACTCGCTATGTGACAAGCAATTCTATTTTCAGAGCAGGTAATATAACAATGGGAGAAGACGAGATTCCAACAGCAATACTGAAGATAAGCTGGCATATCTTAGGATACAAATTTTTGGAGCTCTTTCAGGGCAGTCTCAAAGTAGGACGCATCCAACCCATTTTTCAACGGCGGTCCTAGTTACATTGGCCAAGCAGAATAAGCCGGACAAATCAAGTCGACGCTCACACCGCCTCATAACTCTTCTCGCTGTCTAGGGGAAAGCACCAGAACGCCTCGTCGCTCGACGCCTCTCCTGAACCACCATCAACTATTAAGTTCTAGCTTCTCAACTGTTTGGGGCCATGGCTTTACAATCAAACACAGATCTAACAACATATCGAGCCCTACATGTCGAAACGGCGCTGAACTTCAAGAAGATGACGTCCCTTCTAAGTTTGAACATAAAGAGTGTGTTTGATGGAGCTGTATTAGGCTGATTAGCACGCTGCTTTAGGGAGCAAGATTGGATGGATAATCTAATTTTTTGAGTTATCTCCTTCACTACTGAATGACAAGCAAATATTCGGCTCGACGGTTCAAACGGCCCTCTCTCCGAAGTAGCTTGCGGCTTGTCCAAGGCTCTCTAGCATTTCAAATCCTTTTTATGCTCTACCTTGCCCCTATTTTTATTTCTTGGGTCCTTGCAACTGAGTTTTTGGATACGCATATGACGTTGACTTCCTTCAAATCTCGCCATCGCTTAAGGAGAACACTTATTTGTTTGCTTTGAACCTCAGATAGGCACCGGATTGGGTTTTAGAGGAAGCTACAATCTTTCATCTTAAGCATTTTGGGCTAATAAACTTCTCATGCTCGCGCACTGATTAGAAGCCGTAGACCACACCAAAATATTAGTAGTTCAACCAGAAATAAAACAATGCCCGGAACAGCCGCATATCTGCTGACTAGTAGTTCAATTTGAAGACAAGCTGTCCTTCAAATGGCATGTGTACTCTCTTGCGGTAAAAGCAGTCAAGACTAGTCAAGCTCTCTCCTACCTGGAGAACGTGACCCGTGGAGCACAGCACATTCTGATGCGCCAGGCTCTTCTTGCTTGCGTCCTTTAAGTCGCCTAATATTCCGCTGAAATTTGGTGGCCAGGTAGATTACGAAAAAGCCTCCGTAGACGCATAACTAATCGCCTCGATGCCTTGCTAAAGCAGACATCCAGGGTTGTATTAAAATCTGTGCGAGCTATTTTTATAGTGTGTTACTCACTCCCGGTTGCTGCATTGCACCGCCAGTCGGGTATTGCTCCGACAGAAGTGGCCCTCAACAGGCGTACAATCCAAGCAACAGTACATCTCTGAAGACTGGACTTACAGAATCTTTTACTCCGCCGAGCCACTTGCATACTTTTACTCCAACAATCCATTACCCGCTTTCCTCTCAGGGTACTAGCCCTCCTGGTTTCTGAACAAATAAACCTTATCGCTACCCCACGGTGAGCTATCTGGAAGAGTCAGCTAGTAGCACTAGATCGACTGGGAAGACTAGATGCACAAACAAAAAACAATCAAGAGTAGGATTAATTGCTCTTCTTGTTTTACGAGGTGTATGATTGGGAACATGCACTTGCCTAGTAATGCTTTTAGTCGTTTGTTAACATTCTACAGAGTCTGAATAGAGAGGATGAGATTGCTTAATAATCACCTACTATCTGGGACATTGCTAGTCTTTATATACATAGATGAGTACTTGACTAGTCTCCTTTCTCCCTGGATCAGCGCACTACCCTAGTCCATCACTTGTCCATGTCGACTGGCAAACAGAGCAAACAATCTACCAGGTCCGTGCACCAGTTTGAAGTACTCCCGGTGGCTCCGCCTCCCTTGCCCGCGTCATCCTACATTGATCTAACTAAGGTGATCCAAGCTGAGCATAAAACTCACTCTGTCAGTGACGACACCTGTGCCAGCTGGTCAATGGATAGAGACTAGAGATTTGGCTTTGGTCAGGCTATCTGCCAGCTGCAGCGCGGATTGAACGTAGACAACTATGATCTTTCCTTTGCGATGTTGATCCCGACAGTAGAAGTTCCGAGGGGAAATGTGCTTGGAACGCTTGTGGTTGTCATGGTTATTAATCAATAATATGGCTGATTGGTTGTCGACGTGGAGACGGGTGCACACTGCTCCTTCGATGCGGTTCGTGATACCCAGTTCTTCAAGGATTGATTTTGTCCATTGGAGTTATTGACATGTGTGAGGGTCAGGACCCTTGCTAATGACTCGGGCTCTTGCCCTTGTATAATTACCTTACTCTCTGTGCGGCGTTGGATGACGTGGATCAGGATGTTGTGGCGCAAGGAGTTCTCGCTTACATTAGGTAACAATTTCTAAGCGCTAGCTATCATTACGATGATCCTCGTCTAGATTATGATCATCGCTTACTTACCCAATTTGGATGATAGCTATGTCCGCGTATATTGGGGAATATTAAGAAAGCTTCCAGAAAGTTCTAAAACGGTTTGTTGGCATCCTAAGGCGTGGAGATTATTCTAGCATCTTCTATGGTTTATTGCAAGTTCTAATTCTATGGCGTTCGGAAGGCTTCGGGGGTGATAGATCGGGATAACTATTTAAACCTGCGTTCTTCTCTTGTAGATAATCTCCATGCACTTCTTAGTTATTTAATTTACAATTTTAGAACCTCACTTTTGAGTTATTCGAGTTGAGCCTCTTACAGTAGAAGTGCATCACTCTCATCTATCTCATAGACCAGAGATTTCAGATTTTTTTTTATCAGATCATCAATCATCAGTAGGTTCATCAGTCAGATCTTCAATCATCAGTCAGATCTTCAATCATCAGTCAGATCTTCAATCATCAGTCAGATCTTCAATCATCAGTCAGATCTTCAATCATCAGTCAGATCTTCAATCATCAGTCAGATCTTCAATCATCAGTCAGATCTTCAATCATCAGTCAGATCTTCAATCATCAGTCAGATCTTCAATCATCAGTCAGATCTTCAATCATCAGTCAGATCTTCAATCATCAGTCAGATCTTCAATCATCAGTCAGATCTTCAATCATCAGTCAGATCTTCAATCATCAGTCAGATCTTCAATCATCAGTCAGATCTTCAATCATCAGTCAGATCTTCAATCATCAGTCAGATCTTCAATCATCAGTCAGATCTTCAATCATCAGTCAGATCTTCAATCATCAGTCAGATCTTCAATCATCAGTCAGATCTTCAATCATCAGTCAGATCTTCAATCATCAGTCAGTCTATCAGTCGGCCAAATCACTCTCTTAGTTATTTGTTTCATCGTAATGTCGGGATTCAAGGACGTAGAAATGGATGACGGAATTAGAGTCAGTGGGACGCAAGACTCAGGGAACCAATTTTATATGGCACCAGAATCAAGTCAGTCTAGCAGCGAACAGGCGCCCTCATGGGTATCAACCTTGATAAGCACCTTGACCAATTTTTTAAGAAATCAACAATCAGTGCAGCAGATTGGAACTCCAGAAAGCAGACCAAGACACTCTCAACCACACCCGGAAAAGTTCTCAGGACTCGACTCTTCTCAGTACCCCCAATTCCTAAGCCTGTTGGAAGCTAAGCTAAAGATTAATGCCAATGCGATTGGTAGTGAAGAGGAGAGAGTTTGGTACGAATTTGGGCGCATTACAGACGTTGCTTTACAAAGAATTCATCCCTGGATCGAATTCGCTAAAGGAAAGAACGATTTCACCGTTGCGGGATTTTTTGAACGACTAGATAAGGCCTTTGGCGACCCGGAGAAGACAACAAAAGCCATCAATAAGTTGAATACAATACGCCAAGGTAACCGCAATTTCCGAGAATTTCTCTAAGACTTCGAACAGACCCTATTAGAGGCGCAGGCATGGGATTGGAGCGACGAGGCAAAGAAAGGCTATCTCCGGGCTGGGATCAATCGTGATCTTACGGATCGGATGGTTTCGCAGACTGAATCTCCAGGGTATGATGATTTTGTTTCCCAACTACGCATGACGTCGGATAAGATGGAGAGAATGAAAGCTTGGGATAGCAGAAAGGGGCATAATCGGATACTCAATGCTCAGTCTACTTCAACATTTGATACCCAAGAAGGTGGGGACCAAATGGACTGGGAACCGACCGGAACAATTAACGTTGCTACAGCTCAGCGAACTCCCTCAGGTCAGGTGAGTAAACATTCACGCATTCGAGCAACTTGGGTGTCGCAGGAAGAGATTGGGCGAAGAATTTCTGAAGGCCTGTGCATTAGATGTGGGGGGCGGGGCCATATAATAAAAGGCTGCTCGCTGCTTCCCGCGTTGAATCCGAATCGTCGTAATAGGAGTCAGCTGCAGCAGTCAAGGGTCTCGGCATCTGCAGTTTCAGTGGATCTTAATGGTGGAGATGGTTCGGGAAAAGAATAGCCTCTGATAAAAGTCGCAATCAGGGGCTTGAGAGGGAGTGTAATCTGAGAGAAGACTGGAATCGGTTTGAGGAAGTCATGGATGGTGAACCTTTTGTTGTATCTGCTTTAATTAATGATACTATATTTGCTAATACACTCATTGATACCGGTTGCCTATCATATGGTCTATGTGATTCCTACTTCGCTCAGAGAAACAACCTTAAGCGCTTAAAAATAAGACCACGTGAAGTCGTTGGCTTTGACGGAAAAGTAGCTTCATTTGTGAGTGAAGTTGCTGTTATAAATATGGATTTGGAAGGACACAGACAGTCGAAAGTATTTCTTTATGTTGCTCCCATTGGATATTATGATGTAATCTTGGGAAAGCCGTGGATCATATCTGAAGACGCCAGAATTAACGGTCCCCGATCCGAGATGCTGATAAAATCTACTGGTATAATAACTCATAGTAAGGAATCATTTTTGGCTGCCTATGATCGGACCAAAGGTCCAGTGCAGATATCAGCTGTGGCTTTTGAACATTTATCTAGGAGTCTGCACAAGAATAAAAAAGTTCAGGTATTTGCAGCAAGCATGAAAGATATTAATAAAGAACTAGCAGGAAAGCAGCGATCAGATCCAGTAATAAGTTTACCAAAGCACTAACACGAATTTCTAGACGTCTTTGATCATACTAAGGCGGAATTACTACCACCACTCAGAGGTAAAGGCATTGATCACAAAATTGACGTCGAAGCCTCAGACGGCCTGGAAGCTAAGATACCCTGGGGCCCATTGTACAGTATGTCCCGTGATGAGTTACTGGTCCTCCGGAAAACATTAACTGAGCTGCTTGACAAAGGCTTTATACGCGTGAGCAATTCACCAGCAGCTGCACCAGTCTTGTTTGTTAAGAAGCCCGGAGGGGGACTACGATTTTGTGTCGACTACAGAGGGTTGAATAGAATTACTAGAAAAGATCGGTATCCCTTGCCATTGATTTATGAAACCTTACGAAATATTAGCAAGGCGAAGTGGTTCACTAAACTCGACGTGATTGCCGCTTTTCATAAGATTTGGATTGCTGAAGGAGACGAATGGAAAACCGCTTTCCGGACTCGATACGGCCTATACGAATGGCTTGTTACTCCGTTTGGGCTGGCCAACGCTCCAAGCACATTCCAAAAGTACATTAATTGGACTTTACGCGAGTATTTGGATAATTTCTGTTCAGCGTATGTCGATGACATTCTGATCTATTCATCCGGGAGCAGATTGGAGCATCAAGAACATGTACGGAAAGTGTTACGGCGACTCAGAGAAGCTGGACTGCAAATCGACATCGATAAATGTGAGTTCGAAACAAAAAGAACGAAGTACTTAGGGTTCATTATAGAAGCTAGCAAGGGATTACAGATGGATCCAGACAAAATTGAAGCAATTAAGAACTGGGAAGCTCCAACATCAGTAAAGGGTGTTCGAGGCTTTCTCGGGTTTGCTAATTTTTATCGGAGGTTCATCCATAAGTTTGCAGAACTAGCAAAGCCCCTCACAGACCTCACTCGTAAAGATTGCAAATTCCGGTGGAATTCAGAGGCAGATTTCGCATTTCGGAAACTCAAAGAGATATTTATAAGTGCCCCTGCTCTCGGCCAGTTCGACTACGACAAGCCCACCCGAATCGAAACGGACTCTTCAGGATGGTACGTCGGCGGGACACTTCAGCAACTGAATGATAAAGGGTTGTGGATTCCATGCGCATTCTTTTCAAAGAAAAATAATCCTGCGGAGTGCAATTATGAAATATACGACAAGGAGATGCTTGCAATCATTCGCTGCTTAGAAGAATGGGATGCCGAACTCAGGGGAGTGGAACAATTTGACATTTGTACCGATCACAAGAATTTGGAGTACTTTATGACGGTCCGCAGACTTACAGAAAGGCAAATGAGGTGGTCCTTGATCCTTTCTCGATACAACTTCCGGATAGTACACGTAGCTGGTAAACAAAATGAACGAGCTGACGCCCTTTCTAGAAGAGACCAAGACATGCCTAATAACGAAGCGGACCAGCGCCTTACAAATCGTAGTATCCAACTCCTGAAGCCAGAGGTCTTAGTGGCGAATCAGATTGTAAGGCCCGTATATTCAAACAACAGCCAGAAAAGGCTCCATTCGGTAGGACAAGGGCTCGAGGATCAACATGTCGGAGAGTGTCCGAGAGAGTTGGAAGAGTGGGAATCAGCTGCCCTCGCAGATAAACAATGCATCGAAGCCCTTGAATCAGTTAAAATACAGTTGAGGAAGTTCCCTACTCACCTTGACCTCAAAGTATCAATTTCAGAATGTTCTCTCTCGAGTCAAGGCCGTTTACTATTCCGAGACCGAGAATGGGTTCCGAAATGGCTAGATTTGAGAACAAAAATAATTCAAAATACACATGACACACTCTTGAATTGACATTCAGGTAGAGAGGTCACGTATGCTCTAATTGCTCGGCGGTTTTTCTGGCCTGGCATGGCTAAGGAAATTAAGACATTTGTGGAAAATTGTGATAGCTGCGGGAGGAATAAAGCGTGGAGAAGTCGACGGCAAGGATTCCTAAAGCCTTTACCGATTCCGGAACGGATATGGTCTGAGATTTCGATGGACTTCATTACTGACCTCCCAATGTCTGAAGGCTGTACAAATATGATTGTAATCACAGACCGGCTAAGTAAAGGTGTACTTGCAGATGGTTTAAAGAATATTGATTCGGAAACGGTTGCTAGATGGTTTGTTAAGAATTATTTGCCTCATCAATTCCTTCCAAGTGCAATAGTTTCAGACCGTGGCTCACAAATTACAAGCGCTTTCTGGAAAACACTATGTGAAATGTTGAGAATTCGGCGTAGGCTTTCTACTGCTTTCTCACCCGGAACTGATGGGTCAACCGAACGAATGAACGAGGTTATCGAGACAGTATTAAGACAATACGTGAAATGGGACCAAAGCGATTGGTTACAATGGCTTCCAATAGTTGTTTCGAGTATTTGTGGGAGAGACTCAGCATCTACAGGCATAAGCTCCTTTTTCTTATCTCATGGATGGAACCAGAGCCTGTATGAAGATCTAGAAACAGATCTCTCAGATAATGATAGAAGAAACTCTCCAATCGCTAGAGCTGATAAAATTGTCAGAAAGTTAAAGCAAGTGAGAGAATGGGCACAAGCATCAATGGCTGCAGCCGAAGAAGCTCAAGAACATTGGTCAAACAAGATTAGAGACCAAGCCCCAAGTTACAAAATTGGAGATAAAGTTTGGTTAAACTTGCAAAATATAAAGACAGATAGACCAAGCCGAAAACTCGATGCTAGGAACGCTAAATTTAAAGTTACGGAAGTGATTGGCTCACATAGTTTCCGATTAGATACTCCACCAGGAATTCATAACGTCTTTCATTCAAAGCTGTTGAGGCCTGCAAACTCGTCACCACTGCCTGGTCAGAGAGTAGACGACAGCCAGCCTCTACCATGCATTGTAAACGAAGGGGAAGAGTACGAAATTGACCATATTATTAATCAAAAAAAGGCTCCAGGAAAGGGAAACCATCTAAAATATTTAGTCAAATGGGTCGGGTATGCAAAACCAACATGGGAACCTGAATCTTTTCTCAAAGACACAGCTGCACTTGACAAATGGACAAACCTACCCAGATCAGAAAAGATGAAAATATGTAAGACCAACAAGAGGCGAAAACCAGGCCGCAAATGAGGTCATGAGGAGGGGGGTCATGTGAGGGTCAGGACCCTTGCTAATGACTCGGGCTCTTGCCCTTGTATAATTACCTTACTCTCTGTGCGGCGTTGGATGACGTGGATCAGGATGTTGTGGCGCAAGGAGTTCTCGCTTACATTAGGTAACAATTTCTAAGCGCTAGCCATCATTACGATGATCCTCGTCTAGATTATGATCATCGCTTACTTACCCAATTTGGATGATAGCTATGTCCGCGTATATAGGGGAATATTAAGAAAGCTTCCAGAAAGTTCTAAAACGGTTTGTTGGCATCCTAAGGCGTGGAGATTATTCTAGCATCTTCTATGGGTTATTGCAAGTTCTAATTCTATGGCGTTCGGAAGGCTTCGGGGGTGATAGATCGGGATAACTATTTAAACCTGCGTTCTTCTCTTGTAGATAATCTCCATGCACTTCTTAGTTATTTAATTTACAATTTTAGAACCTCACTTTTGAGTTATTCGAGTTGAGCCTCTTACAACATGTCTCAGTTGCTGTCAAGTACTCTGCTTCTGTGGTAGATAGTACAACCTCTCTCTGCAGGTGAGATTTCCACGTGATGGGTCCTGATGCTAATCTCATTAGAGGCCCCGATGTTGACTGGCTACTTGACGGATCAGCTGCGAAATCTGCATCCGAATATGCCTCCAAAACTGGGCTTCCTTTTCTTGTGAAGGTAATACCTTTGCTTGGCTGCTTTGATATGTATGGCAGAACTTGTTAGGCTGCTTGGGAGTGTTCTTCAGATGGATTGGCTAGAAATTGTGCGAGGTGGTTTACAGCAAATGCTATATCAGGTCTAGTATTGTTGGCAAGTTATTGCAATCCTCCAATGCAGGAATTATATTCGGTTAACTCTTTCGCCGAACACTGCTTGTTGTTGGGCTCCATCAAGCATTCGATTGGTGATGCAGTTGGCTTACAGTCCAATAGCCCATGCCGATTGAGGAGTGTCCTTGCATACTGGCCCTGCGAGAGCTCAAGTGTGTCTTTCGATGGATGTCTGATTTCTCTTCCTAGGAATAGGTCAGTGTTCACGGCTTTGAGTTTGTACTTCCGGTATAGGGCATGCATGAGTTTTTCTATGTTGTCCAGGTTTGGGCCCATGACCTGAAAGTCATCAACGTGGAGAAGTACAAAGAGGTCTTTCTGACTAGTGGTGTAAAGACACATGTCTGATATTGTCGGATGTAGACCTTGGCCGGCTAATGTGGCTTTTGCGTCGTCATACCATAGGGCCGCTGCCTGCTTGAGGCCATAGAGTCCTTTGCGCAGTTGAATAGTGTGCCCCTCTTTTTCAAATCCTTTGGGAAAATTCATGAAGAGATCAATATCTAGGCTAGGGTTCAGGAAGGCCGTGGGAACATCACCTTGCCTTCTGTGCCACCTGAGATGATGTGCGATAACTAGCATAATCCTTCCTATTTCTGGTCTTGGTTGTAGCAGCTGGTAAGCTGGTTTATGCCTGTAGCCTATGATGTGCATAGACGTGCACAGATTTTACATAGATAGTGAATTGTGCATGGCCCGGTCCTGCAGGGTGTTTCACTTATGCTGAAACTTGCTAATACAAGCGGACCGACTTCTATTCGGAGACTTGCTATTACGTGGCGGCTTCACGATACAAGGAGGTTGTATGGCACAAGAAGACCTTCTGTTTTATGAGAATATTACGATCCATGAATAGTGTCAAGTTGGGGCAAGTAATTCAGCTCGAGGGAAATGTATATATCAACATGTACTTGTAAATTGCGAGTTAGTAATCTGGATCTTAGAATTAATTATTAACTACCTCTACATATTTAGCTGCGCAGGCGCTCTTGTCTAGACTGTGACATTGGTATTAGGGCGAAGGCTTCGTGGTAGTCGACACCTTGTTGTTGGGTGAATCTTTTTGCAGTGCACCTCGCCTTAAATTTGTTGACATCACCGTTGGCCAAGAATTTCTTCTTGAACACCCACTTACACTTCATTGGTTTGCGGTTTGCTGCGAGCTCTGACAGACTGATGATTTTTATGGCTCCTTTATCCTGAAGTGAGCGGAATTCTTCGTTAGCAGCTTTTCTCCATTGTGATGCTTCTGGTCCCGTCATTGCCTCTCCCCAGGTCTTGGGGTCAGTTGTTGATGGGAGGGCTGTCATTCCATGGTGAAGTTTATGATAATCTACTCTCTTGCTCCGTCTACCCCGGGTGGACGTGCAGACATTGGGGGAGTCGGGTCTCCGGTCTTCAGGAGAATGGGGTCTTTTGGTGCCTGCTACCTAGTGGACTGGGTCCCAACCCGTCATGACCATATTGTACTCGTCATCTGTGCTGTCATCATTACCTGACACCTCCTCAGTGTTGACGATCTCCCCCTGATCTTCGGGTGGTGAGGAGAAGGGAATCACCTGAAGATCGGAATTTTCTCCTGGGGAATAGGTGTCAGACGGGAAGTCGTGATACTGTGACGGTGTAGGTGAAGCAGAAGACGTTTGATCGAAAGAATCACTGGGTAGAGTTACTGGTGACGATGGGGATAATGAGTGCTCCCTCTGCTTTGATGAGTCGTCATGTGTTTGGAGCTGTGAAAAATCTGGAGTCATTAGCGGATTTGATGGCGGACTCGAATGTGATTCGTGCATGTCATTGCGATGTTGTGAATGATGTCTGCTGGTGTTGTTGGTGGGCTCTGAAAAGATAGAGCGATGGTTTGCCCAATAGCTGGTCGTGTTTTGGCGATCGGTGGAGTTGAGCTCATCCCCAAAGACAATATCTTCATTGAAAGTGGCGTGTGGGGTGAAGCTCTCAAGCCATTTCCATCCTTGTGCAGCAGTCTAGTGCGGATGGTATATTAGAAAGTTTTTGTTGGTATTTTTCTGAAAGCCGATGAACCATCCTATTTCTGCTCTCGGTTCGAATTTTCCTGGTTTTGGATTGATCAACTTGTATGCTCGGCAACCAAATCGGGGAAGATTTGAAAGGTCAACAGTATCTGGGTGTGGCTGTTTAAGATCCTAGAGGAAGTCTACTATCGGCACACGCTTGGTGCGTAAGCAGAAAAGACGGTTAGTAATGAAGCATGTATGCTCGACAGCCCAGGGCCAGTAGCACGCTGGCATCCGGGCGTCTATTAGCATTGATCTGGCTTTCCGGAGAACTACTTTGTTGGAAGATTCCGTAGTACTGCTCTGTTCTGGTGTGTACGGCGCGGAGACATCAGTCCTAATACCATGGTGATCACAGTATTTTCGAATCCCGAAGAATTCTGAGCCGCCGTCCTTGAAGATAGTGCGGACTTTTCCGAATTGATGAGATTGGGTTTCGATCCATTTGACAAGTTGTGGGGTGATCTGGTCCTTGGTCAATGTGGTGATAGCCCATCTCATGCGCGTTTTGGCGTCGGTAATTATGACAGCTTATTGGTGGCCATTGAGAGCTCTGGTTAGTTTTCTGATTGTGTCTACGAACACCTCGTCAAGAGGGTCTAGCGGAACAGGGCGCGGTTCTCTTGAGACAAAACGCTGTGCTTTGCTGAGGTGACATGTCTCACAGGTGGTCAGCTGACTCATGTCGATGCCTTCTAATCCCTTGAAGTGTTGAGCTGTTTTTTTCAGTATTTTCTGATCTATATGACCTAAACGTTGGTGCCACCGTTGGGCATTGGATGTTTTGGGAACTCTTGCAATGCCGGATGCAACAATTGGAGCTGGTTTCGTAGTATACATCATTGCGTCTGACAAGACTTGCTATTGGAGTGTCCTCTTGGTCTGCTGCTTAACGGACAAGCATGGATTTCCGGTAGTCAGTGGTTATACTTCCTAATCTGTGGAGCTTTCCGGCGGATATGATGATGCATGAGGATTTTGGCGAATACAATGCATTTTGGAGCTTGAAGGTTGTGGCACCAATAGTGATCAATGCAGAGCCTTGCAATGATAGTGATGAGTTTCCAACTGCTTGATCAAATTTGAATGGAGAGGATCTGCTGGTTAAGGTCACGAAGAAAGATTTGCACGGCACAAAAGGGTGCAAAGTGTAACAGGCTATGCCCAGTTGACTGTGGCTGGGCTAATTTACTTGGCCCATCCGAGTCACGTTATGTGGCACAATCATGTGGCCTATGGCATATTTTATACATGCGCAGGTGCAGGTGCAGGTGCAGGTGCATGCATAAATAGTGCGACTGGCATAATTAGTGATGTACAGGGGATCCTTACTGTCAGGAAAGCCTCTACTGTATAATATATATATGGAGATTACCAGATTATAGTGTTCTATGATTCTGGTCTGGCCTTTTAGCCGAGTGGTGATGCATCTATCTCGTGTATCATGTAGGATGGCAACCTTTAGCCTGACACCCACCTCTTGACCACTCTCTCTCCCCACGCTGTCTACATACCGCTTATGACACTTACTATCACTACTAGAACTTGGGAGAAGGTTCTAGAGGAGAATTCTAGTCGATTCTAGGTTAAGGGGCATCAGAGAGTAAGAAGAAGGAAGAGAACCTTCTAGATATTAGAGGGATCTGATAAATAGCGGCGCTTGCAGCGGTCTTCTCTTTCCTCTTCATAGATTCAATATAAACTTATTTTGTGGTATTGCTTTCGTGCAGTGACTGTTTTGCTTTAACCCTTAACACAAAGCACCAGTATCATAAATGGTAACGTATTCATTGCTAGATGCGGACTTAGCCCTTGCAGCTACGACTACTCCGTCCTCATTCTCCGATTGTCTGTTTCATTCTGCCCGTCCACCTCCGACACCCTGTTGCCATTGCCGTTTTTGACGCAAGCTCCCGATTTGCTCTCCACCTATCACCTTTTGGGCCCACAACCAGCTCTGGATGGAGCCGGAAGCAGTCCTTGTTCAGGTGATTATGCCTGCACCTAAGACACCTGTGTCATGGTCCAGTGCGCTCGAACCTTGTCCCCTACCGCTGTAGATTACTGGGATCACCCAAGCCTTCGTACCCTGTTGTTTACTGCACCGATTAGTATTAACAACTCGCCGCAGATCATAATATTCAGGACTCTCTAGTTAGCTGTTTTAATAACAATCTACTGATAACTTACCTTCAGCACTTTCTAGACTTAGTATTTCCTTCAATTTGGTTCTTTCCTGATCTATTGGATTCTATTCTTCATTTATCAGAGTTAGGAGATGATTAGTCAGCATAGTGTACGTTGTTAGGTTGCTCCTAGGGTCTAGGCGTTCATCAAGCTGGATTTGTATATATAGAGGTTCTCTTCTTTAGTTAGTGGACCAGATTTGTGTCTTCGAAATTATCAAGTATTTGTTCCCATCAAGCTCCGACAAGTCCTCTCAATTTCTCTTCATCTTTTCTTGTGAAGTTACTCGAGCGTCGTCACGTCAAGCCTCGTCACGTCAAGCCAAGTTCTAACACCTGTCATTCGGCTTTAATTGGGAATTGTTGGCTGCTGGGAGGATGCGGTTTGCTCCCATTTCACGGATTGATGACATTAGAGATTCATGGGAAGCATACTTGCCGTCATTAACATGTGTCCTTATTGCTCTCCAAGTTTTTAACCATGCCACATGCTTTGTCCCCAACACAAAAACTGCCGCCGCCAATCCTTTTCCGATGTGGAATACTGTGTCCTTGGTGGATTGGATAGTGTCAGCAGCATTGTTGACGCTCTGAAAACATGCCTGGAAGGCTTCGATGTACTGGTCAACATTGGTGGTCAACTTCATTGCTAGGAACCTCTCTAGGGGGATGAGATACGGGGCGGTCGCCGTCTCTTGTCATGTGTTGGCAATCGCTTTGTATAGATCTTTCGCAGTCATGAGATCGTAGGCCTGAGGACACATCTGTTGGCTGATGCAATCGATAATTATATTCTTTGCCTCTATCTCCCCCAAAGTCCAGGCCTCGAGATCGGAGTTGTACTGGACCATCGCTGGGTTAGTCTCAGGAGTGGGTTGCGCAGGTGGTGTAGGTTCAAATCAGGGTCGGACCCCGCGGATATCATGAAATACGTGACCGATGACAATCCGCCGCCCGAGTTTTGCCTATAAGGCACTTTGCCACTTTGGGAACGACACGCCGGAGCCGAGGATGGATTTGACTTCAATCTGAGTCATTTTTATTTTTATTTTCTTTTTGAATGAGAACTAGTTAGATTGACGGCTAGCATAAGAACTAGATTTGCGTGGGGATTCGCCGGGCTCATAACCTGTTTTACAAGGTGTATGATTAGGAACATGCACTTGTAATGGGAACGAGAGATACGGACGCTGCACGTAAACTATGCCACAAAATAATCTATATTTATCTATAAAGGGTAATTAAAGATGGGAGAATCGCGACTCTAAATAATCCTCGACAACCCGCCAAGCCCCTATTCTTTTAGATAAATGCTCCCTAGCTTCTTAAGCGAAGCCCCTTCCTTGCCACTCGGGTAAACGACAAGGCTGGGCCCGTAGGACAGCCCAGACAACCAGCAACGGGTTTAGCCCGTAACAGCACTTGCCTAGTAATACTTTTTGTCGTTTTTTAACGTTCTACAGAGTGTGAATAGAGAGGATGAGATTACTTAATAATCACCTACTATCTGGGACATTGCTAGTCTTTATATACATAGATGAGTACTTGACTAGTCTCCTTTCTCCCTGTGTCTGGACGTTTGCCACGTGACATTGCGCACGTCCATTGCAACTCTATATATTAGCAACGCGTTGGAGGGAAACATAGATAGAATAGAATTAATTGAATGAACTACTTTGTCTTACGCGCGTTTTGTATTTTGAGTCTTTTGAATAGCTATTCTATTCCCAACTAAAGCCGATTTTCCGACACTGATCAGTGTTCTCAAACATCGAGGACACAGAACAGCAAGGTACATTGAAGAGACGCGCTCGGTACTGAAACGGACAGGAGAACTTAGGGCCTCTGGTACTTGAGCAGCCTCTTGGAACGACAGAAACATAGTGCGTGCTAAGCATCTGATTTGGAGCGAGGACGAGATACTAGGGACAAAAAAAAAAAAAAAAACCCTTAAATTTTATCTGAACGACAGACCAGACCATCGTGCCCATTGCCAGCACACTTCCAACACACAAGCTACCCTCTCCGACGTAACTTCATACACTAAGAATGACCGACAGTAAAGAAGATCAAGATGTCCAAATGAAGGATACCAGCATTATTCCCGAAGAGAACCTTCAAGAAGCAGAGAAGAAAAGATGGACTTCAGGATTTGTTCTCAATCATCTTTCGTCGTTCAAGAAATTCGCAACCGATGCCGGAGCCGTCGGTGATATATTATGGGACGGATTTCAAGATTACTTCGAACATTGGGATACGTCCAACTTCAAGCTAGCAGGCACGACAGATCTAAACAGTCTCCGAATATTTCTCCGCCAACGTTGTGTGTACGTTGTCAGGAAGCAAGGATTTAGCGTTGCACGAGCACTTTTCAACGTTCTGAATGAAAAGCATCCTACAGAGTGGCCTGAAGACGAACTCTTTAATCAAATGAAGAAAGGATTGTTTTACTCAAGACAAATTCCGCAAGCTACCGCAAATTCACCTCCAGCTGACCCTCAAACATCAACCACTCCTCAAGGTGATCCACCATCTACATATCCCTTGGGATTTAACAACTTTCCAACAAATCCCCCACTACCATCAACTCCAATTGGCAATAACCAGCCTGGAGTGAACAACACCAACAGAAACACCATTTACAATACTGCTCCACACGCACAGCCCACTGCTCCGGGTGCAACCACCAACAATCCTGTAAATTTAAATACCTTTCCCCCACCTCCGCCTCCATCAATCCCATCAGACAATTCTTCACAGCAAACCAGTTACCATTCTACACAATCCTCAAATTTTCCCTCCAATCCACCATTTCACTCTACTTTCTCTCCGGATACAAGTAATTTTCACGCTCCTTCACGTTACAACAATTTTCCATTACAACAAAATCTCCAGCAAAATAATACACAGAATCCCCATCATGTACAATATAACAACCAACAAGATAAACGACAAAGAACAACAAGCATAATGAACCTTTACAAAATTTATAGAGATGGTATAAAATACGGCGGCCAAAATGACAATCTGAATAGCGCTCTCGATGATTTTAATGAAATGTGCTCCGCTGCTGGTGTGCCAGACGACTTTAAAGGTCAAGCAATTTCAATCATGCTAAAAGAC
Organism: Podosphaera xanthii; assembly: GCA_028751805.1. Lineage (NCBI taxonomy): Eukaryota > Fungi > Ascomycota > Leotiomycetes > Helotiales > Erysiphaceae > Podosphaera > Podosphaera xanthii. The sequence goes on along the minus strand of JAPWIX010000013.1, from coordinate 2,334,311 downwards.
TCCGCCAAGCTCTTCTACTCAGAAAATATTCGTGGTAAAATCTCAGATTTTGACGAGATGGTCAATGCAATAAGAAGAAATTTTGAGACACTCGAACTGCAACGAGAGATGCAATCAATGTATAACTCAATCACCCTGTCTAAAATCTCCGCGGAACATAGAGAACTCAAAAGTAAATCAGAATGTCTTGAAGAACTTGTCCGCGAGATTCAACGACTCCATCGTGGCCTCCCTGCATATCGAATAAGTGATGAAAGAAATGATCTCGAATTACGCGATAAACTACTTGTTGCCTGTGAAGAAGACCCTGATTGCTCAATGGCCTGTATGAATCCAGCAGCAACTTTTCAGGCTTTCATTGCACAACTTAGGACCTCTATATGCTTATCATTAAAAGCTCAGAAATCTCAACATCCAACTCAATATACAGTGAATAGTGACGGAAATGAAAGATTCTATACCGATCGCCAATACCATGGTTGTCAACGGACGAATATGTCACCTGTATCAACACAAAATATGTCAAACCGACCAATTCAGGGGAGAAAGACATGTTTCGTGTGCAGTAAACCTGATTGTTGGTCTACTCGACATACGCCGGAAGAACGAAGAAAATCAATGACTGAATTCAGAAATAGGAATCAACGTCTAACTGGCAGAAAATATACAGCACCTGAGATTCGTCAATTTTTAGTTGACTTTGAAGGGGAGGATCCTACCGCTTATATTTCAGAAGAATTGGAAAATTTTCATGTAACCCAAGATGATGACAGTGAAGATTCCGAAGACTTCTTCAGAGCAATCAACTTCTCTGAATCTCAAAATTGGGCATCAACAGATTCATCTTCAGAAATCTTCACAACAATGCAAGGGGATATTAACGGACATACTGCTATCAGATCTCTCAAAGACAAATCAACAATGCACCTCCTCTTGAAATCAAAATCATCACTCAACTCTCACTACTCTTCTCTAAAATTCGAAGGTATCCTTATCGATACTGGCGCTGCCAAGATTTCAACGGCTGGCTATGAACAATTTCTTGCCCTCAAACGCCTCCAGCCTTCCATTCAAATCAATAAATTGAGGACTGAAGAAGCTAAAATTACGTTTGGTATTGGATCAACCTCTTCCCTTGGCACAATCGACATCACCACTCCCATTGGTATTATTACTTTTCACGTCACAAAATCAGTTACACCATTTCTCTTCTGTCTTGCGGATATGGACAAAATGAACATTCATTACAATAATTTAAAAGATATCTTAATTCAATACACACCAAACGGAAAGAAAACATACCCAGTAATCCGTAAGTATGGTCATCCATTTTTACTACTCGAGGGAATTGAAGAGAGTCTTGTGCAATCTTATGAGAGAGACGATGGCATCATACATTGCCATCTGACAATGTTGGAACTTCGACAACTGCACCGTAGGTTTGGACACCCCTCTTCCGAAAAACTAGCAAAACTCCTTAACCGATCTGGCCACGATTTCGATCGAAATGCGATCAACCACTTGACAAAGTTCTGCAATTCTTGCCAAAAGTATTCCAAATCACCAGGGCGCTTTAAATTCAACCTTTCTGACGATCGTGAATTCAACCACAGCGTTTACATCGACGTGCTTTGGATTGACGAAAAGCCTGTTCTCCAAGTTGTTGACGAAGCAACAAGCTTCCAAGCAGCACGATGGCTCAAATCTATGGATGCCCAAGAAGCTTGGAATGCCCTTCGCAATTGTTGGATCGATGTTTACCTTGGACCTCCCGACGTTATTGTACATGACGCTGGGACCAACTTCACTGGAAAGGATTTCAAACAAAGCGCCATTGCTATGTCAATATCAACAAAAGCAGTTCCTACTGAGGCGCATCACAGTATTGGCCTTGTGGAGAGATACCATACCCCACTCCGACGGGCATATGAAGTTATTTCTAATGGTTTAGGTAAAAATAATATTAATAAATATCACACCTTGCAAATGGCAGTCAAAGCTGTAAACGACACCGCGGGACCAGATGGTATCGTTCCTACACTACTCGTCTTTGGCGCATACCCCCGAATGACTGAGTCAGACCCGCCAGCACCTTCTATTTTCCAACGTGCCGCAGCCATTAAGTCAGCCATGAAGGAAGTCCGCAAAATACATGCTAAGGCCCAGGTACAGAGTGCATTGAGGATGCGCAACGGACCAGAAATTTCAGCACTTAAAGACCTACCTCTGAACAGCCAAGTCCTCGTCTGGAGAGAATCAAAGAAGTGGACAGGCCCTCATAAATTACTTCAAATTGATGGTGAAAATTGTATAGTCCAAATCGGCGACCATACGTTGACTTTCAGGACAACCTCCGTCAAACCATATTACGATATGGAAAAGGAGCCTGATCCTATAACCGCTCTAGAGACACCTATTCCAAAACATGACAAAGTATTAAACAACGAAGTTGCAGACACCTCAGAACCACGTCGTGGCACCAGGATCCGAAAACCGAAAGATTTTGGAAATTTCATCATGTCAATCGACAATCAAGTCGCCATTTCCAGCTTTCAAACTTCAAATTTTCTTTCATCTAAAGAAATCTCCGACCGTGACCTCTCTATCCGATTACGTTCAGAAAGAAAAATTACAACACCTGGTAAACCCTTTGAAGTTTCCCGTAAAAAGGAGATCGAAGACCTAATTTCACAATGCATATTTGAAGTAATCTCCCAGGACTCAGTGGCGCCTGACGAAAGAGTTTTTAACGCGAGAATGGTTGACGCAGTTAAATTTAGTGACACCTCCCCATACGAAAAATCAAGTCTAGTTGTCCAAGCGTATAATGACAAAGGAAAAACTTCCATTCTCACACAGTCACCTACTATCCAGCGTAGTAGTCAAAGACTAATTACGGCACTTGCACCTGGACTCATTAAATCTCGTAAATTCTCGCTTATTCTTAGGGATATAACTCAAGCATACGTCCAGGCTTCAACATCACTTAACCGACGGATCCTCGTAAAACCACCCCGAGAGATTTCTCATTTATTTCCACCATCTTCGGTTCTTTTAATGCTAAAGCCACTTTACGGAATCCCAGAATCTGGAAATCACTGGTGGAGCACCTATTATAAGCATCACATAGACAAACTGCACATGCGCCCTTCCAATTTTGACCCTTGTCTGTTAATATCTACGACAAAAGAAGCTTTTGGAATGATTGGAATGCAAGTAGACGACACACTTGGTTTAGTGGATCCAGAGTTTGCCCGTAGAGAAGAAAAGGAACTAATTGATGCCAAATTTATCTCAAAGCCCATAGAAACACTATCTGTAAACAAGCCCATAGTCTTCAACGGAACAAAGATCTCCTTTAACGATACTGATATTCGCATCCAACAAAAAGGACAAATCAAAGCTATCGAGCTCGTCAATAACAATTCTCCTACGGCAAAAGATGATTATCGCAAACAAAGAGCCCGTGGAGCATATATCGCTTCTATTTGCCAACCGGAGGCTTCTTATAGCCTCTCTGCTGCCGCCCAGCATCAAGATCCCACGGCCACAGAAATCGACCAACTCAATGATTGTCTTCAGTGGCAAATAAACAACCACGATCGCGGTTTACGCTACATTCCGATAAACCTAGAATCTGCAAAACTCTTTGTTTTTGTTGATGCCTCGTTCGCAAACAACAAAGACTTGAGCTCCCAAATTGGAATCATAATTCTGCTAGCAAATGAATCTGATCCTGAGCCCAATCAATTTTTAATTTCAGGAAACCTTATCCATTGGACATTGATAAAATGTAGACGAGTCACACGAGCAGTTCTAGCTTCTGAATTATACGCGATAGTACACGGGGTAGACTTGGCAATTGCACTGAGAACTACTTTGGATATAATTACAAACCAACTCGAAATTCAAGAGATTCCTTCTATCATTTGCACCGATTCTTTTTCATTGTACGAGTGTCTTGTCAAACTTGGAACCACGAAAGAAAAAAGCCTTATGATAGACATCATGGCTATTCGCGAGTCATACGAGAGAAGAGAACTTTCTGAAATCCGCTGGATCAACGGACTCGACAACCCTGCAGACGCTATGACCAAAGCAAAACCAACCAAGGCTCTTAGGGAACTAATTGACAATAACAAATTAAAGGTACGAGTTGAGGGATGGGTCGAAAGGTGATTAATTAGTTTTGGACGCATCTTGACTCAGAGAGAAAGAGGAAAAGAAAAGAGTGCCAGTGTCTGGACGTTTGCCACGTGACATTGCGCACGTCCATTGCAACTCTATATATTAGCAACGCGTTGGAGGGAAACATAGATAGAATAGAATTAATTGAATGAACTACTTTGTCTTACGCGCGTTTTGTATTTTGAGTCTTTTGAATAGCTATTCTATTCCCAACTAAAGCCGATTTCCCGACACCCTGGATCAGCGCACTACCCTAGTCCATCACTTGTCCGTGTCGACTGGCAAACAGAGCAAACAATCTACCAGGTCCGTGCACCAGTTTGAAGTACTCCCGGTGGCTCCGCCTCCCTTGCCCGCGTCATCCTACATTGATCTACCTAAGGTGATCCAAGCTGAGCATAACACTTCTTCCATCAATTTCACAACATGATATCATTATCTACTTGGATAGACCCTAAAGACCTGACGGCTCAGCGGGTACTGGCTTTGTCATTTATTAAGGCAAAGCTCTGGTGTCATGCCCTAGTATCCCTGTCAGGACCGGTCTGCGGGTGCAGGACGGGTCGAGGCGGGAGAGGGCAGAAGACGAGGCAAGAGCGTAGAAGATGGTGAGGTGACAACAGTCACTGAGAAAGGGGACGAGAGGACTTTGTTACATTCAATTGTCTACGGAAAGGCAGAAAACAAAGCGTGAAGCACTCCCAGAAATCACAATCCTATAATTAAATACATAAATATTAGGTAAACAAGGCTTGACAATATGGCCTCAAGCATTAAGTTCCCAGAATTCTTACAATCGCCTTGGGTAAAGGGCAGGAAAGATTTGATGCAAAGGTTAAAGGATCAACAGCGGGTGTAGAGGCTGTTCTAGCTCTTCCTATGACTAAGTTCGCCACAAACCTCTGTATCTACTTAGATAATCTCGAAGTCGTCTTATCACTCGTCTCTCCTCTCTCTGGCTCCTCTCAAGCCGCATCCGATAAGCTCCTCAAAATTAATTCGGACTGGCAGATAAAATCCCGCCTTGCACATATTAGCGAGGGAGAGGCTAAGATTAGCTGGGTTCTGAGAAAAGCATTTATCTCGGGTAATAAAACTCCCAATAAAGCTGCAAGCGAAAGCGCAAGTCTTCCTCTTTCTGACCTTATCCCCTTTTTACACGCAAGACTTCGTCGTTGGGCCAAGGACTCCGCAAATAAATCTTCAGAAAAAATACTTGTTGTCTACTGTCACTAACAATCGGCATATACTACAGGTCTATTACTTCAGCATCTTCAAGACCCTAGGAACTGAAAATTCCAAGGGCGACGCTAAGACAAACCCTTACGTCTTGCACATGACGTGGTGATTTTTCTGACCACAATCTTTGGTTTAAATTTCTAGATGTCATCTTCAATTGTTGTTACTGGCGCTGGACAGCTCCATCACACTTTTACTTTTGCCAAAACGCAAAGAGAAGAGCCGAGCTCCCAACTGGTCCCATACAAGAAGTGTTATAAATGGCAGTCAGCGGGAATTCCGTAGATGCAATGCTTTGGTAGTATTATGGATTGGATATTAACTCATGTAGATCAGCTATAAGTGGGAAGCTACTAGAAGCTTCTATGGCTCACAATTTGTTACTAGAGCACGTGCACGGGCAATTACTTAGTGTATTTAGCTGAGCTCTGGCCAACCCAGAAAGAACACAGTCTTCTACACCAAGCATTCTGACGTCCAGATCTAGAGTATCATATTTAGTCCAGTCAACTGTGATATCACCTCTAAAGATAATTCCCCTTCGTAAGCTCGTAACTATAACAAGAAGTGGCATCCTTTCTTCAAGGCTGTCATAAGCGGTATGTTGTGAAGGCATTCCTGGCAAAGGCATTTTTAAAGGTAACAAAGTGCTTCATCATTGATTTCGCAGAAGTCGCTTTTATCTAAATATTTGCACTGAAGGGGAAGGGAAGAGTAAAAAGTGAAGAAATGACACATATGTTACAGGATTATATTAATCCGTGAGTTAATACTGGCTGTGCCAGTATTGCAGGGATATTACTGTTACTAGTACAATAAGCGAGGCGAACCCTAGCGAGGGTCAGTGTCTTTGTGTCTGGACAAGAATAGATCCTGGGTCAGACGGGTCAGAGTACTGATATACGAATTGTAACGGTCTTAAAGTAATTGTTATTCACAAACTACTCAGAGCTATATACTAGAATATCTTGAAGTGAAGAGGAAAGTAATTGAAGAAGTTTCTCTTGATGACCAAATCAAATGAAATAAAATCTCCCTCTCCAAACTTTTGACTCCTTCCCTCATCTCCTTCTATTTCCATTGCCATCATTACTGTTAAATATTATATTGGTTATTGAGCAAGATATTATCAACAGACTGAATAATTTATGATTTGGATACACGAATGAATAGATGAGTGCAAGGAGAATATGTTTAATTAAGATGGGCTTTTGAATCAGCTTACAATCTCACGCATATCATAGACAATCTAGATTATAAAGGAAAAACTCATCCTCTTATCATCAGGTAATGTACATAATTTTGTCCATATATGTCCTAGGCATATCAGACCTACGCATTACATGCCTGAAGCATAATGCTCCGGCATGATCTTATTCATCCGGTCAATGCCTTGATGCTTAACTGCATTGCATGTTTCGCCATCGTAACTTTTAACAAGTGGCGGGTAGACAATATTAGTAAAGGTAACTTTTAACAATTACATTATATTAAACCATAATGGAGCTTAGATTAGTCGTTCATGAAGTACCTAATTTCAAGCATAATGGAATCTTCTTCCAGGATGTTGTATGACTTGGTTGAGGTTGTCAATTTGATTTGTTTATATTCCTGGATAAGATCATGTTGCTAGGTTCCGCTCTCGGCCCATTATTAATAAAATTAACAATAAGTATTATGCATAATTAGCTCGGCTAATTAATTTTTATGTAGTTAGGCATTAGCCTAACTAGGGTCAGGCTTCAGCCCTGTGACACAAATGACTATAGTCATGTGTTAGGTTCTATGAACACCGTATTTGTAATCATGTAATTATATCAGGAGGTGCTCATTGCCTTCAATCCCTGGATTTAGATAATTAACCGTATTTGTTTAGACTTGCTCTGTTGTCAACATCAATTGATCCCGCGACAACAAATTTCGTAATGCTCTACTAACTGATGGTAGTAGAGTAGTAAGAAAGTCTTGCGGTGTAGTTTTTGGGACTAGGTTTGAGATCGCGCGTCACATTTTCTACTCTGATTCAATTGAAAGACTTACATCTATTTTTTTTAGCGGCAGCCAAGCTCAAGTGCCGCAGTAAAGCACATATACACTATGCAAAATAAAGTTCGCTTGTTCAGCCAACTTTTTACTCAAAAGCTCGTAGCTTTAGAACCACTCGATAGAATAAGTCAAAAACCTACATAGATGTAATTAAGTGTCTAATGAGGCATATTCTAAATTTTTGAATCACGACTTAATCTATACAGAAAATGGTGGCTGGGAGAGACTGACTAAGCGAGGCGAACTTCATTTTGCAGGCTATTTGTGTGAAACGTTGAGTCAGGTCTCATTGTTTGTTTTCAAGTCTCATCGTTTTTTTTCAGGTATTCAAGTTGGTGTTTCATCTAATTACGTTGTTAGCGACCACAGGGTCTTGTTTGGGGACGTTTTACACGTACTATTGTAACAGAGTTAGCGTTTAAACGTCGCTCTGGAGAAGAAAGTGTTTCGGATGGTCTAAGATGAATATTGGTTCATACATGATGAAGGAATATATAGAAAGGGGATAGACTTTTGGAAAAGAAATAGAACAATTCTTAAAAAAAAATTAACAAATGCAAACATCAATTTGCCTCAAAGTCTCATAATTTGAGTATCTGGTATTACCGCCCTTTGCAGTCACGACGACTTCAATTCGTCTCAGCATATATTCAATTAGATTCTGACAGCTGCTTAGAGGTATTTTTGACCATTCGTTTTTGAAACGCTCCTATAATCCCCCTACTCCCTTGGGATAATTGTCGTACTTACCCAATCTTCTCTTCAACTCACCCCAGAGATGCTCTATTGGATTCAGATCCGGAGATTGGGCGGGCCAATCCAAGAAGGTGATCTTCTTCGATCTTAAGAGGGCCTTTGTAGCTCGCGCAGTATGTTTGGGATTGTTATCTTGTTGAAAGATTAGTTGGTCGATAGGAGGCAAATCTGTAAGGGTCTTAAGATGTTAAGGAATCGAGGACCTTAGTTATTCACGAAGGTCGAAGTCGTAAAAATAGTTTATAATATTCTAATGAAGAGGAAATTACAGTATATGGCTGGACTCCCCAATATATATCGTCACCCAAACTCGCTAACTTACCCTACCCAATTCCCTGGAGTTGCCTTGTCCCCATCCCTTGATGCCTAACGCCCAACTCCACCGATCCTAATGTACCGGCTTCATGTAAACCTGAAATGCTCGTTTCATCCCTGCCACTGGCCCCCGCTCGGGTCGGACCTTCCTGCTCCCGGCCGATCCCCCCTTCGCCTATTAGCGCCTCGTTATTACGATTTTTACTGGGGTGGTCCCTGTGACCAGCCCCTATACGGGCAAAGCCCATAACATAAGATGATTGTTATTCACAAGCTATCCAGAGCTATATACAATAGAAAATCTTGAAGTGAAGAAGCAAAAAAAAACCGAGAGCAAACATCATATATCTATTCCTCATGTTCAACATTTCCTCCCTTTCTTTGCATGATCTAAATCAAAATCGCATGATCTACAATCTCTGCATTCGCCTCTTACATCTTATGATGCTTTGGTGTCTTTTGTGCAGACAACCAGTGTCTTGTCACGTCTCACTCTTCATCGCAAACGAAACTGTGAAATCAACATATGTTACCGTAAATGTTTGGGGAAATTTGCGTGTCGGAGAAGTTTCAGCTTGGAGCTGCTTAGCAAAGAGTATTCTTTTTGCCTTAGGCACCAGCCTTAAAATTACCAGGCATTGGCCTGTGACATATCTCCCAAGAGGCACGTTGCCTCCATACTACAGATCAAATTTTGGTCTAACATATTGATGTACTGTTGTGTGTCCATCCTTCCCATTACCTGAACCATGGCACTTGGCCCTGACCAGGTCATACAAGCCCAAATAATCACGTTTCCCCCTCCAAATTTGACTGTCTGGATTGTATTACTATTGTTGGGCAGTTGTTTATCTTTCAGCCAGGTATAATTGATTCCGTCACTGCAAATTCGATTGATCTTTGTTTCGTCAGACCAAACCACTTTCTTCCAGTCTTCTATTGTCCACTCCTTGTGTCTTAGGGAGAGATCCAGACGAGCTTTCCTGTGCCGAGCCGCCAAGGCTGGTTTTTGGGGCTTCTTTTTGGCCTTCAAGCCCGAATCTCGAAGGACATTTCTGATGGTTTGCGGGCTGACACTAATACCCATAGACACCTGTAGACTTGCTGCCGCTTGTTTTGGTGTCTTGACAATCCCGTTGGCTATATTGTTGACAATTCTTTGCTTGTCCCAAGGAGTCAGCTTGCTTCCACCCCCCATTTTTTCTGGCACTACTTTCTTCAGGAAGGGTTTTCAGAAGCTTAGAAACCGTAGATTTGGAGCACTTAAGCTCACTCGTGATAGAACTGAATGACTTTCCCTCTTTGAGGCGCTGGATGATTTGGTCTCGAGTTATCATGTTTAATCTAGGCATATCGCTTTATTGTACACTCAACTACGACCAAAAGTCAGCCCAATACGTTGCGATTGACCATGTAGAGCAATTGCGAATAATTATCTGAGTTTTGTTTGATGAATTGAGACCGTTGTGGCTGCAAAGGGCAGTAATACTAGATACTCAAATAGCCTGCAAAATGAAGTTCGCCTCGCTTAGTCAGTTTCTCTCAGCCACCATTTCAGTATAGATTAAGTCGTGATTCAAAAATTTAGAATATGCTTCATTAGACACTTAATTACATCTATGTAGGTTTTTGACTTATTCTATTGAGTGGTTCTAAAGCTACGAGCTTTTGAGTAAAAAGTTGGCTGAACAAGCAAACTTCATTTGCATTGTGTATATCTACTAATTTTTTAGATCATGCCCGGGGCTTACCTTTCGGTGCCGCATGGCTCACTAGGAAAAAATAGAGCCGGTGCCCGTTCATTCCCCTGTTAATGTTTAAGAAAATCATCATCTTTCCGAAGGGATCTGGCAAAGACAAACCATTCACCTCCATGTGGTGCCAGTTGTAGATGCGTACTATATTTGCTGGAAAACTATGATAGCCAAGAAGAGTCGCATTTTATCAGGTGATGAAGTTAAAGCAGTTCATTACTGCATCTGGTCTAGTCTGTTCCCACTCTTATAGTGGGATGTGCACTATGAGTCATAAGGATAGAGGATCTTATTAATCATCTGCATAACTAAGCACCTTCTAGAAGATACTACTCTCTTGTCCTATCTTACAGGAGTTTCTCTGAGATATCATTGTGTTTCCACAGTATTCTACTTGTTTCTTGTAACTTCTACATATATTCATTAGGGTATTCACGTCATGTATATATACATATATAGGAGTTCTATTTCACAGGATGTACAAGTAGAGAGAAAAAGAAGACAATTTAGAACATATCTTTGTTCATACTATCACCTGTCTCCAGAATCCTTTGAAGCATTAGAAATACGTTTCAGTTCCCACATTTTCTTCATCAGGATCAGAGGCCTACAATTATTCTGAGTCGGAACCTCCGCAACAAGTCAAGTATTCTTTCAGCTAGAGTCCAAAACCAACCCCAATCACAACTCTACTTACTTTATAACCTCTCGACTATTTTCGACGAGGACTAGCTTCAACAAGTCGACACGACTATTGACACCTTCAGACCCTCCTACATACGCTCATGATACTATGGATGATTGATGGAGGATTGAGTCGTGGGGCACAAATTTGGGAAGAGAGATCGCCCATATCAATTGAGGAAGTTCATCGTACAACTCAGAATTGTATGAGAGACAGAAGGGCTGGTACACAGGATGTGAGAAGAAGATGAGAGGTTTTTTTGCAATTTTGGGGGGCTTTGTGCCTGTGCCAAGGCCTGGCTCGGACACCTGCTACCAAAACTTTCTAAACTGGCTTTGCGTCATATTTGAAGCAAAGAATGCGACTTTGGCCGTGACGACGTTATCCCGCGCGAGTTGGTATACAGTTGAGAGATTTCTTTGTTGCTTGGACTCTCATGGTGGAGAAGAAAGGAGAGGTACAGCGCGTTGAATCTTTAGGACTTGTCTTTTTACCTTACCTTTTTGTTTTTAGCATACTGGCCAGTAATAGACAAGGAATATAGGTAGAGCTGAGTCTTTAGGGACTGGCTCCCTGTATCATGCTTCTTGAGCGTAGGGCTTGTACCTAATACATAACGGATTAATCAATCAATCATTGCCGAATACTTCAATGCAGTAACGTTAATGCGAATTGTGAATAGTTGAACAACTCTGGGTGCTAAAATTCCATACAACCTGGCTCGTCAGTCACTACAAAGCCAGTAAAATACGCTGCACATACTTATCAACCCTTCAACCCTCCAAAATCTGTAACAGCTATCCTCTCACCCAACGGATTCTAAGACACTATTCTGTTCGAATTGTCGCTGCATGCGTGCCAGTAGAATTCAATTAAGAAGCAAGGCAAGGCAAATAAAACATGCAATCACCATATGAGGAAGTGAAAAGTATCTTCATTTGTTAATGGGATGATTTCATCCATGCAATCAATAACTGGAGCCAATCGTTACGAATTTCGCTTCTTAATTTTGATCTCTCAAAACAGCTGATCAAGAATGGAAACAGTCCTAAACTACAGAAATTAAAGGGCTGGATGGGAGAGTGGCACATCGTCCAAGCCGTTCTCTCACATAGAATATGGGGTAGCTGAGGTAGATGCCCCACGCGAGACAAGAGAAAGCTGGTTCAAATCCAGAAAGACCCTCACACCACATTTCTCGCCTGATCATGTATGTGACGATGAGAAAACCACACTGAATAGCCGTGGATGTTTGTCATACGCTCCTGCGGCAGACCTAAACAGTTGAGGAGAGAAGGGGTTGTAGGCGCCTGACTTGTAGTGATGTCGCACAATGATACTCGGGTGTGAGTGCCTCGCACATCACGTTGAGTCATTGCTTTATGTACCGTACCAGTGCCATTCATGTTATAGCCTCAAGGCTGCATACACATGACTGATTAAAAAAAGATTAAAGAAATAAATATCCAGTATTAATTTAATCTTGTCCAGTTGACTGCCATTTCTGATTCACATGAAGGTGAAACTATCACGAAGAAAAGGGTACCTATCCTGTGGTAGGTGAAGATAAATGAAGTACAGCAAATAGAACACTGTACAAAAAGACTTAATTCTCCTCCGGCTCATCCTTCTAAGTTTGTGTCTATGCTTCCTTCCTTAGCAGACATCTTAACCAAGAAATAAGAATAGAATTTGTATCCAGAAACACAGATGAACAGGTTACGGGTGCTGACAACAAAAAATAGATGCCTAATGAGAAACCCCTATTTTATCCGAGTAGAAGCACGTAAACTATGATCTGCATGCTGAATAGCACATGTTTATAAATAGGCTCAACACAAATAAATCTGTCATAACTGCATAACAAACATGGAGTAGAAATCAGTAACTTTCTGATAGACAGAGAGGAAGTCAGCTATGATTTAACGGTCTTGAGTGGGGCAATCAACTGACTTGTCAAAATTGGTCGGCAAAGTTGCAGATTTTGATTCAGAAAAATGAGGAGTAAATCTATTCATTATCTGGAGTATTGCTTCTCTGGTTGTCAGGTCGAGATTTTTCAGGACACGAATTATGCCATTCTGAGTCAAAATTCGGCTTCTAAGAAAAGAGGCAAGATTGACATCAAATGGATCAGTTTGAATGGACGAACAAGTCAAGGAGTAAGCCGTGCTTGAAGAATCGAACGCGAGCCGTGACAGGATATGGGATTACTGTCCTGTGCAGTTATTCAATGACATGTGATACGAAAATCATGTACAGTAGCTTTTAAAAGTGGTCAAATAAATCACCAAATCTAATACATTTGACCATAACTTTACAACATGATCTTGAAATAAAAATATTACAGCATTAAATGAAAATTTAATAACTATACTATTGCTGAGAAAATTTTGAACCAAAAAAAAGAGAATTGATTATTCTATTGTGGTCTTGGCGTTCTCAATTACTCGACCAGTTTTGGAAGCATCATTTTGATACAAGTGTCGTGGGATCAATTATTATTATTATTAATCAATTCTTGGGTTCTAATCCCACTGGGATACGCCCTTGGAAGCTAACCAGTTTACTACTTAGAATCTACCTAAACCGCCTTCTACATTTTGATTTGTTACCTTACGCCTAGCGTAACCTTTTCTCGCCCTTCATTTCCACAAATGAGCGGGGCTTTTGGGTTTTTGACATATCCTCCTCTCTCCATATCTTTTTTTTTTTTTTTTTTAAAGATATCATTGGCTCGCTCTACTCATCTACGCACCCTCCTGCCGATTCTTGTCCATCTATTTATCCTCCCAGGTCTTCATATTCATCTAGATCTCCTATACCTATATCCAGTAGGCGATTTCTTTCTCTTTCCTCCACCTCTTCTTCATTGCTCTTTCCTCCTATGTTAGTACATAACAGATATCTCAATACGGCTGCTGTGGCTTTTTCATCCGCAAAGATATCCCGTATCTTTGACCAATTGTGCCTCAAAGTGCAACCCTCTTTCTTCATTTCGGCCCACATATTATCTCGCTCACGTCTCCACTTTCTGCAATCCATCATTAAGTGTCTAACAGTCTGCGTCCCTGCGTTTTGGCAGTGTACACAGCTTCTTGAGCTGCTTTTTCCAATTTTAAATAGGTAGCCCGTCGTATGTGCATGTCCTGATTTAAGCTGATAGAAAATGGACGCCAGTCCTTTTCTTGCTCCAGCAGCTATTTTATCCATAGTTTGCTTTTTATCCAGAAGCTTGTAGGTGCTTCTACTCTCCGGTTTCCGCTTTTGATGTTGCGCCCTGAACCACTCATGATCCTGTTTCCACTTGCATTCTGTTATCAGCCTTGAAGTGTGGGAGAGCGAATTAAATCTTTCGCGAACGTACATTCCGGTTTTTGCTGCATCCTTAGCTGCTCGGTCGGCACGTTCGTTTCCTTCAATATCTGTATGGCCCGGTACCCATAAAATATGAATTCCTATTCCGTAGTCTTTTAATTCCTGTGCGAGCCTATGTATACGACATGCTAGCCACTGTCCCGGCCCCGGCCTAAGATGAGTGATCCTCTCGATTGCTGCCTTTGAGTCAGTACAAATGTGGACTTTTGTTGTCCTTTCAAGTATTTCTCTCGTCTTTGGGGATGTCAGGCGCCCTCGGCCCCGCCCTCCACGGAGCGCAATATCAAGCGCCTGATCAATCGCGTAAAGTTCAGCATCAAAGATTTCCTTGTTCTAGCCCAAGTATACTTTACGAGACTCCCACTTTCCATTACCTTTTATCCACGTTATGCCTGCCCCTGCTCTTTGATTTTCAAGCTTTGACCCATCAGTCCAATAGGTCATTTCATTTTCTATAACTCGATGTGACATTGATATATCTTTTGCTTTTTCTCGAGAGTCGGCAATTTCCACTTCTCCTGGAAACTTTGTCAGTTGGACTATTTTTGTGTATTCACACCCATAGGACGTGTCAATCTTTGTGCCTTTTGCTAGTGAATTCGCTAGTCGTTGTCCCAATCTCTTGGTTTTGAGATCCATTTGCCAGTCCCAGTCTTCACTTTCGATTTCTCCGGGTTGTGCGTGTACATCCCCATCCCGAAACGTGACCGGGAGTATTTCTCGGAGTGTGTTGTCTTTAGGAAGGGAAAGTACACGTAGCGCGTATCTTCTTTGCCGGTTGTTTAACAGCGAGGCTGCCGATCTTAGCCCAGCTTCTTTGACCACCACACCGATGGGTGCCGACTTAAACATGCCAGTAATCGTACGTCTTTGTCTACAAATCAAACTCTGGTATTCTTGGGCCCATGTTTTCTGGTCTCGCCACCAAAGTTCTGCACCATACAGAGATACAGATTGTACAGCGGCAATCTGTATTTTGCGCACTAATCCTGGTGCCAGTCCTTTTTTGCTGACTATTCCTCTTAATCTTGCTTCTGCTTTACGTGCCTTTTGAAGATATACATCTTTGTGTGCTCGAAAGTTTAATGCTGAGTCTAGCCATATTCCCAGCCACCTAGTTGCCTCTTTGTTGAATTTTATGGCATGAGATTCTATTACCATTTCCATCTGACTTATTTGTGGCATCTGTTTCCGACACTTTGTTAGCGCTAGCACTTCAGTTTTAGCGTGGTCAAATTGTAAGCCCTTATCTTCACCCCATTCTATGGCTTGGTTTCCTGTTTCTTCCACAAGTTTTGCTAGATCTTTGACGTTTGGTGCTTTCACCAAAAATCCACAGTCATCTGCAAACGATGTCGCCTGACATCCGGGAATTGCTTCTTCCACTGCTTTGAATATACCGCTATGATATATTGCAAAAAGGATAGGTGAGACGGGCGATCCTTGAGGGATTCCAGTCGTTATCTGTCTTTCGGTACTACAGTGGCCATCGATAACTAGCTGTAATCTTCTATCCGTAAGGAAAGATCCAACCCACATCGTCAGGTTTTTATCCAATCCCATTCCCTGCATTCTTGACTTCAATCTTTCGCAGTTAACATGATCAAAGGCGCCCTTTACATCCATGAGGAGGAGTGCCGCGATATTTCGTTTCTCCCACGCCTTTTCAGTCTTTGTCATGACTCTAGCCACCGCATCAATACAGCTTCGCTGTTTTCGACATCCCATCTGCCCCTGGTGTAATGACCCACTGAGTTCACACCATTCAGCTATAAGTTCCGCAACAACTCTTTCTGCTACTTTTCCCAAACAGTTCAAGAGACTAATTATGCGGTACAACTTGACCTGAGTATAATCCAGCTTGTTTGGTTTGCGGAGTAGTATCCCTTTCGCTGTACGCCAGGCGTAAGGGTGGTAGCCCATCTTTATAGATTGCCGTATCAGGCATACCACTCTTTCCGCATCCCACTCCCACAGCAATCTAATTGCGAGAAAATTCAATTTATCAGGGCCTGGTGCTTTTTTTGTTGACTGATGATCAAGTGCTCTCTGTACTATTGCCTTGGTCACTTTTAGGTAGGCCCTTCCTTCTCCCTGGAAAATTTCTGGATAGCTATCTCCCTGTGGTGCTGGAAACATAACTCTTCTAATCATTTCCTCTTTCTCCTCGAGCGTAACAGCAAACCTCCCATCTGGATCTCGCAGGGCTGGCGTTACTGGGCTAGCCCAAGATTTCGTATACCGCAGTGCTGTCCAGCACCGCTGTTTGTCTTCTTTACTTCTCTGTAACTGTTGCTGTTGGTTCTACGGAGTTGAGTCTTTTGACCGCAAGTTTGGTATGTCCAGATCTCCTTGTATCCAATTTTCAAAGCTATTTTCTTTTGCTTTACGTATTTCTCGGTAATATGCATTGCGTTGAACCTAGTACTGTGATGATGAAATTAGCTGTCTTTGATATTCTCTGCGGCATGCCTTTAGTTTGGTGCGAGCTTGACTAATACTTTCGTTCCACCAGCGTTTTGATCTTGCACATACCCGTAGGGGTTTGCAACAACAATCAAAGATTTGAGTAAGCGTGTCTGTTATCCATTGTGCCTCCGAGTCTAGTTCCTCTCTGCTACTTTTTTCTGAAACATTCGGACGCTCCGCGGCAATCGTTTTCCACTGTTCTGCCATTGCCTTCTCAAGCTCTTTGGGAAGGTTTCTCAGTGCCCATCCCGTGGTCTCTTTACTCGGTCTCACACTTCCTGTTGTCTCATCTAAATTCTCCAAATCGAACGTGATCAATTCATGATCAGAGGGAGTCGTGTACTCTGGGTCTATTGACCATGCTGCTACAAAACCTAAAGCTGGAGTTGTGAATGTCAAGTCAATGACTGATCGCCCTGCTGTTTGTTTGGGCCTTGTGGGTATTGACGTGTCGTTGCTGATGATCAGACTATATTTGTCGATTAAAGCTTCTAATATCTCAGCCCGTTCCCGCCTTCTAGCTTCAGGATTCCAGTACAGACTGTGGGCATTGAAATCTCCAGCTAGCACTGTTCTGCCATCTATTATTTTTTCCCAATCGGCATCTTGAATTGCTCTTCGCTTTTCTTCTCTGCTTCCTTGCCATATTTGATCTCGCCCAACCCAATTGTCATAAATATTAACAATACGGGTTCTTCTCCTCTTCTTCCTTAGAGTGTTCAGTTCCCAGACGTCCACAACTTGTAAATAGGGATAGTCAATGAGATCTGATCTTGTTTCCACAATCAAGCGTTCCCCCACATCTTTCTTGACTCCCATCGCAACCCGCTGCTGCCTTCGTTCCCCTACATTGCTAAATCTAAAATCAAATGCTGGATGTGTTAAGAATGTAACTTAGTCCAATTCACAATAAGTTATAATGTGATATGAATAGTTGGGAAAACGTTAATATGAGCTGGGTAGCAATTAGCAATAAGAGTGAAAGAACTTAATTCAATAAACTAGACTTATGAGTTCACTATATACAAAGGGTCTCTTTCCACATCATTGGTGTGAGAACAAATGTTATACGATGTTAATCATGGAATGTTGAACACGATGTTGTCAATGCCCTTACACTCGTAATCGCTGATAATGATTCCGTAGATGACTTCCATTCGTATTGATGATTACGAGCCTTTGTTTTGTCTTGGTAAATGATAAGTTAATACGCGCTTATTAATGCCTGTGCGGTTCGCTTCAGAATCCCGTATACCTTATCAGGATGGTTCATTCCTCCCGACCCAACGTATGGCTCCTGTAAGCATAAAATTTCTGCTCCTATTTCTACACCAAGTCGCGGGATCAATTGATGGTAGTGAACACCAGAGCAAGTCCAAATATAAAATCAGTTAATTATTAAAATCTACCGAGAGAATTTACAGCCACATCTTCCTATCTTTATATACACATTCATCCTCCACTATTGTAACATAAAATGACAAAATCTTTCTGGCCAGCTTTGAAAGTTGTAGATGTAGTACCAGCCATCGAATACCAGCCACAAAGTACTTGCCACAGAAGTAGCCTCATGAATGTCAGCCTCGTGAATGTCAGCCACAGAAATACCAGCCTCGTGGATATTCAACCTCGCGGAAATAATATGGTTCTGGCACAGTCAAACCAGCCTCACAGGTCTATCCCGTAACAACAAGAACTCAAAGATCTTTTCCCAACTAGACATCCAATCCACAAGATATTTTCTCTTGTATTATGTAATTTCTTATTATCTGAACCTTTAAACAACCATGGAAAATGAATCAACCAATTTCTGAGCTAATATATAGATGAATGGTGAAGATACGACCTGTTCATGAGGTAAAAGCTACAGAAGTAGCGTTATTTGAAATATAATCAAATCGATTGGTGAGGTGATAAGTCCATCTGTAGCGTAATTTGAATCTCAATGGAATTCAATCGATTGGAAAAGATAGAGTTTGAACTAAGGCGTAAAAGAACTCCAACCATCATGTAAAAAGGAAACATAAAAGTCAGATTAATTGTATTTATCGGAATCATTCAGCCTCCAGTATCAAAATTATTTAATCAATTGTTTCATACTTATCTTTTGAAAATACTTCGACCCTGAACGAGATTATTTGGGATTTTTATCAAAGTAATCTTTTCTTTAAAAAATATGAAAAAGATATCTCTCGACCAAATAACATCCATTGCAAAATTAGTCCATGAAGGGAAATCAACGAATGAAATTTCAGCAATATTAGGACTCAGTCATGCCACTGTTGTAAAATACCAAAAGATGATAGTGAAGGAAGCACCAAAATTAAAGATTGGACGGCCACAAAAACTATCAGCTAGAGACAAGCAAGAAATCGCCCGTTTAATGGTAAATGGGAGCGCTAAGACGGCAGTAGGAGCGTCCAAACTAGTAAATTCAGAAAGAGAAGATTAAGTTTCCGCTCAGACTGTCTGGCGGGCTTTAAGGGAGCAAGGTCTGAAGGCGATAAAAAAGAAGAAACCAAAGCTGTCAAAAGCTCATCAGAGAGCTCGCTTGAACTGTGTTAAAATGAATATCAAAAGATGTGTTCAGTAAAGTTATAATTTAAACGCTTAACATTTTTCCTAAGGTAAACACCACGGTACTTATAATTACAAGATTCTAGGAAAGGTAGACATAATTCTCCGTTCATACATAATTTTCCCTTTAAACATGGTACTGAAAAACATCTGCCGGGTGCCGTGTTTCAACAGGCGCCATCCGATCTTTGTCAGGAACAAACACAAACTGAAACATACGAATGTGTTGAAAACATCTAATATTTGTGTTTCCAACAAACTGGGCTTTGTGCCACGAAGGTTTGACGAAAGAAGACTGGAAAAGGGTGATTTGGTCAGACAAAACCAAAATAAACAGGCTAAATGGCGATGGGATGAAATATTTTTGGGTTAAAGGCCCAAAGAATTTGCAACCAGAAGCGATCAAAGAGACCCTGAAGTTTGGTGGGGGCAATCTAACGATATGGGGGTGTATGTCATGGTATGGTATAGGTGGAATGGGCCGTATAGTTGGACGAATGGATTTTCAACAGCATTTGGAAATCTTGGATAATTTTCTGGTACCAACTATGGATAGAATTGCCAGAGAGCCCGACTCGCTACCTGCAACTGAGCTAATCTTCCAGCAAGATAACGACCCAAAACACACATCCAAGAACACAAAAAGCTGGATAGCTCTTACAAATCTCAAGACAATGAATTGGCCCTCTCAATCGCCGGATATGAACCCGATTGAGCATCTTTGGGGTCGGCTTAAGTGTCGACTGGGTGAGTATCCAGAGCCACCGAAAGGTATACATGAATTTTGGGAAAGACTTAGGGAAATTTGGCAAAACTTAGATCCAATTTTATGTCAGACTCTATTTGAGAGCATGCCGTTAATGTAATGGGGACAGATCGGAGAGGCGAGACGTCAAGATATCTGTGTAAGAGAAGCAGCGTAGTGTTTGAGATAAGTGAGGCTATTATAGAATAGGTGAGATGACAAAGAGAGAGATTCCTTCAGAGATATTCAGCAATGTGATTGACTGGAGAATTCTGAAGGAGAAGAGAGCTTGTTATATACAGGAGTGTAAACCTTATGGGACTTTAATTAGCAATATTCATGATAGACATTGATGTCCCAATATAACAATACTATCATGGTATGAGTAAGTCCTAAACCTGAATGTTCCCCCCAGAATACTTAGGTGAAAGACGCTCATATGTGTAGCTGTTAGCTCGTACCATCCATATTTATAGATGATATAAATAGACATTAAGTGGGAAATCTAAATATAACATATGAGATGATAACGATCACGTGACAGTGTACGAGTCGGTGTGAGACGCGCATTGCGTGGGATGCTGGACTGTTTTTTTTACAACAGCCGTCGCGTGTTACAGCTGTAATAAAGGCCAAAGGGGGTCATACTAAGTATTAAAATGATGCTCCCAAAACTGGTTGAGTAATTGAGAACGCCAAGACCAATATAGAATAAACAATTCTCTTTTTTTTTGCTTCAAAATTGTCTCAGCGATAGTAAAGTGATTAAACTTTCATAGAATACTATAATATTTTCATTTCAAGATCAATGTCACAATCGATGTCGGCTTGGTAGCTTGGAGAATGATATTTTCGAGAATTACTAAGAAAGCAAGAGGCGGCGTGAGATTGGGTCTGTAGCAGGGAGTAACAAGGCAAAGAAGGAAGTAAGGATAAAGGACTGGGACTAGGAATAAATGAAATAAGGAACTTGGTGAACTGGAGGGTCTAGGGTAACTAGGTTCTGGGATTCTAGGGTTCTAGAAGAGACATAGACAAAACGTAAAGAGCTATCCTCTGAAGGCCGAAGGTACTTATATACATTATTTGACCAGAGATTATATCAAACCAAATCAAACAAAATAAAATATATTAGTATCGTGAAGCGTATAGATCCATGGCAAAGCGCGAGTCGGCAATATGGATGAAACAAGACCCATGTCAAACCCCCAAAGGAGATACGCCGAGATAGAAAATTATCCGAAGCTAGACAAAACAAAGCGAACCGAAATGCAAGCCGAGACAACCAAGGTAGTCTTATTAGGACGTGTCAAACAAATAAAGGACAGACATTACAAGGTCTGACGAAATCTGACAACCATGTTGTAAAGTTATGGTCAATTGTATTAGATTTGGTGATTTATTTGACCACTTTTGTAAGCTACTGTATGTATTTGTATTCTCACTTCATCTCTTTGCTATCTCTATCCTGTCTATAATAATATTCTCTCGACCAGTCGAACTTCCCTTGACATAGTTCCGTGTAGCGAGAATATCTTCCTCCACTTATTGTTTAGAACTTGACATGATACAAAAGAAAACATCTCCCATTTCTGAAATATCTTGTCAGCAGACGTGATTTGCTGAGCCATAATCATATCCAAAGCTTAGTTGGCTTCTGTTTATATCCCAGGATATGTTTCTACTTATTCTTTTCCATTATTTTCTTAATATTGAGAAGTCGTCAAATTTTGTCATAGATATCAAACTCCAGACAAAGAAATCCGCCTCAAATCTGAAGATCTAACGTTTATTAATGAACAATCGCAACTCAGATGTTGGCGGAGAACGATCAAAATCTCTTGACCTTCGACCTTTGCAATGTCAAGTACATAGTCAAATATCAAGTCAATTACCAAGAGCAACAAGCGGACGAAGTTCAGTGGAGACAGGATGATCGTCAAATTATATCAGCAACAAAATTGTTTGAAGGCCTCAGCGAGAAGTATTAGTGTTAATGTTGGCACAGGCTGAATCTACTAGCAGATGAATAGTGGTTGATTACTTCTTGATTGATTACTCTATGTAAGCTATCTGCGGAGAGTTATCCTGTGTGGGTACTGAAGCACTAGTGCCGTCGGCCGCCGTGTGTAAATACCCACACTTTGGACCAATCATAGAGGTCCAGACAGTTAATGTTACGGCTTGAAACCCTAAATAGAGCACTGGATGTGTGACGGCTAGTGAGCCGAGTGTTACCTGTAGCCTGTGCTAGCTAACACAGGCTCTGGTCTTAGCAACACAGATCAAGTCGCAGATAGCACCCGTTGCTCCATTAGATTAATTAAGTCCAAGCACCCCCCTTTCGGACACGTGCTTAAGAAGACTAGAAATTATTATTTGGTAATTATTCTACAACCGCAATTATCTACAACTGTTGCAAATTCATTACTAGTAGGTTACAGGGCAATCGGCTGTTACTGGTTGCTCGGTCGTAACTATGTCTTTATTGTTGTTGCCATGGTTATTGCCATGGCTGTTACCTTTGTTTATTGTTTACCTATGTACACGGGCACGACTAATGATGTATATAATTGTACCCCTGGCCGAACGCCATATTTTCTTAGTTATTTGAAATCACAAGTTATTGAAGTCTACCCTGCTCTGCAATATCATTACTGGGGAACACATTACTGTTTTAATAGGTTATGACCACCGGTGCCTTGACTACAATACAAAGTGATAAAGTGTCAAGCAAGAGAACACGCCAACTGTTGACAAACTTCCGCGTCAAGTAAGAGTACGCACCAAATTACCTAACAAGAAAGCCCCGCGTCAAGTAAGAGCACGCACTCAAAAGCCTTAAACAAAGAGTGAAGATGAGTTCAGATCACGAAAGATATGAAAGATTGATACTGTCGAAGAGCAACCATGAGAAATGGTTTCGCAAGATCCAATTTAAAGCTCAGGCAAACGGTTACTTTTACGTAACACAAACCACTAAAGAGGTATTCTCCTGGATTGCACGAGAAGGAGGCGTCATTTGCGAAGAAAAAGCAAAAAAGGATCCTTCATCTACAGACATAAACCCCATGAACGACCTATCTTCCGAGTTTGAGAAACTCGGCGGATCAGTGAACCAAGAGAAGGCGCAGGCATTTGACCGAGATTCTGCTAAATTTTTCTCATTGTTGACAGATTATCTCGGCGATGACGACCAGGCCGTGTTTGATCAATTTGAACGGCCAAACGAAATCTGGAAAAGCATTAAAGACAAGCATAGCGAAGCTAGTAGTGCATCTGCCTCGCATTTTATGAAGAAAATACAGAAATTCCCGGAAGAATACGACATCGATGCCAAAGGAATAACCAATGCCTGGCAAACGTTGAAAGGGTACGCTGTGAAGCTTGGAAATGCCGATGAGTCTTTTCGGAATGCTTACTCTGAAAAATTCTTGTTTCTCATACTTATCAAGATGCTGTCGGATAAGTACACCTCCTTGCTTGATGGTTTTCGACTCAGACCAGAGTTAACAGCTCAGGAAAAGGTGACTTTTCTTGAAGACAAAGAGCGAGACCTGAAAAGTACAGAGCAAGCTTATGCCGTCTTTGATAAGCAACGTCGACGTAGGGAGCACAGGTCTTCAGACGTTTCCATGCCAGACCTGCCGCAAGAGATACTCTGTTACAAGTGTGATGGCGACGATCACCTTGCCAAAGCTTGTCCATTCTCAGACGAGATAAAGGCCTACGGAATAGCTCTCCGAAAAAAATTTGAAAAACGCAACCTGAAGTCGCATAAAATTAAGCCTCCGAAGACATCGTCTGCCAGAAAAGCAGAAAAGAAGACAAGAAGCAATCGTCCAACCAAGTCTAGAAAGTCCCACAGTTACACAGCTTGTGAAGATTCAAGCTCAAAATCTGACTCATCAACCGATGAGGATTTAGCGGAGCTTTCTGAATCTGACTCTGACCGCCCTCCTGCACAGAAAGTCATGTTATCTAAAGCCCTCATTAGTAAGAGTACCCCTGACCACTGGGTACTCAATACCGGCGCCACATCCCCAATGACTGACCAATTAAACCTGTTTAGGGGAAAACTGAAAAGAATAAGGCCCACTACCATACAAGTCGGGGGAGGCTCATTAACATCAAACCATTGGGGGACTGTGAACGTGAGGTGTGCAGACGGCTCGTCAGGTTTTGTCAAAAATACTTTCTATGTACCTAATTTGGGTGTGAATCTTTTATCAGCAAAACAATTATGTAGAACAGGAATGGAAGGACATTTTGACAGCAAGAATATCTGGATCAAAAATGGTGATAAAACAATGATTCATGCAGCACAGAAAGATGGACTATATATCTTAGTGCACATCGCAACTGAACTACAGGGAAAACTACTTAACGCAAAATTAGGAAAACCAAATGCCTGTACAGCCTCTACAAGTACTAGGAATACCAGCACGGCGGCACCATTGGAGATCAAAATGGTGAACGAATATCCAATACCGGAATTAACAATCAATAACCCAGATCTATCCGACAAAGATACAGACCTCTCCGAGGACGACCTAGCGGAGACAAAAGAAGAAAGAGCTCGATATAGACTTTTTCACCGGCGTTTTGGGCATTACGGCCCAGGCATAATTGGAAAATTGCACAAAGTCACCAACTTGAAAAAAATAAAAATACCAATTACGTCGAAAAGAATTTGCAAGTCATGCAAAATTGGCAAGATGAGGAACAAAATTAATAGAACGCTTGTCCCGCACAAAACTGAACCACTAGAACTCATTTCTTTTGACATTGCGGGCCCATTCCCCACTTCACTCCGGGGAAATAGATATTTATTGCAAGTCATTGATAATTGGTCACGCAGACTTTGGTCAATTCCAATCAAAACAAAGGACCAAGCCATAACTGAACTACGAAAATTAAAGCTAAGGGAAGAACAGCAGACTGGGTAACTACTCAAGTCTGCAAGATCAGATAACGCACCAGAACTCAAAAACATTATGGTACAATGGCAAAATAAAGATGGCGTGATTGCTGAATTCACAGCAATCGCATCGTCACACCAAAATGGGCCGGCTGAACGCAGTATACAAACGGCTGAGATGGCTATGAGAACCATGATTGATGATGCTTAGCTTCCCATTGAATTTTGGGATGAGGCAGTTGAATATGATTCGTATATTAGAAATCGACTCCCACTTGGTCCAACAATAAATGGTAAGCTTACTTCCCCAATCTAAGCCTATACCGGAGTAAGACCAAACGTCGACCATATCAGACCTTGGAGATACAAGGCATACGCATACGTAAATCCTAAAACTTTAGAAGCTAGAGGAAGACACGACAAGTTAGTCGTGAGAGGAAGAGAAGGTATATTTATGGGATTCTCAGAAAATACGGAAAAACATGCGAAGATATATGCTCCAGATCTCGGACGCGTTGAAAGGGTCAATGCCTTCCTCATAGATGAGAAAGTAAAAGGAGGATCAGTCGACCTACAGCTGAAAAATACTTTGACCGGAAATCAAGGGACCTCAAATCATCTCCCACAACGAAAGAAGAGAGGACGCCCACGCAAAGACCATGAATCTACAGAAAATGAGGCAGATTGTGTGGATGAAGTTATGATTGACTTGGCTCCCGCACCAACTTCGAAGCCAGCACCAGCTCCGACGCAAGGGCCATCGCCATCACCATCGCCAGCACAAACTTCTACATTAAATTTAAGCGTCGAGAAATATGAACTAAATATAGAATTAAATGATCCGATATTGACGAATACCAGCAACTTAAAACAAACTGAAGTAACACCAAAGAAAAGGGACGTGCGGAACAAATCAATTCTCTGTAAAGGGAAACCAAAGAAAGAGCAGGATACATCCAAAATTGACAAGGATACCTTTCCTAACCAATGTATAACCGAGGAAAATGAAAAAGAAAGGATTGATGATGTTCAAATGAGTAATGATAACGAGATGGAAACTAATAAAGAAATGAAAATTAAAAAGGAGAATGAAAACAATAACGATGATAATGATAATGAAGTAGAAAACGGAAATGAGATGGATTATGAAATTGAGATTAATTGTTACAGGTCTGGAGCCAGTGTGGTACAAGGCTGATGCCTGAGGTATCATAAGGTGGGTGGGACTTGTAGGCTTTGCGCTAATCCTCGTTTACGCTAGTGTGGCAAGGAAAGAGCCACTGAAAGAGTAACTCCTTCATCAACTTACAGACCATCATTAAATGGCATCTAGGACGGGAAGGCGTTAGACTGCAAAGGGGATCTGGTTCAAAGGGAAATATGTATATAAGGAATAGGGCAGGTGTCTTCGATCCTCAGATTTATTATACTCTTGATTTAATTGAACGATTAATTTTCTAATCTGATTCATCTTACGTTTCCTCACATTAATAATGAGAGCAAAATGGAAGATGAACATAAAGCAAACCAGCAAGATTTGCTCCAAAGTCTGAGAGATAGAAACATGGATAACAACGTTCCGATCATTAATGTGCCGAGATATTTCTTCCGTAACAGGAAACGTAAGAGTATCTGTGGAGGCTCAGAAGAAAAAAGAATTAAAAGAATTTGCAAAGCATTGTTAGCCGGACTTCCACGCTCATTCATCGACAATCCCACAGATAATTATATAATTAAAGCACTCATTGCACCCTTCGAAATAGAGCCGGAGCTGCCAAAAGAATCGTCGTTCTCTACTCAAGTGATAAACGGGATACCGATCCCCAAAACATTTAATCAGGCAATAAACGACAAAATTCACGGTAAGATGTGGAAAAAAGCCATCGATACCGAAATTCAAGCCCTTGAATCAAATGGAACGTGGGAAGAACATACCCTACCTACAGACGCAAATCTGGTATCAATAAAATGGGTTTTCACAGTAAAGCTGAAAAACGATGGTACAATTGAAAGATATAAAGCTCGACTTGTTGCAAGAGGATTCAGTCAACAATACGGCATTGACTACGCGGGGAAATTTGCTCCTACTGCTAGAATGGATACATTCCGTCTTTTTTTTGCCATAGTGGCCAATTTCAATCTAGAATGCCATCACTACAACATAAAAAATGCCTTTACAGAGTCTAAGCTCGAAGAAGAAATATTTTTAGCCCCGCCAAAAGGAGTAACAGTCTCTGACGGGAAAGTACTCAAGGCTCTGCGAAGTCTGTATGGTTTAAAACAGGCCGGAAGAGATTGGAATTTGCTCTTAAAAAGGTTCCTATTATCCATTAGTTTTGAACAAAGTAAAGCAGATCCTTGCCTATTCATCAACCATGAAAAGAAAATTTGGTTATTGGTATACGTTGATGATATCGCCGTCGCTGCTAAACAAACTTGCGAACTCACCTGGTTTTTTGATAAACTCTCCAAAAGATTCAACGCCAAAAACCTGGGGGAGATTGAAAAGATTCTCGGCGTTAGAATAACAAGAAATAGAAAAGATCGTAGCATCTACCTTGATCAAGAGCAGTACTTATCATCAGCCCTAGATCAATTTGGAATAACTCACGCGAAACACACCAGCAAAAAGATCCCAGCCGCGGACTATGAAAATCTCCGCCCCGCTATTGAATCTGACGAACGCATCAATATAAATGAATACCAAAAGGGAATCGGAAAGCTCATGTACGCAATGATATTCACAAGACCCGATATCGCATTCGTACTCTGCCGACTTTCCCAATTCATGAAAGACCCAGCGGTACACCATGGTGTTGCATTGAAAGGCCTTATGCGATACCTGCGATCTACAGTTAAGCAGCGTCTCCGATTCGGACCAGGGGGAGCTCATCCGGAAACATTTGCCGTCTACACTGATGCAGATTGGGCAGCCGATAAAAGTGATCAGAAAAGTATTTCGGGGGGAGTCTGCCTATACTATGGAGGTCCAATATCTTGGGCATCGAAGAAACAGACTTCAGTTGCTACTTCAAGTGCAGAAGCTGAATATATCTCTCAAGCTATGTACACCAAGCAAGGCCAGTGGTTTGCACAAATTCTCCGTGACCTGCGAATGGATCAGATTATAAATGAGAACCGGAATACAGTGCAGATGTATGGAGACAACCAAGGCGCTCTGGCATTAGTAAAAAATCCCCATTTACACGAACGGTCAAAGCATATAGATATATGTTATCACTTCGTCAGAGATTTGGCGGAGAAGAAAAGGCTTGTGATTGACTATGTTCCAACCATTGACATGGTAGCCGATGGGATGACAAAACCCCTGCAGCGAGTTGCATTTGAAAGGTTTAAAAGAAATTTGGGTCTGGTCGATCAACTAGACTCCCAGGAATTGCACTGAGGGGTATTGTTGCGAATTCATTACTAGTAGGTTACAGGGAAATCGGCTGTTACTGGTTGCTCGGTCGTAACTATGTCTTTATTGTTGTTGCCATAGTTGTTGCCATGGCTGTTACCTTTGTTTATTGTTTACCAATGTACACGGGCACGACTAATGATGTATATAATTGTACCCCTGGCCGAACGCCATATTTTCTTAGTTATTTGAAATCACAAGTTATTGAAGTCTACCCTGCTCTGCAATATCATTACTGAGGAACACATTACTGTTTTAATAACAACACTATATTTCAAAATTATTAATTCAATCTTCAAATGAATACACCCTGTTTTGGTTATGTCCTTCCTGAGCCTCCCTTATGGCCCTGTTCTGATTTTCCTTTTCTCTAGCTTCAGCTTCCCTTGCTTGATCCTGCGCCCTTTTGATTGATTGAATATTCCCAAATTGAGTGTTGGAATCGACTACTACCTTCTTCCTGGAAATTGATAAGCGCTCAATTTCGAGGGCTTGGGCTTGATTTAAGAGCCTCTGTTCTGCGAGTTCTGCCTGGAGTCCCCCTATCGATTTTGTGGCTTTGTACATAGCCGTAGTAGACCGTCTTGTAAGTTCAGATTGAGCCCGGAGACTCTGAATACAGTCGTAAACATCAGAGGGCTTTCGAGGAGTATCTCTCTCATTAAATGGACGCTTCTTGGTTTGGTTCTCGGGTGTCTTTGGACGTTCTTGAACGGGGGGCAGAGCGAAGGGATTTCTGAGACCTTTGTGTCGATTGAAGGGAAACAAGCCTGCTGCTCGCCAGCCACCTTGTATCTGGACTTTTGTGAGATGCTCCTGGCGTGCTTCGTGATAGAATTTGATGAATTTTCGCTTTTTGATAGGTGCTGAGTCATCTAATACAGAGAGCTCACCAAGAGGCTGGCGATATCGTGCCTTTAATGGCGAAAAACACGACAAATCAAGCGGCTGAAGTATATGAGAGGTATGAGGGGGCATATAGAGCAAGTGTTTTTTATTCTGAAAACATTCCCATTGAAAATCAACATACGTGTGACTTCCACGGCCGTCAAGCAGTAGAATTCTCCACGATGATTCGTTTGGAGGATTTGTTTCCAGTATAAATATGGATTTAAGTCATCCAAGTGCAAGCCGATTGGAGGTCGATCTATTAATTGATGTTGTATATATCCAATCAGGTACGTTTTCCTCAAACCAGCTGCTTTGTATGGAGGTACCTTTAAATATTACCAGAGGCCGGGTAACACGCGAGGTAGCGCTGACGGTCTCAATAATGGAGACCCACTGTCGATCTTGTGAGGACTTCTTATAAGTTGAATTTTTATTTGACTCCCCAAGAACTCGCTGATTAACACAAACACCTTGTGCAAGCCCATGCTCATCCATATTCCACACATTTTCCTGGGTGACTTGAAATTCTTGTTGTATATTCTCAAAAAGCGTATAAAATTGACCAATCGCGTCTTGAGTCGAAGCTTCAACTCTTGAACAATCCAGAGGCTTACCAATCATACCCTTTACTTGAGTATGTCGCGTGAGAAACTTGTTGACCCATCACTTACCGAGCGGTTTTACATCGCCTCCAATCTCGAGTATCTTTGCAGCCATTTCTCGAACTCGAATATGTGAAGGAGCTTCTTTGGAACGGTCTAGCTGGATAATCCATCGGACCAAGTAGTCTTCCTGCTCCTTGGATAGGCGCTATTGAGCTTCTGCAGCGGTGCGACGGGGGATTATTTCTCAGTTACCCTATTGTTGAGGGTGGAGAGAGGAACATCAAATTCTGATACTGCAGCTCTTTGAGAAGGTAATTTCCCATTTTTAAAAGCAGAAATAGCATTTTGGAGTTTTATTTCTGTAGTAGACATATTGTTTAATATGATGTCTTATGTTACAAGAGAATATTAGAACATATATTAGGGGTGTGGAGGCTGACAAAAAGTGTCTATATTGAAAAAATAATTGATTGAAAGATTGCTTCCATTTGTGTTTTCTAAAAGTTTCTAGATTATCTACCATGATAATGTTCCAATCACCGACCTGAATTCATCCAACTGTTTCGCACTGTCAGAGGTTGTAAGCTACTTAGTCATGTGACAGGGGTTGGAGCCACATTGTGGCGTTAGATATTCTGGCTGTTTCTCTGTAGCTCTACAAACTTCTTTATTATCCCATTCCGGAAATATGTTTATGGGCTACAATGACCTGGGGAGTTCTGGTGGATTCTATGGTGTTCTATGGTATTCTATGATGCCCCTTGTTGTTCTATTTACCTGTGCAGGAGTTCTAGATGGTTCTTTCAGTGGCTTGTTGGACCATGTCCTAAAATGTATATATAGCTGTCCTTACTGTACCTCTGAAGTCTCTAGATCAGAGTCTTGTATTTATCTTTACTTATTGAAGAATCTGTTTGAAATCTGAATCCTATCGATTACAGTACCATTGTGGTTACTGTTCTTCTGGACCATTGTTATAGCTATTGTTGTCGCTATTGTCATTGTTATTGTTATCGTGTTTACTGTTGTTAGTGTTATTGCCATCTCCCTGTTATTGTTATTGCTATTGTTGCTGTTACTATTATTGTTGTTGCTTATCTATCATTGCCCCAGTTACTGATATTGGTACTTATTTTCTATTGTTAGCGTCGTCTTTGGTATTAATCCTGCACCGTTCTGACACGCACTAGCAAATGTCTGGTACAAGTCCCATTATATGAAACACCCTTGGGTCAAATCCTTGAGCTTTGTGTTTACATTTATATCCTAAACAATTGGTACAACACTTTGATACAACGACATGGTATGAGAAATGTCAACATAATGCGACGTGAAACACTTTTCAACTCTTAGGATCAAACTTACAACAGTCCGAAAGGGGGGGTGTCCGAAAGGGGGGTGCTTGGACTTAAGAGCTCTAGAAGGTGTCTCTAGAGGATATCAAGGTACAAGTGCTATGCACGGACGCCTTGTGGAGAAAACTGGGGAACATGATGAAGAGATCTCATTTGGGCTATCATTGTCACAGATCAAGATATTGAAGCAATGATGGTAAATTAATAATCTAACTATGAAGAAATATCTAAAATAATAATAATACTGGTGAGGCCTTGACATGAAGTTATGAACAGAGGAACTTATAAACTTTAATCCCTATCCCTTGATAACTTCCTCCTTGTCCCAGTAACCTTTAGAGTCTTCTCGAAGATTCCAGTTATCCCATCAGAACTACTTGGTGAGCGCCCGCTTATTCGCGCACGGGCCAGAATCGTGGAATCTTCTAGATTAGCCTGTTATCTGCCGGCTGTCAAAGCGCTGTGAAAGCCTACGCTGGCTAGCGTAGGCTACAGGTAACTATTGGCTGACTAGCCGTTACATAGCGTCTGTAGCGTCTAAACCTTGTATGAATAAATAGTAATCAGACCTACTTATAATCTTTCCTAGCTAGTTGAATTCTAAACTACCATATTCTACACAAATGCTCAATGCTTTTGTACTGTATGTGTGTGTATTCTATTTGACGTTGTAGAAATATAGAAAATATAAGAATATATAGAATAGCGATTGTAAACACCAAATATATTCAATTGTACAAGTAGGGTCGTCTTCAGCATAGAAATCTTATATATAAGAGAAAAAGTGTCGTCGTTAATTTGTAGTAATGCTTTTTCATTTGAGGAACGGTTGAAATCTTAGATCGTAACAAGTAAGAACTATATAGTCTATCTACTTGTTTTATTCTCAATATCTTTATCCTGATAGACCCATTTTGAATCTAATGTTTCATCGTAGTAACCTAAAACAATACGTAAGACTAGTAGCTACCAAATCCGACAAGTACTTTATGAAACATCGAGATGATACTTAAAACCGCCATCCAATTACTAAACCTAACATTAAAACTCAAGTTTCCGATATCGATGATCTCATGCATGAGTATTATCCTCCAGGGATATACATGATTATCTTGTTACTCTAATTGAGAAATGAAACAGAAATGAATCATTTTTTGTTAAATTTCTAACAGACGTCTATTTAGGTAGCGCAGTTATTACCTGCAAACCTTTTTCCCATTCGGGCCAGAAGACGCTAGAGCCAGAGCTCTAGAGCTGAGAATTTTCTAGTTTACATGGCTATGCTGCGTTGTCTGAAACCGCGCATATAGAGATTTAGGCTGAAAGCAAAATATTTTTTGAGACCTCCCCCTGCTCGCGACTAGTGATCAGCTAGTCCCTCTCACCCGCTCCAACTATCCTTCCTAGAAGCCCCCAATCGTATATAATAGCAAAAAAACAAAACAAAACAAAACAAGACACTAGCATAAACAATCAAATTCCTCATCTGGGACAAATGTCCTCGAAATATCGAGAATGGTCAAGCCATTTAATTAGTTTAGTTGCTCCCTCTGGTGTGCCAAGTAGGTTTGGAAGGAGTTGATTTATAGGCCCAGGAGGCCGGCCGCCACGACGTCGGAGTATCTGACAAAAAAGGAAATGAGTAGGTGTCTTCCGAGACCCACAAAGACATTCGATTCTAGCCTCTTTGTGATTAAAACAACTATGATAAGCCGCGAAATCCCCATGCCCTGTCCTGGCAGCAATTAGTTGACCTAGACTCCTACGTGTGAATAGGAGCTCTTTCGGAGCACGAGGAGCGCTGTTTATTTCTAGTTTTGAGTAAGATTGCGGGATGTTCTCTCTCCACCATTCTTCTCTACTTTCTATTTCTCTGGCTTCTTGCCAATTCTTCAGTGATGCTAAAGAGTACTCGGGTGGGTCCAGGTATTTCATACTGGCCCCTTTCTTTGCTTCAAGATTGGCAAGTTTGTTTCCTTTGACCCCGGAATGTCCTGGCACCCACCTGATGCTAACCTGTCCCATAGAAGTGTGGTGAAGCCGCTCTCTTGTTTTCCATTTGTTGGCGAGCTCGGTCGCTTTTGAAAATATGTTTTGAGATGAAGAGTTACAAGGTCCAGAAAGGAGTTGTATAGCGACCTCCAGGTTATCCAAAAACACCCAGACATTACTTGCAAAGCGGGCTGAGGATAGGCTAACAGCCTTTTCTATCCCGCAAAGAGCAGCAAAAGCTTCTACGTCAAAAATTCCTTTGCTATTTCCGAGAGGGACGGCACCTGAGCAGACTTTTAATCCTAGCTGATAGATAACATAACCACTGCCGGCGTTACCATTGGGTTGCTTTGAACCATCAGTGTACACTAAAATGTCGCTTTTTGGGATGTTCTGCAAAAATGTTTGGAAGCTGTCAACTCTTCGCTCGTTGGATACCATAGGAGCACCGAATCGTAGGAGTGAATTTTCTCTAGATTCCTTGATCGCCCAGGGTGGGTGAGCTAGTGGATCAACCTGTTCAGAGGGAAAGTTCTGCACCAGCAAGAAAATCTTGACGTAGCAGGAGATTAGCTTGATGCCTGGCTGCGCATGTATAAGGGGTGACGAGAGTCAAGTTTTCTCGTACGTACTGCAGACCTCCGCGCGATATTGTCAAGTTCGATTTGGGCCGGGGAGATGCCCGCCTCTCTCATTAAGGCAGTCAAAGGAGTGGTGCGGAGCACTGGAAGAATGGCTCTCGCACACGCTCTGTGTACTTTATCTAGAGCTTCTAAATGGGAGCCAACTCTATTGCTTACTACTTTCCCTCTACTGACCTTGGTCTTGCCGGGCCACCAGGTCTCAGCTCCGAAATGTGCAACTAGTAATACACAAGCAGCAACCATTTGTTTGGAGAGTTTCGGTAAGACTCCCCGGATTGTGTTTCTTATACACCGGAGAGCGTTGGCAACCTTGAGTGCTTTAGCAGCCTGAGTTTTGACATGATGTTTAAACGTAAGTTTTTTTGTCAAAGTGGACTCCTAGCCATTTTAGATAGGGCTTTTGAGTGTCCTCCACAACGATAAACTCATTTGTATGTACTTGGGGGCTGAGATGTTTGTCCCTATTCTTCCGAGAGAAGTGGAGAAGCTCGGATTTACCGGGGTCAAAAGTTACACCTTCATTGATTCCCCACTGTAGCGCCTCGTTGACTGCTGTCCTTATTTTTTCGGTATTTTCCTGCAGGGAGGGGGATGTCACTAGGACAGCAAAGTTGTCAGCATAGCCATAAGCTTTCTGAAGGCCGTTCTGTTTTGATAGGTATTTGATAGGGTACGTACACTTGCGAAGAGTTACTAATTCAGTATTATGATTGTGGAGTATAGCAAGCAGGTGTGCAGATGGCTTGAATATGCGATTGAATTAAAAGATGATGAAAAGATAATGTGTCACAAAGTGGCGAATCTAAGCCTATTTATACTTCCAAAATCATCCGTGCGCCAACGAAGCAAACAATGCAAACATCAAGACCCGTGAGACCCACACCTCGCCTAGCTAGTCCCAACACTTCATCTTAGCCTCGGTGGTATCACCTTATCTGCTGCTTATGCAGCCTTGCCATGTCCACTATGTTCGCTAGGCACAACACGTTCAGCCTGAAAAGAGGAGATATGTATAGCAGAAAGTGTATTGGGGATACAGGGGAGCCCTGAGGGAGTCCACAGTAGATTGGCCTCGGATCACCAATTGCTCTATCTAGACGGATACATACTTCGCGCTCAGTTGCAAATGATCCAACCCAGTTGCAAAGTTGAAAAAGCCAGCCTTGCTCTCTTAAGCGACAAACAAGTCTACCAGGCAACACCGCATTGAAGGCTCCTTTGATGTCTAGTGTAGCAATTGATGCAGTCTCTCCTGTAGCTAAAGCGCTCTCAATATCATGAGTCAGGCAAGTTGTCAGATCAACACTGGATCGCAGTGGTAACGCCCCAAATTGCTGCCGGGTAAGGAGCTTGTGCTTTATGGCTATCCACGACATCCGCTTAGCCACTAGCCTTTCGAGTCCTTTGCCTAGCACAGAAAGAAGCGCGATTGGTCTATAGGATCTGGGAGAAGGCATATCTAGCTTTTTTGGCTTCTCAATTATTACTAGAATTAATGCTTTTGTACTTGAACCGTGACAGGCTGCGACAGTGCCATTTAAGTCACGTGTTGTTTAAAGAACAGTGATCAAAATTGTTGGGGTTAGAGCAGGGGTAAAATATGGCCATGTACATAATTATAGAGGGAGAGGTAATACCAGGCCTTGGTTCTGTAGATTTTAACACTTAACTGATTTTATTTGGGACTTATTCTGTCGGCAGCTACAATAATTGATCGCGCAACAGTTAAACATTCTATTCAGGCAACGTTCGCGCTTTGGGAATCTACATTCGTGCTTTATTCGAGTCACTATCTAGCACAGCCAAGGATATGATGATTGATCCAACTTTTGTAGCTGATGACACAGATGTAGAATTTCTTCCGTGCTTCTTAAGCTTGACGGGTCTAATCTATTAATGGCCCATTTATTTGTTTAAAAGGGAGCTCTGGATGAATCAGTGTTACTGTTAAAGTTATGAGTTTAGGGGAGTAGTACTACGCATGCTGACCTTGTGAGCTAAGAGTAAGAGTGTTATATTTGTAATCTAGTAGATTTGTATTTATAGGTGTTGACTATTGAAGTGAACTGATTAATCTAAGACGTGAGTGCAAAGCTCCTCTTTATACCTTTGTGCGGACGCTCCTTGGCTAATACAAGCTAATGAAAATAATCAAACAAGTCAAACCCATATCACGTGATTTACAAGTTTGCTGGAGTACAACACCATATTACAACACTCCCCCTGGCCGTAAGGACACTAATATTGTGTAGTGACTCAGTGATTTTGGTAGTGGTATGTTTTTAACTTACTGAATTAATACGTTTGACTTGGCCTTGGTTAGTGAATCGGCCAGTTGGTATTTTGAGGGTATATAGAAGACTTTGATCCGCCCTTTTTCATATTGCTCTCGGCAATAGTTATTCCTGAGGGCAACATGCTTGGATCGTTTATGATTATCATGATTTTTTATGAGTGATATTGCTGACTGATTGTCAACATTTAGTCTCGTGCATTTGCCACCTTTGACAAGGTTAAGCACACCTAGCTCCTCCAACAATGATTGTATCCATCTGATTTCTCTACAGGTTTCAGTGGCGGAAAGGTATTCTGCTTCTGTTAGAGGCGGGATCGTCAGCTAATCAGGCCTGATCCTAGCATTACAACTGTGCCGGAGGTAGATCGGGATGTTAATGGATCTGCTGAGAAATCGGCGTCTGTATATGCTTTTAGCACAGTTTTTCCATAGTTTCTTGAGAATTTTATTCCTCGGTCTGGTTCTTTTGAGACATATCTAAGAATACGACGCGCTGCGTGTAAGTGTTCTACTGATGGATTCTGGAGGAATCTTGCTAGGTGATTTACTGCAAAGCTGATATCTGGACGAGTATTACTCGCTAGATACTGAAGGCCACCTATAATTTTATTAAACTCATCTTTCTGGTCCGGAATTGACTCTGCATTAATTGGTTCAAGAAGTTTCTCAATTGGTGATGCAGTGGGTTTGCAGTTTTGAAGACCGTGTCTTTCTATTAAGGCCCGGGCATATCTACCCTGTGAAAGTGTAAGAGTGTCTGCGGATGGATGACTTATATTTATACCTAGAAACATATCCGTGTTTACTGATTTAAGATTATATTTGTTGCGGAGTGCCGACATAAGGGCGTCAATCTTTTTCAGGTTAGGACCCATTACTTGAAAATCGTCAACATACATCATTACGAACAGATCTATTTCGGAATTTGTGTAAAGACATATATCTGATGTTGTCGGATGCAAGCCATGCTTGGCAAGAGTTGCTCTCACATCGTCATACCACAATGCTGCCGCTTGTTTTAGTTCGTATAATCCTTTGCACAGTTTAACAACGAATCCTTCCTTTTCAAACCCATGTGGAATATCCATGTAGAGGTCGATATTAAGATCCGGATTTAGAAATGCTGTTGGAACATTGCCCTGTCTTCTGTGCCATCCAAATTGATGAGCGAGAACCAGTAAAATCCGACCAGTTTCGGCTCTTGGCGTTGGTGCAAATGTTTCTTGATAATCAATACCCTTTCGTTGTGTATATCCTTTGACTGTACAACGAGCTTTCCATCTCTCGACGCTACCGTCTGCATAGAATTTCTTTTTGAAGACCCACTTAGATTTCATGGGTTTTCGATTCTTGGGAAGGTCGGGGCGTTTAACTAGTTTAATTGCTCCTTTATTCATTAACGATCGATATTCTTCGTTTGCAGCAGCTTTCCATTGCTTGGCTTCTGGTGAAGTCATTGCTTCATTCCAAGTCTTGGGATTTATTGATATTAGTGCGGACCTGCCGTGATGTAGTCGCTTATAATCATGCCGGGTGACTTTTCTACCACGCTTTGTTCGCATTGTTTGCTGTTCTGGAGAACAAGGACGTTTTTGACCTGCCATCAGGGGAACTGGATCCCATCCGGTCAAGATTTTATCATATACCTCAATTTCATGTTTATTTTGATCAGTTAATGATGCTGATGATGATGGCTCTAATTCTTTGGATTCATTTTCATCAGGCTTTGTGAATGGTAATGACGACTCCCCCTCTTCTTCTGTTTCAGAGAGGAAGGATTCCGTATCACTCAGATCTTTTGCTGTGTCTGGATTCTGAGCTAGGGCTTGGTTTGTTGAATCTGGTTCAATTAATGTGCCTTGTGGTTCAAGAGGGATTAAACTATTGTCATTGTAGTTCGTCAGTGGAGGTGATAAATGCTCACCGTTGTTTTCAGTTAGCGGGGGAGGTGGTATATGCTCTCCCCTATGCTCAGTTGGTGGAGGAGGTGGTAATTGCTCTCCCCTGTGCTCAGTTGGTGGTGGAGGTGGTGGTAATTGCTCTCCCCTGGATTGTTGATTTAGGACGTTGTCTGACGTTGTATCTTGGAATGTTTCAACGTCAATAAGAAATGATTTATTGTTAGTCAAATTACTGAGTACGTTTTGCTGTGCGATGGGGATCAGATCATCTCCGAACATTACATCCTCACTAAAGGATGCGTGAGGAGTGAAACTTTCTATCCATTTCCACCCATGCAAGTTTGTCTTGTGGGGATGAAAAATGATGAAGTTTTTGCTGGTATTTTTTTGGAAGCCGAGAAACCATCCTTTTTGAGCTCTTGGTACGAATTTTCCAGGTTTTGGATCAATGTATTTATAGGTGATGAAATCAGACGTTCCATTATGACTTTATCAGCTGGTAATGATCAACAGTTATGGGATCTCAAATCCCATTACGTAGCATATTTCATGTGATTCCTTAAGCGATAGGAACATAACTCTTTATTGTAAAATATGAGAACTTTTAATAGCGTTTTTTATATAAGTTGGCAAATACAATCTTAAGAATTCCCTTCGAATACCTATTTTCATCAGCAGTTTCTAACTCCACAAGTAGCTCTAGTTTAATCGGCTTTGCGGCTGGCGCTTACTTCCACAATTCCTCCTACGATCGCTCATAACTGTAATAATAGGCCCTGCAACCAAAGCGCGGAACGTGAGACAAATCCACTTGATCAGTATGTGGTCGGTTTAAACCTTGCATGAAATCAATTAATGGAGTTTTCTTCGTTCGCATATTGTATAGTCTGTTAGTTAAAAAGCACGCATACTCGACTGCCAATTGCCAGTAAATAGCTGGCATGCGGGCATCAATTAGCATCGATCGGGCTTTTATAAGCTCAACTTTATTGGCAGATTCTGCGATACCATTCTGCTCCGGCGTATATGGGGCTGAAAGGTCGGTTCGGATGCTATGTTGATCGCAGTAGGCCTTGATAAGAGAAAATTCAGTACCTCCGTCTTTGAAAATAATACGCACCATTTTGCCATATTGATGTTCTTGGGTTTTGAACCATTGAATTAATTGCGGCGCAATTTGATCTTTCGTTCCAGTTGTAATACACCAGCGCATTCGTGTTCTTGCATCAGTGATAACGACTACATATTGGTGATTGTTTAGGGCAGCCGGGACCTTCCCTACTGTGTCAATATGGATTTCATCCAGTGGCTGATTAGGTATTGGTCTTGGCTCTCTTGACACAAACCTTTGAGCCTTGCTGAGATGGCAGGTCTCGCAGGTTGTTAAATCGTTGAGGTCAATTCCCTCAAGTCCTTTTGAAGTTTGTGCAGTTCTTTTTAATATAGTCTGACCTGTGTGACCAAGGCGTTCGTGCCATCGTTGTGCACTTGTGGTTATGGGAAGTCTTGAGACTCCAGATGCTGCTACAATTTGGGTTTTACGAGTTGAGCTGGTGATGGGAGCTACATAGTAAACATCATTCTTTCGGATGAGTTTAGCTATTGTTTCATGATGCGTATGGGAATTTCGTTTAATTAGGATCATATCATCATAGTTTGGGACAATATTTGAGATTCTTTCTAGTCGACCTGCAGACACAATGTTACAGGTTGATGATGGAGAATAGATTGCGTTATGGAGTTTGAGTCTTAAATTTCCGATAGTAAGTAATGACGTTCCAGTGCTGTCTATAGATGATGAACCAACTGCTTGGTCAAATTTAAATGGCTTGTCAGATTTTTTGATTGTTTAGAACGTAGACTTATCGTTCACAAAATGGTGCAAGGCACCCGTATCATAGATGCTAAGACTTTCATTAACTCTGAAAGAAGCAGCTATGACTCCAATACTATCTGAGTCGCTAAATTCACTATCTACATCAATAGATGTTGCAGCCCTTTTCTGTTTTTGATTTGCATCATTTGTTGACTTATTTTTCTTACTTTGTGCTAATTCAGGGTGAAGTCTGTAACAATATTTACTCTTTTGTCTGTGTCAACATTTTGTACAGTAGGCTTCTGGACCCAATCCGCGCTTGTAGGGGAAAGAAGCCGCCAAGGCCACGGTGGGCTGCTGGATTCTATTCCCTGCGATAGCGCGGAGTGAAGACATTAGCGACGGCAATGAAGCCAACTCATTATTGGCCTCAAACACCCGAGTGTCCCTCCAATTATTCAGCCATTCAATATGCTTTGGTACCCCGAATGAAAATTGCAGACGCTTGTCCTGCCCTGACATGGTAACCTCTGTGCAACTGTGCGGCTTGCGGAGTATTCATTGCATCCGCCGCATTGTTGACACTTTGGTACGCTGCAAGGATACAAACCTTACATAGAGAAGGTTTTCGAGTGCGACAGCATAAGGGGCTGTGGCCGTCTCTGTTTGTGTGCCATTTTCAAGGATTATCTTGCTCTGGTCGTTGGCCATAGATACTACTTGTATGGTTAGCATTATTCATGCTGCGCGAAAGTGCCTGGGCTCATAACCTGTTAAAAGTTATGAGTTTAGTGAAGTAGTACTACGCATGCTGACCTTGTGGACTAAGAGTAAGAGTGTTATATTTGTAATCTAGTAGATTTGTATGTACAGGTGATGACTATTGAAGTGAACTGATTAATCTAAGATGTGAGTGCGAAGCTCCTCTTTATACCTTTGTGCGGACGCTCCTCGGCTAATACAAGCTAATGAAAATAATCAAACAAGTCAAACCCATATCACGTGATTTATAAGTTTGCTGGAGTACAGCACCATATTACAACAGTTACCTGTAGCTATATTGCAGGTCTTTAATCAATTCTTTAGAGCCCGTCTTCTATTGAGCTCACTTCCTTCATTGAATGCAACAAAAATAAATCCAAGGTGAGTGGGGTAAAACTAGTATGGCCTGATGCTTAAGTTCGACTCTCTTTCTGGTATGCGGTATTTGCTGTTCAAAAAAAGTTGTCTTCTTCTAGCCTGACTAATTCTCTAGCATAATATATGCCAAAGGAGGCTAAAGCTTTGATTCCTGATCATGAAATTTGTTGTATATCTCAAACCAAGAATTTGGGGAAATTATATGGGTATCCTGCCTATAGATGTTGTTATAAGGATGAGGGCTTGTGAATAGCACCAGGTTGTTATACCTGGTTGAGATAGTCGCAAATAAAATAAGAATTTTAACTTATCACAAATAAGAGAGGGAACAGAGTGGCACAAATAATAGTCTGTAAATCTGAAGTGTGGAGTTGTTAATTTCTCCCACTTAGACACAGAGTGCTAACTATATAATCTATAATAATCTAGCGCTAAGAGTTCTAGTGATTTGGTCGTATACAGACTAGCGTATTCTACAATTTAGAGTCTTAACTGTTGGGAGACTGGTGTATCTGTGCATATTGCTTTGAGTGCACAGCCCTATCTCTAAACTGCTAGTAGCAGTTAATTTCAACAGATGTTCGTATACAAAGGCGAAAATAATACATCAATATGGTCTCCGCCAGTGCGGGTTAAGGAATGTCGTCTCTTAGAGTTGTGATCGCCTTGAAACTTCCAGTGTTGATTTAGTGATTTGCGGACTAAGATCGCGGTTGATTCCGCAAGGACTCGAGCGAATGAAGCCTTTTAATACTGGTGATTATATTTTGTCTTGGTTTGCAAGGAATTTAGCGCGGGCTTAAATATCCTTTCCCTAATTTAGGCTCCAGCTAAATCCTTTGCAATCCATGACAGGGATTTATTTCTGTCACGAGAGAAACCTCGAAGAATAATCCCGCTCTACTTTTACCACACGTCACTCTACTCTATTGTCCTTCACCCCGTGCTAAGGCGTCAGTACTGGCAGAATAAGCGTCATTTTCTCCGTATCGCGCAGCATGCTGATCCAACGTATGCGGACTATGTATATCCTGCATAATTTGGGCTTTGTCATCCATGCAGTGCTTTCCTTGGTCATTAGAATTCGACCGGACCAGAGATGTACCACCACTTGAACATGTACTAGTAGATCTCATGTACGACCTCCTCACCGCTGTAAGGCCGAATCATCCACTAGGAGTACTAGCTGTCGCTAACACCATGTGGGTCCCTCTTACGCTCCTCGAAGACGCTCACGTTGCATAACGTGAGCTATATAGGTTTGATTCTGTAAAAATCAAGTAGCAAATTTAAGGTTCAAATAGTTATGGTGGAAGCTTATACACTTACTGGTAAAAATAACTTTTAATATATAAAAGTGTATAGATGTCTAACCAAGAAATATGGTGGAGGATTAGTATATTTATAAATTGGCTATAGTAAAGATTGAATCTCTTTTATTTATACTATTTAAGGTCCTAGGTATACGCCCTCATGTCCACTTTGGGTCCAGGACCGGCGGAGTCGGCAAGGATCATGACCTCAGGCATGCCCTACTCGTTCATGCCCGTTATTTAAAAAGAAAATGAAAGAAATAACAGTAAGGAAAGATAAGGAAAGACATAAATATCAGGGCTAGTCCAGTATTTCTCACGCCAAGTTTTTGCCCGCCACTTTAAATTCTGGCATCCTATTATATACTCTCCTCGCGTCCAGCAGAGGATGAGTTAGATGATTGGTCATCAAAGCAACCTGTAGTCCGTACAAATTCGGTGAACTTCTACAAGCAATTATGTCCGAGAAGTTGGCGTCTAAAGGTATCCATGTTCATACCGTTTTTAAGTTTCCGCATTTTAGTTACGTGTCTCCTACAGCGAATGAAGTGGATGGGAGATGTCTCCTGTCAACAGACACATTCAAGATTAGCATCTATATGGTTTAAGCCACGATGATATGCCGCAATGTTTCCATGTCCAGTTCTGGCAGCAAGTAATTTATGTAATAGCCTCTTTGGTAGCGCTAGCTCAGGTGGCTTTTTCCGACGCATTTTAAGGTCCAAGTCATGGTACCGAGCAGGACAAACCTTGGACCACCATTTATCCACTGGTTCTTGGCGTCGCTGTTGCATAAGTCGACGTAAATAGGATAAAGATATAAAATGAGGTCGAGTATTTCTCTCAGGGAGATCTCGCAAAGCAATGCGGGCTTCTGCATCCGCTTCTTAATTTCCTCCAATATTTGAGTGACCTGGCACCCATCTAAACTCTGCGTTTGTTGTCTTTGCTAGGTTA
This sequence comes from Podosphaera xanthii, assembly GCA_028751805.1. Classification (NCBI taxonomy): domain Eukaryota; kingdom Fungi; phylum Ascomycota; class Leotiomycetes; order Helotiales; family Erysiphaceae; genus Podosphaera; species Podosphaera xanthii. The sequence goes on along the minus strand of JAPWIX010000013.1, from coordinate 2,290,907 downwards.
TGAAATAAATAAGCTAGCCGGATATTGGATGATGAATTTCCAGTTTGTAAAGCCATCACTGCGGCCTGGTTATTGAGAAGTATAAATATCTTTTTGTTATTTTGTCTTGCTGACAAAGCAGCTCGAAGCGCTATAGTTGCACCAAAGATTTCTGCGTCATATACTTCTCCGCCATATGGTATTCCATGTCCTCTTTTAAATGTATCTCCTCCACGCTGAAGAACATATCCCCAGGAGGAGCGTCTGGGACCCTCTGATGATCCGTCGGAATACGCACATATATCTGCTGTGCTTATTGAGCATATCCAACTCCGATGACTCTGAATCATATCTGCCTTTGTTCCAAGCATTGGGGTATACACCGGGGCTGGTAATAGCTCCGCGGCTTCAGATTTAGGTAGCTGTCGGAGAGCTTGTTGGACTCGAGACATTTGACACTCGGGTCTTTTTGAAAGCCTTGGCTTTAATTTGTATTTTAAAGTTCCTACATTAGGACACATACTCGCTCTGAATTGAAGAGGGTGACGATCATCGAGAGAGTTTAGACGTGCGGAAAGACGCAGTTGATAACCTTCTAGAAGTATGCGAGCTGGAGGAATACCTCCTTTCCGATGTAGGACTACATTCGGAGTCTTTCTCCACACAGGTAAAGCAGCTCTTAGTGCTTTAATTATGAACTTATCAATCAGCTCACAGTGAAATGACGTACGAGGTCTGACGGACCCCGTTGTAGTCGGACGAGACATGCCTGGCCACCACACTTCTGCTCCGTATGTTGCAACTGGGATAACACATGCATCTACGGCATTAACAAAAGCTTTGGGGCAGCTCATCTACTGACAGTGTTGAGTCATCGCATATGCTGAGCTAATTTTAGTGCTTTTTCACACGAGGTTGATACATGATGTTTGAAGGTCAACTGAGGGTCGAGGTATACTCCCAACCAGCGAATTTGATCAGCAGGTTTGATCATATTCCCGTTCAGTTCGATTTCAACAAATTCCTCCTTACGCCCTGGGAAATGGATTACTTCCGACTTTTCCGAATCAAATGAAACGGCATTTTCATGAGCCCATCCTGACATGCTATCTATTTCTTTTTGTACTACAGCCGCTGACTGTGCGATTGTACGCCCAAAGCCCAGAATTCCTATATCATCAGCATAGCTGAATCGTGAAATGGTATTACCACTTTTTATTGGCTCCGCCATATAAAGCAAGAACAGCAAAGAAGAGATAGGTGATTCCTGAGGCACCCCACACACAAGCTCCTTAGGTCTTGTGACACCCCCTTGAAAGCGGACTTGGACTCTACGTTTTGTTAGAAATGAAGTCCATCGTAGTACTGATTTAGGCCATCCTTACTATTCCATCCGCCATATAAGTCTGTTATGAAGGACAGCGTCAAAAGCTTCTTGCACGTCGAGCGTAACAAATGTTGAAGCCTAGCCTTGCGTCTTGGCCTCCTCAATATCATGCACTACACATGAAACAAGATCAGTTGCTGATCTTTTAGGTAATGCTCCAAATTGTTGCCGACCAATAATGTCCCAAGTGATGGTAAGATGAGACATTCTTTTTGTGAGTAGCCTCTCCAACCCTTTTCCAAGACAAGATAGTAACGAAATTGGCCTCCATCCTTTCACAGACAAAGGGTCACGCCTAGGTTTTTGGAGAAAAACATCTTTCGCTAGCCTAAAACAAACCGGGTGGTATCCGAGTCAAAGACACGCACGAAAAAGTTGTGTAACATGAGGTCCTAGATTATTCCAACAAGCTGCGAGTAGTTCAACCGAAATCCCATCTGCTCCTGGGCTGGTATTCCCACAGCCAATGGTATAGGCTCGTACTTCATGTTCTGATACATCTTCCGACTATGGAATACGCTCTTCTCCAGTCAATGTGCAAGGAAGTAGGTCGTCGGATGCAGAAAGTCGTGCTAAAAGACTGTCACGTAAGACTCGAGCACGTTCTGCTTGGTCTGATATGAAGCGCCCTTCATAACGAAGGGGAGGAGTGATGCTGGCGTTACGAGGAGCCGCCCACATCATGAGTTTATACACATCCTGAGTAGATCCCATAGCTTCTATTCTACTTTTCCAGTGTTCTCTTTTTGCGGATGCTACGGTCGCTCTGAACATCTTCGCTTTTTTATTGCGCTCAGATACTTCCGTCGCCTCTCGGTATTCCAAATGAGCTATTTTACATTCGGTTGTCCACCAAGGGGCACTTCTTCCACTTTTCTTGTTAGGCCGCTTACCGACCGCGCTCAGTGCATTTTCTAGAGCCCAATTTATATCCTGAGCGAACTTATCTATCTCTTCTATTGTGCTCATTAATCTAGGAGTAGGCAGCCATTGCGTCACTACTCGAGCAAATTGTGGTAGATTTGCTTTCGACACTCGAATTTTCCCATCAGGTGTTGGTGAATTTGCGGTTGATACTTTGTGGTTGGGGACAAAACCACAAATAGGGAGATGGTCGCTGGTCATACACTCTTCAGTGTTGACCCAAGCCATAGTGTCACTTATATTAGTGAATGCTAAATCTAAGGTGTTCCCGACACGATGCGTCGGTTCTCCTACAATGAGACAGTTTAGGTGATGTTCCTCCGCCCATTTTTCTATCTCCTCGCCTTGTCTGTAATAACTACTAGCACTCGGCTGTCAAGCCCAGTAAACCGAGTTAAAGTCACCTATTGCAATAGATTTAGAAGTAGGTGTCCATATTAAGAGGGGTAGTACAGCTGTAGGGTCATATGGTGCCTTTTAAACATTTAAGAACATAATTTCATTTACTTCTACCCAGCAATAATCACCGGTCGGGGAGGGTGGGTATTTTTGGACTGAAGTTACTCTCTTGGGATCTTTCCTTACATAGGTTGCTGCCCGGGGTCGAGTATTCTCGCCTCCAAATGGTAATTATAGGTCGTAATATGGGTGAGTCTTAGTACAGCTAGACCATCATGGTTCTTGTATCAATAAGACATCGATTTTTAGATCGCATGTGCGAGATAATGCGATGTCTTGCGTAGCCCCTTCTCTTCCTTCATTTACGGACATAGAATTGATTACATCCTGGAGGGGGAAGCAACCCTGTGGGTTGCCCTTCATAAGCGCATTGCGTCACCCGTTGAAATTACGATAGGAGAAGCTGGAGTGTTGTCAATTTCAATATTGACTTCCGAACTTTGACTGTTTGTCAAATCAGATTTTGAGTTTTCAGCTGTGGCAGCAGCTTCTTCGGCAGCTTTAGACCAGAGTACAGTTTGATACTCTCTTTCTCCTGCCTGACGGTATGTCTTCATTTGCTGCTTTGAAGGTGCTCCTGTGCGAGTTGGACGAGCAAGACATTTTTGACTCTCTGAGCAATGTGGACCTCCACAATTTCGGCACTTGGTTGGAGCCATGCACAAATCCTCCGAGTGATTTGTTGAACCGCAGTTTCCACACGACGGTGCTCTGGAGCAATTTTTTGTGGGGTGATGGCCATTACAGCATTTGCAAAAGTCCAATAGTTGTTGCTTTTTAAACTGTCTCGCAATTCCCAATTCATCAAAAACTCTAAATACTGTACTTGGTGCTTTCGTGAAGTATGCTATCCAAGTTCTATGCCGAGCCTCCGCTTTATTTGCACCGTAAAACTTTACATAGGCAGGGCGTATAGAGGTGACCAGCTCGATTTCATAAGTAAGCATAGATTTGCTTACTTCTATTTCACCCTGTTCCGTACGGATAGTTAAAGGTACGGTTGGAACAATCACTGAGATCCAATTACTAGCCTCTTCAAGTTTTGCACCCGACAAGAACAGGCCGTTTCCTGCATTTAGTATAGTTTCCAGAGCCTCGGTGCTGCAAGGGCTTAACACGAACCCAGAATGAACGGGCTTAATTTTTCCAATCAAGCTTGGTGAGATCATCAGTGTTTTGACTACTACCTTACAAATGCCCGCAGGAGATAATTTCCGCCACTCATGTTCTATAGGAAGGCGAATAAATAGCCTTTTGTCTGAAACTCTGGAGGCAGACTTTTCCTTATTAGACAGTGTCAGATAGCTAGGTGTCTGATCCCTCGTGTTTGCAGTTCGGAGTATCAGAGTATCGGAGTATTGGGGTTTCGGGGTTTCGGGGTTTCTTCGCGTGTTCAGATACGGTCAGACGTTTTTCTACATCAGGTCACTATTTATCTCATTTGTATTTATTTCGAGATATGATGGCGAATATTTGACATTTTCACTACAGGTAGCTCATCTCAAATTGTATATACCATAGTTCTATCTTGTACCCTAGAGTCTCCACGCTTTGTTCTTCGTCATTTATTAGATCTTCAGAATTTACTCTTTAGCTTCTTAAATTACCCTTCAGACCTTTTGTTATAAGCGGTATGTAGACAGCGTGGGGAGAGAGAGGGGTCAAGAGGTGGGTGTCAGGCTAAAGGTTGCCATCCTACATGATACACAAGATAGATGCATCACCACTCGGCTAAAAGGCCAGACCAGAATCATAGAACACTATGATCTGGCAATCTCCATATATATATTATACAGCAGAGTGTCAAGTTTCTAGCCTGCACGTGATAATTACAGTAAGAATCTCCGGGATAAAGAGCGATTGTGGGGCTTAGAGGGAAGTGATGACTAAGGAGTGGTTGGTGACTAAGCGGTGGTTGATGACTAAGAGGTGGGTGGTGACTAAGCGGTGGTTGATGGCTAAGAGGTGGGTGGTGACTAAGCGGTGGTTGATGACTAAGTGGTGGGTGGTGACTAAGTGGTGGGTAGGGTAAAGGTAATAATTGAGACAAAGAACTAAACGTGCCCCGCCAATCCCGATGGGAGACCTGTACTATATACATAAGCTTCGCAAAAAAGGAACAAGCGCGCTAACAAAGATTTTGATTAACAATACCTCAGGCATCTATAATATTGAATCCTTACATTACCCTCCCCCTTTTTCATGGAACGAGCTCCTGCGAGCGTGGTGCGTTAGGATATGACTTGTGAAAATCTAACAGTAGCTCTTGACATCCGGTTAAGTTTTGGTAAGGTTCCCAGGTAGTGTCTTCGCAGCCAGTCCAACGAATCAAATATTGTACCTTTTTCCTACAAACTCGAGAGTCTAGGACTGCTTCAACTTCATATATATCGGGTTCATTGGTCATAGTTTCTATTGGTGGTGGCCGTAATTGCTGTTGAGATGGGAAGCCCATATAGGCTGGGCGTAGGAGACTAACATGAAAATTATTGTCGATTTTGAGTTGAAATGGTAGGTCTAATTTAGCGACAAGTGGGCTTTTCATCAATGTTATACGCCATGGACCAGCACGTATATGATCGAGTTTTTTAGTGGGTCTTGAAAGCCTAAGGTTTTTCAGCGATAGATATACGCGGTCCCCGACTTGATATTGTGGAGCAGGGAGTCGATTCTCGTTAGCAAATGATGACTGGTAAGCCTGAGCGAGGGTTATTTTTTCTGAACAAGATTTGACTAGGCCTGCCATACGCTTAGTGAATTCTGGGATTGTGCGAGTCGTGGAGGTATCTGATTCGGGCCTAAAATCTAAGCGAGGGTGATGACCAAATGACGCGAAGAAGGGGGTAACTCCTGTGGATGCGTTAATATGATTATTACAACAAAACTCAGCCAGAGGTAAATGTTTCGCCCAGTCGTCCTGATGGTGGTTCACATAATATCGTAGATAAACCTCTAAAGTTTTGTTGGCTCTTTCAGTTTGGCCGTCAGTTTGGGGATGGTAAGAAGTTGATAGTTTGTGGCTTATTTTCAAGTTGGAAAAGATGTCTTTCCACGTTGAGTCTATAAAGGCCCTTCCTTGATCTGACACTAAGGAATCTGGCAAACCCGCAAAACGAACCACGTGAGACAGAAAGGTTTCGGCTGTTTCCCGAGCGGAAGTACCTTCCATTGGCGCTATCCAGACTCGTTTTGTGAGGCGATCTACAACCTGAAGAATGAATCGGTATGAGAAGTCACGAATTCGACAGATGGGTAGGGGACCGATGAAGTCGAGGGTCAGGTGCCGGAAAGAAGCTTCCGGGGCCTGAAGTGGTTGAAGGAACCCGTATGGCTTTTGGGCTGAAGGGTTATTCCTTTGGCATGCCTCACATCCCCGAGCGTACTTTACTGAATCTTTGTGACAGTCTGGCCACCAATATTGCCGTGATATCATGCCATAAAGAGCAGTTGATCCCCGGTGCCCATACAAGGGATTGCTGTGAAGTTGGTTCAACAATACCTCGCGTAATGTCTTAGGGACGTATTCTTTCCCACTAAGCTTAAATGAGTGTTCGGTAGTTGCGCAGCTTGAAAGCTGTATTTCTTTTCGTTCAGTTTTAGAATTTGCGAGTGCGGATCTGATTTCTTGGCAGTATTTATCTTGGGCGCAATGCAATTTCCATTGATCCGTAGACAGCTCTGGGGTTTGGGGAGGATCCAAATTACCAGGATCATTAGATACTGCTGTGCTCAGACTTCGTAGAATTTGGTGAGGCTTCAGCAAAGTTTGGTGTTAGTGAAGGTTACGGTTATCGTCTGCGTTTTGAGGCCTATCAGAACTAATCCGGGTTAATGCGTCAGGCTTTCCACCTTGCTTACCGGGCCGGAAAACAATTTTGAAGTCATACTCTGATAGCAACTCGTTCCAGCGGACTTGTCTCCGATTTAATTTTTTGGTGGTTGTGAATTGCTCTAGATTCTTGTGGTCTGTGAGAATAAGTGTAGAAGCTTCCACTGATCCTAATTCCGATGTCCAAGTTTCAAAGGCATGAACAATGGCCAATAATTCCTTGTCAAATATCTCGTAATTACACTCAGCCGGGATCATTTTTTTTGACATAAAGGCCACCGGTCTGAGTATTCCGGACTTATCATATTGGGAAAGAATAGCGGCGGTCACGAAATCTGACGCATCAGTTTCTAGGACGGTTTGAAGCTTGGGGTTAAAATGTGCTAACATTGTGCCTTCTTTGAAAGCATTTTTGATCCGTAAAAATGCTGATTCGCATGCTGTATCCCAACGAAAGGGGACATCCTTCTTGGTGAGGTGCGTGAGTGGAGAGGCTAGGCGAGAGAATTCAGGTATAAAACGACGATAAAAATTTGCGAAACCAAGGAAACCTTGAATATCACAAACTGATCGAGGAGTGGGCCATTCTTGTACACAAGCAACCTTTTTCGGATCCATGTGAATTCCCTCTGTCGATACAATGAGACCTAGATAAGTGACTCTGGTTGTTTCAAAAGCACATTTACTGATATCCACTTGTAGGCCATGTTCTCTCAGACGCTGGAATACCGTTTTAACATGTTTACGGTGATCTTCAAGATTCTCAGAGTAGATAAGTATATCATCCATGTAAGCAGTGCAAAAACGGTCTAGTAATCCCCGAAGAGCATGGTTGATATAAGATTGGAAAGAAGCAGGGCCGTTACAAAGGCCAAAAGGAAGCACGAGGGGCTCAAATAATCCGTACCTGCATGTGAATGCTGCCTTCCACTCATCGCCTTCCTTGATTCTTAGCTTGTTGAAGGCTGATATAATATCCAGCTTGGTGTAATACTTGGCCCGTGACAATTGACTGAGTGTTTCCGTGATGAGGGGGAGAGCATGTCGATTTCTCACTGATATTGCATTAAGTCCTCGATAGTCGATACAAAAGCGGAGATCTCTGTTAGCTTTTTTAACAAATAAAACTGGCGCGGCGGCGGGAGATCTCGACACCCGGATGAAGCCCTTAGAGAGCTCTTGATCGAGATATTCACGTAGTGCTTTTAATTCATATTGATTCATCGAATATGGCTTAGCTACGGGAGGCTGTTTTCCGGGCTGAAGGTCAATAGCATGGTCCCAGGTTCGATGAGGTGGAAGAATATTAGCTTGCTTTCGGTCAAAAATGTCAAGGAAGTCATGGTATTGAGGTGGCAAGTACTCCCTAGGATTGGCGTTTTTGGGAATAACCATAGAAGCATTTCCAATACGTAAACTATGCAGTCTTTCTGAAGAGTCATCAAGCATTATATCCATGTCTCGGAGGCTTAGGGCAAAGTATTTACTTCCAGGTTGCTGCATGTCGATCACAAATGCTGTAGCAAGTACCTGAACTGGATTTTTTGGCGTTGTGGGGCTTATAGTGATCTTTTCCCTATGATCATTATTATTTTTTCTTTCGTTGCGGGCTTTGACAGGGCTGTCGTGATACGGTATGGTGGTTTCAAAATTGCAGCAAGATGAATTTAGGCATAGCTCACCAAAAGTAATTGTGTTACTTTTCCAGTCAACGAAAGGTGCATGCTTTTCTAGCCATAGAAGTCCGAGAACTAGATCAAACTTACTAGGCTGAATTACAAAGGCTGAAATGGTTTCTCTATGATTCCCAAGGGCTAGTGGGAAAGATGCTTCATGCGTGACTTTCGAGCCGAGTTTGCCCTCAAAGCTTACGATTGCGATAGGAGATCTGAGCGGCTTGGGGATAATCTGGAGAATTTCACAGAGAGATTTAGAGACGAATGCGAATCCGGAGGCGCCGGTATCAACAAGAGCAGAGAGAGATGTTGTTCCTATTTTTGCATTTACATACATATGACGGGAATAAGACAGGTCTCGACTACTCGTTTGCTTAACCATTACAGACTCCAATGGGCGACTTACCATTGAAGTTAATCTTTTAACTGCTCATTCTGAGCGATATATGACAATGAGCTATCGACTGACGCAGCAGTGCGAGACCCTAGAGGACAGTTTGGGGTAGCATGCCCTTGTCGGTTGCACCAAACACACCGATTCAATGTCCGGCGAGCTTCTTTGGCCTGTTGTGTTAGGCGACCGTCGAGTCCTTTCTGTCGAGAAATAGCATCCAAATCCATTGCCGTGCCCCCTTGCGATACAGTCGGCTCCTTAAAAATAAGTGAGGTTGGGGCAGAATGTTGGACTATGGGTGGCGCTTGCGGATAAAACCTGGGAGGAGCCATAGGTACGCTAGATGCGCGAGCTTCTTGAAACCCAGAATATTTTTGCCGCTAGTAGGTTACAAATGAGTGATAATCATCAGGAATATCAGGAGCCATGACCAGAGCATCCTTAAGCTTTGGCGAAAGGCGTCTCCGGAGCATGATTTTCCACTGCGACTTATCCTGATGGGAGTAGGTGGAGTCGGCCATATTATCTTCAAAGATAGTTATAAATTTATGAAAAGGAGTATTACCCTGGGATAACCCATCAATTACACAACTTGCTCGCTCTTCTAGACCAGGATCCTGACAACGCTGGCGGAGAGCTGCCAGAAATTCGTCCAGAGTATTTATCTCTTGAGGGATAGAGGGGTCCTCTAGGTGACGAAAAGAAGACCTCATCTTGGATAGAGCTCCTGGGCCAAGACATTGGTACGCAAATCGAACTTTTGCCTCTTCAGACACAAATATTTCGCCGTTAATTTGATTAACAAGCTGGGAACAGAAAGCACGAAGATTGCTTGATTTTCCATTGTAGAGTGCCATTGGGGGGGCCCGTAGCTGAGGTATTGGAGGGGACATAGAGTTGGATGCTACTGGTGCTACGGTAGATGAAGACCAGGCGAAAAGCTGGCCCACACGCTCTTCATCTATGGTACTCGCTGCCTCAAGCATTGCAGGTGAGTGAGTGATGTAGGCCAAGCTCCAAAGATGTGGGGATATTAATTGAGGAGCTCTCGAGGGGGGTTGTGTGTTACTTGGGTTACTATCTGTATCCATGAGATCCTCGGTACCAGGTGTATGAAACAAGTTACCCATTTCAAAGATAGTATTTATTTTCGACGTTTAGTAATGTCAAGTTTCTAGCCTGCACGTGATAATTACAGTAAGAATCTCCGGGATAAAGAGCGATTGTGGGGCTTAGAGGGAAGTGATGACTAAGGAGTGGTTGGTGACTAAGTGGTGGTTGATGACTAAGAGGTGGGTGGTGACTAAGCGGTGGTTGATGACTAAGTGGTGGGTGGTGACTAAGTGGTGGGTAGGGTAAAGGTAATAATTGAGACAAAGAACTAAACGTGCCCCGCCAATCCCGATGGGAGACCTGTACTATATACATAAGCTTCGCGAAAAAGGAACAAGCGCGCTAACAAAGATTTCGATTAACAATACCTCAGGCATCTATAATATTGAATCCTTACACAGAGGCTTTCGTGACATCCTTGCTTGCCCGGCTGGTACTTCAACTCGAAATTAAATTGAGAGAGTAATAGGGACCACTGTGCTTGGCGCTCATTCAGTCTCCTAGTTGTCATAAAAGGCTTGAGGTTTTGATGGTCTGATAATACGATAAATAGTTTATCCAGTCTTATTAACATGCCTCTCCATTCTTCCATGCAGCGAATAATTGCCAGTAATTCCTTATCATGGATTTCATAGTTAACTTCGGCGGAACTTAACTTTATTGATAAGTAAGCGATAGGTCGGAGAACTCCTTTGGCGTCTTTTTGTGACAAGCACCCCCCAAGTACGGAACCCGAGCAATCTACTTCGAGCACTGTTTCTTTTTCATCATCCCAAAGAGCTAAAATTGGCGAAGAAATAAAAAGCTCCTTAAGTTTCTCGAATGCTTTTTGGTGAGAATCATTCCAATTAAAACCGGCATTCTTCTTTGTGAGGCTAAGGAGAGGCGCTGCAATCCCACCGAAATTCGGAATAAAATCCTGGTAAAAGTTGGCAAATCCAATGAAGCTACGTACACTCTTGGTACTCGATGGAGCATGCCAGGATTTGATTGCTTCCAACTTATCGGGGTCGTCTTTAATACCTTCTCCTACATCAATTACAAACCCAAGATATTTGGTTTGTTTGACAGCAAACTCGCTTTTCTTGGGATCCATCTTTAATCCTGCAAGGCCTAGGCGATTAAGGACCATATTAACTCTAATCCAGTGATCGGAGACATCTTCGGATGTATATATTAGAACATCATCTAAGTATGCCGAGCAGAAGTCTCCCAGAAATTCACCTAAAACAGTATTAATATACAGTTGGAAAGCACTTGTAGCGCCCGTAAAACCGAATGGAGTGACAAGCCATTCAAATGAGCCATAACGAGTTTGGAACACTGTCTTGTATTCGTCACCCTCGCGAACACGAAGTTTATGAAATGCTGCTCGAACGTGTACTTTTGAGATCCAAGTTGCCTTTGATACCTGCCTTAGTGTTTCCTTCACAAGCGGAAGAAGATATCGATCTTTTATTGTAATGGCATTAAGCGCGCGATAGTTCACGCAAAACCGTAATCCACCCCCGGGTTTCTTTGCAAAGAGCACTGGGGCTCTACCAGGAGAGGCAATTGCTTGAATCCAATTTCAATCGAGATGGTCTGTTAAATTTCTTCTTAGAACAAGTAATTCCTCCCGGGACATGTCATAAAGAGGGCCAAATGGGATTTATTTTTCTCTGCCTTTTTCGTCCCTGACTAAATCAATTTTTGTGTCAACTCCTAGACGATGAGGAGGTAGTTCATCTTTTTCATCTTCATTAAAAAACTTGGCATTACTGCGAATCTCAGGAGGCAAGCTTAATTCAATCTCCTGCGGGGTTTGCTTTCATTTAATCTCAAGAGCTTTTGAAATGTCTGATATCGAAGCATCAAAAATTCTCGTATTTCTCTCTTTTGTTTTTTGAGCACGATTGTAAATGACTGCGAAATGAATCCCAAGTATCTGGCGTGTGCCGCCGCTTTTGACTCTTAAACAATTAAATCTGGTTTTTGCAGCTGCGTGGAGCCGATTATCCCATCCCTTGCCTCTTACCGTGAGCCCACCGGGCGGACCAAAACGTATAGAGCGCTGACGTGCATTATAAACTACGTCGTTAGCTCTCATCCAAGGGTCACCTAGTATCATATCATACGCAAGATCTTTGATGATGTAGCCCCATATTTTCTCACACCTACTATCTATGTCCATATCTACGTAAGTTATATGACTAATAATTTGTTGTGTACTATCATGTTTGGCCAGCTTTAAATATCTAGATGGCATAGGGACTTGCGGCAACTTGTGACGTCTAATGAATGAATGTTTAAAAGCTGATAAACATAAATAACCTGAGTCCATAAACGTATTGGTATAAAAACTTTAATTAACCAATACTTCTATCATGAACGTAGAGCCATCTGACTTCTTTGAAACATTCTTTACTTCTTCTGCCATAGTTGATACCAATCTCTGGACCGGACTTTGTCCAGAGTTTACTCTTTTCCTGAACCGTAGTCTTCATCATCAGAATCGCTTCTTGACGTATTTTTCGCGTCTTGTATCGATGCCGCATTAATATTATGATATCTTTTTGACCACATAAAGCGAGGACACCGTTTATACCAGTGACCTTTTTCTCCACAACGAGTGCATTTCCCAGCAGCAAGTAGTTCAGCAAACTCCTCTGGAGAGCGCCTAGGTGCTGGTGGCTTACTGCCTGTTTGCTTTCCAAGATGCGAGATCTGAGACTTGACTGCATTAATTATTGCACACAGGGTTGAGGCGCTGACACCATTTATACCAGACATCTCGGTGTCGCCATCGGCATCTATACGGGAAGGAGCAGAGTCTTGAGGTTAACTTATTGGAGGGTTAGGCCGAGTCGGTAGATGGCTAGAAGGACCACCCTGGCGTTTTATAAACCAAGTCTTTGTTTGAGACCCGGCGCGTCTAGAACCATGTTTGTCGCGAGACTCTATCTTGCCAGAGACTTCCCTTAATTTATTGACGTAGAGATTGTAGTTGTTGTCAGAAGTAGAGACAAAAACCAATGCTTTTGAGAGGCGATCGTTTAGACAAAGGCTTAATTGATTAACTTTTATCCACCCTTCCCAGTTTAGTGCTTTTGCCTGGGCTAATATGTACTCGAAATGCCGGAGGAAATCTGAGAAAATTTGATCTTGACCTTGTCGCATCATTGACAGGGTCACACTTGCGGCTCGAGCGGACGTTTTATCTTCGAAAACTTCATTGAAATGCCGAACAAACGTCTCGTAATTCCAGTCGTTGTCTGGCACACCGGTGGAGAACCAGTTAGAGATCCTTATTTTATACTCATTTGGAATAGTGTTCATCATTTTCGAGCAAACTGCTCGATGCCCACCAAGGATATTCCAGTCTACTTCGATTTTTGATGCTAGTTGTTCGAAAAATGTTCTGTATAACTCTTTACTTCCGTCCCATTCGGGCCATCTTGTTGCGACCTTAACTCCTCTGGGGTTTAGCTTAAGTGTGGTAGCAGATGGATTATCTTTGACATCAATCAAGGAAAGCAGTTGATTGAGCTAGTCCTATGTTAGCGAAATTTTTGGTAGGGTATCCGGGGTAGCACCAGGAGTACTTGGGCCTTCACTCATGCTGACTTTTGAAAGCGATAAAAAGTCCTGAGAGGAAGATGTGTCGGAAAGGTGATCAGAGTTTGTTGGTGAAGGAACTCTAAATATGTTCATTCAAGACTTGTAAACAATCTTGGAGAGGTTATAGAAACTTGCACTAGAAAGGTAACATAACGAGATAAAATATATGTGGCGGGGCCTCACGTTAGCTTTTCGTGGATGTGGGCTTAAAATATTCTTATACTTTATCTAAATAAGGAAATCTACGGAAGAATACAACACGCCGGACTTACTCGAAATTCACTAGTCCGACAGACCATTGATAATTCCTGCCAGAGAATAAGGCAAAGTCGCAGAGAAAACACTAACTGTAGCGCGTTATCTCGCAAAAGAGATCGAGAAGAGTGGGTGAAAATTTGTGGCGAGGAAGAATCCATCTCTGCGCAGAAAGAACTCGGAAAGTTAGCGGCATACCAAGAGTGGGCGAACTCTTGGCTACACCAGGTCCGGACGTGAACCAGAAGGAAAAGAGCTGTAGCTGACCCTGAAGTCTGGAAAGCATCAAATTTTTTCACAGACAAAAAAACTGGCAGGCAAAAGATGAATTTCTGAGGAACACCATCACATCTACACCAACACCTTAAAAGGTTTCAAAGCAGCATGGCCATGCAGATAAGAAGCGGGCATATCGGCTTCCAATCTTATCTGTACCAAAGAAAAGTACCCGGAGTCGACTCACCAAGTTGCCCTTGTGGATACCCCTCCCAAAATGTGAAGCACATGATCATGGCTTGCCCGCGATGATCAGAAAGAAGATCTGAAGTGTGGAGGAAAGCGAAAGATAGATCCTTCAAAGCTATGATGAATAGTGCAGAAGACATCGCCAGAATCACACAATGGATTCTCGAAGCAGGTTGGCTTGAACAGTTCCGGCTTGTGAGGGATGTTGAAGCCACAATAGCAGCAAATGAACTAAGCCGGAAACGCAGAGGGGTAGGTTGAACAAAAGGGGAAAGGGATCCAAAATGGGCATTGCAGATTTATCGCACTTCCTGAAGGTAAGTCGATGACCAAAAACAAATAAAGAAACAATAAAGGTAGGTTTAGGGGCTTTTCAACAAAAGGTTTCCTCCTGTGTAAATAAAGAATTAGTAAACCTGCGTGGGCCATTAAGGGTGCCGAACCAGGGTTATGAAATCAAATCAGGGGAATCTACGGCTGCACGACCGCGCATAGATTTGTTCTCTAGCGTTTATTTGTTTGTTTCTATATTTAGGTCCCGGGCAGAGCCCTTCGTCCAATTGGTTCGGGACCGGTGGAGCCGGTGGGGATCATACTCGAGAGTATGCCCAACTCGTTCGCACCCTCTAAAGTATGTACACGCGTATATAAACAATTTGCGACGACGCCTAAATGAACCTGTACTCCATGATCCCCAAAAATTCCGACAGAGACCCGAACGTAAAAGGAAAAAAAAACATAAACCCAAAAGTGAATTATTGTGTCAACATAGCGTTTCACACGCTCTGTTTCCACGATGTCGCTGCCTTCATCGATTTCTAAGAGATGCTGTCCTCGCTTTCAGCGGAGGACGAGCTTTCAGATAGGTTGACAAAACAGCCTGTAAGTTTTGCAAATTCTGTAAATTCTCTGACACACTTTGGGCCGAGAAGTTGGTTGATAAGATCGCCTATTGTCCTTCCTTTCCTAAACCTACGCGTTAGGCTGGCGTGTTCTCGACAACGTACGAAGTGAGTAGGGGACTTCTCTTGTCCACAGATGCAAACTAAATTTGCATTTTCATGATTTAGTCTGCGGTGATATGCATCGAAGTAACCGTGCCCAGTCCTTGCTGATATAAGCTTTTGCAGAAGCTGCCGCGGCATTTTAAGCTCTGGAGGCTTTCGACGGCGCATCTGTAGGTCTAGATCTTTATACCTAGCCGGACATACCTTGGACCACCAATTGTCAATTAGCTGCTGGCGACGCTGTTGCATAAGGCGACGAACATAGGCAAGCGTAATGAATTTTGGTTCAATGTGGCAAGGGGGGAGTGATTGAAGTGCAGCTCGCGCGGCTGCGTCGGCCTCTTCATTACCAGGTATCTTAGAGTGCCCTGGCATCCATCTGACTTCCGAATTGGCTTTTTGGGAAACATCGTGAAAAATCCTAGTTAGCCTAAGACAAGAGGACGTCCTGCCAGTCTGGAGGGCCCGGACTGCAGCTTGGTTGTCCAAAAGAACATAAATTTTCTCCCCGCTTCGTCTTGTGGAGAGCGCAGCTCGGAGTGCCATGGTAGCCCCAAAGATTTCAGCATCGTAAACTTCTCCCCCGTGTAGAATCCCTTGATCTTTGTTAAAAGTGATGCCCCCGCGTTGTAGGACGAATCCCCAGGAAGATCTTCCATGTCCCTCAGAAGAGCCGTCAGAGTAGGCGCAGATAACGGAAGATGGAATTGTTCGGATCCAATTCTCGTGGTCTATAATACCCTTTGCTTTTGTTGTTTGCGTATGAGAATATAGAGGTACAATTAAGGGTTCAGCATCCTCGGATGATCGGGGTAGCTGTTGTAAAGCCCTCTGCAAACGTGACATCTGCGTTTCTGGATGCTTTGACAATATGGCCTTTGTCTTATACTTAAGCGTACCTACATTGGGACATATGCTCGCTCGGCTGCGGAGAGGATGGCGGTTGTCTAGTGAATTTATTCGTGCTGAGAGCCGTAGACGATTACCTTCTAGGAGTATTCGGGCGGGTGGAATTCCCCATTCCCTGTGAAGGACTACGTTGGGTGTTGTTCTCCATACTGGTAGTGCGGCTCTCAACGCTACACGAACTGCTTTATCAATAAGATTACAGAAGTGGGCTGTAGGAGGAGTCACATTTCCGCGAATTGTTGGTCGTTTTAAGCCCGGCCACCAAACTTCCGCACCGAAGGTTGCTACTGGGATCACGCAGGTGTCAACGGCAGTTATCAGGGGTCCAGGAGCTGCCCCACGTGTTACTGGATTGAGCCTCCGCATATGTTGAGCAACTTTAAGTGCTTTCCCGCACCATATTGTTACATGATGTTTGAACGAGAGTTGAGAGTCGAGATGTGTTCCTAGCCAACGGATATTCTTAGCCGGTTCAATCCATATATTGTTTACTTTCACTCCGATAGGATTTTCCCCTCGCCGGCCAGGGAATTGAATTACGTCCGACTTCCCTGAATCGAATGATACAGCATTATTACTTGCCCATTCAAGCAATTTATCTACTTCACCTTGGGCCGCAGCCGCAGATTCAGTAGTTTTTCTTCCAATGCCAAGTATCCCAATATCGTCTGCATAACTGAACCTAGCTCTAGAGTTCCCGCTACGCATGGGTTCGGCCATGTACAAAAGAAAAAGTAGTGGGGAGACCGGCGATCCTTGCGGAACACCATAGACCAGCTTTTTAGGACTCGTCACTCCTCCTGAATACCGGACCTGGACATATCGGTTGCGTAGAAATGAGGCTGATCACCGAAGGACCAAGTCTGGCCAACCTTGTTTTTGCATTCGCATTAGTAGTCTATTATGGAGGACCGCGTCGAAGGCTCCTTGAACGTCAAGGGTTACGAGCGTTGAAGTTCATTTTTGAGTGCGAGCCTCTTCAATATTGTGCACGACACAAGCGACTAAATCTGTAGCTGAATGTTTTGGTAGAACGCCAAATTGTTAATGCCCAACTACCTCAGCTGTGATAGCAAGCGTAGCCATGCGTTTGGCGATGATTCTTTCCAATCCCTTTCCGAGGCACGATAGGAGAGCAATGGGTCTCCACCCTTTCACGGAAGATGGGTCTCGACCTGCTTTTGGAATGAAAATAACCTCTGCCAACTTAAAGCAAGATGGATGATAGCCAAACTTAAGACACGATCGAAACAGGTGAGTGACGCAAGGACCGAGTGTACCCCAACAGGTACTGAGTAATTCTACCGAAATTCCGTCTGGTCCAGGACAGGTATTTCCGCTACCTATGGTGCACGATCGTACCTCTGTTTCTTCGAGCCCCTCCGTCCATGGAATACGATTAGCCGCATTTGTTGTAGCAATGGGAAGGTCGTCTGTAGCGTCTAGCCGCGCCAAATGATTGTCCCGTAAAATTAACGCACGCTCTGCTTGGTCTGCAACAAGGCGCCCGTTAAAAAGAAGAGGTGGCGGAACTTCAGTATGCCGTGGTTTGGTCCATCGCATGAGCCTATAGATATCCGTCGGAGATTTCATCTCTTCAACCTGGCTTTTCCAATACTCCTTTTTTGCCTCCGCAATAGTGTTCCTATATTCCTTTGCATATTGATTTCGGTCTGGCTCCGTGGAGGCTGTTCGATATCGGAGGCGGGCAGCTTTACATTCTGGAGTCCACCACGGCGCCGATCTGCCAGATTTACCATTAGAAGCTTTACCCACTGCTTTCAGGGCATCTACTAGCGCACGGCACAAATCCTGAG
The DNA here is from genome assembly GCA_028751805.1 of Podosphaera xanthii. Classification (NCBI taxonomy): domain Eukaryota; kingdom Fungi; phylum Ascomycota; class Leotiomycetes; order Helotiales; family Erysiphaceae; genus Podosphaera; species Podosphaera xanthii. Next base: position 2,273,093 of record JAPWIX010000013.1, on the reverse strand, counting down.
CGAACTGCTCAATGTCTCCTTCTGACTTTAGGTCCTGAGCACGAGGCATCCAACGAGAGACTAGTTGTGCAAATTGAGGCAGCTTATCTTTCGGGACTCTAAGTGGACCTTTAGATTTCTTGATAACTCGGGTACAGCTAGGTACTATGCCAGAGATCGGAAAATGGTCACTTGTCATACATTCTTCTCTGTCTACCCATGCGGAGGCTCCACTAATATTTGTCCATGCGAGATCCAAAGTGTTCCCAGCGCAGTGCGTCGGTTCCCCCAGAATTAGACACAAGAGGCCATTCTCATCTGCCCATTTTTCTATTTTTTCCCCTTGTCCGTAGTTGCTCGTAGCACTAGGTTGCCAGGCCCAATAGACAGAGTTGAAGTCACCCGTGGTAATAGTCCGAGGAGGCGGAGTCCACTCAAGGAGTGGTTCTACTGCTGCGGGATCATGGGGTGCTTTGTATACATTGAGAAATGTAATTCCATTCACTTTCACCCAGCAGTAATCCCCTGTGAGTTTTGAGGAAGGGGATTCCTGAACTGCGTGTATATTCCTATTGTCTTTCCTAGTGTAGGTGACTGCACGAGGACGAACGCCAACTCCTCCATAAGGTATGTGGCGATTGAAATATGGATGTGACTTGGTGCAACCAGCCCACCAAGGTTCTTGGACTAGCAAAACATCTAACTGTAATTCGCAGGCTCGCGAAAGCGCAATATCGTGCGCGGCGCTCCCTCTTCCCACGTTTATTGACATAAACCTGAGAGGAGGCAACGAATGGCTTCGAGATGAGCCCTTCAAAACTGCATCGAGTCCTCCGTCGACACATCGGCGGGTGGCTCAGGGGTTTCATTATTGGCGGTCTCGAGATTTTGACTACAATTTATAGCGTGTGCTACTTCCTCTGCAGTTGACGCCCTCGCTTCAGCAGCTTTAGCTCGAGCCACTGCGTGATATTCGCGGTCTCCAGCCTGACGAAAGATTTTTAGCTGTTCCTTAGTCGGGGGGCCGCTGCGAGTTGGCCGAGCTAAGCATCTATGACTGTCAGAGCGGTGTGGACCTCCGCAATTCCGACATCGAGTGAGAGCTTGACATGCATCTTGTGTGTGCATTGTCGAGCCACAGTTTCCGCAAGAAGGTGCTCTCGAACAATTTCTTGATGAGTGGTCGCCGTTGCACCTTTTGCAAAAGTCTATGGGATCTTGTTTTTTAAAAACCTTTGCCAGGCCAGATTCATCAAACACACGAAAACCAGGTCGAGGTGCTTTTGAGAACAGTCCTAGCCATGTTCTATGCGGGGCGTCGTGATTAAGACTGCCGAACAGTTTTACTGAAGTTGGACGCACCGAAGGGACACGCTCGATTTCATCAGCCAGCAACTCCTGAGTCACCACAACACGTCCTGTATCGGTGTAAATAAAGGCAGGGACTGTTGGTATAAGAAATGGTATCAAGTTTTCAGCAGGTTCAAGTTTTGCCCCTGTCAGAAAGAGTCCGTTTGCGGCCTGTAGCAATGCTTCGCGCGCGTTGGGGTTGCTAGGACTTAGGGCAAATCCTGAGCGAACTGGCTTAATCTGTCTAATATAAGCGGTTGAGATGGCCATTTTTTTACGACGATATCTCGGATCCCTGCGGGCGATAATTCTCTCCACTCGTGCTCCGGGGTTAGTCGGATGAATAATCTTTTATCTTGGATTTTGGATGGAGAATGTTGTTTTTTTCCGAATAGCCCACTCACTTGTGATCGAGAAGGTGTGTGGGAGTCTTTCTTAGGCGCTTAGGCCTTGAATTGTTCTCTAGATTTGTTTTGCCCGACACAGGCAGTTTCAGCCGCGGCAGCCCTAGCCTTCTTGTGCCCATTACGAGCAACAGTAGCCCAGGAGTTTTCAGTTGCGCTTGGCTTCCTGGGTAGGTTAATTCCACTGGTTGGCATCTGCTGTCGCGCTCGGGTTGGGTTTGAAGTTGAAGCTGAGCCAGCTTGTGATTCTGTAACTATAGCTGGCTTATCCGGCAAGTTTCCTTTGCTCACTTTACCGCCTTTTGCTGGGCGGGAGTGTGTGGGAACAGGTGGAGGGTTTGGAGCAGCGTCTGAAGCCGCGAAGAGCGAAATAGCTTGTCGGAAATATTTTTGAAAAGCTGAACCTTCCTCTTTCTCAGCTCCTTCTTTAAAGTTTGCCAGTAGACTATCGATGCTGCTTATAGCACTTGTACAAATCATCATCCGCACATGCCAGGCCTGTTCACGGTGTTGTCTTTCCTCGACGATGATTGCTAGTTCGCGAGGAAGATACGCGTTCAAAGTTTCTGTTTCAGTGGTCTCGGATTGGGGGGGTGCATATGCTGCTACCCTTTTGGAGGGAGGAACAGGCTGAAGTATTTGCCTGTGGGTGTTATGCCGAGCTTCGGTGAACGTGCTCGTTCCGGCAGCAGGAGCTTAGACGGAGCGGTACACAGCAGAGTACGCTGGGGTCACGGAAGAGCCGATGCGGCTGCAGTCGGGCTGGAGTGTTTGGATAAGTTAAGCGATGTTCGGCACACAAAGAATATCTGTGTTTGCTGCATTTGATCTGGTCACACACAGACATATTCTTGGTATAAATAGGCTGAAGTCTGCCACATTGTAAATATTTTATCATCATTCTTATCATCTTTTAATTCAATCTTACATTCCTGCCATACGCGCAATTGCCTGCTCTACCCAAGCATCTGAATCCTTTTAGTAACTCTGCGCAATTGTACGTACCCCATCATATACCTAGTAAAACAGGTTATGAGCCCGGCGCTGTACCACGCATAGAAGCATTACTAATAGTAAATAGATTGCTCCAGGTTCCACACCACCATGTTCCAATCCATGCACCGCGACACCTCCAAGGTTGTTCTCTCTCAAGGCGTTCCACTTGCAAAGTGGAAAAGTTGTCTCCAGGCGAAATTAGCCAAGAATAATGTCATAGGACATGTATTCCATAACTTCCCTGGCATCCGCCCAATCCTTCGACCCGCCGACACCACTGCGGAAATGAGCCCTGAAGATCCGGGTTTCTCGACCGCACTTGACGAACATCTCAGGGCTCTAGAGATATGGACTCTTGGAGAAATTTCTGCAAAGAACATAATCATCAGCAGACTCGATCCCTCGATGTGTCCTAGATCATATGATCAGATGACGGCTCTCGAGTTATACAATAGCATCGCCGACACCCGAAAGGAAACAGCCACCGCACCATACGCGCGCGCATTGGAAACGTTCCTGAGGACAAGGTTTGTTAACACTGCAGATGACTATATTAATCGTTTCCAGGTACATCTTCAGTCTCTCAACGAGGCTGCCGAATCTCTACATGCAGCCACCGGGACTGAGTACCATGTGACCAAGGGCCAAGCCGCTGCCGTCTTTGTTCTCGGCACCAAGCATGTGCCATGGTTAGGTACATGGCGAGATCTAAGGGCATGTAACGACAATAATTCTTACACGTCTTTGGAAACTATGATGTCGACTCTTAGGGTTGTTGATGGTCATAGGACCACCACAGCTGCCGAAACTAACCACGCTATGGCAGCCCAAGGCTCAAATGTAGCCAATGACCCTGACGCCGAATGCAAGAGATGTAAGCATAGACACCTCAATAGAGAGTGTTTTAAACAACATCCCGAATTGGCTGTCGGACCAGTTGGTGAGCGATATTTAGCTCGGAAAGCTATTGGCAAAGGCAAAGGGAAGGGGAAGTCTAACGTTATCTCTGTCGCCAATCCCTGTATTGATAGTGATAGTGAGTCTGAGGACGGAGTAGCAGTAGCTGCCTCCGCATCTTCCTCATCCAATACACGCTTTGCTATCTATGATACCGGTGCATCGCACCACTTTGTCCCATGTGAATCCATGTTCCGTGACATATTTACCAGGCATAAGCCCATCAATTTTGACCAAGCAGTAGGAAAAACATCACTCACAAGACAAGGTACCGCACGCATCGTCATTGGTAGTACTACCCTTGATCTCCATGACTGTTTATATTCCCCCAATTCCTCCTGTATAATCATATCGGCCGGAAGACTCCAAAGATTGGGCTCTATAACGCCTGACGATAATATGACAACACTCGCAAGAAGAACTCCACAAGGCCAGTGTATACCAATAGCCAGATTAATTAGGAAGAATGATGTGTATTATATCCACTCCCTGCCTAGTCATCATGATCAACCACTTATAGCAGCCCCAGGAGTGGCCAGAGTCTCCAACACTTCCAGTGCACAGAGATGGCATCAGAGATTAGGTCACACCGGGCAGAAGATTCTAAAGAAAACAGCACAATGCTCTAAAGGCATGGAAGGATTAAACACAAGTGAATTATCTACTTGTGAGACCTGTCACCTCAGCAAAGCACAACGGTATGTCTCACGAGAACCGAGGCCTACACCATTTGATCCCCTTGATGAGGTCTTCATTGACACTGTTGGAAAACTAACCACGGCATGTAATGGGCAACAGTACGCTGTTATCATTACCGACGCAAAATCACGTATGAGATGGGCCATTTCCACGTGCACCAAAGACCAAATTGCACCCCAGTTAGTAAAATGGGTCGAGCATCAACATCATCAGTACGGCAAAAGAGTCCGCACTATTTTTAGAGACGGGGGCTCCGAATTCTTCCGCATAAAATCCTACTGTGAACAACACGGGATTAGGACAGACGTCTCCGCACCTTATACGCCTGAACAAAACGGGACATCTGAAGCATCCAACAAGGTCATTCTGAGAAGAGCAAGATCTATGCTCATAGATGCACGAATGCCTGCATGTTACTGGCCGTGGGCGGTCGAACACGCATGCTTCATCACTAATCGTCTATATTGCCTCCGCACAAAATCGGTGCCGTTAATAGACTTTCTCAAAGGTTTGAAGCAGCCTCACTCAGACCAAATTGATTTTACCAACCTTCCACGCTTTGGTTGTCGTGCATATAAACTCATTGACCCTAAACCAGGCAAATTCGAGCCAAGGGCAGAAATGGGCTGGTTTGTAGGATTTCAAAAGAATACTAACAAAAACTTTCTCATCTATCACCCCCATTGGACACCAGCGCAAGGGTGGAAATGGTCTGAAAGCATCACCCCTCACGCATCCTTTAACGAAGACACAGTTTTTGGCGATGAACTAAACTCTATAGAACGCCAGCATACTACCAGCTACTGGGCAAATCTCAGTTCCATCTTCTCGGAGCCACCATCGACCCAGCCGCCATATCCATCGCATGACCATACGAGCAACAACACACCATCACGGCCTCAACCTACTTCACAACCATCGGCACCCCATCAATTCACTGCAGAAAATCAGAGGGAGCATCCGCCGTCTACACCTCACCACCCCACAGTCACCATGGAATCTGTAGAGTCATATGACTCACATGACTCACATCTACCAAACTCTATCATCAACCATCAATCAGATTCACACGATATTCATACTGTCCCCAATTCGCCAGAATCTGATAATTTTCCTTCGCATTCAACAGATCTGCAAGTTGTTTCAAGGCCAAGCCACCAACTTGCGGATCAGAGGGAGATACCCGCTGTGGAAATTTCGGACGATGAAGCAGAATCGACTGAGCAGGATGAACATCTTGACCACGTCATGACTGGATGGGATCCAGTACAACCAGTGGCCGGTACCAAGCGTCCTCACTCACCAGAAGACGGCATTACTAGGTCACAACGCGGTAGAGCAGTCAAGCGTGTTGACTATTATCGACTACACCATGGCATGACTGCACAAGCATCAACTGACCCACAAACATGGGACGAAGCAATGTCCAGCCCAGAAGCCCCACATTGGAAAAGAGCAGCTGAAGAAGAATTCCAATCTCTGAAGCAGAAGGGAGCCATACAGATAATCCCACACTCGCAACTACCCAAAGGCCGCAAGCCCATGAAATGCAAGTGGGTATTTAAAAAGAAGTTTCTCGCAAACGGCGACATAGAAAAATATAAGGCTCGCTGCACAGCTAAGGGCTTTACTCAGCGACAAGGCATTGACTACCATGAAACCTTCGCACCCACACCTAGACCTGAAACAGGACGAATCATTCTCGTTCTTGCACACCAACTAGGCTGGCACAGAAAACAAGGTGACGTACTAACTGCATTTCTTAACCCTGACCTTAAAATAGACTTGTTTATGGAACTTCCAAAAGGATACGAGAAAGATGGCTATGTCATCCGACTCTGCAAAGGCCTTTATGGACTCAAGCAAGCAGCGGCTTTATGGTATGATGATGCTAAGTCAACACTTGCCCAGCTGGGTTTATTTCCCACCACATCTGACATTTGTCTCTACACTAACAGTGAAAAGGATCTATTTGTACTGATGCATGTTGACGACTTTCAAGTAGTGAGTCCACATCAGTCAAAAATAGACCAACTAATGAGTGCATTATATCGTAAATATAACCTCAAGACTGTCAGCACTGATCTGTTCCTTGGCATAGAGATCAGCCACCCATCAACTACGGTTCTGAAGCTCTCTCAAGGACAATACGCACGCACTCTTCTCAACAGACACGGTCTCTCAGACTGCAAGTCAGCAAACACGCCATTGGAACGCATGATGGAACCAAACAACGTGACGTGCCTTCCGCATGAAAAGACAGAGTACAACTCATGCATTGGAGGACTACAGTATCTCTCAAACAACACGAGACCAGACATTGCATTCGCGGTAAACCATCTCGCAAGATTCCTGGTCAACCCATCGAACGAACACATGCAAGCCGCACGTCAAGTACTCCGGTATATTGCGAAGGACCCTGACCAAGGTATAGAATTCACTCGAAACAACCATCAAGCAACTCTCGAAGCATATTCGGACGCAGACTTTGCAGCCGACCCATCAACCAGCCGATCGACATCTGGAATGCTAATCAGATTATCATCAGGTCCTATCAGCTGGAAATCACATCTGCAACGGGAGGTGGTCCTGTCCACCACTGAGGCAGAATACTTGGCAGCTACTGAAACCTGCCGCCAGCTCCAATGGGTCAAGTCACTCATTCAAGAACTAGGTATCACTAACCGCATTAATGAGGCAGCATGTACCAACCTTCACGTCGACAACCAATCAGCAATCTCACTGATCAAAAACCATGACAATCATAAGCGGTCTAAGCATATAGCGCTCAGGAACTCCTACTGCCGCGAGCAGCATCAAAATGGGAAGATAACTGTCACCTTTGTCCCATCAAATCTTCAGCTTGCTGACGCACTGACAAAGGTCAAGTCACCTGTGGAAATTCACTGAGAAGCTGAGAAATAGTCGTTACCGACAGAGGGAGTGTTATGCCGAGCTTCGGTGAACGTGCTCGTTCCGGCAGCAGGAGCTTAGACGGAGCGGTACACGGCAGAGTACGCTGGGGTCACGGAAGAGCCGATGCGGCTGCAGTCGGGCTGGAGTGTTTGGATAAGTTAAGCGATGTTCGGCACACAAAGAATATCTGTGTTTGCTGCATTTGATCTGGTCACACACAGACATATTCTTGGTATAAATAGGCTGAAGTCTGCCACATTGTAAATATTTTATCATCATTCTTATCATCTTTTAATTCAATCTTACATTCCTGCCATACGCGCAATTGCCTGCTCTACCCAAGCATCTGAATCCTTTTAGTAACTCTGCGCAATTGTACGTACCCCATCATATACCTAGTAAAACAGTGGGCCACCGAGCTGCTCGGTGGTGTTGAGTTTGACGGAGGTGGTGGCGGCGCGGTAGGGGTAGGAGAGGGCATGGATGGATTGGTGGGAGTAGGGGTTGTAAGGCTTCTGTCCGTCATCGAAGCAGGACTATCAATAACAATGTCCATGTGTTTGTTCTCTAGCATGTCACTCATGTAAGCAAATGTATAGGAGCCGGATAATTCCGGATCCGATTACTAGGGCAACAGCCCGTAATAGCCACTCCTAGTTCATCTACGCCTACCTCCGCCCCATCAGCATTTGCTCTAGGTATCTTTCAAAAATACCGACTTTCTGAAATTGCAATTGCTGACATTGATGAAAAGCAATTTGGCTACATTGTCTCCGACTTGGAAAATGCCACTAAAAGTGAACTCGCTTCGACAATTCTCACCTACCTCTCATACTACATCGATCGAGACTTATATGATGAGGAGCTATTTTGGGAATTTAAACAGGATTTTGACGGATGGAAGAGATCTCACTTTTATACTGCCGGAATCCTAAGGAACGATCTGAAAAGAGTTCTTCTGTAGAGAGGCATCTTTCTACCTTCAAAAGGATATCCCGATTCTGCCGCTCTCGAAATGGTACTTTCCAATGAAGAACCCCACGCTTGGACATCAGAAGAGATCACTGCCGCGTAAAAAAGAAAAATTAATTACCATCCTAGAATTGCCATTTTTCAGAAATCTTAAAACCCCAATGTTTCTATCAAGGTTGAAGGTGGGAATCATCAAGATCGTGGACAAGCACCTGGCCAGTCTGGGACTAGAAAAATCACTGAATCCTCCGGTAATGTTTCAGTCAATCAGCAAAAACCCTTCATTCCATTTCAATCCATTGGGTCACAGCAACCTCAGTATAACTCTCACGAAATAGGAATCGAAAATCGAACGGATTCATTTTGGATACTTCCGCCTATTCTGCTGCAGACCGAATCTCTCGACCCAGATGTTACCGTCAAATTCATGAAATTTTTTGACACCAAGAAAAGGTACTCAGGAGAACCATACGACATCCTAGAAGACAAGACATGGATCTTTTCAGCTCTTGCTGAAAATCTGAAAATTCGGCCCAGCCAACAGAATGCAGTTTTTCCTCGGATTTTGACAGGAAGAGCTGAATGGTACTTCATCAACCATATGCACCCATGTGATATGTTCTCCACCATGTACGCACAATTGAAACAACACTTCGATACGGAAGTTAATCATGAGCTCTATTACACCGACTGTACCACCATCACTTTTAATAAATTGCGCCGAGAGTAGTCTAGCGAGAAATTCCCCCAGATCTTGCAGCGCTTGTTTGATAATTTTTTGTTATGTCAGAGAGCACTTGGCCCTATGTATACAGGACAGCAACCATTGAAAACAGCTGTAATTCGAGCTTGTAGAGGAATTCCAGAATTGGAATATGCTCTGTTTCGCCCCGCGGATAACGTCAAAAAGCTCTTTTCCGAACTTCGCTCCTCTCTCCAAACAACTCTCAGCCGAAACTCGATCCACATGGTGAATGACAGCGAAGATTACTCTGAGGATCCCAGTCAATTCTATTTCGACCGATGGTTTAATAATAATCGAATTAAGTTCCAAAATAAAAACCAGACCCGATATCGTACATCCTTTCCTCTCGAAAACCGACAATCGAGTAATTAGAATGTTCGACGGAGCCAATACGTCGATAAGTGGAAAAAGAGATGCAACGTTTGTCATAAACCCAATTGTTGGTCAACCAAGCATACCCCTGAAGAGCGTCGGAGAGAGAGAGCAGTACATAGCCTCATGTTATACGTCAAATACTAATTCATCATCTGAAGGATACGTAGCCTATCTGCAAAGCTACGAAGGTACTGAGGAATCTTCATTTTTCGATCAAGAACAAATTGATGAAGAAGAAATTAAAGAAGATATACTCAAGTCATTTTTCAATGCTTAACGCGGACCACAGTTCGTGAAACATATGCTTACCCAGTCCAATAATCGCCTCTTGACCCACTATGACAAGTATGAGGAACCAGAAATTAGAGTTCCTGCTAGTCAATTCTTCCTGAATCGCTACGGCATAGACACTCTTCACAGAATAATGCCTGACACCGGCGCCGCAAAAGTTTCTTCCGCTGGCGAAGCTCAATTTCGCGCATTGATGAAAGAAGATCCCGAAGTACGATTTGACAGTAGCACCGCTGGTGCACACTGTTGGAAATGAGGGTTTCATTAGTGATTTACTAATCGTCATGCGTACTAAAGGGAATACCTACCTTAGTGCACACATACTAATTAATGCACTTACTAAATGCGCTTAACCGTATTCATCCCTAATCACGTAAACCCTGTTAGTCAGTTTTACATATTGGTAGTATATATAGTCTGGTTAGATCCGGATTGTAAAAATGAACAACTCCACCGTGCGTTTCTGACAAAAATACTTCAGTATTCTTATTCTCTCCAACTGACACGTGATTAATCAATTGACATTGATTCAAAATTCCCTACTCTTTTCAACACACACACCATTCAATTTGGCAGTGGCGAGCCTGTTTCTTCCATTGGAACAGCTCACGTACAGACCATCTTCGGCCCAATTTCTTTTGAAGTCCTAAAGACCTAGACTCCTTTTCTACTCTGTCTTGGTGACATGGATAAACTAGGAATCTTTTTGGATAATATTACCAACCAGATCAACCAGAGATCCACTGGCAAGACAGCAACTATCATACGCAAATGGGGACATCCTTGGTTTCATATTAGTAAATGGGAACAGGCCCAGATTTACTTGACCGAACCTGAGATCCGCTGACTACATTGCTAATTTGGACATCTCTAAGCTGATTGTCTTTACTGCTTGCAGACAAAGGCTGGTCACGGTGATGTTGATATCAGAATCATTGAAACAATCAGTAAATTTTGTCACCAATGTCAGTTGAATTCTCCTGCTCCCAGACGGTTTAAATTTAACCTAAAAGATGATCAAGAGAATAATTACCAAATTTTGGTAGATGTAATGTATCTAGATGGAAAATCTTTTCTACATATTATTGATGTTACTACTTCTTTTCAAGGCGCCGGGTATCTTAAGGAATTAACCGTCAAGGAAACATGGGAGACTCTGCGTCGAATTTGGATTGATACGTATTTGAGACCCCCCGATGTGATAACCCATGATACTGGGACAAACTTAACTGCCAAGGAATTCCGCAGCGAGGCTCGAATAATGGGGATCACCTGCAAAGAAGTACCGGTGGAAGCTCATTGGAGTATTGGGTGTTACGGGATAACCCCATGAGACTAGTCCTGGCTGCGCCAGAACATTGATACACTTACTACTAGTACTCAAAGCTAGTAATTGCGAGGCTGAGGATAGTAATACCCGCGAGACTGGTATTACACATTGCCAAGACTAATTACCGTGAGGCTGACATGACGAAACCCGCGAGGCTGGATGTTCACCTGGCGGAGATTCATATCAAATTCGTGGGGTTGGTGCTCGAAGGAATGCAGAGTAACAAGCAGGCTTGGGGCAAGACAACGAACATGTATATATATGAGGATACAGATGCTCCTTAAAGTTCTTTCGGTAGATTAGAATAATTAACTGACTTTTACCTTTGGACTTGCTCTGGTGTTTACCACTATCAACTGATCCCGCAATATTGGGAAGCTTGAAGGATACCACGGACCGCTTTGTCAGGCCTGGGAAATACTGCATGTGGAGCTCCGTAATACCGCAAGCAAGGAAGCAATTCTGCAAATGGCCGTAAAAGCCGTGAACGATACGGCTGGAATTGACGGGTTGGTGCCTGCTCTCCTTGTATTTGGAGCTTATCCGCGCATGACTTTTGATTCACCACCTTCACAGTCGACAGCTCACCGTGCCCTAGCCCTTGAAAAGGCAATGAAGACGCTTCGACAGAAGTCTGCTAATAGAATGGTTCGAGAAGCACTAAATACCCGGAACAGTCCTGATACTACCTCGGTCCTTTCATTACTCATTAGTAGTGAAGTTCGTGTTTAGAGAGAAAAAAGGGTGTGGACGGGTCCATAAAGAATTATCTCTATCAAATATCATGACATCACTGTTGACATACCCGGAGATCATGGTGGTCCTACCAAATTCCGATCGACCACTGCTCAACCATACCTCCGCATCGACGACGAAATTCCTCTAGCTTCTCCAGAAATTCAAGAATTATCTGATGAATACAGTGAAAGTGATGAAAGCGACCAACGGGAATATACCCCGTCAATTATTGAAGAGCCTTCCAAAAGAAAAAGAGAAAGACCTCTTGGATCTTAAGATAGACCAAAGCCCGCTAACTATCAAGTTGCCCTCCGACAAGCTTTTGCTCTATGTGAAGCCCCTGACGAAGCTAAGATTTCTTCAAAAGAAAAGCGTGATCACGAACTTGCCCTGCAGTTGCGAGCCGAAGGAAAAATTACCGCCCTCGGAACACCATTTGAAGCCTCTGACCAATTTAAAATAGACAATCTCATGAATAAGGGTGTTTTCAAATTTGTAACATACAATGAAAGAATTCATAAAGATATCCGGCTTTTCAACTCTCGTTTTGTTTGAGAGATTAAGACTGAGAGCTATGGCAAGCCATACGAGAAATTACGACTAGTTGTCCAAGGTTATGGAGATAAGGAGAAAAAGGAGATCTTGACCCAATCACCTACCATTCAGAGAGCATCCCAACGCTTAATGATAGCCATCGCTCCTGTGATCATGAAAATTACCAATGCCGAAATTTATCTGCGAGACATTACACAGGCATATGTCCAATCTGCGATGGCGCTAAACCGAGTCATTTTTGCCAAACTTCCCAAGGAACTTGCTATAAAGTATGCCCCTGGTACTATCATGAGAGTGATTAAGCCATTGTACGGGATTGCAGAATCAGGACTCTTTTGGTGGGCAACTTATCATCGTCATCACCAGGACGAGATGGCCATGATGACTTCAACCTTTGATCCATGCTTACTCATTACCGATTCTACTAGGACGCCAAATAATAGATGTTTCGGTATTGTCAGAATGCATAAAGATGATACCTTAATTCTGGCAACACCTGAATTCAACAATTTGGAAGAGATCAAGCTGAAAAAAGCCAACTTTACGGTGAAACCAAAAACAAAGCTTGCAAAAGTTCAACCTTTTCAATTTAATGAATGCAATTTGACAATCTCTACCGGCGCTCTCGTCATTCGCCAGAAAGGGCAAGGTAAGAAGCTCGCCTTGATTCCTGAATATGGAGATGATTGTTCAGATAAATACGTCCAACAGCGTGCAAGAGGAACATATATCGCCTCAATTTGCTAACCTGAGGCCAGTTACGACCTCTCTGAAGCTGCGCAGATAACCACACCGGATCGGCTTGATCGCGTTGAGTTAAACAAACGAATCAAGTGGCAGATAGATAATATCGATCGAGGAATCAATTACATTGAAATTAATCTTCACCAAGCCGCTCTTTTTGTATTTGTAGATAGCTCATTTGCCAATAACAAGGATTTGAGTAGCAGGATTGGCTATGTTATTTGTTTGGCGAATGAGTGGAAAATCAATTCTGATCATCCTGCTTCCAAGATCTGCGGAAATATTATTCATTGGAGCTCAAACAAGTGTAAAAGAGTCACACGTAGTGTCCTTGCCTCCGAAATCTACGGAATGGTGCAAGGTTTTGACATGGGATATTGCATCATGGAAACAGTCAATCAAATTGTCACTGCGTCGAACAAAATCCAAGACGAACCCAAACTACCATTGACGCCGTTGATTCTCTGCACTGATTCATACTCACTGTACGAGGGTGTTACTAAGCTAGGAACTACCGCTGAGAAACGCCCGATGATTGATCTGATGGCACTGCGGCAATCATACGAAGCTAAAGAAATTACCGAGATTCGTTGGATTCACAGAGATGACAACCCGGCTGATGCAATGACAAAGAATAGCCCTAATAAGGCCTTGAAAAAGCTTGTTGACACCAATGAAACCATTATTCGTATTGAAGGATCTGTTACCCGCAAGGCAAAAGGAGAAATATGATTAGGGTTGAGGAAGTCCATCATCAAACTACTGCTATACATCTTTTTCTATTGTTTGTGTTGTATAATTTTTGATCAACTAGAAAGTTGCCAGTGTTGTTATCACTGCAATATATGGGCAGACAAAGGTTTGGTCACGTGGTATAAGGTAACATGCCACCTTCTGGCTCGTGCGCGTAGATTTCCTTTCTAGTTATAGATTTGACAACTGGAGGTTAGATTCAATCTTAGCAGTACCAATTACAATCACATCTTTAGTTTACCATCATATTCACATTTGAATACTTCACCCAACAACTTGTTTCTACAATTATTAAACTATAATCATGGCTACATAGATGGCATCGGGTATTGATATCTTTTTTATAAAAAATCATTTTTGCGTATGCAGCCTGAGGCTATGACGCGAATGACTACGGAAGATGTGTATATTCCGCAGAATGACTCAGTTTGACGTTTGGAACACTCGTACTCAAATTTTATTTGCAGATATCACTACGAGAATAACGCTATTCAGCATGTACCCGCTTCCGTGGATACTCACCACAGGGAAAAGCGAGAAAGCCCTATGGTTATCTGAGTATGCTTTCGTCATCCTACGAATACAAAATCGTAGCGAGAGAATGCAGTGCATGAATCTGACTTGAGTCGAACCAGCTTTCACCTAACTCATCTGAGGTATGCGTCCAAGCAATTCCGACTCCACTCGGGAGGATGTCTAATTGAGGTATCACTGCACCATCCAACCCTTGGAAGACTTCTAAGGACATTATGAATTCGAAGTGGGATGAATTCTAATAAGAACTTAGATCTTTTTACTGCGTATCGGTACATCAATCAAATAACTTTGAATCAGAAAACCTATGCCGTAGGATGTATTTACCGATTTCCTTCAAGGGATGGGAATGAGGACTTTCAATCATCCTCAACCGCGACTCCCCACCCAAGGGAAAAGAGGACCAAATACCCTGGAGCTGTCCTAGCAAGTCTATATCATCCTACTCATAATAACTATCACAAGTGTTGTCTCATTTTAATCTAAATTTTTTGTCTCCACGGTGGAACTACACAATAGTAGTCATCTGGATACCGCCCAAAGGCGAAGGACGCAGAGGCGTGGTTTCAAATGTAAGTCGCGGATAAAAGTGGTTATTCTAGTAATGCGGGGAATGACGTGTGAGGACATCGAATTTTAAAGATCCAGATGGGCCGTCTACAAGTAAATTGTACAGATTACACGAGTCGCTGCATGTAAAGATAGTATTACCAAAAGATGTACCAACTAGCTAGCGACTGTGATTCACGAAGTTTTGGTGTAACATGAATAGTTCGATTGATGTACCACATGAAATAGAGAATACTGACAGAGACAAGGCGAGGTATTGGCTTATATACAGAATCAATATTATCATTAACTAAATTACACTTCATTTTATTCTCCAAATTTTCCTCACTTATTATTCCTCGTCGCGGCTCGTTTGATAATTAGATATAAATAAGACGCATAACGAGCTGGCCGAGACGATTTCATCTGATTTCGTCACCATACCTTTAATTAGAGGCATGGGAATCTAGAAAACAGTTCAAATTGCTACGGAGCAAAGTGAATTACGAGGTAGGATAGAGAAGGAAAAACTCCCTGCCCATGACATAGCTTCCGGCGCTAATTGACTAAGATTTTTTTGCAATTGATCTTCCACGTGAATCACAGCCTGGTTCATGTTGTCAATGTTATCAGACATGTGGGCATTGATCTCATTTTCGTCGTTAGGAGAGGAGTGAGATAAGATCTACCCTGTGGAAATGAGTTCGTGAGCGTGAGGCCAGTGTTGTAGGAGATAAGTTGTTGATTTGATTGAATGTAAGCCCCAGCTAAGTTGAAATTCATTCACAGTAGTTTCCAGGATAGGTACGATTCCTCTTTTAATTGTTACGGCTTTTGAAATCAAGACGCCTTGGTAGTGAAGCATTTTGATCTATTGGCAGTGCGTCCATATCACTTGAGTTTACTTCATCCCGTCATTGTAAAATTTGAATGGGTATGTTAGTTTTCATCCTTAAATCAAGCACAAATTCAACAACTGCGAATCTGAGGAGTATTGCCGGTTATTATGCAATTAAAAGAAGCCCCGTCCACTGTTGGGGACTACATGATTGTGCATTCTTTCTCTCGTTTTTCACTGCCAGTTGTTACTCCTGTATCTGTACGCTTCGACCATCTATGGCACCGATTACTTCCAACTCTAGAGTGAGAAGCCGTATTTGGAGATGGGTTTGAATTGGTGTGAGGTAGGGGAGGATTAACAGCTGGTAGATATGCTTGCTGTGTAGCGGCAACTTCATAAGATGGAGGCGGGGGAGAGAAAGGAATTTCAGATTGTAAAACATTTTGACTTAACAGGTTAAGATTACTTCTCCTAGGCGGGATTGCAGGTCTTGCCCCCAAGCTGTTTTGGGGACTTAGTTGGTGCCTGCCGTCTACGTGACTGCGTCGACGGCTTTTAACTCGAGCACTCTGTTGTTCCTCTTCTTGAATCTGAAGAGCTAAGGCAAGATCATGATCTTCTTGCTCTAACTTTAGAGATCTCGGTGAACTGTTTTGTAAATTTGTTCTATTTGATGAGGAAGTTTGATCCGGAAGATCCTTGATATTAGTCGGTGATGTAGATGAGCCCGCTCTCACATCACTAACCAGTCGAAAGTCTCCGGTAAAGAACTCTGAAAGTTCTCCAGTAACATTTACTAATGACTCCCATACTATCTCCTCATGTTTGGCATAGCCCATATCTGTTACTAATTGTAGTAATTTGAGGGTCTTTGGATGTCGATAGAGGGTGGAGAAATGATCATTTCGAAATAAAATCGCCACAGATCCAGGAGATATAGACGTACTGATAGTGTCAAGACCGTATTGAGTAAGTTGCGTGGCGTTGAAGCTAAGAAACCCTTTAATGAGTGAAATGTCTTGGAGAACACTTTGCTCTTCTGAGTTAAGTCCTTCCCGACTAAACTTGCACTCTAAAGCCTCCTCATTTATTATCATATTCTGTGCTTCTTCATACGTTTTAGCAGACCTAGAGAGAGCAAAATATTCGGGGGACTCGGGCTGCGGTAGCCAGCCATGAACTAAGGGGATTTTAAAAGCACTATAAAGGCGCACTTCGCGAGTTTCTTCAAAAGTGCCCATTGATGAAACTTCACATTCTGTAACGTGATCTTGTGGGGTAGAGTTTTGAGTTTTACTCGTTGACTTTCTTGAAGAGGCTGTAACAAAGCATGGATTAACGTTCATGCCTGTGTGGAGAGATAAAAGGAAAGAGTAGAGATCCGTTACATCAGGTAATTCATTTGAAGGGTTACTTCGGCGTCCCGACATAAGCTCGTCGAACACAGCGTCGAGAAGTAGGCCAAGACTAATTTGTTCGCGAGACCTTAAGGTATTTATGAGTGGAGTATTCAAATTTGAAGGTGTGGATAATGTAAGTGAGTTTACAAGAGCCAGCAAGGGACAAGGACCGTTGGCGTTCTGAATCAAAATTGGGGTGACTATGAAACTATTGGAAACATTGTCGTTGATCAATTTTATTTTTCTGACATCATACATCTTTTCTTTTTGCTTGCGAGAATTGGGTGTAGAGGAAGTACTTGAATCAGAGTTAATCATTTCTTGAGACCTTGGGGGAAGAGAGGGTGTGTTTTTATTTGGTATGCTTTCAGCTAATGCGCCATTTTGAGACAAGATTAGATTATTACGTGAATTTGTGATCGTGGATGTTTGGTCATTGGGTATCGCATTTCCTGGGCCTTCATGCCTCGTGGATGGACTAGCTGTCAAATCATGAATTTTGTGCGAGATCTTCTGTGTTTGAGTTGATATACTCTCAGTTGCACTATCCGCCGATAGCTCATGTATTTCTGGTGGCTCTGACTTCTTTTCATTCTTATGTTTAGGTTGAGGTTGAGGTATTTCGTATCTTAGAGTGATATTTGTAGGAAGTTTAATATGTCTTTCGTTGTTTGCATTTAAGTTCAATGGTATGTCATCAGATGTTACATAGAACTTGTCGTCGGAAGTTTGACCCGTTATATTATGTCTTGGCGCGTTGAGCGGATTAAATACCTGTCCAAATGAAGGTCCAGTATCTGCATGGGAATTAAAAATGCAAATTCTTCTCGTTAGAAATCCGACTTACCTGCTATCGAGGAAAGCTTTGTCGTGGAGTCAAAGTATGAGTTTATAGAGTTCTCTAAGTCTGATGTATCCCAACTTTCCACATGGATCTCTTCAATATAACCACTGAAATGATTCTTTCCCGAGTACGGTGCACTGGAAGAGACTACGTCGGAATACCTTTTCTGTAGTCTGTTATTATCCGAGTGGATGTCATCAGTCCCAACTCTTAGAGGCGGAGGTATTTCTGAATAGGAGAGGTTTTTAGACGGGAATGACGCGCGATTTCTACCCGGCTTGGCACCACGAGATGGACCAAATTCAGTGGGTAGATGTGGGCTTTGAAAGTAATGTTCGCGACGTGTCGGGATTTCTTCATCGGGAGTGACTGGATATGGGGGAATAACGATTGGTGATGATTGAGGCACTGGTTTTCGAGTAACCATATTTAAATCACTGAAGACTTCAATAGACGCTTGAAGCTCACAATTCGAAGATATCACAAGACCAAGTGTCTGGATACAAACTTAGGTGGGATTCTGAAGCTTTGTCTATTGTTGACCAAATATACCGCGTTGAGACAATTACACACCTAGCAGTTTAGGAATTGATATTTGAGGTTATTGACTCAGCCCCTATTTTTACTTCATGGCTTAACATATATTAAGGTTTGCAGATGAAGACGGTAATCAAATATTGCGCCCTTAGCGATATGTACCGGTATTCCTCAGTTGCAGGGAATGCTGGGTAGCAAGGGTAGAGCTTGTTAATAGCTAGAATTAGGTTTGTACGCCATTGTTAAAAGATACAGGATTAAAACGAACAAAATTATTTTAAGCCATTTATAGTTCTTAACCAATTAACCACCCTCTCCTTGGGGTAGTAATTTTGCAGTGGGGAAATATGGGTCTGCATGTCGCTTCAGGGGTTATAGCCCTACTAGTCCCATGATCTGCAAATATCTATTATTTTGGCCTTAGTTATCGGGCTATTATTTGCATAAGTCGATTTCTCCTCAGAATCATAAACCTCATCCTTCACACATCTCCTTTATTCACACACTCAACGGCTTGTTTAACTATTATCGTTATTATTGATACTGTCATCATCAAGTGATAGACTTGATGGTTTAATCTATTTCATATTACATCAAATTATCATAATTAGCTGTTGGGTATTAGGTATCCTCAGCTTTTTTAAATAAACTTTCCTCCTTACCTCAGCCAAGGTATTCAATTCGGAAGACAGTGACTTAAATTCTATTAAATTTACACCAGACATGGAATCATCACGGCCGCCTTAATCTCCACCTTCGACACCTAGACGCAAACACTTGTCAAGAGACCAATGCCTGCAAGTAAGTGTAAAATTAGGGAAGAATTTGACTGAAATTTAACTAATACTTTAGATAATGGCTCTGTATGAAGGCGGTAAAAACCAAACCCAAATTGCGGCACAACTTGAGATTTCTAGGGGACAGGTTTATTATTTATACGCCGCGGCTCTGTCACACCGAAAAAGAGGAAAGGTCCTCTACCGAAACTCTCAACTAAGGCTGTCGACGGAATTGATAAGTTCATTAATGAATCCTATGAAGATCGAAGGATGAGTCACATGGAACTTGCTTCGGGGCCATTCAGTCACCTGGGTGTCAGCGAGCGCGTCATCAAAAGCGAATTACAGAAGAGGGGTTACAGGCGTCATCCTGCTCACAACAAGCCTCCAGTCTCCGAACTAACTAGAAGGAGGCGCAGTGAATGGGCTTCAGCTCATATTGACTTGACCGTAGAAGACTGGAGATCGATTCTTTGGACGGACGAAACCTGGGCTAAAGACGGTCAACACACTATAGACTGGATCACAAGGACGGTTAGTACAATGCTTTTTGGTGTGAAAGACTTTCTCTCTCTAATAAGTTGACATAAACCAACCAGGAATTCCATATCACGTGTGTTGGTGATAAGATAAGAAAGAAAAACGGTTGGATGTTCTGGCGATCCTTTGCAGGGTCAGAGAAAGGTCCTAGCTTGTTCTGGGAAAAAGAGTGGAAGACTATCGACTCCGAAAAGTACTACTCTAAGATAGTACCTTTAATTGACGGTATAGTCTCGATGTGACCTTGGCTCTTTGTGATGCAAGATAATGCTCCTGCTCACGCTTCTGAAAGAACGATAAAAGAGTTCCAGGAGAGACATACAGATCCTAGCAACTGGCCACCCTATTCGCCAGATTTGAATCCGATTGAAGCAGTTTGGGATAAAATGAAAGATTATGTCCAAGAGAGATATCCGAGCCTGGGTCGGGGGAAGCAGCGCACCCACGACGAGTTGCGGGCTATCGTACAAGAAGCATCGAATCCTGTGCCTGATGAATATCTTGATGATCTGATAGAAAGTATACCGAAAAGGTGTCGAGCTGTGTTGGAAGCTGAAGGAGGACCAACTAAATATTGATTCTCAGTAATTTCTAAAGTAGTCCTTGATAGTTGTCTGCTTCTGCTTGTTGTCTTCATGTAAATTTGGAGTCAAATTTCCTTATTCGTGGGTTTGGTAGTTAGCTAGATAAATTTAGCATCAATGCACAATTTTATGCAGCCAATCATCATACAAATTGGGCTTAGAGGCAAGGAAGACCCACTGCAAAATTCTTCTGTCAGAGAAAATTGTCATACAAAAAGTTTGAGGAAATTTCATAAACTTTTCTTAAATACAGGGGCTAAACTCCATTTGTTTAAAGACCATACCAAATTAGGCCTAGTAGACCCTTACAAAACCCCTGTCTTAGACCCACTGCAAAATTACTACAGTAAAACTTCTGTAAGGCGATAGTGGATCCCGATTTAATTATTGAAAAGATTCATTCCAATTTTGCCGTGTATATTTGCGATACTTATCCATGCAGGTAGATTTGCGAACAGGGATAAGTATTGCAAATATACACGGCAAAATTGAAATAAATCTTTTCAATAATTAAATCGGGATCCACTATCGCCTTACAGAAGTTTTACTGTACTCTAAGGGTAGGGTATTATAGGGGGTCGAGGTTAAGTAAAGTCGCCTGTCATTTACAGGGGATTTTTTGCCGATATTTACCCAAACGTAGTAATCTACCGTGTTGGTTACGATTAAGCGAAGCCGAATATGGTAAAGCTTAAAACTTAGTTCAAAAATAAGGTGAGAGAAATTGAGGTCGACGAAAGTGAAGTCGCCTGTCTCTCCCCACTTTGTCTCGCACTAAGCCTAAAAAATCGAGTTCATACGTCATATTAAAACTTGCAACTCAGTTTTGCTGTTTATACAGATTTTTCAGCCTAATATGAAATATATAGGACCCCCGTTTGCATTCAATACTTCCTCACATCCTCTAGCCATACTCCCAATCAGTTTTGTGAGCTTTTCCTCTGTTGTACTATGGTACCACATGCCTCTAGCACAATGGGTCGAATCTCCACCCTGTTCCGCTGTCTCGTCCGCTCAAACTCCGGATATCGTTCTTGTATGTAGTATTTCATCATACTCCGTACATTCTTGAACGGATTTAATTCAGGAGAGTTAGCAGGCCAGGGTATACATTCAACTCCATTGGCATCGAGAAACTCCCAAGCCGGACGTCCTCTATGAACAGAGGCGTTGTCGTGCATAAAGACATAATCATGGCCCGTCTCTTCCTCTTTACTCTGATCCAATTACCTATCCTTGGGAGGATATGTTCACTGTATCCTTCAGAGGTCATACTTCCCCAATCCCGCTCCCAAAAGACACAAGGACCTCGTTCGATTCCCGCGAAGCTTCCCCAGAACATCCAAGAGTTGTTCTTCTTGTAATGATCGATAACACAAGTGTCATCAAAGTCTTGGCCCCTCTTTTGACGATGTTGGAGTCCGAGATATTTTTGGAAATGAATAAGATTAGACTAACCTTTCTGGTAACATATCCAGACATTATTCGACTATCGTTTATCCATGTCTCGTCACTCCAAAGAACTCGTGGCCACCCTTGACGTCAATTCACATGCAGTTCGCTCCACCATATTCGGTCCGCACGATGATTTTCAGAAAGCGGGGGAGAGCTACGTGGAATTGGACGCTCATAACCTCGTTTTCTGAGCGCATTCTGAATAGCGTATTCACCGACATCTAACGACGAAAGTGGAGAGCCAGTTCAAGAAACGATATTTGCCGAGTTTTCCGCGAAGAACAAACAAGTGCTTCCAACTCATCAACTTGGACTGAGCTTAAAAGCTGTGGACGTCCTGTCCGAGGTTGGGGAGAGGCACGACCAGATCTGACCGTTTTCCTAACTTGAAGGATTGTGACTTCAAGTTGATCTGCTATTTCTCCATTAGAGAGTCAGGCTCTGTGGAGTGTGAGTATCTAAATGTAGTTAATTTATGGGGAAAGTTTTCTTGTAACTGATTTCCTGTAATTACCTGCAATCTTGGATCTCGAGTAAGATAGAGCGCACGTCTGCTAACAGGTGGAGTGATTTGAGTATTCATTCTGCTAAAGTTTTTGTTAGCAATGAGATACATTTATCTGTCTGATTGGAAATTACATATTTGTATTGACTCATGAAACTCATTGTATTTTCTATCGCGCTAAAGATTTAGTAAAGTTTGTGAAATGAAGGAAAATATTGTTCCAGATATCTAGTGAAAATTGAGGTCAGCGAATATGAGCAGAGCCGGGCTTGGTAGAAACGAGTTTAATGGATACTTTGGAAGAAATGAGACTTGGCACAGAAAATTATGTAGTAGTACTGGGATGCCCTGGTATAGGGACTTCGCCGTGCCTTCACCCCCTGCTGTTTAAGGCTGACAAACTCGTTGCATGCCAACCCCTGTCGATTATGCGAAGACTTCACTTACCCTTGACCCCCTGTATTACTCACTCTCCTATCCTGAGAAATATTCCTGTTAATAAATGACGATCAAAATCCGCTAGGCAAACTCTGGATACCACGTTCATGAAGAGGGCCCCACGTTTAAACTCAGTTATTGGAAGGGATAAAGAATTGTCAGTAATATATTTTGCTTTGCCAGAGCGGATTCACGCCTTTCTAGAACTTTTCTAGGCCATCAGCAAGCGGCTCACTGTGAAGACGGCAAATATCTCGAACATGGACGAGAGGGGAGTCACACTGGACGTTTTAACTTAAAATCGGGTGGATTTAAGTAGCAAGAAAAAGAAGACGTAGATCAAGTCTCCAGGAAATAACGAGTGGGTGTTAGTAATTAACTCGATCTTAGCCGCAGGTCGACGTGGTGGATATCCTTAGGCTCAAAGTCTACAAGCGTCCTGGCTTCCTTCAGAATCTGTGTTAGATTGGCTCTCTACCACTTAAAAGAATGGCTAGGTATCAAAAACTTCAGGGAAGGAGTTGATACGTCTCATCTTTACAAATGAGCCAGCATCTCAGTTCCATCAACTTCGTCTCCAACTTCTCGACGATCACGGCAGCCACGTAGATTTTGAATTTCTGTGGTTTTGCAAACATAATGGTATCGAGCTTAAATTCTTACCTCCGCACACAACTTACGTCTTACAGCCTCTAGATTAATGAGTTTTCTCTGTCGTAAAGCCAAAATATAGAAATCAGATCCGTGGGCTACCTCGTCTCAACAACTCTGCGCCTATTGAAAGGGAATGATATGTTTAATACTACGAAAAATCTAGTGATCAATGTATTTCTGTGATTGTGATTCGAGCCGGCAGACGCGCCGCAGGTATCTATCCATTCAATATAGGTCAGGTGATAAAATCTTCCCAAATATTGTGCCTCCTTGTCACCCCTCCAACGCAGTCTCAGGCTCAAGAATCCCTAGATCTAATTTATCGAACGCCACAGAGAGCCCATAATCTACACGTAGCTCGAAAACCGCTGAAAAAATCCGAAAATCTACCTTGATCCGCTGGACTCGCACAACAAATAGCAGGTAAAACATTCTGAACGGCAAATTTTCGAGTAACACGGCATGAGGAACAATTATCTCAGCTCAGATATCAACGCCAGACCACCATCACCACGAGAAAGCACTAAAAGATACAAATCGACCATAATAAAAGGCTTGCTGACATAGATTTTAAAAAGAGTGCGATTGATGATGCTATTGTTGTAGAAACTGGGCGTTCCTTATCTACCGTACAGCGAGCAGTGTCAGTCACTCCATGCGTAGAGGCGACACCAAGTTTCGAATCTATATATAGTGAATGGCAATTAGAGTAGAATTTTTAGAAATGGAAAGGCATTTTGATGGGAAGTTTTTAGTGCGGTGCACAATAACTATATAGCCAAGCTTATCTTTACATCATCGTTTATTCGAAGATTTGCCTTGAGCAATAGACCTGGATTCCCCCAACTTTGCCAATTTCCCACTCACGTATCTTATCATTTTCTAAGTCAACCGCGAGATTCCAGAAAATTTCTGATCAATTCGCAAGCCTTAAGCTTAAAATATTTTCGAGATAAATAATGTGAACATTCAGGCAGTTGATTCATTTTAGCCAGCTTTATGTCTACCTGTCGGTCCCCTCGTCGCCTCGCACCACAGACCTCAGACCTCAGAGCGATTATACCTCGGCGGGCGAAAATCTCAACCGATATCAAAAAGTACAAATACGTGGCTAATTTCAACTGTTACCAGCCACAAAATTTTCATCTTTACGAATGTTGACTTTACACGAAGCCCGACACGGTCCGATATACGTTGCTCTAACACCAGGAATAATGCTATATGAATTAGAATTATAATCCCTAAGTAATATTGAACCTCCAGAAAAAGGAAGTTCCCTCCCTCCAAACTATTATCTGTTTAAGTTGATAAGCTAGAAAAGATGTTTGCGCGACTCGCAAAAATCGACAGATGTCGTATCTCTATATGGCATCAAAGTTTTTCGGGCGAACGAGTGTTAATGCACTGTCTGGCCTTCCCTTGTAAAAAGAATTTTGACGCCATCTCGCAAAGCCGAAGCCTCCCACAATCGAAATTAAAGGAGGTTTCGGAGAGTTTGGTCTGAGGTACCCATCCACTGGACTACAGGGGATCGGATACCCGTGCTCTAAAGCGATTGGAACTACACGTATGTTGGTGATAATCACATAATGTATACCTACGTCACACAGAAGTTTGGCCTCCCTGTCTCTCATTTAATGAATATTTTGGTATTTTTGAAAGGCGTCAGATGGAAAACAAAGGCGGATAGTGCAGTGATACACCGTATGGAGCATTCATCCAAGAAGAGTCAGGGTAGCCTTTTTTTAAAGTCATTCTTGTGTATGCAGCCTTTGGGCTAACTTGATGTGATGGGCACTCACACTCAAATATCATTTGTAGACATAACTCATAGTCAGGCGCCTTACAGCCCTTTCAAACCCCAACCGTTTATGTCTACCGCAGTAAGTCTACCACCCTAGATTCCGCCACCCTTCACCCAAGTGAAACCATAATTTCAATCCAAAATAACTCCCCACCTATACTTACCATTATGAAATCTTCAGAGATCCGAATTCAAATTACATTGGACGGCCTAGAAACCGGAAAATATAGCAATTTCAGTGAGGCCGCGAGATCAGAAGATGTGCCCAGAACAACTCTTAGAGAAACGTATAACGGTGGAGTTTCCCATGTGTTAAGTGCGGAAATCCAACAAAATTTGAGTAACGAGCAGGAGAATTTGTTGGTGCAGTGGATAATGGATCTGGATCAGGCAGGACATGCCCCTTCATTCGCTAGCGTTAAAGCAATGACCTCGTAATTCGATGTGGAAATTCTACAGATGCTTTACCTGGAAAGAATTCGATGACCAGGTTTATAAAACGACATTTTAGTATCAAATCAAAGATCGGGATAAAGCTAGAAAGACAGAGAGCAAATTCTGTAACTGAGGAAGGAATTTTAGAATGGTTTAACCGACTAAAAGCCGTGATTGACAAACCTTCAATCAAGTCGGATGATATGTGGAATGCTGATGAGCATGGTTTCGCTTTAGGCATTGGATCTAATGGCAGAGTTGTTGGATCTTCATCTTCAAGATCTACTGTGGTCAAGCAGCCTGGAAATAGGGAGTGGCCGATAATTCTAGAGGGAATATCAGCTGCTGGACAGAGGATGAAACCTCTTGTCATATTTAAGGGGAAAAATCTCAGTTGTGATGCGCCGGTGTGTTAGGCGAGGTAAGAGGCACTACACACAGGTCGCTGGATAGGCAGGAGAGAGCACGGACGGTACTCGAGGGTAATTTAAGCGAGGTTAACGCGGATAGCGTTCAACGGATTGGGGAGCGAAGAGGTGACGGGAGGTCACTAGGATGACGGGACGAATGTGGAGAGGTCTTTTAGTTATTAACCTAATCGGTGGAGACAGAAAACAAAGCGTAGCGACTGTCACAGATCAAGTAATAAAACAATGGGCCTTCAAGTAGATGATGGTATTCTATAACTCGATTATGGAGAAGTAACATACACGTAGGCTAGACTAATATTTATATAAACTTCCCACCCAAGTAATGCCTTATCCGTCAGGAATAAGATTCTTATCCACCCAACTCTAGAAGGTTCCTTATACTTCCAATACTGTCTTCAACAGCTGAACCATGTAGAATGTTCTACCGAGCTCTTGCCCCATGTCGATCGACAGTCTGTGCTCAAGGGTCAACAAGCGGTACCTTCTGGAAGGTTCTCTCTATGCTCAAGTCTCAGATCACGGTTGTAATCATAGCCTACGCTTAGTCAGCGCAGGCTACAGGAAGCAATCGGCTAGCAAGCCGTCACAATTCCCCTCCTCCTCTTCTTGTGGTGAATAAAATCTATTTTGATCTTTTCCGTTTCGACCTCCGCTTCTCAATCATATGTTTTTCGGCTGGCCCGACAAAAGTACCCGCGCTTTGTTCATGGGGGACCATCATATTTATTAATTGAGCCGTTAGTGTTCTCAAAGCTAACCAATGCGGTAGTACCTTTAAGATTCTCAATTGGCTCCCAGGTTGGATCTACCCAGCCAACCCATTTAACCAGGGCTTGCCGATATGATCCCCTTCCACGGCGAACTGTTCTTGCCCTCAATATGGATTCTACTTCATATTCAGGCTCTTCTAAATAGTCCACAATGGGTGGATTTTGTGTATCATCAGAAACTTGGCTAGGGAACTTATCACATCCTGCACGTTTGACTAATTCAACATGAAAACATTTGCGGATGTTGCCTGGGACATTTAGCTCCACTGTAAGCGCGTCAGGAACGGCTGTGACCTCGCATTTTGCATGTAGCCACGCAAGTTTCTTTGATAGTTGTGGGGTACTGATGTGTCGTAAGTCAAGCCAAACTTTATCCCCAACTTGAAACTTCTCTGGTTGGCGACGTAGTCTGTTAGCATTTTGCTCGGCTCTTTGCTGTGCAGACGCCATTGCAGCCTGCGCAAAGTCCTGCGCGTCCTTCAATCTTTGAACGTAAGCCGTAGCTGATAACTGTCCTGGATGACGCAAATTTTGGTCTAAAGGTGGCGTTGGCTCCATTAGGGGATCAAGCTCATATCCGTGCCTTAAAAAGAATGGGCTGATTCCACCAATAGCTGAGTTAGGTCTACCGTTAAGGGCGAGTTGAGCCATGGGAAGAAGATTCATCCAGTCGTCCTGTGCGTAAGACGTGAAAACTCGAAGGTACTTGTAGATCTCCTAATTTGCTTACTCACTAGCATTGGACTGAGGATGGTAAGATGTAGTCAGACGTTGCGTTATCCCAGTGAAGTGACAAAAGGCCTTCCAAAAATGGCTTGTCCAATCGCTACCCCTATCGCTGGTTAGATATCGAGGAAAACCAAAGTATCGGTAATAGCGATCAATAAAGGTTTTTGCACAGTTTTCAGCCGTCATTGAACTGGTCCCGAACACTAGGATATCTTTGGATAGACAATCGGTAATTATCATGATATTTGTACATCCGTCAGATGGTGGGAGATCTGTGACGAAATCAATAGTTAAGTCAGTTCCAATACGCTCAGGAATTGGAAGCGATCGCAAGAATCCGGCTTTAGCTTCACGCCACACGGTAGTCCGTCCACAAACGTCACAATTCCGAATAAATCGCCGAACTGACTCCCGTAATTTTGGCCAAAACCATCGTCGGAGTACTAGTCCTACCATCGTGTCTCTTCCTGGGTGTCCCGTCAGATGACTATCGTGAATTTTTTGCAT
Organism: Podosphaera xanthii; assembly: GCA_028751805.1. Classification (NCBI taxonomy): domain Eukaryota; kingdom Fungi; phylum Ascomycota; class Leotiomycetes; order Helotiales; family Erysiphaceae; genus Podosphaera; species Podosphaera xanthii. Next base: position 2,244,953 of record JAPWIX010000013.1, on the reverse strand, counting down.
TATTGATGTTCGTAGGGGCTCATAGTCTGGTACCCAGATCCTATTTTCTCGGCCGCGAAGCACACCATCTGCAGCTACCGTACACTCTGCAATATTAGCAGATAATTTATGCGCTAGGTCAGGTGGAAACCCGCGTTCTCCGGCGCGAACCGCATCTCGCGCTTGCCGCCAACACTTATCGTAAATAACCCCCTGTCTCCAGAGGTTCTGTACTTCATTGTCTTCAAATAATCTTGCCAGAGCAGCCGGATCATCCTCATTGTCTAAACTTTCGACAGCAGTAACAGTTGCTGGGCTGGCGGAAAGTGGTGGCAACAATTGCATGATGCGACCCACTGTACGTTCATCACTTAAGCCGGTTGGCTTATCCTGGTCCCGCCGAGATAAAGCGTCGGGACGGTCGCTTATATTTCCGGGCCGCCACTCAAGTGTGAAATTAAACTGTTGTAATACGTCATTGTAGCGCACTTGCCGTTCGCTGAGGAGACGTTTGGTCGTGAAATACTTTAGGTTTTTATGATCAGTTAATATCTTAAAAGGCTTTGCTGTTGACATCAACTCCGCCTTCCACTCTTGTAGACATGCTACAATTGCATGCATTTTCTTGTCATGGATGGGGTAATTTGCTTCAGCGCTGTTTAGCCGTTTCGAGAAATAAGCAATTGGGCGTATTTGTCCTTGCAAATCAACTTGAGAAAGACAGCCCCCAATCGCATAACCTAAGCTATCAGCCTCCAAGATTGTCTCGCGTTCAGGGTCCCATTGCGCCAGGACCGGTTCAGAGGCAAAAATCTTCTTCAATCGTTTAAACGCCTTATCTTCTTCGTCACCCCATTTCCATTCTACATTTTTCTTAGTTAATTCGGTCAGTGGAGCTGTGATATCAGAGAACCCTTCAACAAAGCACTGGTAAAAATAGGCAAAGCCAAGAAAAGACCTCACCCCTTTTACTGATGTTGGTGCCTGCCACTCCGAAATAGCCTTCACTTTAACCGGGTCCACCGCAACACCCTCTCCCGCTTTCACAATAAAACCGAGATATTTGACTTTCTGACACAAAAACTCACACTTATCGATATCAAGGTAGAGCCCAGCTTTACCGAGTTTATCCAATATGCCACGAACTGTCTTCCAATGACCTTCTTCAGTACCGTCCGTATACGCCAGAATGTCGTCGACGTAAGCTATTGCATCAATATCTAGATGCTCCCGGAGTTGTTCATTTATATATCTTTGGAAACTTGCAGGCGCATTGACAAGACCAAACGGGGTAACTAACCATTCAAACAATCCTAGCCGACAGCGAAACGCAGTCATCCACTCATCCCCTTCTCTGATTCTTACTCGATGGAAAGCTGACTTAACGTCTAGCTTTGTAAACCAGCGTGCCTTTGATAATTGGCGCAAAGTCTCTTTAAACAAAGGGAGTGGGTATCGATCTGGAATTGTTGCAGCGTTCAGCCCCCGATAATCGACACAGAGACGGAGGCCTCCATTCGGTTTCTTTGCAAACAAAACTGGAGCTGCTGCAGGCGAACTGCTAGGTCTAATCCAGCCTTTCTTTAAGAGGTCTGTTAGAGTTTTACGAAGCACCAGGAGTTCTTCCCGAGACATGTTGTAGATAGGTCCGCAGGGCGGTGACATCGATTTTCCGTCTTCTTGTCGGAGATTAATGGCGTGATCCAGCTTTCCTCTCAGCAGGGGTAAATCGTTTGCTCCCTTGTCATCCGAGAAAAGGTATGCAAAATCCTTAAGTTGATCTGGCAGGCGCTTTCTAGCCTCTTCTATTGACAAGCTAGGTTTCTGACGCAGGGCTTTATTGATATCCTCTAGGGATGCTCTGCAAATCGGGACTGACTTGGCCATGGTTGTCATTGTGTTGACTGAAGTCATCCTTGGGCGTGCAATATTTCTGAGTTGTTGACGCCATTTCTTCGCGCTGTACACTGAGCCACCACTCCTTCGAAGATCCAACCTTTGCTCCTTTGCGTGGATTACCGCATCCTGGTCCTCTAGCCATCTTTTGCCTAGAATCATCTGATGCGTGCTGTTTGGAACAATATACAACCACAGCTTTTCAGTCACAAATCCATCCAAATCTAAAAGTATACATGTGATGCAATCAACTATCGACTTTTCTGTCACCGATTGCTCAGCGGCCGTCTCTAGTAAACGTGGGGAAATGGGAACGCGCGGCAGCTTTAGTTCAGAAGCAAGTTTATCTTCGATGATACCCGAACACAAACATCCATTATCTATTAAAGCTTGTATCATAGTCTCATCGTTAATCAAGGCGTTAACTAGGAATGGTGTTGTATTCATACTTGTTTCTTGACTAAAATCTGCATTGGGCTCCTGAACGCGACTAAATTCAGGAGCTACAAGTTTTCCGAAACCATATTCTCATCTCCTGCATCCTCTTCAATCTCTTCATACAATTTGGGATCCAAACCTGAAAAATTCACCCTAACGTCACCTCGATTTTTAGTTCTCGGGCTTTCTGCAGGGAGCAGTCTGCATCTACGAGTATTACACCCCTTTTGTTCACACCGGAAACATCTCCCTTCTCTACGAAGCCTTTCAATCTGATCCGGCGATTTCCACTTGGCCCGTAAGGGTTTTCCATTGGGACCCCTCAACACATTAGATGCATATATTCCGCTCATCGGTGTATCACCTTCGTGGTCTAACTCTTGAACAGGCTTCCTAACAAAGTTTGGTTTTTCGAAACTCATTCCAGTTCCGTGCTCACCCATTCCAGATCGTTCTTTGTTTACACTCTTTCCTAGGCCTAAATTTCCACCAAAAGGGAGATAGACAGGGTTCGGTCCTCTTGCCAAGTCATCGTACCTATGGGCAACATGTGTCACGATTCTCACCCACTCAAAATAGTCGTCTATGGGTAGAAGGTGATTGCCAGCTAACGCAACCCGCATGGTTTGGTTTAGGGTGCCGGATAGCATCGTTATCTTGCTTTCATCCGGCCATCTATCCCCATTGGCCTCAGTTAATTTGTTGGCCCAAGTGGGAAAGAACGAGCTCCACTTCTGCCTTGGCCCCATTTTCATGTCATTGAGTTCTGCCCTAGATCGTGCTAGCCTTGTCGTATCCCAATTGCTGCGGTCCAGGAAAGCTATAAAATCTTCAGGCTTTTCTTCCCCATTTAAACCACCTGCTTCGAAGTAAGCCCCAGCTTGTCGTTGAGCTTTCCCTTCCAAAGATTCGTAGATCTTAAGAAAAACATAAGAGTCAGTGTACTCAAATGTATTCCAATCCAACTTTAGTGCCGATAGGAGCGCCCTTCGCCACGCCGGGTACGTTGTCTTATCGCCGGAGTACCTTGGAAACTTAGTAGCTTTTCTGTTCGTTGTCCTTTGCGCAGGGTCCTTAAGTATTACAACCTTTGGGGTCATGTCTGGAGCCGTCCGATAAGGTGTGCCGTCGTCGAGTCGCTGTCGAAGCTCTCTGATTTCCATTCTTAGATCGATTACCTCGTCTAAGGCCGAAGGAGATAGAGAATTCGCGTTTCCTGCCATGTCTGCTGTCGTCACGCTTCAAATGTTTGTCGTCGTATGGTCGTCGTCGTATAATCGTCGTCGTAATAACTCAATGATAATCGAGTTATATGTCACAGATCAAGTAATAAAGCAATGGGCCTTCAAGTAGATGATGGTATTCTATAACTCGATTATGGAGAAGTAACATACACGTAGGCTAGACTAATATTTATATAAACTTCCCACCCAAGTAATGCCTTATCCGTCAGGAATAAGATTCTTATCCACCCAACTCTAGAAGGTTCCTTATACTTCCAATACTGTCTTCAACAGCTGAACCATGTAGAATGTTCTACCAAGCTCTTGCCCCATGTCGATCGACAGTCTGTGCTCAAGGGTCAACAAGCGGTACCTTCTGGAAGGTTCTCTCTATGCTCAAGTCTCAGATCACGGTTGTAATCATAGCCTACGCTTAGTCAGCGCAGGCTACAGGAAGCAATCGGCTAGCAAGCCGTCACAGCGACACTATGCTGACCGGAGTGAACTACTTATACCCAAATTTATACCCCAAAAGAAAACATAAGGCTAGAAGAAAATTCAGAAACAAAAGAAAAAATAAGCCCGAGACAATGAATTATGAAATCCTGACATTACCCCCCCCCTTTGTTCAGGTCACGAGCTCCTGCGAGCGTGGAGCATTTGGATATGAGTCGTGAAATTCTGTTAGAAGATCCGGACAGCCGTCAAGATGTTCATAAGGTTCCCATGTCGTATCATTGTCCCCTGTCCAGCGAACTAGATACTGTACTTTATTTCGTCGGATTCGCGAATCTAGGATAGCTTCTACTTCATAGACTTCGTGTCCCGAGGGAGAGATCTCCAGTGGTGGTTGTACTGAGGTTTGCTGGGACGGAAATCCAACGTGGGCGGGACGCAGGAGGCTAACGTGGAAGTTATTATCAATATTGAATTGAAACAGTAGGTCGAGTTTCGCGACAAGCGGAGTTTTCATAGAGATTATTCGCCATGGACCAGCCCGGACATGGTCAAGTTTTTTCGATGGTCTTGCGAGGGCTAAATTCTTGAGAGAGAGGTACACTAAATCATCTACCTTGTATCTTGGGGCAGGAAGATGTCTATCGTTGGCATAGCTTGACTGATAAGCCTGGGCAAGTGTAATGTGTTCTGCACAGTGTTGGACTATGGACTCCATGCGGGCTATGAATTCTGGGGTTCCGCGAGACTCGGAGCATTCTGACTCTGGTCTAAAATCAAGACGAGGGTGATGCCCAAAAGAGACGAAGAAAGGAGTTACGCCTGTGGATGAATTTACATGATTGTTGCAACAAAATTCGGCTAGCGGCAAATGTTTTACCCAGTCATCCTGGTGGTAGTTTACATAATGGCGTAGGTACACTTCCAAGGTTTTATTTGCTCGCTCAGTCTGACCATCTGTCTCCGGGTGATATGAGGTTGACAATTTGTGTTCAATTTTCAGTCGGCAACAGATTTCTTTCCAAGTCTTGTCAATGAAGGCGCGGCCTTGATCGGAGATGAGGGAGTCAGGTAAACCAGCGAAGCGGATGAAATGATTAAGAAAGGCTTCGGCTGTGTCATAGGCTGACGGTCTTTCTAATGGTTTAATCCAGACTCGCTTTGTGAGGCGGTCTACGATTTGCAAGATGAATCAATAAGAAAATCCCCTCACTTGGCATATGGGTAGAGGGCCAACGAAGTCAAGAGTTAGATGGCGGAAAGAAGCTTGAGGAGCGGGTAAAGGTTGTAGGAATCCATGGGGTTTTTGAGTCGCCGGATTGTTCCTTTGACATGCCTGACACCCCTGAGCATACTTAGATGAGTCTTTATGGCACTCGGGCCACCAGTAACGGCGGCTCAACATACCGTAGAGAGCAGCTGCTCCACGATGACCATTTAGGGGAGAGTTGTGAAGCTGTTTCAATATATCTTCGCGAAGTGCTTGGGGGACATATTCTTTATCGTTGAGAGAAAATGAGTGCTGGGCTAGGGCACAGCTTGCTAATTGAATATCTGTACGTTTCGCCCTGGGGTCCTTTAGTGCAGAGCGAATTTCTTGACAATACTTATCTTGGTCGCATTGCTGCTCCCATTCCTCGATTAGAGGTGCTATACTAGGTGTGAGCTGCTCAACTTCCACGGAGTCAGGATGGTTTAACGGATTGATTTCGAGACGGCGAAGGATTTGCGATGGCTTGAGAAGTGTTTGGAACTGTTGAGAATTGCGAGCGTCGTTGTCACTGGAGGGCTTATCGGCATTGATTCTAGTCAGTGCATCGGGTTTACCCCCAAATTTTCCGGGCCGGAAGACAATTTTAAAATCGAAATCCGCAAGTGGCTCATTCCAACGAACTTGTCTACGATTGAGTTTTTTGGTGGTGGTGAAATACTCCAAGTTTTTATGATCTGTCAAAACAAGCGTGGATGCTTCTACGGAGCCGAGCTCTGAGGTCCAGGTCTCGAAAGCGTTGACGATTGCTAGGAGTTTGTCAAAAATTTCGTAGTTACATTCTGTCGGAAGCATTTTTTTTGACATAAAGGCTACGGGCGGAGCGTTCCTGAATCATCATACTGGGAAAGGATCGCTGCGGTTACGAAATCAGAAGCATCAGTTTCCATGACGGTCTGGCGACGAGGGTCAAAGTGAGCTAGCATTGTGTCGTCGTTAAATGCCTGTTTTATTTGACAAAATGAAGATTCACATTGGTCATTCCAGGAAAACGGAACATCTTTTTTGGTGAGATTAGTAAGGGGTGCTGCTATGCGAGAAGATTCTGGGATGAACCGTCGATAGAAGTTGGCAAACCCCAGAAAGCATTGAATATCGCGTGGAGTCCGAGGGGTCGGCCATTCTTGAACGCATGCAACTTTCTTTGGATCCATTCGTATACCTTGGGTAGATACTATGAGACCCAGATAGGTGACTTCAGTGGCTTCAAAACTACATTTTGATATATCTACTTGCAACCCATTTTCACGAAGGCGTTGGAGAACCGTTTTTATGTGTCGTCGGTGGTCAGTTAGGTTATCAGAGTATATCAGGATATCATCCATGTAGGCTGTACAAAATTTGTCCAGAAGTCCTCGGAGCGCGTGGTTGATATAGGCCTGAAAAGATGCGGGACCGTTGCAGAGTTCAAAGGGCATGACGAGAGGCTCGAAGAGACCGTAGCGACACGTGAAAGCCGCTTTCCATTCGTCTCCTTCCTTGATCCTGAATTTATTGAATGCTGAGATAACATCAAGTTTAGTGTAATATCTTGCCCGGGACAGTTGGCTTAGAGTTTCTGATATTAGGGGAAGAGAGTGTCGATTTCGAATAGTTATTGCATTCAATCCACGGTAATCTATACAGAACCGAAGATCGTCATTGGATTTCTTCACAAAAAGAACAGGAGCTGCAGCAGGGGAGCGAGAGACGCGAATGAAACCCTTTGACAGCTCTTTTTGGAGATATTCACGGAGGGCCTTGAGCTCGTGTTGGTTCATCGAGTAAGGGCGTGATACCGGAGGCTGCTTCCCTGGGTGGAGGTCTATACCATGATCCCAGGAGCGATGGGGTGGAAGGGAGTTAGCTTTTTGCCTGTCAAAAACATCTAGAAATTCGTGATACTGGGGAGGCAGGAAGTCTACAGGGTTTGCATCCTTGGGAACAATCATGGTTGTGTTGCCTACATGCATACTAGGGAGCCGCGAGGGTAGATCTTCTAATATCACATCGAGGTCCCGTAAGCTGAGCGTGAAGGTTTGGCAGTCTGGCTGTTGAGTGGCCATGATAAATGCTCCCGCCGAGAGTTGAGCTGGCTGGGATACAGTAGTCGGAGTTAGTTGAAGAGGAGGTAGTTGGGCTATGGGCTCTTTGATTGATACAAGGGCTTTGTCAGCTTTATTATTGTATGAGATCGTCGTTTCAAAACGACAACAGGCCAAATTTAAACAAGGCTCACCGAAGGTAATCGTGTGTTCCTTCCAATCGATATACGGACAGTGTTTTTCCAACCATGGAAGACCTAGTATGAGATCATGCTTGCTGTTTGGGATGACAAAGGCCGAAGCCACCTCACTGTGATTTCCTAAGATTAAGGGGAAATTTACGGAGTTAGTAACTCGAGAGCTCAATTTTCCTTCAAATCCTAAGATAGCGATGGGTGATTCGAGGGCTAGGGACTTTAGGTGAAGGCGATCACAGAGATTAGTTGAGACAAAAGCAAAACCGGACGCACCAGTATCCACGAGAGCAACTAAGTTTTCATTTCCTACTTTTGCACTTATATATATGTGTCAGGAAGAAACTTCAGAAAACTTAACGTGAACTATGGCAAAAGACTCCAACAAGCGATTTTCTGTTGGAGTTACTCTTTTAACTGCTCCTCACTTTGGGGCTCCATAGCTATATTTGCTATGACGCGCGTGGCGAGATTACAATCTTGAGTCATATTACCAGACTTGTTGCATCGAACGCACCGACCAAGAGTTCGTTGTGCATCTTTCGCGCGTTGAGTTAATCGACCGTTAGGTTGTCGTTGGTGAGAGATCGAATCTAGATCCATGGCAGATCCTCCTTGAGATACTGGAAGTTCGAAGTGGACAGGGGAGGGAACCACAGTTGTGGCTGATGCTGGGGCGTTGTAAATTGGCGGCATCGAGGGGTTAATCTGCGGCTTTCCCGCGGTAGGGGTGGCGAACGAGGGGGTAGAGTCAATTGCCTCGATCCCTGCATCTTTCCTTCACAAGTAGCTGATGTACGAGTGGTACTCCGTTGGTACATCACTCGCAGCATTGCACAGGGTGCGCAAGCTTTTTGATAGCCGGCGCTCGAGAGTAGGCATCCAATAAGAATTGTCAAGATTAGAGTATGTTGAGTTAGCGACACTATCCTCAAAAAGCGTGATGAAGTCGTGAAACCTCATATTAACCTGGTGTAGGGTCTCAACCGTACGGCTGGCGCGATCGATTAGCGCCGGGTCTTGACAGCGCTGCTTCAAGGCATTGACAAATTCTGCCATAGTAGTGATTTCGGGCTTGACATTGGGATTTTCGAGGTAGCAAAAATGTGAACGCATTTTGGCCAGGGCGCCAGTACCAAGGCACTGGTATGCGTAGCGTATCTTGGAAGCTTCGTTAGGGAAAAGTTCATCCTGGCCCTGAAGCTGATTCATTAATTGTGACAAAAATGCGCGCAGGTTCGAAGACTTTCCATTATATGCTGATATGGGCGGAGCGGATGGACGGAGAGGAGTTGGAGTTGTGGTATTGCAGGTATTTTGAGAACGAGGTGGAGAGAATGATTGATTGGAGGCAGATGCGTAGACTTCAAAAACGCGCCTTTCATTCATCTGGGTGGCTAAGTTTAATATACCGGGAGCATTTAGATAGGCGACGCTCCAAAGATTTGGGGGAGCATCGTTATTTTGAAGTCGGTGTCCATAGGGTCACTGGAACCAGGAATAGATCGGGACATGGTGGAGGAAAGTTTTGATGACTATCAATACAACTATATACAGATCTATAGGTATAAATATGAATATAAAACTAGAATGTTGCTTAATTATTGACGCTTTGTAATTTGATGCGCTGGTGTGTTAGGCGAGGTAAGAGGCACTACACACAGGTCGCTGGAGAGGCAGGAGAGAGCACGGACGTTACTCGAGGGTAGTTTAAGCGAGGTTGACGCGGATAGCGTTCAACGGATTGGGGAGCGAAGAGGTGATGGGAGGTCACTAGGATGACAGGACAAATGTGGAGAGGTCTTTAAGTTATTAACCTAATCGGTGGAGACAGAAAACAAAGCGTAGCGACTCTATGCTGAACGGAGTGAACTACTTATACCCAAATTTATACTCCAAAAGAAAACATAAGGCTAGAAGAAAATTCAGAAACAAAAGAAAATATAAGCCCGAGACAATGAATTATGAAATCCTGACATCAGTTCTGGCTGGTTTCCGGGCACATCTACTCCAGACTGGGCTTCTTGCTCTTCTCCAAATGCTTGGATGTTGAATGATATAGCACTCAAGTGGCTAGAGCAGGCTTTCATCCCATCAACGCCAACTGAAGGATATCGACTCCTCTTACTAGATGGGCATAAATCTCATGCTACACACGAGTTCATGTGGAAATGTTACACCAATAAGATTATAATATTCTATTTGATACCCCATTCAAGTCATATACTTCAGCCACTTGATTTGACATGTTTCTCATCAGTTAAAGCCAAGTACAGAGCAAAAATTGCTAAGCTCAGCAAATTTGACGATGCTAGCGATATAAAGAAGCAAACATTTATCAAACTATACTCTAAAGCTAGCTACGTGTGAGGAAACGTAAGATGAATCAGATTAGAAAATTAATTGTTCAATTAAATCAAGAATATAATAAATCTGAGGATCGAAGACACCTGCCCTATTCCTTATGTATGTGACGGCTGATAAGCCGATATGTACCTGTAGCCTATTGTCAGGAAAGCCTCTTGTAATAGTCGAGGCTGAAGTATCTTAGAAGTAGATAAAAATGAGCATCAAATCAAAGAATATAATAAATCTAAAGACCAAAGGACATCTACCCTATCCTTTATGTACATGTTTCCATCTAATATTAAATCCCCTTACATCCGAACGCCTAATCAACCTTAATATAATTTAAATGACAATTCTCATGCTGTTCAAGAGTTACTCCTCCAGAAGTCCTATCCTTGCAACACTAGCGTAAATGAGAATCGGCGCCAAGCCTCTAAGTCTTCTTCTAAACTTTATAATGCCTCAGGCATTACTTCACTATGAACCCAGCACCTGGCTAATATGCCCCCTCCCTAACCTTATGATACCTCAGGCATCAGCCTTACTACACCTCAGGCTTCAGACCTGTAACACCTCTACTGTATAATATATATATGGAGATTGCCAGATCATAGTGTTCTATGATTCTGGTCTGGCCTTTTAGCCGAGTGGTGATGCATCTATCTCGTGCATCATGTAGGATGGCAACCTCTAGCCTGACACCCACCTCTTGAACCCTGTCTCTCCCCACGCTGTCTACATACCGCTTATGACACCTATGATGATTATCACAGGCGAACTGTGCATAGGATCAGCATAGGTGGGGCTCTATACAGCCCTATTATCTAATGCAATCTTCCCTGCTAGCGATTGGCAGATGCATATATTTAGTTTAGCTCAGATGGAACATTCTCGAAGATTGATATCGTCTAACTATCTATTGTGGAAGTCGAAAGAATGTTCGGGAATAGGTAGCTAGAAGAACAGGTAGGAGGCATGGGGTATAAGTGGTTGTTGTCAGACATAGTTGTTTGTACCTCCTTTATAGATAAACATAAACTACTTTATGATATACAGTGCTTCTGCCTCTATATCCCGAACCGTGACAATGTACATATTTCCCTTCGAACCAGATCCCCTTTGCAGTCTAACGCCTTCCCATCCTAGATGCCATTTAATGATAGTCTGTATGTTGAGGAAGGAGTTACTCTTTCAGTGGCTCTTTCCTTGCCACACTAGCGTAAACAAAGATTAGCGCAAAGCCTATAAGTCCTACCCACCTTATGATACCTCAGGCATCAGCCTTGTACCAAACTGGCTCCAGACCTGTAACACTACGATAGTCTAGATAGTGATTGTATTAAAAATGGATAGATGGCTGCAGGAATTCAGCCCTGGAATCCCGTTAAAGCGGCTCAATCCCGATTTGTCCTTGAGACGCCAAGTTCTGTACAAATTCAACCCCCGACACCCCCAAACAGAAAGCGCCTACTATCAGAGACTTAACTTATAACCACGCCATGTATCCCACGCCAATTTCGTGACCTTTTTAGAGCCGCTCAGAATGGTTGGAGCTCTTTGCGTACACGACGCTTACTGTTCCAAAAAGCTCACAAGGGAATTGATAAGATCTCATTCCAACTTCAACTTGAGAAGGAGAAAAATGATTCAAAAGATATACAGCTTGAGCAGCTGAAGCGAAAGGGCCATAGAGGAGTAATAATTGATGCAAATCAGACATTTGCGAGACTCGAACAGGTTCACCTGGCGAAAGAGGCAGAATCTGCACGTGATGCTGCAGAAAGGGCCAGAATTGCTCATTTTGAAGCCAATCCTCCTGTAGCAAGCAGTGTAGGTTCCTCTCTACAGGACCCTTGTTTTGAATTTTCATTAGATCCATCTGTTAGATAATTATCGTAAATTTGATGATGTGGTCTCACGTGGGGAAGGGTGGCGGAATCTAGGGTGGTAGACTTAACGCATTTCAGTCACCCACGACTATCTAGTGTGCCTTTGTCATCTTCACATACATGATCAAGCGAGAAATTTGGAAAGGATCTTGCCGGATTCGAACTAGCTTTCTCCTGTCTCAGGTGGGACATGTTCCTCGGCTATCCAGACTCTGCTTGGGAGAAGGGCCTGGACGGTGTACCACTCCACCATCCGATGCCTCGGGATAGCTTGGACACATGCCCCACTCGAGACTGAAGAAGGCTACAGTCGTCCCTTTCTAACTTGATAGTGGGTCCCGGTATAAGTGTTCAAAATATTCATTGTAACTTGGACTTTTATATTTGCAACACTTACCCTTATGGTTCATTTTACGTGCAGGAATAAGTATTGTAAATGTAAATGGTTGAATATCAATGAATATTTTCAACACTTATACTGGGACCCACTATCGAGTTAGAGAGGGACAACTGTACTTCGAATCTAGCAAAGCTCTCACACCACAATTTCTCGTGGTGATACTGTAGTCTTCGAATGATGAAAGCATAACTACATAAATTTAGAGGTCTCGCGCTTTATCCTGTAGTGCGTATTCACGAGAGAAATTACATGCCGCAAGAGTTAACTTGGCAGTGGAATCTGCAACTGAAATCTGAGTACAGTCGAGCCTCGCTTTAACAATAATGGATCTCAGTAAAATTATTTTTAGACTATTGATTTTTTTAACCCCATATTGTGTGTAGCCTTCAAGCTATGTGAGAAGATTTAAATCCTTTTATTTTTTTGGCTCTGATTGTCTCAGAGCCACCTCTTCAGTTCCCACCAGCAGCTCGTTGGCACTATACTTGAGCTCACAACTTACTTTAGACTATCCAACATTACTTTCCTTCCTCTTGCGTTTCCAAAAAAATTATTGTCTCGTCAAATTCGTTTTCGTTTGATTTTTTTTAATTTTTGTCTAAAGTCGTTGAATTTCAAAAGAAATATGGAAGATTTTAAAAAAAAATAAAAATCAAGTCTTCTAAGCTGCGGGTGCTTATATCAGATATAATTATCATCGGCGAAATGCATAACTGCGACATGTAGTATGTCATGTGTAATTGAGTAAAGTTATGTCATGGGCTGTGTTTGGTACGTTTGATATACTTGGCCTAAGCCTTAAGCGAGCGAATTAGGGTACAAATAGAGGGCTGTCTGCCGCACACTGTAGATCATTACCATATCTTACCATTTCTCTCTTATGAGATCAATTAATCAACCATCTACATCAGACTGATATCAACTTCATACAATCTTTGATACCGTCTTCATAATCTAATTCTTCAGCCTCAAATCTTAAACTCCAAAAAGTTCTGACAGCTTAATATTATGTGTAAACAAAATCCTCAACTGGAGGTTTTTTACGTTTTAAAATAGGTTTATCTTTTTCCAGAATCCCGGAAGACACTGCCTGCCCACTATAGTGTGAAAGAGAATTTGCAGATTCTTTGGTTCCAAGCCTTCAAATTCCTTGATTCTCTCAGCTTCAAAATGAGTTTAATGGAGTATCAGGAGTTGAAAATCCATCTAATTGTTGATACTAACTTTTGCAACACTTACCCCTAAACATAAAACAATATTTAGGGGTAAGTGTTGATTTGATTTCATTTAACCCAATCAGGCACCTGTTGGGTCCATGCAGGTGGCTATCAATTATATTATATACATGGGGTGAAACCTTACCGATGAAACCCCCTCGATTCTGCCTGATTTAATCTTCACAATGTATCTCGGTTAAACCAGGTTCTCCTTCAGGAAGTGCAATTTTCACCGTTCAGCCATTTTGGATTCCGTCCTATCCCTTGCCAGATTGCTTTATTTTCTGACATTGCTGCTTCGACTTCCCCTGCAAGTCGAAACTGTTCTATCTAGCCTTATGTGAATATCCACTGCGTGATTCTAGCCAGATCTCCTGGGCTGTTTATCATGGCTTCGAAAGACATATCTTTAGATAATCTTAGGACTTTGCCTCTTCTTCTTGCCCACTGCGGACAAGCCAAGACCATGTGCTAAAGATTTTGGGACGAATATTCACACTGAAACCTTGAGTTGTGTACTCATGGGACTTTTCTTCTAGGCAGTTAAGAGTTGAGCCCAATATGCTCACTTCTCAGCTGAATGGCGATACTACTTTGGGCCCTGCTAAGGTTTCGGTGGATGTTTACTGGTGTGCCCTTGAAGCTGGGTCTTTTTCTAACTGATAGCTTCTCGGTGATTATCTTTACTGCATTCCATGATTCGGGGTCTATAGTCGCTCGTCAACCAGAACGCTGCACCCTGTTGTTTGCTCAAGAGTTTGCCCAAGAGTTTGCCCACTCCTGGAAAGCTGCTACTCTACCAGCATCTTTCTGTCTACTCCTATTTGTCTCTTTACCACAATTTTTTGTCCATTCTGCAACATCTCTGATCCTATTCAAGGAATGCCTTTCTTCTCCTATTTACGGGCAGATTGACCTTGGCACATGCCGAAGATGTTGTCTCTTGAACAGAAGTTTTATCTGACAGTCCGGCGTATTTGACCCTCCTTTGCTTCAGATAGATTTTGATGAGTTGCAAAGGGGATTCGTGTTTTATTATCCTGCTGCTGGTAAGGGGTAAGTGTTGCAAAAGTTAGTATTAACATTTCACTGGATTTTGGTGATAATTAAACCGGGTCTCATTATCGTTATAGCGGGGCTCGACAGTCTAGGCGTCAAAATGAATATTCCTCAAGACAGATGCATACCTTCCGAAAAATACCTTTGTATGCCCACAGAGCGCCAAAACATGTTTAGAGGATTGTATATCTATACAGGCTATCAGGGGCAATTAGTTTTACAGTAGAGCCCCTCTTAGCTAATAGTGGGTCCCGGTATAATTACTGAAGAGATTCATAGAAATTTTACAGTTTATATTTGCAATATTTACCCCTGCACGCAAAATGACTTGTAAGGGTAAGTGTTGCAAATACAAAATTCCAAGTTACAATGAATATTTTCAAAATTTATACCGGGACCCACTATTAGCTATGAAAGGTTCTACTATACTTGCATGTACAGGGGGACATGTGTAAGTTAACAAAGGTTAGAGAATATGTTATGTGCAGTATATTTAAATGTTTATACTATCGGAAGAAACAGAATTTACTGCCTAGTCTTTTTTAAACTTACCCTTGTCCCCCTGTAGTATTGCAGCCCTAAATATTGTTGATTATTAGACAAAATTAGAGCTGTTTAGTAACAATATTTAGGTCTACACTACTACATGCAAGTAAAACTGATTGCCCCTGAAAGCCTGTATGTAAAGCAAGTGGTAATCTTTTTTTTTCCTTGAGGAACATTTCATATAAACTATCACGTGTTACCATTAAGGCAAATGGCATTCAGTTACACGTAAATATATACAAGCACAAGACTGAACAGCCATTACTCCATCCAGCATCATCACTGTGACAGATCCAACCCATATACCAAAGATTACAACAATCCATACCGCTTTTCCCTGCTCAACACTGGCGCCTACCAGGAAACCTACCTCAAATAACACTCACTCCACACCCTACTATGTGAAACAAAAGCAAAACCTACCCACCATTGCAAAGCCGCCCAGGAGACAAGACTGTGCCTCCATCTCAGAACCTCCACCAATGTGGTAGGTACACACCACCCGTGTCGGCACTGCCTATAACCCCCATCTTCTGGACCCAGACTTAGACGATCCTGGCCCCAGCCAGTATGAGCATATTAACATACTGGAATATAACGAGCTCCCAGACCAGCCTCCAGACGACCCTTTTGTTGAGCCCAGCTCACTTGGTCCTATCTGTGGGGCACTGGAAAATAGCATCAAAGCTGCAGAAACTCGTGCAAAAGAAGCTTTCAACCTGTTCAGCAACATTGCCTCGTACCTAGACGACTAGTGGGCTGCACCCAGCCGCGCCTCCCTCCCCGCCAAGCAACGCGCAGCACTCAAAGACCTCTGTGTTGATCTAGCTGCAGTAGCATCTCGCCATTTTGACTCTTACATAAACGAAATACCGGTCTCTAAAGCCAATACATGCACCAACCCAGCGCCTCATTGCCCCACGCGCAATTCTGAGCCAGCATCATATGCCAACATAGCGCGCAAAGGCCCCAACAATCGCACCCCTAATTCCCTATTATCACGCAATAAAGGCCCTGCTTGCTCTGGTCCACAGTCTCGACCGCAACCGCAGCGACACCGTACCGACGATTGTTTGTTTGTCCGCATACCAGAAGGAGATAAGCTCAGAGACCTCTCAGCCTATGCCATCCAGTCTCACCTAAAAGCCAAACTTGGAATCGACGGCCGCCTTCTCACCAATGTACAGTCCACAAAGACAGGCTTCGCCTTATGCCCTAAAGATGGCGATACCGCCAAACTCAAGGAGACAATATCCAAAGTCAACTTTTTTGGTGATGCCCAAGTGGAACCCGCATCACCATGGACTTCATACAGGATAAAGAACGTCCCTCGGACATTCGGAACTATCAACAATAAACTTGTATACTGTCTCCAGCCAGTCACGGCCGCCGCTATGCATGACGCTCTCTCGGCTGCTGCTGGGGTAGCCCCAGTCGTGATCTCACCTTCCCGAGATAACGAGGCGGACCATAGCTCCCCCTCCACATCTTGGATCGTACGTTTCCCAGAATCTTACCAACGTCTTCCCCATATCCTTTACCTTTTCGGATGCCGAACCCTCACAAGAATCCTCCCTCGACAATACTCACCTGTGCAGTGCACTAAGTGCTGGCTCTGGCACAACGCTCGCACCTGCGCCTCCTCTACTAGATGCCCCCTGTGTGGCTCCGGCCTACACACAGAAAACGAACACGGTAACCTATTCGAAGCTATGGCAGGCCATTCCTGCCCCCCGCGTTGCATCCATTGCCACGGCCCACACCCTGCGAACGACGACAGCTGTGAACTGAGGCCCAAGGCTTCGGTTCCGCCAAAGACCAAAGCCCAAGTGAGTGCGATCCGCAGTATAAACGCAGAAGCGCGCATGCGGAAACAAGCTGAAGCTGGGTGCGCGGTTAAGCGCGCACCTAACCCTGCCCCTACAATTACCAGCGGAAATATAACAACAAACTCTTTACAGGAACTCACACCCACCAACTCAAACAACCTCTACAATCCTCTAATTGTAGAAGAGCCGAGCAATGTTCAGGCAGAAACTTTATGACCGGACGAAATAAACCCAAACATCAAACAACGCCACTCAAAATCCTATCTGCAAACGTTGGCAGAGGCGCAGCAGCCCACGAAATCGCTCTGAACGAAGCCTTTTCAATTTCAGCGGACGTAATCCTTATCCAGAAACCATACATCTTCAAAGAGCGCGCCAGACGCATCACCAAACGCCACCCATCCTATATAACTTTCTCTCCCATCGACGACTGGACCTCCACCCGTCCGCGTGTTCTGTCATATACTCGGAAAGACGCTCCCTTCCGTGTAGACCAGGGTTACACTACCCAATCTGGCGACCTACTCCTGCTTCTACTCGAATCCCCCTCTAGGAAAAAGTTGCAAATCATGAACATTTACAACGAGCCCCAGGGCTCCTCTGGCGGCCCCGCCCTCCCTTCACTATACTCTCTCCCCCTCAACTTCTGCAGAAACTTCCTATTGATGGGTGACTTCAACCTACACCATACCCGGTGGCAACCTTCTTGGTCTCGCAGCCCCTCACGGGGCGCCAAACAGTTCGTCGACTGGGTTGACTCAAATGATCTCTCTCTCCTCTCACCTATAGACGAGGCAACACACATTAGGGGCAATGTTCTGGACCTTGCCTTCGGGTCATGCTCGCTGGTCGCCAAATCGCACTGCGCCGTGGCAAGCCACCTGGACACAACTTCAGACCATGCTCCCCTCCTCACTATGGTAGATTTGATTGAGCACAATGCACCCCAACGGAAACTCAGACCTGACACCTTGGACCCCGCGCTTTTCAACCGCTTACTCTCCATATCCATCAATCAAGTGCCTCCGCTTGTCCCATCCCCAAACTCAGACTCTCTAGACACACTCGCTCAGAGCCTCACAGATGCCATACGGCTAGCATATTCTGGATCAGCTCGCCGCACGCTAGGGCACGGAAAGGGCAACCCGTGGTGGGATAAATCCTGCAAAACTGCCCGGCAGAGATATAAGTCAATCACTAAGGTACATCACACGGAAGAAGATTTTATAGAGGCAAGGAACGAATAACATAAGACCATAAAAAAGGCAAAGAACAAATATTTCTCGGACCAAGTCAGTAAAGCCAGCACTGCCAAAGATATATTTAACGTTTCCAAATGGCACAAATCTACAGGCTCCTACAATTCACCGCCTTAATAGGATCCAAGGTTCCCAGACAAGGCTCCTGCAACAACTCTGGCTGAGAAAAGAGAAATCTTCGCCGCAAACCTCTTGGTTAACCTTGCCGAAGCCGAGGACATTCCCCTGGACGCCCCCTCAGTCTCCGTTCGCACCTTACCCTTCCCCCCGTTAAACCGACAAGAAGTCCATGATACTTTATTAAAGGCCGGCAATACTGCCCCTGGCCTCGACGAGATCCCGACTGCAATTCTCCGATGTGCATGGCCCCTTGTGGCGTATTTGGTGCATTCCCTTTTTAGCGGCTGCATCTCACTAGGATATCACCCCCACTGCTTTCGTCAGGCTATTCTGATCATGATTCAGAAACCCAATAAGCCGGACCTATCCTCTCCCCGCGCCTATAGTCCAATTGCGCTTCTCTCGGTTCTGGGAAAGGGCCTAGAACGGCTACTCGCCAAACGAATGTTATGGATTGCAATCCGGCACAAAATTCTAGCCACCCAACAATTCGGCGCCCTACCTGGCAGATCTGCGGTGGACCTGACCACCTGCATGACACACGATGTAGAAAGAGCCCTAAGCGAGGGCCGCTCTGCCAGCATGCTCACACTCGACGTCAAAGGTGCTTTCGATGCTGTACTTCCTGGTAGACTCGTTCGCCGCATGCGTGAACAAGGATGGCCTGACTGCCTTGTAAGGTGGGTAGGCTCTTTCGCCACCGACCGCTCTGTACATATAAAACTGGATGGCGAAACTGGACCCCCTCAACAGGTAGACTGCAGTCTTCCTCAGGGCTCCCCCGTATCCCTGATTCTATTCATGCTCTACATCTCTCCCCTCTTTCGGTTGGGAAATGTACACCGCAGATTCGGCTATGCCGACGACGTAGCAATTCTAGAGACCCGAAATTCGCTCCAAGAAAACTGTACATCCTTAACAGAAGCCTTGAAGGAGGCCCTAGCCTGGGGTAGAGAGGAAGGGATAAATTTTGATCCTAATAAATCTGAACTACAACGCTTCTCACGCCGCCGAGTAGATAAGGACCCCAGCTCTACGCCAGTCATTGAATTTGAACAATTCTCAGTCGCCGAAAACGCCATCCGCCCATACACTCGGTGGCTTGGTGTCTACTTTGACAAGAAACTATCATTCAAGTGGCACGTCAATATCCTCGCCAGTAAAGCCTTAAAGGTAGCAAACGCCCTAAGAAGCCTAGGCAACACATCTCGCGGGTGTAATCCAAATCTACTCCGGCAAGCGACAATCGCCTACATATTACCTATAGCCTATTATGGCGAGGAAACTTGGTGGTCTGGTCGCTACCGTACAACACCTCGCAATCACACTGTCTCAAATCGCGTCGATGGCCATATATCTTTATTACGTAAAGTGGTCCTCTCTAGTGCCAGGGCCATCCTGCCTGTCTATCGAACGACCCCTACTCCAATTCTCTACCGCGAAGCCGGACTACTTTCCCCGGATATCGAGCTGGACGCAAAACTCCGCCAATCTTCCTTACGCATTCACCGCCTGGATCCAAGACATCCTCTCCGTCGAAGGGCAATTTGGGCCCTATCGCACGGCAGTCGCGTCTCCCGTTTCTCAGGCTGGACCCTCAGCCTACCAAAAATAGAATTCCTGGACCCCCTCATACTACCCCCATGGCACACTCAAGAGAGTTGGTACTCGTGCACCAGAAGAGTCACCAGATCTTCTCTTCGCCCCCATGCAGCCACCCCATCTCACGACATACTAGCATACTCAGATGGCGCTCGAGCGGAGACAGAATCTGGCCCCCGGGTTTGAGGCGGAGTAGCTATCATGCAAGCTGGCCGAGTGGTGCTTAGTAAATCCCTCCCCCTTTGCCCTACACTTGAAATCTTTGACGCGGAAGCTTATACAGTCCTTCATGCTGTGGAACTGGCTTTATCACTCCCTTCAGCGAGTTTTGCGAACAATCTCTGGGTCTTTTTAGACAATCTCGATGTCGCCCGCCGCCTTCTCTCAACCCCAGTATGCTCCTCCCAAGAAGCCTTCATCAGATTTGCAAATTATGCAACCTCCTGGCCTCTTAGGCAACGTCTTCCACACACTGTCCCTGGCAAAATTATAGTTTGTTGGGTTCCAGGACACTCTGGCATCCGGGGAAACGACAAAGCAGATCTTGCCGCTAAAGAAGCTCTATCCATGATCCCGCCCTCAAAATGCCCCCTATCTCTATACGCAGCAAAGAGCTGGGCCAAGCAGAAACTACACATTTCTTTAAAAGAATACTGGGAACAAAACTGCCCCCAGTCATATCGGGAGCTTGGTCTTGAGTTCTTGGTAGGCCCCCCGCATGAACTGTCCCTGCCTAGATCTAATGCCGCTCATATATACGCCGCCCGCTCGGGACATGGCGACTTCGCCTCGTATCATTTACGCTTCAAACACAAAAACCCGCACAACCACTGCAGCTGCGGTGAACAGAAATCCCCCAGGCATGTGTTACTATGCAGCCGGCAGCCCTATAGACTCCCTAGAGCTCCAAGGGCATACCCGGACAAGCATTCATATTTTTTCGGTACCCTCAAAGGAGCGACCAAATGCTCCAGATGGCTTGAAGAAACAAAATTTTTCGAAACAGTCTGCCCCAGGTTTCCTTCCTCGGATTCACAACTTTGATGTGGCGTTTGGGCTAATACTCCAGTACTCACATGGCTCTGAGGAGCAGTAAAGATCTTTTTCTTCCTTTTTTATTTTATTTTTATTTTTATCTCTTTTCTTTGAACCTCACATAACCTAAACTGATATTACAAGCTGGCGTTTTTATTTGGCGTAGTTGACTCGTAGATATCTTATGTACGCAGTCTCAGCAATCAGCTCACTGGGCCTTTCTTCTGTTGTTTGGGAAGGTAGCTGCCTCAGCCACCAGAGTAGTAAGCTCTAGCGTCTTTTATTAAGTTAAGCTCGCACAGGCCTCGGTGTGTGCTAGATAGACTATAAATAATACAAACAAACAAACAAACAAACAATATATACAAGCACAAGCATTCCGTCACATACAGTCACCTCATCTCCAGCTGCTCCCTACTATTTTATTCCTCTAAATCGATATCTATTAAGTGCACTTTAGTTTGGTCATCGCATCCGTGATAGCCAAATATCAACAACCTCCTCCCCTGGCCCAGCGCGTCGCTGAAGAGCTCGAGCTTGTCCAGCGCATTGCGTTGGGTCGAGCTACTTGGGTCCAAACCTTCCACAACAAGTTTTGGTAAGCCGTTGAAGATGCTGATCCCCTCATCTAGTCCTTCGTGCGCGAGCAGATGGAGGCTTTTCTCCTCGCGGTTGCCTCCGGGCACTCTATACGCCACGACTCTCCTAAACATCACAAACCGGCGAACCCTCTCCCTACGCCCAGCCACAACGTTCCCTCTCGACCTCCCGTCGCTGTACTAAATCAATCTCGTAGCTGGGCAGCGACTGTCGCCAGCCCTCCCGCCTCTGGCCCCTCGGCTCCTGCTTGTCCCACTGTCAATCGGCCGTCCCGCACAGCGGTGCAGACTCCAACAGCTAACTCTAAGGGCCCTAAGACTATCTTCCGCCTGTCTGAGAATGGCCCTCTCCTCAGAGCTGATGCAACTACAGTCAAGGCTTCACTCATACAGATTGTACCTAGTCTCAAGGACGGTATCACCTCCGTTTCCCGCAACTCCAGTGGATTCAGCATTTCCTCTGCGACCGAAGATTCTCTGAAACTGGCTACTGCAAATTCTGAGACCATTAAGGCCTCTCTCTCTGGTTCTTTACACCAAGTGGAGGATTGCATTGGGTATATTGTCAAGCAAATACCACGCACTATTTGGAATCCGGTGTCCAATCTAGTCCCTACGACGCTGGATGATGTCAGGAATATTGCTCAGGCATAGACTGGCGTCGCTCCACCTAACACCCACTGGTCGCAGCATGAAGGGATGCGCGATCCTTTTCACACGGCGGTCATCTTCTTTCCAGATGAAGTTCCCACCTTTCGAATCATCGACAGCAACCCATCCCTGCGCTATATCCCCAACCCTAAGGCTGTGCAGTGCGAAGCTTGTTTTGGGTTTCACAAATCCTCACGCTGTCGAATCCAAGCTTTGTGCGCTCGCTGTGGCAGTCTACGCCACCTAGGAGAATGCTTGCACACTCGACGGTGCATTAACTGCTTGGGCCCTCACCCTGCAGATGATCTCAACTGCCCCCTCTGACCCCGCCCGCATAAGGGCAAACTTATTCAGCCCTCCGAGAAAGATGTTACAAAACTTTGCGCAAGCAACCGCAACAAGCTCTGTAAGACGCGGCGCGCCGAAGCAGCAGCAGTTGCAGCTGCCTCTGCCACCTCAGAGCACGACAGTAATGTCGGCTCGACTCTTCCCGCTGAAGCCTCTACTGTCCCCCCACAAAGTACGCATTCTGTTAGGCAAAATAGGTTTACGCCCCTCGAAAATGTTTCCTCTGGATCAATGGAAATAGATTCAGAAGGGCGAGCAACTATCAATGTCCCCGACCCTACTCTCCATGAACAATAAAGCTTATTACAGGAGCACCCCCCCGCCTCGTCTTCGTTGCCTCCATGGAAATGTTAGGCGTGGTGGATCTTCTCACCTCATTCTTTTGCAAGCTGCCTTTCAGGGCAAGTATAATGTGATCTTTGTCCAGGACCCCTGGACCAAAACAATAAACTTCAAAAATGTTACGAAGTCTCACCCTGCCTACGTAATCTTTACCCCCCCCTAACCGCGACCAGAGAAACGCACGCCCTCGCGTCCACACTTATGTTAGGAAGAAATCTAACCTCCAACCTATCCAGTTGGACTGTGGTCTCTCTCCTGATATCATCGCCCTCCGCCTTCAGTGCTCTCCTTCTCTCGAGATATTAAACATATACCGACAGCCTCAAACTCAGGTGCTTGATAGCCACCACGCTCTCCTAAGGTGGCCGGTTAAACCAAATTCCACAATTATGGGAGATTTTAATCTGCATCACGAACTTTGGGAGCCCAACGTTTCTCGTTCGTCCGGCGTCAGCAGCTTTCTTGAATGGATTGACTTCTATTCCTTAAGGTCGGCTTTGCCCTATGGAGCTTCCACCCATCGCGCTGGTCACGTCCTCGACTTAGTACTCACCAACATGGAAGGTCTCTCAGCTCGCGTGGATCCGGAGGCACATTCTACCTCTGAACACGAGACAATATCCGGCCTCATCCAACTCTCGCCACTCCAAAGGCGGCAACCTACGCTAACGCTGCCCAAATTCAATGACGAGAACGCTAACGCTGCCCAAATTCAATGACGAGAACGCTGAAGTCTTTCATCAAGCTCTTTTTGCTACCGCACCTCCTAATCTTTCTTTTGAGGTCTCAACCCCTCAGCTTCTGGATGCAGTGACTGCCTCGGGTATCGCCGCTCTCTCAGCATGTTTGCTTTCAACTAACCCACCGAGAGCTGCCTGTGTCCCATGCAAAGATTATTTGAACCAGGAGTATTCAGACCAACGCCGTCGGTATCTCGAAGCTCGCCGTATTGGCGATCAATCTCTCATTAGCGAGGCCCACCAAAACTTCCGAAAGTCTGTCAGACGAGCCAAACGAGAACACAAGCGATCTAGGCTGGATAAGGTGTCCTCGATCTTAGAGGCCCACAAAGTTGTTGGATGGTGAAAGTTATCTAGTCGCTTTGGCCCTCCGCCAATCCATTTTCAAAGTGTCACGTACAGCACCCTAAACGAGCGTGCAGACATATTCTTTTGCACCAAGCTAGATCGCCTGATCAGCCAACCGGATGTCCTCCGGAACACCCATACTTGTTCACGCCGCGCGATCCCTACTCCACTCTCTATTGACGAAGATAAAGTGCGACATTGTCTTCTTGATGTGTCGTCAACTACCCCAGGTCATCACCACCTCTCTGTCTCCGCTCTCCGCCTTGTTTGGACAGTGAATACATGGCGCTCGTTGATTTTTCACCTCTATAGTCTTTGCCTAGCATATGGCCATCATCCCAGCATCTTCCGCCGTGCCGATGTGGTGGTTATTCCTAAACCACACAAAGATGACCTCTTCAACCGCGTCAATAGGCGACCAATCTCGCTTCTCCCAGTTCTCGGGAAGGGGCTAGAACGCCTCCTTGCAAGACGCTTTGCCTTCTGGGCTTTGTCAAGGCGCATTATATCCCCAACTCAATTTGGAGCGCTGCCTGGAAAGTCTGCCATGGATCTCGTAGAATGCCTGGTCCATGATGTCAAAAAAGCAGGGGAGTCAAAACAAGTCTGCACTCCCACCACCCTTGATATCCAAAGTGCTTTCGACAGTGTACAGCTTGTCCGTCTCTTCGTTCGCCTTCGCGAACAGGAGTAGCCTCTACCATACGTCAACTGGACCGCGTCCTTTGCCTCATGCAGGAAAGCACGCCTCCGAGTGGATGAATTTGTTGGCAACTTCCTGGATATTCCACATGGCTTGCCCCAAGGATCCCCTGCCTCCCACACACTTTTCCTTCTCCTTCTCGAGCCTTTATTTAAACTCGGTTTTCCAACATTTGGATTCGTGGACGACGTGGTGATCCTCTCGGTCGCTAAAACTCTGATTGACACCTCAATACTGACCGCCTCCAGGGCTGGTAGCATCACCCGCTGTTGCGATTACAATGGACTCTCTTTGGCAGACAACAAGACGGAAATACTACACCTTCATAGATCCTGCCAGCCATCTCCTCCAGTTATAATAAACGGTGCTTCAAGAATGTCCAACTCAACTCTAAGGTGGCTTGGCGTCTTCGTGGACACTAAGCTCTCATTCAAACAGCACGTACAAGAATAGAGCGCTAAGACGCGACAGATCAGCTCCCATATACAACAGCTTGTCAATACAAATCGTGGAGTGCCCACATCCTTTCTGCGTATTGCAGCCCTCGCTGCGGCACTACCAGTCCTCTTGTACGGCGCTGAGGTTTGGTAGCGGGGACACTCCTTTTTCCGGCACGGTTGTCCCACCTCTACTCGTTTACAACACCTTGCAGACATGGTCTCTCGGGCTCTGGTCAACATGGCTAGGGCTACTCTCCCAGTATATAAAACCACTCCCATTGCAGCCCTTTTGAGAGAAGAGTGGCTCAAACCGGCGCATATTCTACTTGAAGAAACCCGCCTCAACTCTGCAGTTAGATTAGCTACTGCTGACAGTTTTCATCCTCTGGTCAAAAGATCCAACGACTCTTGCGCGCTAATCCGCCTTACCATGAAATCTAAGCTTGTTGCCTCATTTCCCCATCCTGGGCTCATACCACCCTCGTACAACGTTCCTCCTTTACATACTCGGGCCGAATTATCCCCTGAAGAAGCTTCCCGGCGCATCAGAGGTCTACCTCCGTGGGACATCCTCGTCTTCTCGAATGGCTCGAAACAAAACAATGGGGCTGCTGGGGTAGGTGCCGTTGTACTCCACAATGGAATCACTTTAGCAGAGGTGAGAGCGCTGCTAGGTCCTAACTTCGAGGTCTATAACTCCGAGTTGATCAGAGCCCTCGCAGGGCTTAAAACTGCTGTAACAGCTCCCTCCACTCACCTTGCGTCATCTATCCACGTAATTCTCGACAATCAGGAGGCAGCACGACGTCTTCTCGATGCGACACCATCTAAGACCTCGCAGCATGAAATTCTCGATTTCCGACACATCGCCTCGCAATGGCCTCCAAGGAGAATCCTGCCATTCGTAGCCCCTGGCAAAGTCCGCGTGACGTGATTGCCTGGTCATGTGGGCATACCTGGTTAAAAATTAGCCGACAAGCAAGCTGGTGAGGCTGCCCGCCTACCAGCTCCCCCTGGCGCATCTCTCGCTGGATCCCGATCAAAGGCGAAACAGCACATTTGGGATCTGACCGCTGCTTGGTGGCAAAATCATGCTCCTCCTACCTATTGCGAGTTAGGGATACCTTTCCCCAAGAAGCCCCCCGAAGAGTTCTATCTCCCTCGCCGTAATCTCGGGTATCTCATTCAGTGCCGGACCGGACACGGAGACTTTCGCGCGTATCAAGCTAAATTCTGTCACAATAATGCCCTCTTGACTTGTACCTGTGGGGGCGGCAAGTCAATTACCCACTTGGTTTTCTGCCCCTTCGTTCGCGAGCGACTAGCCGCAAGTGGTCACCGCCGAAGCTTGGGGACACTTCATTTTATCCTCAGCTTCGCCCGCGGTGCTAAGCGTTTTTCTTCCATATTGGAAAGGTTGAAGTTTCTGATAGAAATTTGCCCAATCCGTGCTGCATGACCTTTTTTCCATGTGAGGGTTTGCTGTACAGCGCTCACAGCAACTTTATTTTTCTCTTTCTAAGCCTTTAGCTATTCCTAACTTCCTCGTATTTCACGGTCACCGTGTCCCCCTAGGGATGAGGCTCTTGTCATACCTTTAGCCCGGTAGACATCTAAAACTAAATAAATAAATAAATAAATTGCTTACAATGAAACAAAACGAGATAAAACAAAACAATAGTCATTATTAATACAGGATATGCACATTCCCATTCGCTTGACTCTGACACGGACTACTGTCTAATTAGGTTGAGCCTGAAGCTTATCCGAGCTCGCCATTCCTGGTTTAGCTGAGATCAGAACAATTGACACAACGCATTCTTTTTTTTTAGTAACCTAATCTGGCGCCTGATTGGTCCATGCAGGTATTTTCGGAAGTAAGCTATTGTACACAGAGCGGCCCGGCTTTAGCGTTTGTAAAGCTCATACTCATATTTTTTTTGCAGATGTGAAGATACAGTCCAACCTCATCCATAGCAATGTGGGTCCCGGTTGAAGTGTTGAAAATATTCATTGAAATTCAACCATTTACATTTTCAATACTCACCCTTGCACCCAAAATATCGGGCAAGGGTAAGTATTGAAAATGAAAATTGTTGAATTTTAATGAATATTTTTAACACTTATACTGGGACCCACTATTGCTATAGATGAGGTTAGACTGTACAACTTTATCTATGCCACTACGACGCATATGTGGATCCTATAACTTTCTTTTGTAATCAATTCGTTGAATTTGATTTCATTACCCTGATAGGGAGCTCTTGTGGCCCATGCAGGTGACTATTGCTGTACATATACATAAGGGGAAACTTCCCAGTAAAAACCCCTTGGTTCTGCATGATTAAATTCTTTAAATTGTTCCTGGTTTTCCCAGGGTTTCCTTCAGGAAGTGCATTTACACTGTTATGCCTAGTGTAGCTACCATCTCGTCAATTACCTATCTCTTTGGTTCCTTCGTGAGTCTTCTCTCTGATTTAGTTGCGCCTCAACTTCCCCAGCCAGTCGAAATTGTTCTATCCATCCCTGTTGTAAGATCCATTGAGTTATTCTTTCAATATCTTCTGGGTTGCTCATCATTGCTTCAAATGTCCGATTTTTGGCCTTACGCCAGACTTTTGTTCTCCCTTTGGACCTTAAGGGGCAGGCCATTATCATGTGTTTGACGTTTTACAATATGTATCCACATGGGCATCTTGGGTTGTCGACTCAGGGGACTTTTCTTTGGTACAGATAAGAATTGAAGCCGATATGCTCGCTTCTTATCTGTATGGCTAAACTACTTTGGGCCCTTTTGAGGTTTTTATGAATTGCGCATAGTATGCCTCTGAGACTTACCCTTTTCATACCGGTTAGTTTGTCTGTAATATAATGGGCTGCTCCCCAGATTTCGGGGTCGGCTGTGGCTCTATGTCTTAGGGCAATCAATTCCTTATTTTTGAAACAAGGTTTGTGTATTATTAGTCATCAGGATAGTCTATAGACTTCTCACTCGCCTTGGAGTATGAGGGGGACATCATGAAATTAGTCTTAAAAGCTCTACTAGCAGATTGTTGCCGTAATCGGAGCCACAAGACTCCTCGTGATATAATTAAGTCATCTTATATTCTCATTGATCAATGTTCACACATACTCCGGCTCTGGGATTAAGAGTATATCTTTGTAAATGCTAATCTTATGGCCAACCCCTATCGATTTTTGGAATAAACTAAGCTGACACAGTATTTCCGACCAGTCAAGTGAGTTTGTGCTCCAGGCTTTGCTTTTAGAAGAATTATCGGATTTTAAGTTGTTCATGTAATGACCACTTGCAACTCATTATCAGTATTCCACCCGCTTTAGTTGATGCAATCAATTTTTTTGTCCTATGCGCTCAGTCACAATATAATCATTTTATCAAATTTACTCTAGTAGGCAAAGAGATTAACATGTTCCAGTTGACTGATCGTTTTCACAAAGTGAATCCTCAAACCATTAGTTTCCCATTGACGCCTCAAAGATTCCGCAATCTCACGCAAGCTCAGAAGCTACAGGTTGCTATCGCTCAAACTTGAGGGAAACAAATGATTCTGAAAGATTCAGATTTTCACACTCCATCAAACCAGTAAAAATTCAAAATATATTGCAGAATTTCGTGGAATTACGCTAGCACAAGTCAAACATACTATACGTCTCGACCAGGTATGTGGTAAAAAGAGCAAAAGCGCTCCTCCAAAACTCAATTCGGCGCAAGTTGAGTATAATCGCCGTCTGCGAGGTACGGATGACGTGGGGCGGTAGACTTAGGTCGGAACAAGACGAACGAAACAAGACAAATGGAACAAGACAAAAGGATGCAAGCAAGTAATGCAAGAAGATAGATTGAGAAGCTGGAGATCTAAGTCCCAGATCCAGCCTCATTATATATATACAGGCTACACCTAATTCCATAGTCTGTCCGGAATCAAGATACAAGCTCAAACTAACCTAACACTGTAGCCTTCGTATCATCCGCATCTGACTCTTTCCGTGAGTCGCGTAAATAAGTCATGCCCGACTTTCCTAGTCAGTTGCGTAACTGCCTCGTGTCGTGGACCCTTGCCCCTAATATTGGACATCTGACTCTGAGCTCTTGGCGGCCATGACACTATTCCCTCTCTTCGGTGCGCGAAGTTCCTACGAGCGAAGATATTTTTTAAATGGGTATTTCGAGTAGAATTTATCAAGCGCTTCCAGATCTTTTACAAATTCGTAAGGCTCCCAGGTGGGAACGGGATCGCCCAGATATTTCACTAAGAAGGGCTTCGAACCTCGAGGCTTCGCATCCAGTATTTCCTCAACAACGTATTCGAATTCACCATCAACTATGATTGGCGGTGGAGGAGGATTGATCTGTCCCGGAAGTGGTTCCGTCGCGAAGGGCTCGAGTAGTGAGACATGGAATACCGGGTGTACTTTCATCGTGGAGGGAAGCTTTAACCTATATGCATGCGAAGAAATTTTTTTGATATTTTAAACGGTCCCAATCTTTTGTGGTCCAGCTTATTTAATGGTCTTGTTGTTGAGATATATTTTCGAAGAAGCCATACTTTATCTCCTACTTTGAATACTGGTGGAGGTATACGCGACCGGTTTGCGTTTTGTGCCGCTACATCTTGTGCATATCTGATTTCTGAGCGGATAAAATCTTCAAGGTTTTTAATAAATTGTTGGAATTCTTTGATTTCCACCGATTTGTTGCGGAATTCTGAACGAGTGATAATCCGGTAACGGGGGTTGTATCCATAATTTGCGAAAAATGGAGAGACTTTGGTTGAAGATGAAACAGTGTTATTATAAGAAAATTCCGCCATTGAAAGATAGCTATGCCAATCATCTTGTTGGTAGTTACAATAGGCACGGAGATATTGTTCTAAAAGAGCGTTCACTCGTTCTGTTTGTCCATCTGTCTGGGGATGAAAGGCGGTGCTAAAATGGAGTTCAATCGAGAGACAAGCTGCCATTTCTCGGGCTAAGGTCGAAGTAAAAACTGGATCGCGGTCCGAGACGATGGACTCAGGAAGGCCGTGCAAACGAAAAACATTATCTCGAAGAAGGATAGCCAAGTTTGAAGCAGAGCAAGTTGTTGTAGTTGGGATGAAGTGGATCATTTTGGTCAGTCGATCGACGACTACTAGTAAAGCATCGAACCCAGCAGATACTGGGAGGCCGGTAACAAAATCCATGGAGATAGATTGCCATCGTTTTTGCGGTATTTTCAAGGGCTTTAGGTAACCATAGGGAGCATGTCTAATTGGCTTAATCCTTGCGCAAGTGTCGCAGTTTCGTATGAAGCGTTCGATTGTTGCCCTTAATTTGGGCCACCAAAAATCACGCGAGACAAGTTCAAAAGTTTTGGCTCTGCCCGGGTGTCCCGCGGCAGGGTGATCATGAGAAATTGAAATAATTTTAGTACGGAGAGGTTCCGGAACATAAATCATTTCCGAGACAAGCAGGAGTCCGTCGTTGTTGACGCGACAAGAACCAAGGTCCACTTGAGAATGGCGAGTTGAAGATGATTTGAGTGCCTTAATAATATCTTGACCAAACAAATCCGAGGCGAGCAAACTTTGGAACTCCTTAACTAAAGAGTTATTTAATTTGAGTGTTGGGATTTCCTCCTCAACCTCTGAAGACAAACAAGAAAACAAATTTAGTACTAGTGTCGAAATAGAAGGGTCGGCGAATTTGTTTGGATTAATAATGAGGTTTTGCTCTTTTGACCTACTACTTATAGCGAGGTCTTCTGATCGACGAGTCAATGCATCAGCTCTAGAATTTTTGCACCCTGGACAAAATTCTAAACGAAAATCTATTTCCGCTAACTCAAGGGCCTATCGAGCTTGCCTTCCATTTAATATACGTTTTGTTGTGAAGGCCGTTAGGTTTTGATGGTCCGTGATTATTTGTACTGGAGAAGTTAGGTTGGAAACGTATTGTCGATATTCCCTAAGGCTTTCCACAATAGCGAGGAGTTCTTTATCCCCTACTGTATAATTAAGTTCAGCTGGAGACATTGTTCGTGAGAAATATGCAATAGGGTGAAGTTTTTTTACGGAGTTTAGACCCGAGTGGTATTGAGAGAGCACCGCCGAGATGACCTTGTCTGATGCATCAGTTTCAAGGACTGTGTCTAGTAAGGGGTCGAAGTGACGCAGTATAGGCTCAGAGATAAAAGCGGTTTTTAACAAATCAAAGGCTGATTGACATGCCGAGGTCCAGAGAAAGGGGCTGTCATTACGGGTCAATGCAAATAAGGGGCTTGCAATTTTCGAGTAATCTTTGATGAACCTTCGGTAGAAATTGGCGAAGCCCAGGAAAGATTGCACGCCACGGACGTTTGTTGGAGGCTTCCATTCTTTAATAGTTTGGACTTTTGTAGGGTCCATAGACAGACCTTGTGGCGATACGACGAACCCCAGAAAGGTTGTCGATTTAACGCCGAATTCGCATTTTTCAGGTTTACAAAAAAGGTCGTATTGTTGCAATTTTTGCAAGACTTTTCGGACATGATCCTCGTGTTGAGTCGCGGTCTTGGAGTAAATTAGAATGTCGTCCAAATAAACGACTACAAAGATATCTAGGTACTCTCGTAAGACGTCGTTGAGGAACTGTTGACATGTTGCTGGAGCGTTAGTCAAGCCGAATGGCATAACCTTATATTGATAAAGCCCATAACGTGTACGGAAAGCAGTCTTAGGCTCATCGCCAGGTTTGATTCGAATTTGGTTGTACGCACCTCTCAAATCAAGACGTGTAAAGATGTTAGCGTCGAGTAGTTGTCGAAGGGAGTCGTCGATTCGGGGCAGGGGATATACATTTTTCCTTGTTATGGCATTTAGTGCTCGATAGTGGACACAGAATCGTAACCCACCCCCTGGTTTCTTGACGAATAGGACCGGAGATGCAAATGATGAAGTCGACGGCTCGATGAATCCTTTTTCAAGGTTTTCTTTCAGGTACTGTCTTAAGGCTTCTAGTTCCGCGTTCGACATGGAGTACAGGGGCCCTAAAGGAAGTTTCTGGGTTGTGTCGGTCGGAATTTCGTGATCTATGTAACGATGTGGGGGGAGAATCTCTGCTTTCTTCGACGAGAATACGGACAGGAACCCGTAAAATTGTGGGGGGATTTTTTGGCGCAGGTCGGCAGATTCTTCAGATTCCAGGTTCTGTCTTTCTTCCGAATATTCACCAACTTCCTTGATTGAAACAGAGAAAATTTGGCTGTCCCAGAGCTTGCTAAATTTTAGTAGAGCTGAGATTGACAGCGGGGTAACATTCTCCGGCGAGGGCATTGTAGAGGTGCTGATTGAATATGTTGAGACTGGAGATGAAACTAGACATGTCTCCTGGCAGAAGGGTGAGGTGAAGGAGACGATATTATTGCTCCATTTAATTTCCGGGTCGTGTTTTGAGAGCCATGACTTGCCTAGGATAACATGATATCGGGCAATTCGAGTTACTTGGAACATTAAGTTTTCGGAATGAGAACCTAGTTGAAGTTGTAAGTCAATTTCATGGGTAATGTGGCCTGAAGATGATTGTCTTCCGTCCACAACTCGGACAGTTTCCGGAGAGAGTTTCTTTCGAGCTCTTAATCGATTTCTTTTGATGAACGACTCATCGATAAAGGAAGTAGATGCTCCCGAGTCTATCATGGTATGAGCAGGAATATTTTGCTGAAGGAGAGCGGTAATTGCCAACGGTTTCTCATTACCGAGGTCGAGAGTGTGGATTACCGGAGGTGGATGATTATATCTCTAAGATTGGGAAATTAAATTATCAAAAGCTTGAGGTTCTTCTACATCTAGAACAGCAAAGAAATTCGAAGATGATATTGCGACACGACGAGGAGTATTTAAAAAGTTTGAGAAGGAAGATAAGCTAGGGAAAGGTCGCTTTTTCTCTAGCAAAACTAATTTTTTGACTGATCTATGGAAGTGATATTAGATACATCCCTATCTAAAATTTCCGCGTTAGACACAGTTGATTTTGGCCTCGATGAGCGTGCTTCCAGGACGTGACAGTTAGTAACCCGATGACCTGGTCTCCCACAGTACCAGCACAAATTATTAGCTCTGCGATACGCTTTACGCGCAGCTTTCCCTGCCTCCGAGTTGTTGAGCTCCATGGGATCCCCACCTGAGTTTTCTGAGAAGGGTTGCTGCACGGTGAGAGTGGGTTTAAATTTGGGGAGAGGATCAAACGTTTGATTTGACTCCGGCGAGTTGCTTGGTTTCTTCTCCCGGATTCGAGCGAAAATTTCATTGTCCAGTGTGATGCATTCTGCCGCAAATTCAGGGAAGGTGACCGGCATTTTCTTTCCAACCAACGCATCTTTAAGAACCTCCTTCAGCCATTTCCGAAAATGATGGATTTGGACCTTAGGTTCGGCCCAGCCAAGCAAAGAAAAAAGGGAGACAATTTTCGCGTAATACGCCGCGCACGAAGCCTCTTGCCGAAGTGCTTCTAACTGCCGCTCGGATGTTGCGTAGGCGTCTGGATCGTCAAATGCAGCACGGAGAGATTGCAAGAATTCTGCAATTGTGGTAAACAAAACGTTGCTGGTTGTCTGGTCAACATGGGGCTCAAACCAATCGTAGGCGTTTCCGGTAAGATATGATCCAGCATACAGGATCTTAGATTCCTCAGAGGAGAAGGCGTTCGAGTTTGCACGGAACTGGAGTTGAAGCTTGGTGACAAAGCTTCCAAATTGAGACCTCGTTCCATCAAATTTTTCCGGGGCACTAGGATTTGGGGGACTAGGAGTGTGAACTATTTGAGTAGGTGGAGATGGTTGAGAAATGATTTGCGATGGAGGTGGTGTCGAGGGTTTGCTCGCCATAAGGGCCAGCCCTTGGCCCAAGCATATTGCGTTATCAATTACTTCGGATTGTATGGTCGTTGCTGACGCAGGATAAATACCTTCGTAATCAATAGGGTTATTTCCTACGCTGGACTTTCCTGCTGCATGAGCGATGTTGAGACAATGCCGAATAGGTGCAGGGATATCTGCAGGAAGGGCGAATTTTAAGGGAGCTGAATGGGTGATTATCTGATCCCAATTTTTACTGATGAGCTGCCATGATGGGTCTCTTGGTAAGGCCGCGTTATCTAGATCCATTCTTGACCCCGACATCACGATTTAGAGCTTCTCAAAATGTTACGGCGTGCAACAAGTTGAGTATAATCGCCGTCTGCGAGGTACGGATGACGTGGGGCGGTAGACTTAGGTCGGAACAAGACGAACGAAACAAGACAAATGGAACAAGACAAAAGGATGCAAGCAAGTAATGCAAGAAGATAGATTGAGAAGCTGGAGATCTAAGTCCCAGATCCAGCCTCATTATATATATACAGGCTACACCTAATTCCATAGTCTGTCCGGAATCAAGATACAAGCTCAAACTAACCTAACACTGTAGCCTTCGTATCATCCGCATCTGACTCTTTCCGTGAGTCGCGTAAATAAGTCATGCCCGACTTTCCTAGTCAGTTGCGTAACTGCCTCGTGTCGTGGACCCTTGCCCCTAATATTGGACATCTGACTCTGAGCTCTTGGCGGCCATGACACCAAGAGTGGATTTTTTACGCCGCCTTTCCAGAAATAAGCGTCCACTACGGGAATGTTACACGTAAGGCGCCTTCAAGATAATAATTAGATCTACATTGATCAGCAACGGTTGCTACCTGAAGGGCCTTGCAACCGATCCACGGTGCCGCTTGTCTTCGTATCCATATATGTATATAAACAAATTACCAAAGTAATCCTCCGCTTTGGATTCCCTCAACATCAAACTCACATCCACGGTTGAAAAACACCACCGTCAACAAAATCTTCTGTCAAATTCAGGAACCCAACATCTATTCTAGTAAATTTTATCAATCTACCTGAAAAAATCGAGCTTGATCCTGTCAGAAAAGGAGAAAACTATGCAGCAACTACTTTGTCGATAGAAAGGCCTCTTTTGATAACATGCAGAATCTCAAATCCAGAGAACAGAGGAAAACGCCTGCATCACCAGAAGTATACGTAGTGACAAATTACATAGTTATTCTAAAAATAGAATAATGGCAGAAGCAGGCAAGATATGAAGTAGCCGGTGATAAGATTCATCAACACCAGTCTAACAGTGCGTTGACATTTATTCAATTTCTAAATATTAGGCTAGCTTCCAGTTTTTTTTTTAAAATCAAGTTGTATTCAGCCATCTAGCTATGACAATTGATTTAAATACAATTAGAGATATGGATAGCGATTCCGAACTCCTATAACTCCCCTTGGCACTAGTCCATAGGCTCATAACATGGTTTAGACTATCCAACATTACAATCAATTCAAGAACCAAAACCAAATCCTAATCTCTAACCATAAATAAAATTTATTTTTTTATTTTTTCCGATTGATTGTCATTATCAAGTTTTTTATTTTTTATTTTTTTTCCTGACTCAAATTTATTCTTTCATAGAGAATATCTAATTATTATTTGATTTGATTTCAATTAACCCGTTCAGGAAACCCAAGGGCCCATGCAGGTGTCTAACTATTATATATACACAGGAGGAAACCTCGCGGTAAAAACCCCCCAAAACTGCAATCTGGTATCTTTCTGGTTTTCAGTTTACCTTCAAAAAGTGCCTTACACTGTACGTCCTGTGTGTTATCCGTTTCACCCCTTCCCTACTCTGTGCATCATTAGCCGCATGGTTGCCTCAACTTGACTGACAAGTCGAAACTGTTCTAGGTATCCTTCGTCTGGTATCCACTTTGTGATTCTTGCCACATCTTCCGGGCTCTGAATCATGGCCTGATAGGACCTATCTTTTGCTTTTCGCAGGAAATCCCCTCGTCCCCTCGCCCACTGCGGACACGTCATAACCATATGCCTGACGTTTTGTGACGGATATCCACATTGACACTTTGGTTCGTGTACTCCCGGGACTTTTCTTCAGTGCAGGTAAGAGTTCAGCCCGATATGCTCACTTCTTAGCTGAATAGCGACACTTCTTTGGGCCCTGCTAAGGTTTTAGTGGATTTTAATTGGTGTTCCTTTGAAGCTGAGTTTTTTCCTGCCTGATTGCTTGTCGGTGATGATATTTGCTGCGTTCCATATTTATTTATTTATTTATTTATTTATTTATTTATTTATTTATTTATTTATTTATTTATTTATTTATTTATTTATTTATTTATTTATTTATTTATTTATTTATTTATTTATTTATTTATTTATTTATTTATTTATTTATTTATTTATTTATTTATTTATTTATTTATTTATTTATTTATTTATTTATTTATTTATTTATTTATTTATTTATTTATTTATTTATTTATTTATTTATTTATTTATTTATTTATTTATTTATTTATTTATTTATTTATTTATTTATTTATTTATTTATTTATTTATTTATTTATTTATTTATTTATTTATTTATTTATTTATTTATTTATTTATTTATTTATTTATTTATTTATTTATTTATTTATTTATTTATTTATTTATTTATTTATTTATTTATTTATTTATTTATTTATTTATTTATTTATTTATTTATTTATTTATTTAAGCGTATGCAGCCCGAGGCTATGACGCGAATGATTACGGAAGATATGTATGTGACGTAGTATGACTCTATTTGAAGTTTGAAACACTCATACTCAGATTTCATTTGCATATACCACTACGAGAATAACGCCTTGCGCCATGTACCCTCTTCCGTGACTACCCACCATAGGGAAAAGCGAGAAAAACTTGTGGATATCTGTGCATGCTTTTGTCATTCTACGAATACATCATCACCGCGAGAGAAGTAGTGTGCGGGTCTTGCTGGATTCAAACCAGCTTTCTCCTGTCTCAAGTGGGGCATGTGTCCAAGCTACCCAGACTCTACTTGGGAGAACGGCCCGAACAGGATACCACTGCACCATCCGACTCGAGATAGATGCATTAGCACTTGGCTAAAAGGCTCGACCAGAATCATAGAACGCTGATCGTTATCTACCTCCATACAAACATTATACAACAGAGGCATTCCTGACAGATCTGAACCTACGAGTCCAGAAAAAATGAAGGGATTGATTAACATGTATTCTACTCTAATTTTTTTTGGCGCCTTCTAAATTGAAATTTTGAACTAAGAGGAATTTAGATGGCCTTGTGTATTAGAAGCTAAAGTGTCCTGTAAATACTGTAAAGTTGGTCATTAACCGATAAGTACCGGTAGCATAGTGTAAGAGGCTCAACTCGAATAACTCAAAAGTGAGGTTCTAAAATTGTAAATTAAATAACTAAGAAGTTCATGGATATTATCTACAAGAGAAGAGCGCAGGTTTAAATAGTTATCCCGATCCATCGCCCCCGAAGCCTTCCGAACGCCATAGAATTAGAACTTGCAATAACCCATAGTAGATGCTAGAATAATCTCCACAAATTAGGATGCCGACAAACCGTTTTAGAACTTTCTGGAAGCTTTCTTAATATTCCCCAATATACGCGGACATAGCTATCATCAAAATTGGGTAAGTAAGCGATGATCATTATTTAGACGAGGATCATTGTAATGATGGCTAGCGCTTAGAAATTGTTACCTAATGTAAGCGAGAACTCCTTGCGCCACAACATCCTGATCCACGTCATCCAACGCCGCACAGACAGTAAGGTAATTATACAAGGGCAAGAGCCCGAGTCATTAGCAAGGGTCCTGACCCTCACATCACCCCCCTCCTCATGACCTCATTTGCGGCCTGGTTTTCGCCTCTTGTTGGTCTTAGATATTTTCATCTTTTCTGATCTGGGTAGGTTGGTCTATTTGTCAAGTGCAGCTGTGTCTTTGAGAAAAGATTCAGGTTCCCATGTTGGTTTTGCATACCCGACCCATTTGACTAAATACTTTAGATGGTTTCCCTTTCCTGGAGCCTTTTTTTTTTTTTTGATCAATAATATGGTCAATTTCGTATTCTTCCCCTTTGTTTATAATGCATGGTAGAGGCTGGCTGTCGTCTACTATCTGACCAGGCAATGGTGACGAGTTTGCAGGCCTCAACAGCTTTGAATAAAAGACGTTATGAATTCCTGGTGGAGTATCTAATCGGAAACTATGCGAGCCAATCACTTCGTAACTTTAAATTTAGCGTTCCCAGCATCGAGTTTTCGGCTTGGTCTATCTGTCTTTATATTTTGCAAGTTTAACCAAACTTTATCTCCAATTTTGTAACTTGGGGCTTGATCTCTAGTCTTGTTTAACCATTGTTCTTGAGCTTCTTGGGCTACAGCCATTGATGCTTGTGCCCATTCTCTAACTTGCTTTAACTTTCTGACAATTTTATCAGCTCTAGCGATTGGAGAGTTTCTTCTATCATTATCTGAGATCTTTTTCTAGATCTTCAAACAGGCTCTGGTTCCATCCATGAGATAAGAAAAAGGAGCTTATGCCTGTAGATACTGAGTCTCTCCCACAAATACTCGAAACAACTATTGGAAGCCATTTAACCAATCGCTTTGGTCCCACTTCACGTATTGTCTTAATACTGTCTCGATAACCTCGTTCATTCGTTCGGTTGACCCATCAGTTCCGGGTGAGAAAGCAGTAGAAAGCCTACGCTGAATTCTCAACATTTCACATAGTCTTTTCCAGAAAGCGCTTGTAACTTGTGAGCCACGGTCTGAAACTATTGCAATTGGAAGGAAGTGATGAGGCAAATAATTCTTAACAAACCATCTAGCAACCGTTTCCGAATCAATATTCTTTAAGCCATCTGCAAGTACACCTTTACTTAGCCGGTCTGTGATTACAATCATATTTGTACAGCCTTCAGACATTGGGAGGTCAGTAATGAAGTCCATCGAAATCTCAGACCATATCCGTTCCGGAATCGGTAAAGGCTTTAGGAATCCTTGCCGTCGACTTCTCCACGCTTTATTCCTCCCGCAGCTATCACAATTTTCCACAAATGTCTTAATTTCCTTAGCCATGCCAGGCCAGAAAAACCGCCGAGCAATTAGAGCATACGTGACCTCTCTACCTGAATGTCAATTCAAGAGTGTGTCATGTGTATTTTGAATTATTTTCGTTCTCAAATCTAGCCATTTCGGAACCCATTCTCGGTCTCGGAATAGTAAACGGCCTTGACTCGAGAGAGAACATTCTGAAATTGATACTTTGAGGTCAAGGTGAGTAGGGAACTTCCTCAACTGTATTTTAACTGATTCAAGGGCTTCGATGCATTGTTTATCTGCGAGGGCAGCTGATTCCCACTCTTCCAACTCTCTCGGACACCCTCCGACATGTTGATCCTCGAGCCCTTGTCCTTCCGAATGGAGCCTTTTCTGGTTGTTGTTTGAATATACGGGCCTTACAATCTGATTCGCCACTAAGACCTCAGGCTTTAGGAGTTGGATATTACGATTTGTAAGGCGCTGGTCCGCTTCGGTATTAGGCATGTCTTGGTCTCTTCTAGAAAGGGCGTCAGCTCGTTCATTTAGTTTACCAGCTACGTGTACTATCCGGAAGTTGTATCTAGAAAGGATCAAGGACCACCTCATTTGCCTTTCTGTAAGTCTGCGGACCGTCATAAAGTACTCCAAATTCTTATGATCGGTACAAATGTCAAATTGTTCCACCCCCCTGAGTTCGGCATCCCATTCTTCTAAGCAGCGAATGATTGCAAGCATCTCCTTGTCGTATATTTCATAATTGCACTCCGCAGGATTATTTTTCTTTGAAAAGAATGCGCATGGTATTGAAAAAATAATTGATTGATAGAATGCTTCCATTTGTCTTTTCTAAAGGTTTCTAGATTATCTATCATAATAATGTTCCAATCACCGACCTGAATACATCTAACTGTTTCGCACTAGCAAATGTCTGGTACAAGTCCCATTATATGAAACACCCTTGGGTCAAATCCTTGAGCATTGTGTTTACATGTACATCCTAAACAATTGGTACAACACTTCGGTACAACGACATGGTATGAGAAATGTCAACATAATGCGACGTGAAACACTTTTCAACTCTTAGGATCAAACTTACAACACATGGAACCCACAACCCTTTATCATTCAGTTGCTGAAGTGTCCCACCGACGTACCATCCTGAAGAGTTTGTTTCGATTCGGGTGGGCTTGTCATAGTCGAACTGGCCGAGAGCAGGGGCACTTATAAATATCTCTTTGAGTTTCCGAAATGCGAAATCTGCCTCTGAATTCCACCGGAATTTGCAATCTTTACGAGTGAGGTCTATGAGGGGCTTTGCTAGTTCTGCAAACTTATGGATGAACCTCCGATAAAAATTAGCAAACCCGAGAAAGCCTCGAACACCCTTTACTGATATTGGAGCTTCCCAGTTCTTAATTGCTTCAATTTTGTCTGGATCCATCTGCAATCCCTTGCTAGCTTCTATAATGAACCCTAAGTACTTCGTTCTTTTCGTTTCGAACTCACATTTATCGATGTCGATTTGCAGTCCAGCTTCTCTGAGTCGCCGTAACACTTTCCGTACATGTTCTTGATGCTCCAATCTGCTCCCGGATGAATAGATCAGAATATCATCGACATAAGCTGAACAGAAATTATCCAAATACTCGCGCAAAGTCCAATTAATGTACTTTTGAAATGTGCTTGGAGCGTTGGCCAGCCCAAAAAGAGCAACAAGCCATTCGTATAGGCCGTATCGAGTCTGGAAAGCGGTTTTCCATTCGTCTCCTTCAGCAATCCGAATCTTATGAAAAGCGGCAATCACATCGAGTTTAGTGAACCACTTTGCCTTGCTAATATTTCGTAAGGTTTCATAAATCAATGGCAAGGGATACCAATCTTTTCTTGTAATTCTATTCAACCCTCTGTAGTCGACACAAAATCGTAGTCCCCCTCCGGGCTTCTTAACAAACAAGACTGGTGTAGCTGCTGGTGAATTGCTCACGCGTATAAAGCCTTTGTCAAGCAGCTCAGTTAATGTTTTCCGGAGGACCAGATACTCATCACGGGACATACTGTACAATGGGCCCCAGGGTATCTTAGCTTCCTTGCCGTCTGAGGCTTCGACATCAATTTTGTGATCAATGCCTTTACCTCTGAGCGGTGGTAGTAATTCTGCCTTAGTATGATCGAAGACGTCTAGACATTTGTAGTAGTGCTTTGGTAAACTTATCACTGGATCCGATCGCTGCTTTCCTGCTAGTGCTTTATTAATATCTTTCATGCTTGCTGCAAATACCTGAACTTTATTATTCTTGTGCAGACTCCTAGATAAATGTTAAAAAGCCACAGCTGATATCTGTACTGGACCTTTGGTCCGATCATAGGCAGCCAAAAATGATTCCTTACTATGGGTTATTATACCAGTAGATTTTATCAGCATCTCGGATCGGGGACCGTTAATTCTGGCGTCTTCAGATATGGTCCACGGCATTCCCAAGATTACATCATAATATCCAATGAGAGCAACATAAAGAAATACTTTCGACTGTCTGTGTCCTTCCAAATCCATATTTATAACAGCAACTTCACTCACAAATGGAGCTACTTTTCCGTCAAAGCCAACGAGTTCACGTGGTCTTATTTTTAAGCGCTTAAGGTTGTTTCTCTGAGCGAAGTAGGAATCACAAAGACCATATGTCACAATCGATGTCGGCTTGGTAGCTTGGAGAATGATATTTTCGAGAATTACTAAGAAAGCAAGAGGCGGCGTGAGATTGGGTCTGTAGCAGGGAGTAACAAGGCGAAGAAGGAAGTAAGGATAAAGAACTGGGACTAGAAATAACTGAAATAAGGAACTAGGTGAACTGGAGGGTCTAGGGTAACTAGGTTCTGGGATTCTAGGGTTCTAGAAGAGACAAAAGACAAAGCGTAAAGAGCTATCCTCTGAAGGCCGAAGGTACTTATATACATTATTTGACCAGAGATCATATCAAACCAAATCAAACAAAATAAAATATATTATTATCGTGAAGCGTATGGATCCATGGCAAAGCGCGAGTCGGCAATATGGATGAAACAAGACCCATGTCAGACCCCCAAAGGAGATACGCCGAGATAGAAAATTATCCGAAGCTAGACAAAACGAAGCGAACCGAAATGCAACCCGAGACAACCAAGGTAGTCTTATTAGGACGTGTCAAACAAATAAAGGACAGACATTACAAGGTCAGACAAAATCTGACACCATATGATAGGCAACCGGTATCAATGAGTGTATTGGCAAATATAGTATCATTAATTAAAGCAGAAACAACAAAAGGTTGACCATCCATGACTTCCTCAAACCAATTCCAGTCTTCTCTCAGATTACACTCCCTCTCAAGCCCCTGACTGCGACTTTTATCAGAGGCTATTCTTTTCCTGAACCATCTTCATCATTAAGATCCACTAAGACTGCAGATGCCGAGACCCTTGACTGCTGCAGCTGACTCCTATTACGACGATTCGGATTCAACGCGGGAAGCAGCGAGCAGCCTTTTGTTGTGTTGCCCCGCCCCCCACATCTAATGCACAGGCCTTCAGAAATTCTTCGCCCAATCTCTTCCTGCGACACCCAAGTTGCTCGAATGCGTGAATGTTTACTCACCTGACCTGAGGGAGTTCGCTGAGCTGCAGCAACGCTAATTGTTGTGGTCGGTTCCCAGTCCATTTGGTCCCCACCTTCTTGGGTATCAAATGTTGAAGTAGACTGAGCATTGAGTATCCGATTATGCCCCTTTCTGCTATCCCAAGCTTTCATTCTCTCCATCTTATCCGACGTCATGCGTAGTTGGGAAACAAAATCATCATACCCTGGAGATTCAGTCTGCAAAATCATCTGATCCGTAAGATCACGATTGATCCCAGCCCGGAGATAGCCTTTCTTTGCCTCGTCGCTCCAATCCCATGCCTGCGCCTCTAATAGGGTCTGTTCGAAATCTTGGAGAAATTCTCGGAAATTGCGGTTACCTTGGCGGATTGTATTCAACTTATTAATGGCTTTTGTTGTGTTCTCCGGGTCGCCAAAGGCCTTATCTAGTCGTTCAAAAAATCCCGTAACAGTGAAATCGTTCTTTCCTTAAGCGAAATCGATCCAGGGATGAATTCTTTGTAAAGCAACGTCTATAAGGCGCCCAAATCCGTACCAAACTCTCTCCCCTTAACTACCGATCGCATTGGCATCAATCTTTAGCTTAGCTTCCAACAGGCTTCGGAATTGGGGGTACTGAGAAGAGTCGAGTCCTGAGAACTTTTCCAGGTGTGGTCGGGAGTGTCTTGGTCTGCTTTCTAGAGTTCCAATCTGCTGCACTGATTGTTGATTTCTTAAAAAATTGGTCGAAGTGTTTATCAAGGTTGATACCCATGAGGGCGCCTGTTCGCTGCCAGACCGACTTGATTCTGGTGCCATATAAAATTGGTTCCCTGAGTCTTGCCTCCCACTGACTCCAATTCCGTCATCTATTTCTACGTCCTTGAATCCCGACATTACGATGAAACAAATAACTAAGATAGTAAGGTGCTGACTTCTTCGATAAAACCCACTCCCACAATGTCATATAGAAGATCATCATCACGCCTATGTACATCATATCTCGCTATCATCAGTATATATCCCCTAGAACCCTACCCTATGTGGACGCTCTGCAACTCCACGACTGAGGAAGACGCCATAATGGATCATACTGACTTTTACGCGTCATCATACACCAACTTTCGTCCTGACCATCTCAACCTAAACAAGTACCCGCCCCCCCCTCTGTATCTCCGAATATAAGCCTTCCAACCGGTGCAATGGGTTCTTCCAGCGCGCCGTCATCATCGTTGCCTGTCGCTCCAAGCGACAATCTACATCCAAGCCTTCGGGTTATTGCCGCTGT
Organism: Podosphaera xanthii; assembly: GCA_028751805.1. Classification (NCBI taxonomy): domain Eukaryota; kingdom Fungi; phylum Ascomycota; class Leotiomycetes; order Helotiales; family Erysiphaceae; genus Podosphaera; species Podosphaera xanthii. The sequence goes on along the minus strand of JAPWIX010000013.1, from coordinate 2,201,138 downwards.
AATTGAACAAGCTGAACGCCAGACAAAGCAGAGAATGGGCCTGGCTCAAGAATTTCTGCAAAACATCGACGCCTGGGCTAAAACCAAGGCAGGAACTGAAGATGCACTACTACTGGCGCCATTCATGGAAAAGATTGCACCAATCGTGACTGCGTTTGCGACTGGTAATGCTCTAGCACCCGAAGCACCCTGTAAGAATCCTCCCCCAAGACCAAGCACGGTAACAGCTGTCCCTAGGGTGACAAAACCGGTGGAGGGCCCCAATCTGGCCCTCCCCAAAAGGCCGCAGGAGGTCAAGTCTCCTTGGGTCACAATAGCCAGGAAAGCAGCAAATCTTCCTACACCACCCGCCGCCACGACAATCCGTAAGCCTGCTATACAGAAAAAACTAGTTATACAAGAAATGCCAAAAGAAGACAGACGTCTTTTTCTTCGGCTGGGTCCAGAACACGAGTGGCGCAAACTGTCACTAGTAACAATCAAAAAGATAATCTCCGAACGGGCTGGAGTAGCGCCCTCGGCAATTACGGCAATTTCACAAGTCAGGTCCGGTCTGGCAATTGAATGTGCGTCAGACGTGCTCAGAGAGTCAATCCTAGAGGTGGCACCATCTTTTGAGAAAGACAACACGACCACTGAGGCGGCGTCGGACTGGACATCCGTCATTGTGCCACACGTACCACTCTACATTAAAACAATGGACTGCAGGTTAACCGTGACTAAAGAAATGGTGATAAAACAGTGTGAATCTGCCTGCGGCGCGACACCAGTCCAGGTCCGACCTAACAACGTGAAAGAAGGTCAGTATACTACGAGCTGGATTATTCACTTCAAGCAAAAGCCAGCAAACCTGAAATTTAGGTTGTTCGAAGAGAGCGAACCAACCATGCCATTCACACGACGTCGGCCTATAGAGCAGTGCCAAAAATGCTGGGGCTTTCATGCAACGAGGGCCTACATCAAAGAAAGCCGATGTGGAAGATGTACCGGTGCACATGAGACATCAGAATGCTCGATCAAGGTGCCCAAATGCTCAAACTGTGCAGGACCTCATGAGTCGACCAACCTCGGATGCATGGCTCGGCCCAGAAGGCAAAATGGACTAGTGGTACCGCGCACTCTGTCAGAGCTCCGAGTTATCCGGGAACGAGGCCACAAATACTTCAAGGCGGCACTGGCAGAGTCGGAGGAGAAGGGCAAGGGAAAGGCTGTCGAGGTGCCCTGCACCCAGGAAGTAACCATGGAAAACCTATGAGTAGCACAATACTACTCCAACACCAAAACGAGAAAACTAACACCCTTCTATTTCACCAAGTGAACGTGGGAAAGGGCGGACCTAATATGGACATCGCACTACAGCAAGCCTGGGATGCAGGCGCAAACGTGGTTATGGTACAGGAACCATGGAGAATGCAGAAAGACGCTGATTTTATCACCAAAAATCACCTGGGATTTATAAGCCACAAACCAACGGCAGCAGCTGGGACTCGCCCCCGGGCAATAATTTTCGTCCGTAAAGGCCTGGCGGCTACGCAAACCTTTCCTTCGGTCGGAGAACAAAACGGCGATTACCGCTTTGTGAAAGTCTCTGGGATAACTTTTGTAAATGTATACCGCGCACCAGGACTGAGTGCGACTCTCGAGCCCTTACTCCGATGGAGCCCGTCAGGTCCTGCAATTGTAGGGGGAGACTTCAACGTTGTGTCAAGGCACTGGCAACCGCAGACGACTCGTCAGTATGGTAACGGTGACCAAATCATGGAATGGGCAACAGCTCAGGACATGCATCTACTTACTACCATCGGCGCACCCACGCATCGGGACGGAAATGTGCTGGACTTAGCCTGGAGCAACACATCAGCGGAGGCAATGGTATCAAACGAATACAACTGCACATCAGACCACATGACTATTGTAGGGACCGTTCAAGTGACAAATAGGCCAGACTTCTCCGAAATAAGCCAGGAACTCCGTCTACGTGACGAGGATCTACCTAAGTATGCCCAGTACGTCAAAGCCTGGGTCAAGCCAGGTCCCTTGGACAGTATAAGCGACATCGAACGCCAGATATCGAGCCTGATGGAGGCCTTGGGAGACGCTCGCAAGGCAGTTGGACGGAAACCCACAAATTCTGCGGCAGCACTGCACCATGGTGGAATGAGGATTGCAAACTAAAACATCGCGAGTTCAAAGAAGCTAGACGCTTCCCTGAAAGTGCGGCGCAGGCTCGAAAGAGTTTCAAACATGCAGTCAAAACGGCAAAGAGAGAATACTGGAGGAAGCAGGTTGAGAATGCTACTACGGATACACATGTCTTTAAAGTGATGCAGTGGGCCATACCAAAAACCAGCCGAGACCCTCCTCCCTTGAAAACCGCAGAGGATACATGGATATCGGATCCCCTCGAGCGAGCAGAAGCCCTACGAGACAAATTACTAATTCGTTCGATGCAGCTCGCGACCTGCCCGCGTGGGAATACGAACAACTGGAATCTATCCAGTGGAGCGCGACACTATCTCTAGAAGACGTGACGACAAGAACTCTTGACACAGGTGACAATCGCCAGGCTCAGATAGGATAACCGTTAGACTGCTTAGAGCTTGTTGGCCAGCCATAGGTACCCAGGTGAAGGGTATCTTTCAAGCTTATTCGCAGCATGGACACTTTCCGACTCCATTTCGAGTAGCTGAAGTCATCCTAACTCCAAAGCCAGGACGAGATCTAGCAACAGCTAAAGGATGGCGACCGATATCCCTTCTCTCTTGTCTGGGCAAAGGTTTAGAACGACTTGTAGATAAGAGAATGGCTTGGATAGCAATTGAACATCGAGTTGTCCCCCAACAGCTTTTCGGTGCACTTCCGGGACGTTCAGCGGTCGACCTGGTTTTATGCGTCATACATGATGCAGAGGCTGCAATGCGGAACAACAAGGTAACAGCAATGGTCACTCTGGACGTGCAGGGTGCATTTGATGCCGTCCTCCACAAACGGCTATTACACCGGAAGTGGAACCAAGGATGGCCTAGATCACTTTGTCGATGGGTTGAGTCCTTTTTGACCCGACGGAAGATTCGTGTTCGCCACCAGGATAGAATGACTCGAGATAAAGTCATGGAGTGTGGAGTCCCACAAGGCTCGCCGTTATCACCGCTCCTATTCCTCTTTTACATCGCTATCTTAGTTCAAGAGGGGAACATGGACAATAAGTTTTGTTGAAATGATTGCTATCATGAAACAAGTAACGTCCAACTTTGGATGTGATAGTCGTTTGCACTCACGTAGATCTGCACGTACTAATCTTTCCATAAAGTTGTGAGGCTGGTAAATACGCTAAACCGTATTAACACAAATCACTAGATTTCTGTTTCTTTAGATAGATAATATATATATAGCGATCTGTTTTCTAAACTAGAAAAAAGAGAACTCCAGCTTACGATTAACAGCCTCTTACATTCCAAAATCTGCAAGATCGTGATAAGTGCCTAATCAGTCTTAACAAACTGTTGCTAATCCCTTCCAAATTTCTACAAGTTTGGCTATGCCGACGATATCGCAGTTCTAAGCATAGGAAGCACAGCAGCCGAAGTGGTGGAAAATGCTCAGGCAGAGGTAGAAAAAATTTTGGTGCTAGCAAAGGAGCATGAGATAAGTTTCGACCCGGCCAAGTCTGACCTACTGATAATCGGAGGAGGGCCCAAGAAAAAGATGGACACGGTAGGCTTAGCCGTCCAAATCCAAGGCCATAGGATCACCCCATCTCCACATGTGATATGGTTTGGGGTATGGAAAGACTCCCAACTTAACTTCAAGCAGCACGTGCAAGAGTGGTGTGGCAAAGCGCAACGCATAACACAGTTTATACGCCGAATAAACACCGTACAGCGGGGTGCAGACCCAGGACCAATGATCAAGGCAGTGCAGGCATGTGTTCTGAGCACGGCTCTCTACGGAGCTGAAGCATGGTGGCTAGGACTAAATCGGATCACCACCCAGCGAAGCAAGAAGGTGGGCACAGGAGTTGGCTGGCATACGGATCTCTTGGATAACACAATCATCACAGCGGTTCGGGCAGCACTACCAGTTTGGCGAACCACTCCTAATAAAGTTCTACATAGAGAATCAGGAATTCCTCCGGCAGCAATTATCCTACAGCAAAGGCAATTGAGAGCCGCGGCGCGAATTCAGCAAATAGATACATGGCACCCCCTTGTTATCAGGTCTCAAGAGGGACCAAAGGATACTATAAGCCGCCTGGGACTCCGTGCAGGACAGAAAAGCCGTGCGTTCACGAATCAATAGCGATACCTAACACGACTACAGATGGGTCTTCAAAACGTACCAGTTGCTGTAGAGTCTGGCAAGCTGTTCTACCCGCAAACGAAACGTAATGGCCAGGGAACGATTGTCGACAAGCAGTCTGAGGCTGCCCAGGCCAAATTGTGGATTGAGAATCTGTCAACGGATACTGTATGTGCGTATCCAGATGGCTCGTCTTGTGGCTTGGCAAGATCTGCATGGGGCTACACTCTGTTCAGAGGAGGACAAATGATCGGAAGGGGGTCAGGACCTTTACTTGGGGCAGAGGCGTACGACGCAGAGCTGATAGGGGCCCAGAAAGCTCTTGAAGCAGCAATACTAGTAGCCGGAATTAACCCTATCAAGGTACTCCTAGACAGCTCAGAAGCCCCCCAGGCTCTACAAAGTGGTAGGTCGAGGTCCTTCCAAGGAATAGTTGATAGGTTTGTTTTAGACTGTCAAAGGCACCGATAAGTCGAAATCCGGTGGATACCTGGTCACTCAGGGATCGAGGGAAATGAGAAAGCAGATGAGCTCGCCAAAGCTGCTTTGAAAGACCTTCCCGACGACGGAACCGATGCGATACTTTCTGCAGAAGTAAATCGGAGAACAAAGTTTACGTTTGCATCACTAACCAGGTTTGTGAGGGAGCGTGCGGATGAGCTGGCTGCATCGTGGTGGCAGAAACATGGGCACAAGCACTACGCAGATTTGAATCTCAAGATGACACGCAAGCGACCGCTAGAGCTTGCCTTACCGAGGTGGGCGTACCACAGGTTGATTGCAGCTAGGACAGAACACGGCGATTTTACCAATTATCATGAAAGATTCAAGCATGAGGATATTGATGACAAGTGCGAATGTGGACGAGAAAGACGCCCATGGTACTTTGCAGAATGTCGACCAGCATTACAACGTTGGAGAAGTGGGAAACGGGAACCCCCTCCAAAGGCAAGGGAGATGCTGGCAGAAAACGGATGGGAGGAATTTCGTGAATTCGTTACTATAACCAAATGTTGTAGTGCACAAACTACTGACCGGGAGGCTTAGGCTCTTCCAGAGATATCATTCATTTTTCCTTTGTTTAATCGTTGGGAAAATTAGGACAGGGCGCACTCGTTCGGACAGAATTTTTTGTTTATTGATTTTCTTTCTATATCTTATAGATTATCTGGCAAGTTAAGCCATTCATGTAGGTAGTAGTGAGTCCGTATGGATCACACACCCGTATCATGCCTCTTGGGTGTAGGGCGTAAGCCTGATACGACTAGAATTCAAATCAAATGTCATGTAGAATTTGCAATTCTAATTTTTAAACTACCGTCATCAAATATATTTTCAGTTACCATCTGTATTCTCTAACCCAATATTTCGCATATTTCCGAATATTTTTGATAACATGAAATTTTATAAATATACTTCCCCATTATTTTCAGGTAAGTAATGTGAAACTTCAACCTTAGTCTACTCTAAAATATTCCAGAATGAACTCTCCCGAAGATTCCACTAGACTACGATTCTATTCTTCCAAACTCTCTCGAGATTTAAGACTTCAGGTACGAAGAGAATTAATCAGGTTTCCTGTGTAAACACGAAATTAAACTTAACTCAGGTCCTAACGCCCTTTCGCGTTGGAAAAATTAGGTCAGAGATTTCGAAAATACTTCAAATTAACTACGGTCAGGTGAAGTATACAATTCAATCGGGCCGTACTTTTCCTAGATTATCCACTGGTAGGCCACCAAAGCTCCTGACTGAGCAAGTAGATGAACTCGAAGCATACGTTCGAAGCTCATCAAAGACTCGCCAAATGTCTTATCTTGAGCTAGCGATGAAATTTCCCCAGTGGAATGTGGGAGAAGAAGCGGTTAAAAATTCCCTTCAGCGAAGAGGCTACGGTCGCTATGTTGCTCGAAACAAGCCACCTCTTTCTCCTGAAAACAAGAGATTGAGACTTAAATGGGCCTACAGACACATCAACTTTAGTATTGATGACTGGTGTAAGGTCATCTGGGGTGATGAGATTTACATCAGTGATGGAGCCGTAAATAAGGTCTGTGTGACAAGAAAGGTTCGTCTTGATGCGTTCGATGTAACAAAATTTTTGCGAAATCTAATATTGAACAAAGCCTGGCGAAGACCTTGACGCTACTTGTATCGTCCAGCGTCAGAAGAAAAGCAATGCTTGGATGTTCTGGGGCTGCTTTGTTGGGCTCCAGGCGGGACCGAATATCTTTTGGGATAAGGAATGGGGGAATATGACAGCTGTGGGATATCGTCAGCGGATTTTGTCCATCGTTGTCGAATTGATTTGGTGGAGCTCAAGAAACGGTATTAATTTGCAGTTTATGCATGACAATGCAGCAATTCACAGAGCGGCCGTTGTGAATAATTATTTAGATGCACACAGGGTTGAATAAATGGCTTGGCTGCCCTATTCACCTGATCTCAACCCTATCGAGAATGTATGGGGTTTGATGAAAACCTTCATACAGGATCGGTATGGAGACTCGGATCAGATGAGGCAGCGGCGGAGGGTCGAGGTTCTTCCTCTTGTGCAAGAGGCCTGGCGGGAGTGTACCAAACCAGAAATCTTAATAGGAATTCTTGAGGGGATGCATGCCAAATGTGAAGCTGTGATTCGGGCAGAGGGCGGACACATAGATCACTAGTTAGAGCAGTTTTAACTGAGAATAAGCCACTTGAATTATTCCAAACTTCAATCTTGAGCAAAATTGAGTGGAGAAGATCGTCGGGCAAAGGCTTTTTTGAAAAAAGGTTCCATGGGTTTCACACCAATCACATCTCGCGCTAGAAGTAGCCCCTGATGAGAAAATCGTTGATCATGAACAAATCAGACTTAGCTGCATATGATTTTCACTCAAAACTACCAAATATATATAAAGATCGTCCAAATCAACATTGAAAATCTCGGCAGGCAAAGCATTCCCCCTAGCAGCTTCGGTTTAGGGGAAGGCCAGTCCTTTGAATAACAGATCTTAACCGAATAAGTTTTAGCAGCTGACGATCAGCGGATATGACTACTAAATATGACTAATGATCATCAGAGAAAACCCTTGTATTTTATGCGGGCAAACCAATATCCCTTTTAGCCTGTATGGTCACCTCGTCGATAAATCAATTGGCTATAGTGATTTAGCAATACATTAGCTATTTCAAAATTACCTCAAAGCTGAGTTCAAACAGAATGAAGTCAAAATATTCTTGAATTATGTACAAAAAAGTCGTTTTTGGAAAGCGGTCACGGTGTCGTTCATCAGCAATAATTGGATAAAGGAATATTGAAATAGATAATTACCACCTTAATATGCACATAAGATTTAGAGGCTGTACATGCTTTAGAACATTGGCAAATTTTCCTGTGCCCTGTTGTTGGAGACGGGTCATGGAGTCAACAACAAAGTAAAACAATAAGAAAGTTTCCTGGTACTCATGTTTTAATTTGGTTAAGAGAATACGTTAAAAGAAAAGTATTTGATGCGACTTTTATTCCATTATCGAATTATTTTTTGAACCTCGCAGCCATCGAGTACCGCTCCAATGGTCTTGATCAGCCGCCGAATCCACTCGATTGAAATAAATGATCAAACATGGTCCGTCGCTGGGCTACATTAAATCCTAATCTCCAATCTGACGAACGTGTCTTTCTAGGTTCCCATCTTATCTACGAGAAAAGGTCCAGAGTTGTTTGACACTGTGCTGGACCCTAAGGGTACCCTTTTTGCAATCGGCGTCGCCAGCGCAGTTGGTATCGCGCACCCTGCGCCAACAGCTCGGTCCGAGAATATCTGATTTTATTTACGTCGACTTCTGCGCTGGGGCTGGTGGCCCAACTCCTACTATCGAACAAAATCTCAATCATCAGCTTTCACTTGCTTCCAAAGCATCTGCCACGCACTCCCAGTCTCCTTCCAAGTTTCCTGCGGTTCAATTCGTCCTGACTGACTTACACCCTCACATACCCGAATGGACAAAGGCTTCTAAACGTAGTGAGAATATTACCTTTTTCGCTGACTCTGTTGATGCTGCCAACGCCCCCAATGGCTTGAATGGAACATCTGACAGAAAAATCTTTCGTCTGTACAACTTGGCCTTTCATCACTTTGACGACAAGCTGGCCATGGCCATTCTAAAAGACACCCTGAAGACTGCTGACGGCTTTGGGTTTGCCTCTCCCGTGTCTTCTCTTCATGGATGAAAAGCTAAGATATTTTGATACAGCATTTTTGAATTACAAGAGCGAACAATCTCATCACTAATAACGGTACTCAGTCTTGGGCTCTTGTTATTTTTCATTACCCCACTCTACTTTTGGAGATCACCTGGCCACATGTTCTTTACTTACATTATTCCTATTATTCCATTCGTGGTCGTATACGATGGATATATATCCTCGCTGCGTACACGAACGGCTCTCGAAGTGATGAAATTGATGAAGGATAGTAACGCATCCATTGACGGCTGGAAACTATTCAATGGACAAGAACAACATACATGGCCTACAGGCTATATGTCTTGGATAATCGCCTACAAAGAGTAGCGAAGTTGAGCTTCATCTTGGACAGCCGGCTCCAAGTCGATGAAAAGACATCTTTTTATTCTATTTTGACCAAGGCTCAAGTGAGATAACCTCACTACCACTCCCTGACATTTGATTAGCTCTACCAAAATTATTCTCCATGTACAAGTGTGATATTGTACTAAATTTCTTCAAGTAGTATGATACTAAACTTCATATTTTTCTCTTATATTTCCGTTATTCTTTCTAATCTTAAATCTCAGTTCATGAATGAAATAGAGTTTTAAAGTTTAAAACTGAGGAGATACAATGTTAACAATTTGGTCATATTGGAACAATGAGAATGAGACCTGTAAACTTCGAGACGATATCTCACTTACATGTACTCCGTATATGCTAAATCTTTGGCTTCTCAGCTTCCAAATTATATTGCCTCTCGATAATGCTATAAAAATTGCATGCATGTATTACCCGCTGTCGGCAGCCTCTGAAAACTTTTTCCATTGCATAATATACCACATTATTTGATTTTCTGTACAGTGTTACCACCCTAAAGATTATTAGTTAGCATAAACGACAGGCATTAAAGTAGGTTTTCTTGAGAATCTTTGGCTTATTAGCAAACGATCATTCCTCTTTGTCGAGACATCCTGGAAACATTTTACCGCATTAAGGACAATATACCTTGCAAAAGCTCTATACAGTTCAACCTCATCTATAGCGATAGTGGGTCCCGGTATAAGCGTTGAAAATATTCATTGAAACTTGGACTTTAATGTTTGCAACACCTACCCTTACAGATCATTTTTGCGTGCAGGAGTAAGTATTGCAAATATAAACGGTAAAATTTCTATGAATCTCTTCAGTAATCATATCGGGACCCACTACTAGCTATGAGAGGTTCTACTGTAGATAGGGAATTTTTCTTGGCACCCAAATTTTGTTAAACCTTGAATTACTTCTAGATATTCTCATTATTTCTTATCTACAGCTAAACAGAGCTGCCGTACATTTAAAGATAGGACATAGTTAATCGTTAAAAATACATGAGTACGAAGTAGGACTTCCTTCTGCTTCCATAACAGCCTGACACCTTGCAGGCATGCCGACGACAAATCGAGCAAGTTTGTTAGATGAAATTGAGTCCCAGGCTTCTCTTGTCGCTCTTTTAAGCGTCTGCTGGGATATTTGCCTTCCTTTATCAAACTCCAGATATCGAGCTCGAAAGTAATCCTTCATCAATTTCCATTCGGACTCGATTGGGTTTAAGTCGGGGGAGAAAGGAGGCCAAACGTTGGGTTCTACCCCAGCTTGAAGTAAAGCTTCTACAGCATTCTCCGCATGATGGCAGGGAGCACCATCTTGCATCAGCAAAAGTGATGGCGTAGCTCCTCATGCCATTACTATGCTAAATGAAATCTACTGGCCGTATATCTCCAAGTATAATTTCTTCCAACTTTGCTTCCAAACTAGATCACAATTTTTCGGATCCCATGGAAAGATTCCCAATTCATCAGCAATTTCTTCGGATAAACTTAGGAGATAAGCACATCTCTTCAAGCTCCTCAACAGTTTAGACTTCGTTCGTGGAAAACCCATTCTATCAATAAGCGAACTGACCTTTTTTTATTTTTTTTTTAAATCATTTTTGCGTATGCAGCCTGAGGCTATGACGCGAGTGATTACGGAAGATATGTATGTGACGCAGAATAACTCTGTTTGACGTTTGGAACACTCATACTCAGATTTCATTTGCAGATACCACTACGAGAATAACGCCTTACGATATGTACCCTCTTCCGTGAATACCCACCACAGGGAAAAGCGAGAAAAACCTATGGGTAACTGAGCATGATTTCGTCATCCTGCGAATACAGCATCACCGCGAGAGAAGTGGTGTGAGGGTCTTGCTGGATTCGAACCAGCTTTCTCCTGTCTCAAGTGGGGCATGTGTCCAAGCTACCCAGACTCTACTTGGAAGAACGGCCCGGATAGTGTACCACTGCACCATCCGACCCTGAACTGACCTTTCTGGTGACCCACAAACGCGTATACTGACCGCCAGTAATCCAAGATTCATCGGTCCATAGGACTTGATTCCACTGCTTGATGGTCCAACTTGAATGAGACCGAGCAAGAAGTAACAGTTGCCTTTAATTTTCTTCGCTGAGCGGAAACTTACTCTGGGAGACACAACGCTCATATCCCATTCTCTCAAGAAAATTCCGAATAGCTTTCTCACCGATATTCCAGTGAGAAAACTGCACCGTGACATGTTTTAAGTAGGCCATAAACTTACCGACGCGTGAATTGTAAACAAAATGTTCTAGCTCATCAGCTTGAACCTCACTTAAGAATGGAGGTCGACCAAAACTGCCGGCTTCTGAAATATTACCACGTTCGCATGCGTACTGAACTTGTCTCTGACTTAGCCCCAATTCATGAATGATTTCAAGATATGAAAGCCCGTGCCTTTGAAGTGTCTGAATTGCGATCCGTTTATCCCGATTAAGATTCCGGCGACGAGGTCTCTTCGTAGCCTGAAAGGTGTGAGTATTCATTTTGATAACTCAGTGACAGGCTATGATTTTGGAGTTGGGAGTGGGAAACACAGTGGTCAAGTGTCTGTAACTGCAAAAATTGGAAGGTGAAATTCAAATTTATTTCGAATTTATCATCCTAGATTCAGGATGTGGCTTGAAAGTACACCAAGTGTGTAATTTAGACTGAATCTGCTAGCCCTTTTTAGAATAATAAGCGTAAAATGCAGGGATATGGCCCGTGATTTCATGATTTAAGGTTCAACAGTCTTTAGGGTCGAGACACTGTACATTTATTACCCACCTTCAATTGGTGAAGAAAGGATACTCAGATAACCGTAGATTTTTTGGGGGTCGGATGGTGCAGTGGTACACTATCCGGGCTGTTCTCCTAAGTAGATTCTGAGTAGCTTGGACGCATGCCCCACTTGAGACAGGAGAAAGCTGGTTCGAATCCAGCAAGACCCGCACACTACTTCTCTCGCGGTGATGCTGTATTCGCAGGATGACGAAATAATGCTCGGTTACCCATAGGTTTTTCTCGCTTTTCCCTGTGGTGGGTAGTCACGGAAGAGGGTACATGGCGCAAGGCGTTATTCTCGTAGTGGTGTATGCAAATGAAATCTGAGTATGAGTGTTCCAAACGTCAAACTGTGTCATACTGCGTCACATACATATCTTCCGTAATCATTCGCGTCAAAGCCTCAGGCTGCACACGCAAAAATGATTAAAAAAACCATAGTTTTTTCTTTTTTTCCCTGCGATGAGTAATCACGGAAGAGGCTACATGTCGTAAGGCGTTATCCTCGTATAGTGGTATCTGTAAATGAAATCTAAGAATGGGTGTTATGAACGTCAAACCAAGTCATTCTGGGAAATACACAAGAGCTCATAGCTTAATGAGCGCAGACTAGATAGCAAGTTCTATTAATTCCGATAGTACAAATATGAAAAACAAAGTGCATATAACTTATCATCTAGCCTGCGTTAGTTAAATGCCCAAACGAGACTAGCGCGTTTGAGTTATTCCGAAGCTGATACCGGAGGGCAGAGTGTAGGATGAAACAGAGCGTAACAAGAAGTAGATATGAGTCTCAGTCAGGTACCGGTAAACAAAGGGGGGGTTTAGAATAGGTTGCATAGAACTGACCAGAGACGGGCCATGAAAAGGCAAAGGGTTAGCAGAAGTCTGGAGCCTGACAGACGCTCATGGAGGAGATATATATTGAGATCTGGTATCTCAGAGTTGAGGACATCGGGGATTGACCTGAGGGTCCAGTTTTGTTATTTAGTTACCGTCAGTTTAGTACGGTCATATCATTATCTTTAGGGCCTAGAGTGCCTAGTCAATTTTATATCTTATTCCCTCAATTATTTATCTGCGTTCACTTAACCCTGATCCCCTGTAAACATCTTCCGTAATTATTCGCGTCATAGCCTCAGGCTGAATACGCAAGAATGATTTGAGAAAAACAAATATCCAACTTCGATTGCTCAAATACCTTAATCTTAGGCAGCTACAGTATATTCTCGTCGTAAGAATGTGGGGCAAGACTCAAACAAGGGCTTTAACTGGCCAATTCAATTAAATCCTCCAATGAGGAGTCTTATTTAAGTCTTGCCCCACATTGTGATAACGAGAGTGTACTGTAATGTAAAATAATTTAAACAACGTAATTCTAATCTACAATGGTTAGGTCCAGGTCTTCGTGTTATGACTTGATATCGTAATGTAGAATTCTCATAATATTTAGAGGAGCTTAGCAGTAGAGATATCTACAGGGTATCAGGGGCAATTAGTTTTACTTGCATGTACAGTGTCTCAGCCCTAAAGATTGTTAAACCTTATGTAGGGGGTTAAGATTAAGTGAAGTAGCCTGTCAATTACAGGGGTTTTTTTGCCAATATTTACCCAAACGTAGTAATCTACCGTGACGATTACGTTTAAGCGAGGCCGAATATGGTAAAGCTTAAAACTCCGTCCAAAAATAAGGTGAGAGAAATTGAGGTCGACAAAAGTTGAGTCGCCTGTCTCTCCCCACTTTGTTTCGCACTAAGCATAAAAAATCGAATTCGTACGTCATACTAAAGCTTGTAATTCGGGTTTGCTGTTGATACAGATTTTTAAGCCTAATATGAAATAAGACCCCCATTTGCATTCAATACTGCCTCACATCTTCTAGCCATACTCCCAATCAGTTGTTGGAGGTTTTTCTCTGTTGTACTATGATACCACATGCCTCTAGCACAATGGGTCGAATCTCCGCCCTGTTCCGCTGTCTCGTCCGCTCAAACTACGGATATCGTTCTTGTATGTAGTATTTCATCATACTCCATACATTCTCGATCGGATTTAAGTCAGGAGAGTTAGCAGGTCAGGGCATAGATTCAACTCCATTGGCATCGAGAAACTCCCTAGCCGGAAGTCCTTTATGAACAGAGGCGTGGTCGTGCATAAAGTTATAATCATGGCCCGTCTCTTTTATCTTTTCTCTGATCCAGTTACCTATCCTTGGGAAGATATGTTCACTGTATCCTTCAGAGGTCATACTTCCCCACTCTCGTTCCCAAAAGATACGATAACCTCGTTCGATTCCCGCGAAGCTTCCCCAGAACATCCAAGAGTTGTTCTTCTTGTAATGATCGATAACACAAGTGTCATCAAAGTCTTGGCCCCTCTTTTGACGATGTTGGAGTCCGAGATATTTTTGAAAATGAATAAGATTAGACTAACCTTTCTGGTAACATATCCAGACATTATTCGGCTATCGTTTATCCATGTCTCGTCACTCCAAACTAGTGATCACTCTTGACGCCAATTCAGGTGATGTTCGCTCCACCATATTCGGACCGCACGATGATTTTGAGAAAGCGGGAGAGAGCTACGTGGAATTTGCCGCTCGTCACCTCGTTTTCTGTGCACATTCAGAATAGCGTGATCTCCGGCACTCCAACGACGAAAGTGGAGAGCCAGTTCAAAGAACGACATTTGCCTAGTTTCTCACGAAGAACAAACAAATACTTCCAGCTGATCAACTTGGACTGAGCTTAAGAGCTGTGGATGTCTTGTCCGAGGTCGGAGAGAGGCACGACCAGATCTGACCGTATTCCGAACTTGAAGGATTGTGACTTCAAGTTGATCTGCTATTTCTCTATTAGAGAGTCCGGCTCTGTGGAGTGTGAGTATCTAAATGTAGTTAATTTATGGGGAAAGTTTTCTTATAGTTGAATTCCTGTAACCGCCTGCAATATTTGATCTCGAGTAAGTTAGGGCGCACATCTGCTAACAGGCGGAGTAATCTTAGTATTCATTCTAGCAATGAGGTACATCGAACTGTTTGATTGGAAATTATATATTTGCATTGAACGCATGAAACATACTATATTTTCTATCGCGCTAAGGATTAGGCAAAGTTTGTGTAATGAAGGAAAATATTATTCCAAATGTCTAGAGAAAATTGAGGTCAGCGAATATGAACAAATCCGAAGTTTGGTAGAAACGAATTAAAAGGCTACTTTGGAAGAAATGAAACTTGGCACAGAAAATTATGCAATAATACTGGGATGCCCTGTATTAGGGACTTCACCGTGCCTTCACCGTCTGCTGTTTAAGGCTGATAAAATCCCTGCACAACAACCCATGTCAATTAAGCGATAACTTAAATTACCCTTGACCCCCTGTACCTTGTAATTACAGGCATCTTCCCCATATTTTTTCGTCTATAATTCCAAAAAGGGCTAGCTGATTCTGTCTAAATTACTCGCTTTGTTTCATCTATAGACTGTCACCCAAACTAACCAGCACATTCCCGTTACCAATTACAAACTAACTTTCCAACCTCTGCAGCTACGAACTCCCGACCGCTACATTTCCTACGTCTTCTTCCGAAATCAGAGCCTATCATTGAACCTTCGAAATGAATTCTTACATCCTTCAGACTTCGAAGAGACGCGTCGCTAGAACCTTTATCGGGATAAACGGGTCGTATATCAGACACTTCGAAGGAGCGGGCTTTCATATCTTGACATCGCTCACGAATTGAGCCTAAGTTTGAGACAAGTTCAGCACGCATGCGAATGTGGCGACTTGTTAGAGGCTAGGAGTCCTGCCCGACCTCCAGTCCTGAGTCGTATTCAAGCTGACGAGCTTGAACATTTTGTTTGCATTTCACGAGCCGGTCGCTATATGACCCGATTAGAACTTGCCACGGTGCAGTTTTCTCACTGGAACGCCGGCGAGAAGGCTATTCAGAATACTCTTGAAAGAAGGGGATACAAGCATTGTGTCTTCTAGGGTAAGCCTCCGCTTAGTGAAGAAAATAAAAGGCGACGGTTATTTTTCCCTCAGTCTCATTTAAGTTGGACTATCGAGCATTAGAATCAAGTTCAATGGACCGACGAATTTTGGATTAATAGTGGTCAGTACACACGTTGGGTCACCAGAAAGGCCAGTTCGCTTATTGATAATGTGGTCTTTTCAGTAACGGAGCCTAAATTGTTGAGGAGTCTGATATGTGTTTATCTTCTAGGTAGGTTCAAAGAAATGGCTAGATTTTTTGAGGATCTGTCCATAAGAATCAAGAAAGTAATCTTCAAGTTTGGGAATCAAGTTGGGGGAAATTGAACTCGGAGACCCACCGCCAGCGGTTTCCAACTAGCATAATAATGGCACAGGGAGCAAATTTATCACTTTTACTGATGCAAGATGGTGCTCCCTGCCATTCTGCACGGAAAACCATGGAAGCACTACACCAAGCTGAGGTAGAACCCATCATGTGGCCTCCCTTCTCTCCCGACTTAAACCTAATAGAGTCTGTATGGAAATCGATGAAGGATAAAATTCAAGCTCGATATCCGGAGTTTGAAAATGGAAGGCAAATATCTCAGCAGACGCTAAGAAGAGCCACAAGAGAAGCCTGGGAATCAATCTCATCTGACGAACTTGGTCAAATTGTTGTCAGCATGTCTGCAAGATGTCATGCTATTGTAGAAGTAGAAGCAGGTCCTATTTCGTATTGATGTATATCTAACGATTAACTTTGTCCTATTTTTAAATGTATGGTAGCTCTGCCTAGTTGTAGATACGAAATAATGAGAATATTTCTAATATAAGGTTTAACAAAATTTGGGCGCCAAGAAATATTTCCTATCTATAGAGCGTTTGCAAGGTATGTTGACCCTAATACGGTAAAGTGTTTCCAGGATGTCCCAGCAAAGAGGAATGATGGTTTCCTAATAAGCGAAAGATATTCAAGAAAGCTCACTTTAATGCCTGTCGTTTAACAATCTTTAGGGTGGTAACACTGTAGAATGCCAGCCCTAAATATTGTCACTACAGTTCAATCTCGCTATAGCAATGTGGGGCAAAAATTAAACAAGGGCTCTTATTGGCCAATTCAATTGAATCCTCTAAACGGGAGCCTTGGTTAAGTTTTGCCCCACATTGTTATAGCGAGATTGTACTGTAATTAGACAAAATTAGCGCTGTTAACTAACAGTAGTTAGAGTCGTGATACAAACCAACCCCCTTTGAGATACACTCCCCCTCCCCACTTGAAATTTTGTTGCAACAGTTTTTTGATGCTGAATCCGTCGAGCGGTGAACACAAATTGAATTACTAATTAAATTGAGTTTGACATCCGCGTCGCTACAGCAGCAAACGTAATCAGGTCCAGTAAAAGTATGTGCAAAATGTAATCAACAACCGCGGACAACGAAACCGGCGAATATTTCTGGCTACTTTCAACTCTTTAAACACTTATCGTAACTTAGAAGCTGATTGCAAGTTGAATCAAGTAATAAAAAACATAAAAAAACTCACAAAACACCTGTACTTCAGGCCATGTACTGGTTCAACAGTCTCTCAACCTCAAAGGCTCTATCTAATGATAATTCATTACTAATTCATCTTCTAACTGTTTCCATGTACGTATTTATCAATTTGAGCAAAACCGAATTCCAGCTCTAAAACTAACAATGGCAGAGCTACTCCGTCGAAATGGAATCTACTCAGATCTACGTTTCTATTAAAAAACTGTATGAGACGGTCTAAAATCACGCTAGGTCTGCTTGATATGCCATCACTACCGGCAACTCAGAATAGAGAAAAGGGCGAAGAAAGAAATTCCCAGCCTGTTAGAAAAGTAGAATGTTTCATAGCGAAGTGGACGAGACATGCAAGAAACGACGTAGATTAACGCAAAATACCAACTATCCTTTCAGATTTAAGGCCAGAGAGGAGCCCGAGTCTTATGATAGTCATAGACTCAAGATAGCACGAATAAACACAAATTTACACATATTAGGGCGCATGATAGGAAGCTGCTCGCGCAACCTTGTCATGTCCTGTCTCAACACGAAGCCATGCCAAAAGTTTTGACATTGCACAGCTTGTGTTGAGCTCAGACACGATAGAATAAGATATCAAGGATGTAAGGCAACTCGCTATTCTCGTAGTTATTGTCCTAATACCTAGAGATACACCTCACATTAAAAAGAAACAATGCTACGGAGCGAAATTGTTTTGTGTAATTGTATCGAACTTTGGCCATGAAATAGGTTTATTGGATATTAAATACACAAACAGTTCATATGTGCAGCAGATTTATCAAGTTGACAGAGTAACTGATTGAATTTTATCCCAAATCAAATCTGGTCCGTACATTGTCCAAAAACCCTAACGTAATAAATAGGCTGTAAAATGTCGAGATGTTGTTCAAAGATGTACAGAATTAATTAAGCATACATTTACTTTTTTTTTTTTTTTTTTTTTTGTGGTTTACCGTGCCGTAATACCCCTAATGGGTCAAACACGTGTGAGGCAGGGTGAGATCAGGTTGACTGCTCTACCTCGTCTCACCATAATGACCGGAACCATGCTAGAATACATTCATGTGTTAAACACGTCGATCCCAGCAGCCCAGAAAAACGAATAAATAAACTCCAAAGAAGAAAGAATAAAATAAAATAAAGTAAAATCTGTCTTGCGCCTTTATGCTTCTCTGCTTTTCGTCCCCTTATAACCTGTCTCAAACTTCAACCTCGGCCACCACGCACCCGAGCTACTTCCCTTCTATTTTGCCGTCTTTGCAGGTGCAGTCCCCCCAGCAAATTCTAGCCTCTCTCGTTCCCCAGCGCCCTTACTCCCGCCATGCCGAGCACCGCTCCTTCGTAGATTCCGCTCCCTTGAACGTATTCTGCGAAGTTCTGCTGTCCGTGTGCTCCCAACAAGGTGTGAAGTGCTGGGGCTCTTCGTTGTCCGCTAACCTGCTGCCATCTATTCAGCGCCCTTCGACACTGGACTAGATGACCGACCAACTTTTCTCTGCCACACTCACACAATAGTGGTGCGTTGTCGTGGTTCCATCGGCGGTGATACGACGCGAAGTCTCCGTGGCCGGTTCGGGCTGCAATAAGACGAGCGTATACCGCCCTTGAGAGAGCCAGTTCTGGTGGTTTTTTGCGGCGCATCTGTAGCTCAAGATCCTCATATCTTCTAGGGCGAGCAGATGACCACCAGTCTCTGCATAGATCTTGTGCCAAAGCTCGGGCTTTGCGTCCGGCTGCAGCCAAGGTGAGGGGTCCGAATGCCTCGGTTTCAGTTATCCGGCCTAGCGCTTCTCGTACCAGTTGGTCTGCTGCCTCGTTGCCGGGATGCCTTCGTGGCCTGGTATCCACTTCACCTGCACCGGAGCTGTGGAGCTTTCCGCCGCCCTGCGAAATCTGCGAACGCGCCAGTAAGATGACGTTGTTCTTCCTGTCCGTAGAGCTTGTGCCGCTTCAGCATTATCCAGCATGACGTATAGAGTCGAGATTTGATGGTCGCTGAGGCTCTTGGTGATGGCTTCGAGTGCTGCCATCGCGCCATGTATTTCGGCGTCATAGACTTCGGCACCCGTCAGGGAGCCTGAGTTGTTAAGTACAAGATTTGTGGCGGTGCCGCCGAAGAAAGCAGTGAAGCCCCAGGCTGAGTGTGATTCAGCTGCGCCAGATCCGTCGCTATAGACACATAGACAGTCGAGTGGTAGTCGACTGAGCCATTCCATCGTGGTTCTGGCAGCTGTGGCTTTATCTGTTCCGCAGAGTTGTGGAAGTGGTGGGGTGGGCCTGAACAGAGGAGGCGGAGCCTTTATTTCTGGTAGCAACCTTGACGTTCTCTGTGCTCTGGAGTCATGAATTCGGTTTGCCGGTTGCCAGTCTCTATCGGAGGTACGCAGGCCGAGTCTGCGTCTTGCGGACGCTGTGGATTCTAGGGCGCGAAGGCGTAAAGGGTGGTATTCGTCGAGGCGGCGTATACGGGCTGCAGCTAATAGACGCCGTTCTTCGAGCAGAACCTTTGCTGGTGGAATTCCAGTCTCTCTTTGGAGGGCCGCTGCTGGCATAGTTCGCCAAACCGGTAGCGCTGCGCGGATCCCAGACATTAGCACTCGGTCGATTGCCTCAATTTGCATCCGGCAGGAATTGTGCACTTCGCCTCTAGAAGTTTCACAGGTGCATCCGGGCCACCAAACCTCGGCGGCGTGAAGGGCAATTGGCATTACTACTGTGCGGATGATAGTGGTCAGTGGTCCCGGTAAAGGTCCCTGAGTGCACCTGGTGAGTCGGCAAAGGTGCTGAACAAGTCAGGTGCTTTTCTTTGTCCATTCGGCGACATGGCTACGGAAGGTAAGCCCTCTGTCCAGGAACACTCCCAGCCATCTGACAGTCTCGGATTCTTGGATTGCTACGTCTCCAATTGTGATTGGTTGAAGGTCTGTGTTGCGAGCTCGGGGACCAAGAAAGTACAAAACTTACGCTTTTGCTGGGTCAAACGCCACTGTGTTTTTCTCTGCCCAGGCCAATATGGTGTCCACTTCGCGTTGAGCAGCCTCGGCTGCTAAAGTTGCTGTTGCTCCTATGCCCAGTACTGCCAGGTCGTCTGCATAGCCAAACCTCCATTTGCTTCCACCTGCTACCTCTGACATGTACAGAAGAAAGAGAATTGGAGATAATGGTGATCCTTGCGGGAGACCGCACTCGAGGTTTATCGCATCGGTGACGCCCCCCTCGTATCGGACGCGTGCAGACCGTCCCCGTAGCAAGGAGGCAGTCCATTCAATTGCTTCAAGCGCCCATCCCATTTCTTTCATTCGCCGTAAAAGTCGTCCATGTAGAGTCGCGTCAAACGCCCCCTGGACATCTAAAGTCAGCAGTACAGCCTTGTGTCGTAGACTAAGTGTATGCTCTACGTCGTGGACGAGGCAGGCGATCAGGTCATTGGCTGAGCGACCAGATAAAGCTCTCATCAATTGTTGAGATACCTTCTGGCTGCTAAGAGCTGTGTGCGCCATTCGCTTCGCGACTAGACACTCAAGCCCTTTTCCAAGGCATGAGAGGAGCGCGATGGGCCGCCATCCTTTTGCTGCTCTTAGATCATGTCCTGGCTTGGGGATCAGTGTCGTGAGTCCTTGTACTTGGATCTTGATGGTTTAGCTTGGGCTTGATCTTGGTGAACAATCTCTTTAAATATTGAATACCTGGAACTCTGGGACACTGACGATAGCAGATAATGTCACGTAAGCTTGTGTAAAAAATGACAAGTGTAGATGTGGATAACCTGACTTCTTGAATCCTGACTAGACTAGATGCGTAGAATAAATACAAGACTGAAAGCTGGAGAGCTTTCAAATAGAAGGCCTAACCACTATTTATACATGAGTCTACCTAGTACATTCCCTAGTACTGGTTACTAGAACCCCATCCCATCAAACGCCAGCGAATATTGTAGAACACCCAAAATACCGTCGATTGAAATAGAATTCCATAGAACTATGCAATGCCTGGAGTTCAATCGTTGTTAATAACAATCAACAGGAAAGGTCCAACAATAATAACAATATTAAGTAATTAGTGACGAATTAGTGACGATCGGCAAAATAATTTATCAACGTCATTGAAGCCATTGATGAAGATTGACAAAATGCATGAAAACTCACGCCAATTAATTAAAGACAATATGTGAATAAAATTTATGCAAAAGAACTAAATGAATTCAAGCCGAAACCACTAGCTTCAGCGGGCCGTTCCGTGACAATCAGGATGACCTCGGCTAGTTTGAATGTGGCCGGAAAGTGTTTGTGACAAAGTGACCCTTTGTAGAGAGTTCGTACCGCCTGTCCTATCGCCAGCCATGCTGCGCGCAGCAGCCGGACAGTGATATTGTCAGCGCCCGGAGCCTTATCCTGGCACGATGTAGCTGCCCATCTAGCTTCTTCCTCGGTGACCTCCGTCGACCACGATAACCAGTTATAGTCATACTCCAAGTCTAACAGAGTGTGACGGCATCCACACCACCACAATTCGCCAACAACCTAGACCCCAATTTGTGATTAGTAATTTAGTTCAATTGTAGTAGCCGTAGCGCTACGCACAGACCAACTTGAGATTGACTTGTATTTATTAGACTCAACTCACAGTTCCTAGAGGATTGTACAACCTCGTCCTAATTGGATCATATCCCATACTTTCGCATCCGCCCCTGTGACTTTTCTGCCCCAGATTAGCGGCCGCTACCTGTGCCGTCCGGCTACCCGTGACAGTAGGTTGTACCATCACTTCAGGAGAATTGCTCTGCTCTTCAGCGGGCGCTCTTGGAGATCTCAATCGAATCAACTTCACGCTATTCGAAGTCTGATTTTTATTTTTATTTTTTTTTCTCGTATCAATACCTACACCAATTCTGCCCATCAAGCGGGTAGCTCTAGATGTCCAAAGAACTATCACGAGAATCTGGCCATCAAAATATGGCACGTCTAAACAAAGGGGATACTATCACCGACCAACTTGATAATCTCCAGAAAGATGAACTCTGTGCTAAAAAAAAGATTCTTGAGTTAGCAGATAATGTCAGGTACTTATACCAGTATTGGAAAAATCACCCTGAAGAATTCAAGCACGATCACGAACGACGCAACAGGAGACGCGATACCTTATTGTCAATACCCTCTCATGAAATCAAGTGCAAAGATCCTCAAGATCAAATTCATACTAATCTTGCTCTCGATCTGCAGGAGTTCACGGATTGGTTCGTCAATAACAGGGCGGATATCGCTCTACGATTCACATCCGCTACTGAACTATCTGAATCTGTAAACGAGAACCCAGAGCTCTGGTCTAAATTCATCAGATGCCTCTCCAACTCCCTACATTATGCTGATTTACATATAACCTCCCAAGAATCAGAAATACAACACTTATTAGCTTCTAACAAAGACCTGACTGCAGGCGTCCAGGCCCAATTTCCTCCGCACAAGAAGCAACAATATCGTGATGAAATTACAAAACTTAGGAGTCAAATTTCTGACCTAACGCGGGAGCGGGACGATCTCAAAAGAGCTCTAACAGAACATTCAACGAGCAAAGATTTTGATAGTGACGATGAGTTTCTTGAAAAAAACAAAAAACAAGTCCGTTTTGCCCCAAGCAGGATTGTCCACAGTCGCCCAGAACACTTGCCACGATCAGGTTATACTTGGAGCGAGTCTAATGATCACAGTTCCGCTAGACCTCCTAACCACACAGACACGTTTGATGGAAAGAATCGGGAAAAGTACGATGAATGGTTGGACAAGCTCCTAGGCCATATTAAGACCCACGACAACTGGTTCACGACTCAGGACCGAAAGCTCACGTACTTAATGCGTCATCTTACCGGCACCCCGTATGATCTTCTAAAGGACAAATATGACGAACGAACCCGGTCTAACCCTAAGCACAATTGTACCTTATCGGATGCAATCGCTGATCTTGGTCATGCCTTCTGTTCCCGACACATCCGCCGTAACGCAAAAGCAAAGCTAGAGTCGTTACGGATGGGTAGTAATGAAACTTTCGCTGAGTTCTACGCAGTTTTTCAAGCCAAAAATAATAAGCTTGACTATCACAATGATGATAAAATTAATGAGTTGAAATTTCGTCTTAACAGCCGCTTCGCAAGCAAAATCCTGGGTCATAATGGTATGTACAAACAACTAGTTGAATACTGCTACGCTCTTGATTCGGAATTGAAAATGTACGACGCTCGTCGACCGGCTTCTGCATTCTCTAAGGGAAATAACGACCTATTAAATCCAGCTAAATCAAAACCTCGTCTAGATTATGCCACCATAGAGCTAGGTAAATCTATCAAACCCCTCTCAGAACTCTCCCTGGACGAACTCAAAAATTACCAAAACAATCTCCCGTGATCGGCTGTCATTAGGCAACGACTAATTGACGAAAACCGCTGTCATCGGTGTATGCAACAAAGACACACCGGGCTCGACAAAGTATGTCCATTCAATCGCCTTCCCCCGTCCGTGAAATTCAAGACAAATAACGGCGCCTTCCTCAATCAAACCTCTATCTACGAAGAGGGAAAAGACACTGCTTGAGCAATAGTTGCCGCTCAGGCCAATATATCACTGAATCAAAATCATGTAATCTACCGTAAGTCATAGCCTCTGCAGCAGTTGATAGCAATAAAGTATTAGATGGGTCTCATTTAACAGCCCAATGCCAATTAAACAATGAACCTTCCACTTTCACATGCTTGCTTGACTCCGGCGCATCTGCCTATGGTTTTATAAGTTGTTCAGTAGCGCAAACACTCCATCTTCCTCTACTCCCTCTTGCAAAAGCAAAGTCACTTAACCTTGCTGATGGCACTTCGACTCGGCAGAAAATTTCTCATACTACACTCGTACGCGTTTCGTTGGGAAACCACTCTGAAGAAGCGAACTGCTATGTGATAGATACACATCTTGACCTAATACTGGGTATGCCTTGGTGGGCGCGGCATAACCCGAAAGTAGACTGGCCCACCAGACATATTACTTTTGACTCTCAATATTGCCGCAAAATTTGTCTTGATGGGACCATTTCTTTTACCGCTAACCTCAACTCATCAGATAAGTCTTGCGCGCCGCCGGAAGACACAACGCTCCCACAATATGATGAAGTATGTGCAATCGATTCCCAGTCATTTGAGCAACTTCTTGAAACGCCAGGCGTTGTGGCTTACGCTCTTGTCCCGGACCCCTATAAAAAACACGAGCCTGTCAATGCCTGTAAAATCTCTACTGATGACTTTGCCAAATTTATGCAGTCCGGCCCGCTGATGTCCATCAACCAAATCCGAGATCAACTACCCGATGAATTCAAAGACTTCGCAGATGTATTTCTTCGCAAAGATGCTGACAACTTACCGCCGCATCACCCTGGCAAAGACCATGAGATCCGGTTAAAAGACGGCGCGGATCCCCCGTTCATACGAGGATATGCGATGTCAAGAGACGAACTTGATGCAGTAAAAAAATATATCGATGATAACCTCTCCAAAGGCTTTATACGACCGAGCTCATCGCCTTACGCCGCTCCCGTCTTATTGGCAAAAAAACCTAATGGAGGTATCCGCATATGCGTAGACTACCGAGCGCTAAACAATATTACCATTAAAAATAGATACCCGATCCCGCTCATTAACGAAACTTTGGATAGGTTAAGCCAAGCAAAATTTTTCACGACGCTGGATGTCATCTCGGCGTTTAACCGTATACGCATCAAACCCGGAGACAAAGAGAAAACTGCCTTCACCACCCGCTACGGGCAATTTGAGTACCTAGTGATGCCCTTTGGACTCTGTAACGCTCCAGGCTCGTTTCAAAGCCTCATTAATGATTCTATTAGAGAATATCTAGATGAATTTGCATCGGCGTACGTAGACGACATCCTAGTATTTAGTAATACCTATGAAAACCATGTGAGCCACGTATGCAAAATACTCCATCGAATGCGTCAAAACGGATTGCAATTGGACATAAAAAAATGCCATTTCATGGCCAGAGAGGTCAAATACTTGGGGCTATTTATTTCAGCTGACGGTATAAGAATGGATGAGTCCAAAGTGAAAACAATTGTTGATTGGAAAACTCCTATCTCGGTCAAAGATGTTCGAGCCTTTCTAGGCTTTGCTAACTTTTATCGAAGGTTTATTAAGGGCTTCTCGCAAATTTCTGCTCCTCTTACGAACCTAACAAAGACTAAATTGCAATCTATAGCCAAACGTCCATGCCTAAATTGGACCCAGGAACGCCAAATCGCGTTCGAAAAATTGAAAACTGCATTTACAACAGCCCCGGTGCTCTCACACTTCATACATGGCCTCGATATCTGGGTAGAAACAGACGCATCTAATTATGTCGTCGCAGCCACGCTGTCTCAGTCAATCCGTGGAACGCTAAGACCGATTGCTTTCCTTTCCATGAAAATATCTCCACAAGAATGTAACTATGATATTTACGACAAGGAATTGCTCGCCATTATACGAGCCTTCGAAGCTTGGCGTCCCGAACTTTATTCCACTGAAAACCCGATCAACGTACTTTCTGACCACAAGAACCTTCAGTACTTCATGTCATCTAAACAGCTTAATCGGCGACAAGCGCGATGGGCTGAGTTCCTTTCTCAGTTCAATTTCGTCATCACTTATCGACCTGGAGTAGACGGAACTAAGCCAGATAGTCTTACACGCCGCTCACAAGATCTGCCTACGGAAATGCACGACGAAAGAACAAGGCATCAAACCCAAATCGTACTTCAAAACCATAATCTTGCACCAAGCATAAGAATCGCCTCACTCACTAGTCCACGTGCCCCTCGCAAGTTTGATGATACGAAGTCCGAATCTCTATGGTCTACTGACGTAATTGACCATGTTGACATCGATTTGCGAATCTCACAAGCATATTCTCGTGACCCTGTCATCAGGCAACTAATTGAACTCAAAAATAATAACGCCGTTCGCTTGCCACCTCACCTTTCCAAAATGCGTATTTCGCTAGTAGATCTTGAAATAAGAAACAACCGGCTCTACCACCTCGGACAACTTTACATCCCGCCAAATAATGATCTCCGTACCACGATTATCAAGAACCACCACGATATGCCGGCCGCAGGCCATGGTGGTCGCCGCGCAACTTACGCTCTACTTAGTAGAAAGTTTTTCTGGCCCAAAATTTTAATAGATGTCGAAAACTACGTCAAAGGCTGCCACTCCTGTAAACGCGCAAAACCATTCCACAATAAATATCAAGGTTTTCTTCGGCCCTTGGATCCACCTTTTCATAAATGGAAACATCTATCAGTTGATTTTGCCAAGGACCTACCGCCTTGCAAACACGACGGGAAAACTTATCACCATATTATGATTGTAGTCGATCGCTGCTCAAAAGGTCGGCGATTCATACCGCTCACTAGTCTCACCGTCAACGAAATTGTCCACGCCTTTCGCCGGTTTGTGGTAGCATATGACGGTTACCCGGACTCTATAGTGTCCGACAGGGGCCCTCAATGGACCTCACATTTTTGGAAATGGTTTCTTGCAAGGATGGGTACTAAGATCAAACTAACCTCATCGTATCACCCCGAGTCGGACGGACAAACCGAAAACGCTGTTCAATTTTTAAAACAATATTTACGCCTGTTTGTCAATTACAATGAGGATGATTGGGTTGATCTATTGCCTGAAGCCCAGCTTGCAGCGCTCAACCATCCCAATGAATCAACGGGCCTTACCCCATTCTTCATTGATCGAGGTCATCACCCCAACTTTAGTGTCAACCCCCCTGATGAATTAGCGCCACAAGACTCCGTTAAGTTGCAGCAACAATCTGCAGATCAAATTGTTAATCAAATACAGGCTGTTCAAACTCATCTGCAGCAATCTTTGCTCTGGGCGCAAGCTAAACAAGCCTATTTCGCTAACACCTGCAACAAACTCCATCTTATAAAGTCGGTGACAAAGTATGGCTAGATACACGAAATCTGAAGACAAATCGTTCTAACAGATTAGAACATAGAAATTTGGGTCCATTCACAATTTCTAGAGTTGTACATGAAGGATCCGCTTACGAGCTCAAACTACCATTGACATTAAAAATACACAATGTCTTTCACCCTTGGCTCCTACACCTGGATGACTCTACACCTTTGTTGGGGCAACGAAATGCCCCACCACCACTGATAAAAATTGCAAGTGATGGAGAAGAATTTGACAAATTCGAGCTTGATCAAATTGTTAATTCACGCATGTTTGGAAGCCAACTCAAATACCAGGCTACATTTGTCGGAGATAATGACTGGAATATAAGGCCCAAATGGCAACCCTGGCATCACTTTAAAAATTCTCCGCTTGCAATTGCAGACTTCCACCACAAGAACCCAGGAAAACCTGGCCCACACAAAACATTTGTCCGCCCGTTGGAATGGCAACCCCCCGATATTATATAAAAAAAAAAAAAAAAAAAAAAAAAAGAAACCACCCGTTTCTTTACTTATGGTCCTTGTACCATAATTTTGTTTTTCTTTTCTCCTCTCTTTATAATTATTCCTTTTGAGGGGGGGTAGTGTGACGGCATCCACACCGCCACAATTTGCCAACAACCTAGACCCCAATTTGTGATTAGTAATTTAGTTCAATTGTAGTAGCCGTAGCGCTACGCACAGACCAACTTGAGATTGACTTGTATTTATTAGACTCAACTCACAGTTCCTAGAGGATTGTACAACCTCGTCCTAATTGGATCATATCCCATACTTTCGCATCCGCCCCTGTGACTTTTCTGCCCCAGATTAGCGGCCGCTACCTGTGCCGTCTGGCTACCCTTGCCGTCTGGCTACCCTTGACAAGAGGGTTAGGAACTTTGATATCATTTTCGCTTGTTAATCTAGCAAGAAGCATGTCGCGCAGCAGGGTCGCCCGGCGGCGTGGGTCTGATTCAAAGCCATTTGGGGTTCGGAGAGGAGCTGTTGCGCCTTGTCGTCTTGGTTTCGCCCACCTCGCCGTTTGGTACATGTCGGCATCAGTTTTGGCTTCCGAGAACTTACGCCGCCAGTATTGACGTTTAGCCATCTTAACAGTTTGTCGGAATGCTTTCTTGCTGGCTTGATCCCTCAGTGCTCTATATACGTCTTTTGTCTCCCGGCACTCGTCTATCCACCAGGTTGCTGATTGTCCAGGTTGGGGAGAGCTGCGTTTCCCGGTCGCTTTTGTTGCATCGCTTAGGACTTCCCCTAAGTCGTTGCCAAGGTTGTCCACATCATTAGCTGTCCTAATCTCGTGTCTTCCAAGGTCTCTACTCCATTCTCTTACTACCTGAGTAGAGTCTTCCAGTGCATTGTCACTTACTCGGATAGGGTTGTTGAGCCTGATAGTGGCTGCCCCCCTGGTGTTCGGCCGCGGGACATTGCCTGCGAGTGTCTTATGGTCCGAGGTGGAGTCAAGATCTGGCGCCACGTCTGTGATGGCCCCGACGTTGGACCATACTAGGTCGAGGGCGTTGCCCCTTGCGTGTGTCGGGACTCCTGGACTCGAGGCCAGAGTCATGCCGTGCTCAAGCATCCACTCTATCAAAATGTGGCCATCTCCGTGTGAACGCACTGCTAGTGGTTGCCACTCTGGGTGTACTGAATTGAAGTCTCCACCGATTACCGTTGGCCCAGTAGGATTCCAAGAAAGAAGGGGTGGTAAGGCTACACCTGGGGCCCGATATATTGAGACAAATGTCACATTTTCTACCACTACTGCTGCGAAATCAGGCGAAGTGCCGCATAGAAATTTTTGCTGGGTAGCTTTCCCTTTTTTGGTGTATATTATTGACCTCGGCCGAAGCGCATCCGTTCCACCGGTATTTGGTGAGTGTCTATCGAGCCCGGGGTGCGACTTCATGAGCCAGTTGTCATTATTTCTAGACGCCCAAGGTTCTTGAATGAGCAAAACATCTATGCCTGCATCCCAGGCGGCTTGAAGAATGATATCGTTTGAGGATCCTCCTTTGCCAAGGTTTGCGCAAAGGAAAGTGATTGTCGGATGATTGGTTGCATCAGAAGAGTTATGGTCCATTACGGGCATTGAGAGGGTGAAGGGGTGATTTTGTCGGCAGTTGCCTCTGCGGCCTTCTGCTTCGCTTCTGCTTCTCGTATCTTGGCTGACCTATCCTTTTGTCCTCGCTGGCGGATGACTGTTAGTTGGTCTTTGGTTCGTGGTATGATTTTTCCATTTACACAATTTGGGCGCGCCATGCAGCTTGGGTCATCGGCTCTGTGCGGCCCATGACAGTTGATGCAGCGGGGGATCTCTTGTTTGCATGCATCAAGTTTGTGTTCGAGTGAACCGCATCTGGTACATCTTTCTGCTCTGGAGCATATCTTTGTCGGGTGGTGGCCCCAGCAGCGATTGCACTGAGCGATTCGGGGTCTGCGATGGAATATTGTGAGGCGGCCACTTTCCTCAAATAGTCGCTCTCCAAGTTTGGGGGCGCTTGACGGAAAGTGGATCACCCAGTCGGATGCTGGTCAATCAATATTGCTTGCTAAGATTCGGGCCGAAATAGGAGTCACGCCGGTTTTTAGAGTGGCTTCTTCCATAACCATTTCCTTGGTGACAGGGACTGCAATATGTTCAAGCCTAGCTGCCTCGCCTGGTTTTATCGGAACTGTTGGGTTACCAACAGAATGTAGGCGATCTGGGACGTTGGGTGCGAGGACTGAGATCCATTTTAATGCTGCCTCCAGCTTGAGGCCTTGCGTGAGCGGGCCTGCATCAGGATTTCCGCGAGTTGTCCCGTCTCCCTCTCCTACTTTACTTTCAAGGCGGTGGACCTCCTCGAGAAGACGGTTTCTAGCTGCTTCATTGGCCGCCGTGATGGCAAATCCTGAGATGACTGCTGTGACCTTCTGAATAGCCGAGTTTGCGACTCTAAGTTTTGCAGCGAGGCTCAGTTTCACGTAGTATGGCGACATTGATCGCCACGAATGTCCTTCATGCAGTCTAAGGAAAAGACGCTCGTCGGGGAGGGCGGCATCCGTTGTCTTTGCTCTGTTGGTAGTTTGGCCTAGTGGCCTTGAAGTTGTCGTTGAAGGTGCTAGCGGCGCTTGCTTAGGTTTGGGGGCCTTCTTGCGGGACACTTCTGTCCAAGGGCTCTCCATTGTAGTTTCAACTAGTGTCTCAGCCGCTTTCCGAGTTCGTCGCGCGGCTGAAGCCGATGGTGGGATTGCGGCTGGTTTGTTTGAAGATTTGGAAGGTTGTAGCTGCGCGCGGGGTTAGGCGACACGGGGGACAGCTGGCTCCTGTGTCCGTGTAGGTTGCGTTCTTGTAGCCGACAGTTTAGTTGCTGCCGGACGGCAATGTCTGCCTGCTAGGATGTTGGCGGTCTGATCTTTAAGACCAGCCGCTGCAATTTCGGTCTCCCGTCGAAGTTCTTTGTCTGTAATCTCGTCCAATAATCTGCAGAATCTACTGATTATAAGTCTGGCCTCTGCCATACGTTGTTGCAGCTTATGGGCCTCGGCCTCAAGGAATTCGGTCATGCTCTTTTCGAAAGGGCTTGATCGCGTGGTAGGGTTGTGGTTTAATGATAAGGTGGTCGGCCGAAAATTGGCCATTTCAACATCTGGAGGTGTCGAGCAGAGTGAGGAAGGGGGGCGCCAACTCTCGCTCTCTTGCAAGAGTTGGGGGTTGACAGGAAAATTTGAATTGTATGCACGCGACCAGTAGTGGTCTTCTGGGTCCGGCAAATTTGTTCGGGGGAGGGGGGTATCCATATGCGGCGACCATCTAAGCGTATAGGTGCGCAATGATTCGAGATAGTAAATGTAAGCGTTTCAAAGTGTTTGCATACATTTACTTGTACGTGCGTTTATTGTTTATTTACAATTTATAATTAGAAATTTTTTTCGTAGATGTTGTGGGGCTAATCAATAAATCCATATTTCCAGGCAGAATAGGGTTTTCAAGGGGGGGGAGTATATCTCAAGGGGGGGTTTTTGTATCACGACTCAATAGTTAGGTCTGCAATACTACATGCAAGTAAAGCTAATTGCCCCTGATAGTCTGTACATGCGGCTCCATATTTAGCCAGTGCGGTAATAATACATAATATACATGAACAAGAATCCTGTAAAAATGTCACGTTGGAATTGGACTTGAAGAAGCGTAGATGAATGTTTTTTGAATGTTAGTGACTACACAAAAGCAACACTATAGTACAATCTCACTATAACTGTCACAGGGCTGAAGCCTGACCCTAGTTAGGCTAATGCCTAACCACAGAAAAATTAATTAGCCGAGCTAATTATGCATAATACTTATTGTTAATTTTATTAATAATGGGCCGAGAGCGGATCCTAGCAACATCATCTTATCCAGGAATATAAACAAAACAAATTGACAACCTCAACCGAGTCATACAACATCCTGGAAGAAGATTCAATTATGCTTGCAATTAGGTACTCCTTGAACAACTAATCTAAGCTCCATTATGACTTAATATAATGTAATGATGGCAATGGAAATAGAAGGAGATGAGGGAAGAAGTCATAAGTTTGGATAGGGAGATTTTATTTCATTCGATTTGGTCATCAAGAGAAACAAGATTATCGAAATGTAGATAAATAAGAGAGAAACCTCTTAGATTACTTTCCTCTTCACTTCAAGATTTTCTTGTATACAGCTCTGAGTATAGTTTGAATAAAACCCTGCTTTAAGACCCTCACATTATCTTGAAGTCACCATAATTTTTCTTAACCTTTTAAACTATCATCATAACTACATTTATTATTATTACTATCACTATCATTATTATTATTATTTACTGAAGGAATCTTCGATATCATTATCATAAGCCGAAGAAACTTTTTATATATCACTATTATTATCATTAAAAGAGCAATTATTACCCTTATTGGCATTCCCCGAACATCACAACTGCAAAAAAAAAAAAAAAAAAACCTTATTCAATATGAGTAGGATAGAATCAGACCCTAAGGAGCCGAATCAAAAGAATATTTTCCATCAACTTGGTAATCTCAAACAAATTGTCCAAATGCAAGCAGCCCAAATGCAGGAACAGCAGATCACTACTGCAGAGCTTCTCAATAAGGTTGGTGAATATGAAAATTCCCCACCAAAATCTCCGGAATCAATACCAGCTCAGGTAATTTTAAATGAGTCTATTAGAGAAAAGTTACCATTATTGGTTAAATTCAACGGTAATCAATCAACGTGGGACAAATGGCACTTGGGTGCAGTTCACAAATTGACTAAGAATGGAGCTGCCATAGGTGACGA
Organism: Podosphaera xanthii; assembly: GCA_028751805.1. Taxonomy (NCBI): domain Eukaryota; kingdom Fungi; phylum Ascomycota; class Leotiomycetes; order Helotiales; family Erysiphaceae; genus Podosphaera; species Podosphaera xanthii. Next base: position 2,168,619 of record JAPWIX010000013.1, on the reverse strand, counting down.
CTTCGACCAGTTCATGTATTTGTATTCAAGACTAGAAGGGGATGCTGTAAAAATGGTTTCAACAACTGCAAAAATGCTGTCAAATGAAAGGAAAGGAAATGGCCTCCAATTTCTCACGTATCTTGAAACAGTATTTGGAGACAGTATTTGGAGACCCAAATAAAATGGCGAGAGCTCAACAACAGCTGTTTAACATAAAACAAGGACCAAAGGAGCCATTCACAGCGTTTCTACCGAAGTTTGAGACAGTTCTAGCGGATGCTGGATGGTACAATTACGACAACGGACAAAGGATCTCCTTACTTCGAAATTCTCTCTGTGGTGAAATGAAAGCTGCTCTGGTTGGAAAGAAGTACACAGATTGGGGAAAATTTATCTCCAAGCTCCTTACTATAAGCGGTGACTTAACAGACATCGGAATTCATCAGAAAATGTTACTCGCACCACCAAAGCAAAACCAAGGCTATTCATTCGAGATGGATTGGGAGCCCATTAGAACCACAAATACCAACAAGGCCGACAAAAAGAGAGCCACTTGGGTCAAAAAGGATGTTCTGATCCACAGAAGAAAGAATGGGTTGTGTGTGAGATGCGGGAATAGAGGTCACATTGCTCCAAATTGTAGTTTGCTGCCGCCCCTTCCACCAGTTTCCAATGTGAATTTGTCAGAAATCTCCGAGGAGAAAGAGAGGGAGATCCTGAGAATGGCGCAGCCTGACTATGTTAACGATGACAACCAGGGAAAAGATTTTCTCTTGTAAAGAGTCACTTACAAGAGAGTAACTCTGGCATTATCAGATGTGGCAGTAGTAAGATCAATAGTATCAAAAAAGAATGGAATTCGTTTAAACCCTTCATGGACTGTTATCTCTTTCATACTACCGCTTTTATAAATGATAATTACCAGTTGTGCACCCTTGTCGACCCTGGATCGTCGGCTTTCGCAACAATCAGTCAAAAACAAATAAAAGCCCTAAATCTGTTAACTTATCCCTTGGCTCCAAGGAAAATAACAGGGGTCTTAAACAATATCTCGGGTGTCATTAACCAAGTTACCCAATTCTCATTAGATATTGGAGGACTAAAAGTTCATAATGCTTGGGCATATGTAGTGCCAAATCAAGGAGAAGATCTCATTTTGGGAATGCCGTGGCTCAAATACTGTCATGCGGAATTAAACTCACTCAAATGCGAGTTAGTTCTCAGAGATCACAATTTATCAATAATCAGTAACGAAGCCCGGAAGAGTCGCCAAAAGCAATCAACAAGCGAGCACTTCTCGGTCAACCAGGTCATGGCTTCAAAATTCGCCGGAATAGTGCAAAGGGCGAAGAGAAGTCAGAACAACGAAATATTCACAGCGTCTGTATGGGATATCGAGAAAGCTCTTAGACCAAAGACTCAATTATCTCTAGAAGAGATAACTGAAATATTACCAGACCATTACAGGAAATTTGCTCCTGTTTTTAATCCTAAGGAAGCCGAGACATTACCTCCGCATAGGCCTGGTATAGACTATGAAATTCATCTAGAGAAAGATGAGAAAGGAAATGAAAAGCCGGTACCTTGGGGGCCACTGTATAATATGAGTCACGACGAGTTACTTGTCTTGAGAAAAGAACTGACCAGCCTACTGGATAAAGACTTCATTCAGCATAGTAAATCATCCGCCGCCGCTCCGGTACTCTTCGCTAAAAAACCTGGAGGGGGCCTAAGATTCTGTGTGGATTATAGGGGGATTAATGCTATTACCAAAAAGGATAGATACCCTCTGCCTTTAATCAAAGAGACTTTGAATGCATTGAATAGCGCCAAATGGCTGACTAAATTAGACGTATCAGCTGCTTTCCATAGAATCAGGATGGCAAAAGGGGAAGAATGGAAGACTGCTTTTCGAACCAGATACGGACTCTATGAATGGAAGACTGCTTTTCGAACCAGATACGGACTCTATGAATGGAAGGTTTGCCCTTTTGGACTAACAGGATCACCTGCGACGTTTCAAAGGTATATAAACTGGGCTCTGAGAGAATACTTGGACGATTTTTGTTCAGCTTATGTGGACGACATCCTTATTTTTATCACTGAGTCTTTGCAAGATCATAGGGAGAAGGTCATGAAAGTTTTAAATAGTTTACTAGAACATGGCCTTCATCTAGACATATCTAAGTGTCAATTCGAGACGAAAAGAACAAAATATTTGGGTTATATTGTAGAAGTCGGTGTCGGTATCATGATGGATCCTGATAAAGTTGAAGCCATTTCGAACTGGAAATCACCTATGAATGTTAGATCTGTCCGATCCTTTCTTGGATTTGCCAACTATTACAGACTTTTCATAAAAGATTTCGCCAAATTAGCTCAACCATTAACCAATTTGACAAGAAAAGACATTAAATTCGACTGGACTCCTGTCTGTGAAGAAGCCTTCCAAAGTATAAAAAAATTGTTCAAGAAAGAACCAATTTTGGCAACGTTCGACCCAAACTTAGAAACTCAAGTCGAGCCGGACTCATCCGGATAGGCTGTAGGCGGTACACTTACTCAGAAAGATCCAGTATCTGGAGTATGGAAGCCTGTAGCCTTTTATTCAGCAAAGGACTCATCAGCCGAGTGCAATTACGATATTCATGATAAAGAGCTACTAGCAGTTATCAAGTGCGTGAAAGAATGGAACAGTGAACTGAGGGGATTAAGAAAACCATTTACAATCTTGACTGACCATAAAAATTTAGAGCCTTTTGGCGAGAAGAAGATTCTCTCAGAAAGACAAATCCGTTGGATGGAATTACTTGCCCCACCTAACTTCACCCTCAAGCATCGCTCTGGTAAAGCTAATATAGTTCCAGACGCACTATTGAGAAGGGATCAAGATATGCCACAAGACTTATCAGATTCTAGATTGGCACTAAGGAATAAAATCCTACTTCCCCGTGCTCTTTGGGTGTAAGGATTCAAGGTTATAGATGCCTGAGGTATTGTTAATCGAAATCTTTGTTAGCGCGTTTGTTCCTTTTTCGAGAAGCTTCATGTATATAGTACAGGTCTCCCATCGGGATTGGCGGGGCACGTTTAGTTCTTTGTCTCAATTATTACCTTTACCCTACCCACCACTTAGTCACCACCCACTTCTACCACCCACTCCTAAGCCACCACACACCTCTTAGTCATCAACCACCGCTTAGTCACCACCCACCGCTTAGTCACCACCCACCTCTTAGTCATCAACCACCGCTTAGTCACCAACCACTCCTTAGTCATCACTTCCCTCTAAGCCCCACAATTGCTCTTTATCCCGGCGATTCTTACTGTAATTATCACGTGCAGGCTAGAAACTTGACATTGGGTAAATGATATGAAAATCACTGATTTAGTTTGCCCTTTTCCCAACAATGCATCACTCACCACTCTTTGGAATGAAGCCTTAAAGAATAACGAAGTTGGAAGTGCATATCTTAAAGCATACGCCACTATTAAATCTCAACAAAGACAATTTCCTATAGACTTAAACTTGAGAATGGCCACTGGAGAGTGCTCAATCACTGAAAATGGTCTAATGCAGTATAGAGAAAGGATATGGCTGCCGAGCTTTAAGCCGCTGACAACAGGAATCATTCAAAACATTCACGATTCTTTTCTGTCAGGTCATCCGGGTAGGGATGCAACAATTTCGCTCGTTTCACGAAGATTTTTCTGGCCAGAGATAAATCAAGATGTAAGGAGGTTCGTCAGAAACTGTGATGTCTGTGGGAGGTCAACAATCTGGAGGGATAAGAAAAGAGGGCTTCTAAAGCCGCTGCCTGTGCCTGATCAGATTTGGAAAGAGATATCCATGGATTTTATAACTGGACTTCCACCGTCTGGGCCAGACAAGTCAACCGTTCTTTTGGTTATTACAGACAGATTGAGTAAGGGACTGATTTTATTGCCGGTACCCCAAAAATTATTTGATGCAGAAGGACTAGCCAAGATATTCATTCGACATTATTTGCCTCATCATTGGATTCCAAAAGCCATAGTCTCAGATAGGGGACCGCAGTTCGTGAATGGGTTCTGGAATACAATTTGTAAACAGCTGAATATCAAACAAAGGTTATCAACAGCCTACCACCCAGAAACTGATGGCGCTACAGAAAGAGCGAATCAAGAGGTTGAGACTTATCTGAGAACATATATTTCATTCCAACAACACGACTGGTTCGACCTGATTCCACTCGCACAAATCGCAATTAACAATAAGCCAGCAACATCAACGCAAATAAGTCCTTTCTTTATGAGCCATGGGTATAATGCAGAGTCCATATCAACCATAAATCCGGAGAAGCAGTCACCTTGAACTCCAGCAAGTCGAGGCCAAGCAGTCGTAGAGAAACTCAATGAAGCACACCAATTTGCTGAAACATCTATGTTAGTGGCCCAACAAGCACAGGAAAGATACGCCAACAACCACAGAGATGCGGTAACCACTTATAAGGTTGGAGATAAAGTTTGGTTAAATCTAAAAAATTTCAGATCAGTGAGACCATCCAAGAAATTAGACTGGATACATGGGAAGTACACCATCACAAAGACATTTCCGCACTCAGCCCATTTTTATGAGTTGGATACACCCAAAGGAATCCACAATAGATTTCATACATCCCTTCTCAGACCGGCTGAAGATAACCCATTACCATCGCAACAAGTAGATGACCAACAGCCTAAAGGGCTAAGATCTGAAGGAGATATAGAATTTGGAATTGATGAAATCATAAAGATACGGTCGAGAAAAATCGGGAGGGGACAGTGAAAAGAAGCGTTGGTCAAATGGACAGGATATGCCGTCCCTACATGGCACCCACTTTCTGATTTCGAAGAGACTATTGCCCTAGATTCATATGAGATTAATCATGGAACAACCTAAGCAAAAAAAAAAAAAAAAAAAAAAACGGAGGTAATGTCACAGGGCTGAAGCCTGACCCTAGTTAGGCTAATGCCTAACCACAGAAAAATTAATTAGCCGAGCTAATTATGCATAATACTTATTGTTAATTTTATTAATAATGGGCCGAGAGCGGATCCTAGCAACATCATCTTATCCAGGAATATAAACAAAACAAATTGACAACCTCAACCGAGTCATACAACATCCTGGAAGAAGATTCAATTATGCTTGCAATTAGGTACTCCTTGAACAACTAATCTAAGCTCCATTATGACTTAATATAATGTAATGATGGCAATGGAAATAGAAGGAGATGAGGGAAGAAGTCATAAGTTTGGACAGGGAGATTTTATTTCATTCGATTTGGTCATCAAGAGAAACAAGATTCTCGAAATGTAGATAAATAAGAGAGAAACTTCTTAGATTACTTTCCTCTTCACTTCAAGATTTTCTTGTATACAGCTCTGAGTATAGTTTGAATAAAACCCTGCTTTAAGATCCTCACAATAACAATATGGGGCAAAACTTAACCAAGGCTCCCAATTGGAGGATTCAATTGAATTGGCCAATCGGGAGCCTTGGCTAAGTTTTGACCCACATTGTTATAGCAAAATTGTACTGTATTCTAATATGAAGGCAAACCTCTATTAGCCCTTGTCAAGCTGATAACCCTTGCTTTGCTCCTTAATACGTATCACAATTTCGCTTATAGGATGTACATAAATTATGCAAGCACAATATTCTTACACGCCCCCACAGACCTATAGCAAAACACACGTACCGTCTCAAAGTCCCAACTGATTTGTGAAGCGCCGAAATTATTCCGCATTTAGAGGATTTGTAAAGCCATCGGCAGGATTATTCTCGGATGCTACTTTATGAATCTCGATTTTACCATCCCGGATTTCTTGAACTACCAGGTGGTACTCAACACGAACGTGACGGCGACCTGACGTCATGGCATCGTTGGTGGCCCAGTTTATAGCACCAGTATTATCTTCTAAACTGGGATAGGTCCTTTTGGCATCTGTTGTAGTTCTGTCAAAAAATTTCGAATCCAGATGCAGGCTTTTGTCGCTACAAAAATTGCTGCATAATCAGCTTCACTAGTCAACGCGGAGACGGTTGACTGTAGTTTCGATCTCCAAATGACGGGGCTGCCAGCCATAAAAATTATGTAGCCTGTTGTAGATTTTGCAGTATCGAAGTCGTCAGCAAAACTAGAGTCCACGGCACAATGCAGTCCGAAAATTCCAAAGTCACTCAAGTGGCAATGGTTCTTCTCATAAAGAAGTCCCTTGCCTGGACATTTCGACAAGTATTGAGGGACTCTCAACAGGTGTTGATGATGCCTCGGTGATGGGTTACACATGTAGCGGGCTATCTGGGACGTTGCCTGTGAGGTATCGCAGTGTAGTATGCAGGATGAAAAATTGTACTTTATGACAAGTCTTTGGAATTCGTACAACTCGCTAGCAGTCGCCTTTCCTTTGTTTTTCCTCATGTCTGACCTGCAGCTGGGTGACAGAGGGGAATTGATTCTCCTGTCAGCTATTATCCCGAATTCCTGGAAGGATCTTTCAAGGTACTGTTTTTGATCCAAGAATACAGAGCCTATCAGTGAAGTCCTCCGAAATCTGATCCCGAGGAACCAACTAGCATCTCCAAGGTCGTTTAAGGCGACTTCACTGTTAAGAGCTTGGGTCAGGGCCTGGAGCTGTCTCCTATCGGGCCCTATTAACAAAAAATCATTGATGCATGAGGCCACAATTATACCCACGCTTTTATGGCAGTAAATAGCGTTATCAGATATCAATGGAGTGTACCCCTGCTTGCTCATTATGCTTCTCAATTCTCTTGCCAACAAGCACCTGACTGTTTTAAACCATATAGAGGTCTTTTTACTCAATAACGCTGTCTTCAGTGTAGGAGAATTTTTCTCTGAGCCTTGGGTTGAGCCAGAAAAATTCTTTAAGTTGAGGAAACTGCTTCATGAAAATAGTTTCTTTGAAGTCTCCGGCGAGATAAGCTGAGATAAAGTCAGCATGTAAGACGTGCCAATTATTTAGAGCTGCCAAAGCCATTATTATCCTCCAACTTTCTGATTTTGCAGTTGTTGAAGATGTCTCGTTGAAGTCAATTCCAGGATTTTGAGTAAATCTCCTTGCGACTATTCTTGCCTTAAATTTGACAAGCTCCATGTTCTACTTGTATTTTTTCTTCAGTATACACTTCTACGAAACCAAATGTCCTCTATCCTTTAAGGCTTCTGTGGATGCAAATTTAAAGGTACCGCGAGTTAAGCATCCCTCAATTTTATGATAAATAGCTTTTATCCTATCGTCTTTTTCAAGTCCTTCAATTGCTTAGTTGAGTGTTGGTTCGTCTGCTGATGAGGCTAAAATATAGGGTAGGATGTCAGAATTATTAACGAGGATCCGGAATATTTCATCCCCATTGCTTTGCAGACCTTTCAGTTGTTGGCCAATTGCCTTTCGCATCATATTGAAGGTTTGCATCTCATCAACAGTTTTTGGTTCCATTGTAAGGTTTCCAAAATGACGTCCAGTAACAGCGTCAGAAAAGTTCACAATAACAACCTTCCCATTTTCACTTTCTTCAAAGCCATGGTTTAGCAGTTCGTCATCCACCTCTTTTGGTGCCTCTAAGACCAGAACGCATTGATCTTCATATGGCCAGTTTACAGTACGTTTTGGTCGGCCTCGTCTCCTTGAAGCTAATTCTTGCGGTTCGTAACTGTACGGCACATTAAAGTCTTCGTTTCTGGCATGGTCAGTTTTCCGGGACTTAAGTCGGTCATGTACATGCCTTGGAAGGGACCTGACGATCTCTCTGGGATCGGCTGCCCAACCGAGACCTGGATGCACACTTTCGTATGCTGTGAGATGTGGAGATATTAAAAATCTGCCTCCATCTAAGAGCCAAACCAGCTTGTTTTTCCTTTCATGGTATCCAAAGAAAGCGCTACGCGTTCCATTCGCGTCTAATTTTTCTCCACTTATACAATGAGTTGCATCTAGGTGAGTGATGCACAACGTGCCTGGAATCAAGAGATGACTAATGTCAATTTTCGCCTTTTCGGTGCCAAACTCCGACTAGTAGACTTCCGAGGGGGGTTTATGGTCTTGCACTAAACTTTGGGAAGTGAGATTGAGAGTGTAACATGTCATTTCCAACATGCAGCTCCAAAACATAGACGGGACCTTTATTTGAATAGTGAAACATCGAGCCGCATCTTGTACAAAACGTATGCTTCGCTCTGATACCCCATTCTAATACTGATTATTGGGGGCTGATATCACGGCGTCAATTTCCTGCTTTGCTGCGAAATCTTGGAGGGTTGATAGGCCCCAATCTCTACCGCCATCAATGGTCAGCCTTCTAACTCTTAGATCGTGGCGTTGCCTCAGCTTGGTATTTGCCCTTGACAGGATTGACCTCAATTTGTCTGTGGCTTCGCTCTTCTTTTTCAGAGCCTTAACTGTTTTTTAGCGTGAAACGTCTTCGGTCGTTAGACAGAAGTACACATGTCCTTCAATTGATATCTGATTTAGCGTCCCCACATCACAGTGCCAGCCTTCACCAATATTTTTCATTCATGGCAATCTCTCATTGGTAGTGTATTTCAAGGATTTCCCATGTCGCAGGCCTCACATGGTAACCGTTCAATTTTATGTTCGTCAAGGTCAATCCTGGTTGTGTTTCTGATTGTCCATCTTAAGCGCTCTAAACTGGTGTGACAGAGACGTCGAGGCTAAAGTACTAGCCGTTTGAGGAAATCATCTGACATGGTGAACGCACCATCTTTCCAACAAGTCTGGTAACTGTTTCGAAAACCTCTGACTTCTTCTGACCGACTCTTATCATCAGTGTTTTGATCAGGGTCGGGTCGGCCGAGGTAAGATTGACCCCTCTCTTTGGTGCCATTAATGTAAAGGTCTTAAGATGATTGTTATTCACAAGCTATCCAGAGCTACGTACAATAGAATACCTTGAAGTAAAGAACAAAAGGAGACCGAGAGCAAACTTCATTTATCTATTCCTCATGTTTTACTTCCCTGTCTTGCTTCACATGATCCAAGTGAATGTTGCGTAGTCTTTGTTCCCTCTGTTGTGATCAAAGCATGAAGATTTATTATAAACTAAGGAGGCTATAAATAATTACAAGATTGTCACATGACCAAGTCATGTTCAGCTCAGATACCATCAAACCCCTCCTGAAACTGAAAGCTTTAGATCAATTCTTACTTTATCGCAAAATATATTATGTTTCAGGCTTTGCAGTGCCTTTGTAAGACCATCAGCTTTGCAGAGATCTGTGGGAATATATTTCAATTTGATGGAGTTAGTTTTAATCGCGTCTCGAACAGTTCTATGCCGCATTATGAAATGCCAATTTCTGGCCGAAATTTTGTTAGAGTTGGCTGTTATCATTGCTGCAGTATTATCTATTTCAGTTATGATTGGCTTTGGAGGGGTTCGAAAAAGTTCCTCATAAAGAGGCTTTAGCCATTGTGCAGCGACAGCTAGCGTGGTAAGCGCAGCATACTCAGATTCACATGTACTTTGGGCTGTTATTGTTTGTTTCTTTGACCACCAAGCAATCGGCGAGTCATTAATCATAAAAAGAATTCCAGATGTTCCTTTTGATGAGGTAATGTTACCCCAACTGCTATCAGAAGAAGCAGTGAGATTCAAATGACTTTTGTTTGGAAAGAATAAGGATGCTAATTTTGTTTGTGAAGTATAACTAACAAGGTGTTTAAGCGACACTAAGGCATTTTGAGAGGGGTTTCTCTTGTGGCAACTGAGTCAATTAACTGCATATTGTATATCAGGCCTCGTTATATTTGCAATATGTAGTAGCGTTCCTACAGCCGATCAAAACAATGAGGCATCATCTTTTGAGCATAAGTTTTCTGTTTCACCATCTAACAGATTATCATCAGCGATTGGTGTGCTTGCACCTCTACAATGTACCATGCCCATTTCTTCGCACAGAGATTCGATTTTGTCTTGTTAGTTGATTCTTATACCATCAGATTTTCTAGCAATATTGATACCAAGAAATTTAGTCATAGTGCCAAGGTCTTTAAGTTGGAATGATTCAGCTAAGGTTGTAACAATCTGATTGATTTGAGAATTAGTTTCAGATATGATCATAAAGTCATCGAGATATGTTGAAATGATTGTGTTTTTATGTCTAAATATGTTATAATTGGTCTTTAGCAACTGTAATTTCATTCCATTTAAAACTTGTCGAAGTTTTATTTGCCATTGTCGTGGTGCTGTCTTCAGACCATAGATTGCCTTATGAAGCTTACAGACTAGATCTCCGGGCAATTCTTTATCACGTGGTTGTTCAATATAAATTGGGCGATCAATTTCTGTATGAAGAAACGCTGCTGTAATATCAACGTGGCGGATATAAAGGTTGTTTCTGGCGGCTAGTGTCAAAAGTACGCGCATTGACGTTGGAGGAAGGTCATCAGCGTAGGTGTCATCCGCAAATGGTTCTGAAAGTCCACGAGCACACCATCTTGCTTTTAGTTGCCGATTTGGTTTTTCTTTTAGAGCCCATTTTCCCGTAATTACTTTTCCCATTGCTTCAGCTCGAGGGACGAGAGTCCAGATCTTATTTCGTATCATATTATTTATTTCTTTATTTATAGCGCTATTCCAATCACTTGCTCTGGGTCCAGATAAAGCCGTCTTGATAACTTGTCGAGCTGAATGAAGAGCATGAACTTAAAGTTTGAGAGGGAAAGAGTTTTCTTGGAAGCGGACATCACGTCTTACAATCGTTTGTTGAGTGTTGGGATTCAAAATAATATGACCACCGGAGAACTCGGAGCCAACATAAATACCTTCTCTGGCTTTAGATTTCAGTTTGTTACTGTCTGACTCAAGCCAAAAAGCACAACAGCCAAACGGATGAAGATTATGAATTTTAGGCATTGTTTGAAAAACTGAGTAATACGGCGAATTTGGAGAGACCGAGTTAGGAGTGACGTTGAGGATATAAATAGCAGCTGTAAGAATAAGAGGCCACAAACGTAATGGTAAGTCAGATTGTAAATGGAGAGCACGCATTTTCTCTGTAACAGTGCGGAAATTTCTCTCCACTATTCCATTTTGTTCTGGAGCGTTTGAGGAAGATCTATGCCACTCGATTCCACGAGATAAGAGATCTTGTTGGAGATCTGAGTTAGAGAATTCAGTGCCACTATTGGTATGTATAATTTTAGGAGTTTTGCCAAATTTTGTCATCAAATGATTCAGTAGTTGAACAATTTGGCTAGGCACAGTTCTCTTCGAGTAGACTGGCCATGCCCACTTCCAGGAAGTGAACTCATCAACTGCAAGGAGAAACCAGCTTGCATTAGGGATCGATTTATCAGTTGTGGTAGGGAATAATGACTTTTGACCTCCAACTGGGTCCATATGGATGATTTCTCCAAACGAAGATGCACTACGTACAGAGCTATATCCTTTGGACTTGGTGATTTTAGTTATGATGCAAGTCTCACAGTTGTATGGAAATTTATAACTTTTAATACCTGCGGTTTTTAAGGCAATCTCTTGTGCTTTCTGTCCAGGGTGACCAAGTATACCATACCAATCTTGTTGAACAGGATAGAGTTCAGGATTTACCAAATCCAAAGGGGGCTTATATATTAATCTGCCAGAAGTACGACAAAAAATTGCACAAACTGTACCATCAGGACAAAGAAGTTCGATATTACAATATTCTGATAGCCAACGTATTGAGAATACTTGGCTTTCTAGTTGTGCTGAGGAGAGAATTTGATTCCTTTGACCTGGCATGTGAATAGCTCCCTTTAAGATTTCAGTCTTGCTGTCAACGGTGGGAAAATTCAAAACACCACGGCCAGAAATTATCACTTTACCTCCTCCGGCTACATGAATAGTCTGCGATGCAGGGGAATAAAAAGAAAACTCTGATTTATTTCCAGTTACGTGAAAATTTGCAGCTGTATCTAACTGATAACTAGAATCTTCTAAACATTTATCAACAGAAAGAACATTTTTTTCCCTTGATTTAGACTCGAACAAGGTTGTTCTTGAGCTTTGCCCTTCATTTTTTTTTCTACATTTGTCTTCAGTGTGTCCAAAAATATGACAAAAGTTGCAAGTCAAAGGCTTGCCTGAAGATCTAAACGAACTACCACAGGTCCACTTCAGACACATAGAGATTGTATTTTCATATGAGAGATCACGGCACCGATTTGCCAGATCAGGTTGAATCTTTCTAATGTGAAAGAGTAAGAGATGGTGCATTTGAAAGTGAATTTCTGTCGTAATCTGAAAATGTTCTCGTAAATCCTGATATCGCTTTTGATACTCTTTTATGAAGCTCTGTAAATTGATGTTCTTTTCAGGTTGATAAGTCCAAAATCGAGAAACAATAAAGTTGACATTTGAATATAAAATAACTTGAGAGAATGTGACGATTTCATTAAGGATAGCTCGAGGGTTATCACGAGGTGCTGTTCTAACATGAGGGGCTGTCTCACAAAGTTTAGCGACCCACCAAGTTGACCACATTCGAACGGCTTTATTTTGGGGTAGTTGAGGAAGGAATGCTGCAGCTGTTTGGGATAGAAAAATCAGATTTTTGACAGATTCAAACCACTGAAACCAATTGTTTTTCTTAAGACAAGGAAGTGGTGTCATCTTGTCAATGCTTTGTAGTTGGTCAGTTAGCGTCCAGATTTCAGTCTTTCTCTGAGACTCTTTAATCGATTCTTTCAAATCATCCGCAGTTGCGAATGTGAGAACACAAATGATGATATCTTTTAATTCGTCGGAAGCGGGATTATCATCTTTAAGGGGTTGTTTTCCCTCAGTAGTCGCGGTCTTAAAGGAGTCTGACATTGCAAAGATGTGCAAGAGTTGCTATCAGAAAATATATTCAGATGAATACGAGAGCACCTTAATTGATGTCGTTGATTAAGTAACGGAAGCTAAGAACAAAGTGGAAGTGACAAAAGGGCCATAACCTGTTGTGATCAAAGCATGAAGATTCATTATAAACTATGGAGGCTATAAATAATTACAAGATTGTCACATGACCAAGTCATGTTTGGCTCAGATACCATCACACCCTCCATTAGTTTCCATAACTCCATCCTGCTTCCGAGTCCTTTCTGCTGAGATTCGATGTCTCATAATGACTCAACCTCTTTCACGTACAAAACCATAGTCTTATTGTATGTCATCTGCTGATGTATGGGGAGACGTGTCAGCCGGGGAGGTGTCAACATAGAACCGCTTAGAAGTCATTGTTCTAGCCTTAGGCATTAGCCTAAAATTTGTCAGGCACTAGCCTGTGACAGTTAACTTAAGTGGTTTGTTTTGGTCGTACAACCAGATAAAGGATTCTCGACGTTCTGCATTAATGTAAGACAGCACCTCTTTGTTCGGACTGACAATCCAATTCTTCTCTAGGTAGCTACCTCTCCTGTAGAACCTTTCACCGCTAACAATGTTCAGAGGGAAAACTTTTATGAAAACCACGTATTTCAGTTGCATAACAGTTTGCGCTCCATTAGGTCCTGTTAGATGTAGCCAGATGTGACAATTGTGAACTGTGCTTGAGCTGCGCTTGCCATCACTCAACCAGTATAAGGCTGAGTGATGACTCAGCAAAAATGATTTTAGCCTTGCATGTGCACATAGTAGAATATTTACTGTATGATATCTTCTTTACTTAGATTAAATATAAATCTATATTCAGCATAAAAAATGCGTTTCCCCTGACAATATATTTAATCTCCACACGATTAAATGGTAGCTCAGGCTCCAAGTAAACGACGATTTAAGCTCCAAGATAAACGAATTTAGCAGATATATAAGCACAAAGCAATTGATTAAACAATGGACAGCCAGCGTCAAACCCAGCCGTCAGCAGGGCAGCAAGCAGACGCTATCATGAATAGGTTCTTGGCCACCCTTCAACAAATTTCTGATACAATACAGTCACAGGGACAAGATAATCGTGCTTTACGCACATCAAGCGATAAAATTCTTGAGAATCTGGGAATGGCAATGAACAACTTAGTCGAAAAATTGTCTTTGCCAATAGAACTCAGTACCGGATCTAATGTGAGTAAAGTAATTGATCTTGTTGAGTTTACTGGAGAAGATAGATCCCTGTGGTCGAAATGGGAGATACAAGCTCGCGGTAAAGCAAAATCATGCGGACCGGACCCAGAGGTACAGTTCTATGCCATATTTAACAAGCTGAAAGGAAATGCTGCAAATAATGTTACACATTGGGTAAATGCGAATCTTTCCAAAGGAACGGCAACATATGAGGGTCTATTAGAAGAATTAGGAAGGCTATACACTGATCCAGCTCAAGGAGCAAAGGCCTTGAATAACTTGAAAAACATGAAACAACAAGAAAGAGAATCATTTGCAAATTACTTTCCCAAGTTTGAAAAAGAGCTCGCAAACGCCCGGGGCGGCTCTTTCCAAGAGTCAATTAAGGTTATGTTTTTGAAAAGCTCTATCAACTCCCGCTTTCGTAATTGTTTAACAAGAACAAAACATTACAGCACTTACGAAGAGCTTGTAATTAATTTACAAAACGCAGCCGCAAATATGGCCAATGAAGAAGCGCTGACAGGAAGAAGAGATTTTAATCAGGCCCAGCAGCGCCTTCCAGAGACAGTAACTTCCGTATCCTCGCCAACTCCTATTGTCAGAACTTGTCAGGCCCCGGTACTTTCAAATTGAATATCTCCTTGCTGGACCCTGAAGATCTGTTATGCCGATCTATTTTAGGACCGACGCATTAATAGTAATCTTCGCAACAAGCTTTATTTAGATATTCTATTTTCGTTTCGTTATTTTTAACTTGCTTGGGTTGAATAATTTATGGCAAATCTTCAGGATAATGGTTCTAGGAATTTGGATTCTACTGTACATAAGGAGTTGTAGCCTTCCCTTCTTCTCTCTTCACGCTTTGTCTTTTCTGTCATCCTATCACTACCTTAGAAATCCACCACCTTAGAAATCAACTACCTTAGAAGTCTACCACCTTAGATACCACTTATCTCAGTCCACATTTCTTCTCACTTTGCCTTGTCACTTTCTTTATTCTCTACTCCTCTATCTCCCATAACATTCCCAACAGCACGGGTATCTGAAAGTCACAATATCCACCCACCAACGTGACACCTATGGATTGAACGCCAACAGTGAACAGCCAAGGTAGAATTAACAATGGGTCATACCAACGACCTCGAGCTAAATGGGTATCAAAGGAGACATTAAAAGCGCGACGAGATGCCAATTGCTGTATTCGATGTGGCAATCCCAAGCATTACCAGCAAAATTGTTTATATTGTTGAAAAATAAGGATGCGGATATAATTCCTGGAGGAAAGGACTTCTCGTGGAATGTTCGTCACAACAACTTTTGGGTCTTCAATAATGCTAATATTTTAACTTAATATTTTGACTTCATCTTCTTTAGTATCTAAAGGATGTACAATATATGAGAATACAAATCTCAAAGTGATTCCAATAATAATCACAGACAAAACAAGAAGCCCACTCATTCTATACATGAAACTTCAGTACCTAGTCAGAACACACAACGTCGCAGACATAAGACAACCATCCCTATAATTACCATAATATTCGAACAAGATGTAAATGACTTATCCGATCTTGATGTTCCATATTTGAAATTTTCAGGCTAAAATTCCAACATATATCGACCACCTGTAAACCCAGATCGTGCGATAATAAATAGTCTGGGAGGGTTGAATAATGTAGATTCCGCATTACTGATGGCAGAGCCTGGGCTAGAAACTTGCAATTATCTTAAGGGGTTGTCGGAAAACGAATAGCTCCGTCGCAAAGTCGTGCTACGGAGCTCCAAAAATTGGACAGCTGGAGGAAACAAGACTCTGTAAATTTGTTAAAAGAAGAATGGTCTGATTTCAGGTCAAAAATGGAATCACCTTTTTTAATAGATATCATAATTAATGAAATTCAATGTGAAGAGGCCCTTGTTAATATCTGTTGCCAATCTTACGCAAGTATTAGTGACAAATTTGTAAAGAAACACAGACCAGAGACTATCAAAATCAAACCTAGAATAATGGAGAGGTTCCTATCTTGGGCTCGCTCTAAAATTACTCATGCGGCTAAGTTTACCACAGATCTGGCTGGCTTTAAAAAATTGATTTGGGCTTATGTGGTACCAAAACAAGTGCAGAACATGATGATTGGCAGAGCCTTTTTGACTCATAACAGGGCAAATATCAACAAGGCAGCGGAAGCCCTTGAGTTTGAAGCTACAGGCCATGTCGTACCAAACAAACAGTGCTTAAGTAAAGTTACAAATCGCCCTACAATGATAGGGCCAGAAACTTACATTGCAATGGTCAATCTAAATTGCCAAAAAAAATTAAGAACGTAGAGGCGTACTCCTTGACGCTTGCGGACATAGATAAAGCTCTGGCACCGAAGAAAACTGTAGATCCATCTCAAGTGATGCCTAAATGGCTTGGTCAAGAGTTTGAAAAAAACTTTCTACTTGCAGAAGCAAATAAATTACCAACCCATCGACCAGGAATTGACCACCAAATTCCTCTAGAAGTAGATATTAACGGCACAGAGAAACCAGTTCCTTGGTGTGCCATGTACAACAATTCGCGCGATGAACTACTTGTGTTAAGAAAGACGTTAACCGAGCTCTTAGAAAAAGATTCCATTTGGGTGAGCAAATCTTCAGTAGGAGCCCCTGTTCTCTTTGTCAAGAAGCCTGGAGGACTGCGCTTTTGTGTAGACTATCGGGCTCTTAACTCTATCACAAAAAAGGACCAGTACCCACTGCCACTTATTTGAGAAACTTTGTGTCGGTATATCACCGGTAATGTGATGTGCTAGCACAAAAGATTGGGTAATCAAGTTGATACAAAATGTTGTTTTTCTATATTCATCTATTCCTCCCCTTGACGCGAATTACGACTCTATGAACATTCTACGGTTTCGCACTAGTTTTGTCACGTGATACACTATATTTCCATATTGCCATCCCAAAACGCCAATATTCACACACTTACAATTCTTTAAATAAGAAGATAACGAGAAAAGAACCAAAGAAATAGTTTCAAAACTGTGGCCCTGGATTGTTCTTTACTTACGCTCTACCCGTCCTTCTAGTTTAACTCTCAACTCGTTCGTTTCAACAAGTGTTTTTAAAGCTGAAGTTGGACTTCCTTTAGTCATAGAGTCTGCTGGATTGTTTTTCCCATTAATCCATCGGATCTCTGTGAGTTTCCTTCGCTCGTAAGACTCCCGTATATCCATGACGTCAATCATAAGCCGTTTTTCTTTCGTTGTTCCAAGTTTGACCAGACATTCATATAAACTGCGACTGTCAGTGCAGATAATTAATGGAACTATTGGTAGGCTTAGTTTGCTCATGATCTGGTTGATCATCATAGAGAGCGGAATAGCGATATCTACTCCATTGGTCATGGCATATAATTCTGAAGCAAGAACTGCCCGAGTGACTCGTTTACATTTGGTTGAGCTCCAATGGATGATGTTTCCACGGAACGTAAATTCCTTGATTCCAGGTGTTATGTTTCCAAGTGTAATCACAAAGCCTACTTGAGACGTTAGATCATTGTTGTTAGCAAATAATCCATCGACCCAACAGTAAGTTTTCAGGTCTTCTAGTTTCAAGCGGATATACTTTAGGCCGGCATTTGGGTTATTTAGCTGCTCAAATAATGCATCATTCAATTCCTTAACCTCAGAATCCCCGGGATTTTTGTGCTGGGCAGCTCTTGATAGTCTAAATGCAACAAGTGGCTGACATGTTGAAGATATCCATGCTCCAAGTGCTCGTTGCTTTTTGTAGTCGTCAAGGCAGTTTGGGCTTTTGGGATTGACCATCTTAATTTTGTTACTTTGACCATTGGGTTGTATGTAAAGTGTATTATCACAAATTGATATGAGTAAGCCGTTGAATCGTAGTGAATTATTTTCGGCTAAGCACTCGATAGGATTCGCAGGAAATTTGGCTTCTTTTAGCTGGGCATTTTCAAGCTTAAGAAATTCTTCCGTTCCCAGGAAAAGTGTATCGTCGACTTGCATTCCTGTAATACTAAATGGGTCGCTATGAGTAACAAGTAGACACGGATCGAAACAGGACGACTTCAAGCCAAGCTTCTTTGTCAAATAGTTGATCCAAGTGTCGAACCAATGGTTGCCAGCTTCCGGGATTCCGTATAGTGGCTTGACAAAATGCATAAGTGTGTTTGAGGGTAAATTCATAGCCTCGATAATTTCCGGAGATGGCCAGCAGTAGATATCTCTTGTGAGATTAGTTTCTGATTGTGTATATGCTTGCTGTATATCTCGAAGAAATAGAGTGTGACCGTAGATTAGGATTAGAGATATAGCAAAACAAAATATCAAGCGTTGGCTTGCCCTTTGTATAGTGGGTGATTGAGTGAGTACAAAAGATTTACCTTCATCCCAGTAAGCCTGTACGACCAGACGAGATTTTTCGAAAGGCTTGGGCGTTTCTTTGCCTTTAATACCCTTGACAATTCTACATTTGTAGATTCGTTTACCCAGTAGAGATTTATTCCAAGGAATAAATTTAAATACATTGTTTGCGATTAACCCTTCTATTTCCTTTTTGTTTGAAGCGGAGAAAGGTGGGCCAGGGGTGGTAATTAATCCTTTCGCCCGCAATTCTAGTGATAATTTGATTGCTTCCTCGTCTTGAGATAGGTACACCAAGTTAAATTTGGTTTCGATTTTTATTCCATTAAGAGCCATGCAATAATCTGTTGTGTGGTATTGACCAGTAAATCTTCCTTCTCTTTGGCTACGTCTAGGTGGTTGAGACATTTAACGCTGACAAGCTCGTTGAGTTTGAGTTTCTGCGAGATCATGGTTTAAGACAGTGGGCTGCTTTTCATTATGTATGGATTTCATATTGTTAGGGTCTTCGTCTTGCTCAAACCACTTGCCAACGGAAGTTGACCGGAAATTTTTCTTTTCTCTGTTGATAAGAACGGTGATTGTTTCTCCATTCTTGTCATATAACTCATAAGGCCCTGTCCAGTGGCCTCTCACATTTTTAGTCGCTTCGCGCCACACTTTTACTTTCCCTTTGATCGGCACATTCTCATGATGGTGATGCCGCGGCCCATTTCGCATATCTTTGGCTTGATTAACAAGTTGAGTCGCTCGATATTTTTGAAGTTCATCCATTACTTTTCGCATGGTTTCTGCCCTCTGCTTAGCTACAGGTGCTGGAGCATCGTCCCACGTGATTCGGGGATAAGTACCAAAAACACAGAGGGTAGGGACGAGACCGTCTGGTCCGGCTGAGTCATTGAGGGCCTTGACTGCCATTTTTAGAAGAGAATGGCGGTCAACATTTTGTCCAGAAAAATTTCGCTTGAAAATCGTGTAGGCACGACGAAGGTCTTTATGCGCACGCTCAACCTTTCCGATGGAATTATGTGCTTCTATGAGTACTTCTACTACATGAGTCTTCCACCCCGAAGCGGTTGTGCGGAACTCTGCAGACGCAAAATTTTTACCAGCATCTTGGATTAGATAATCTGGCGGACCAATGTAAACATTATTCCAACAACGGTTAATCGAATTTGAGGTTGATACAGCCCCTTCTTTTTCGTTTCCAGTTAAGAAGTCGGCAGATTCAAAGTTTGTCCCAGCATCAACTAAATGAACTGCCGGGCCATCTTCCAAATACAAGACATCAACAAAGACAGTGTGATTGAATGGTACATCTTTATTGGCGAGCGTAAATTTAAAATGTAAGGGTTGATTTGCATTCAATTGACAGTCTTTGCAATATTTAGATATTTTGTTGATGATATTAATGTCAATGTCATGCCCTGCACGTCGGAGAACTTTCCACATCCTGGTAGCAGAAGGGTGCCCCCATCTGCGGTGACAAGTTTTTATTTGCTGTTCTGTTAGATAGCAGATAGGCGGCTCGTTCGAATTTTCGTAAATATATAAAGATTCAAAATGGCCGAGGGTCATCCACAAATGTCCATATTTGCGAATAAGAGCTGCAACTGGCTTTTGATCTTTCATCATAACATTTTTCTGTATATCTGGTGTTACACCCAGATATGTCATATCTTGTAAACCGAGTAAAAAAGGTGTGTTGCAAGGTAAAATGTGGAAGGTAACTTTGCCGATGGGCGTATGTAGAGTTATAGAGCCAAGGGAAACAAAAACACCATTTCCAATTCCCGAAATCTTCACCTCCCCAGCCCTTTCCTTATCGACCTTTAACTCATTTTGGATTACTTGCAGTGCATTAGCCTGCCCAACTCCAACATTCGAATGACCAGCAGCACCTGTATCCACTAAAACTCCATGAAAAATCCTTTCGTCGTACTTATTATTACAACACCCAATAGAAAATTGCTGATTAAACAAATAAAATTCGTTAGGTATGGATGTTTTTATATTAAATTCTTTAGAAATATTATTGTCGTTATTGCAAAAAGTATCGAAATTGAGCGAATCAGCAGTAATAATTCTTCCTTCCCGATCTGGTGTTGCGAATTTGAGTTTAGGGGCAGTAAATTTATGCTGAATAGTTTTATTTTGAAGATAGGTTAAAGCATTTATTTCGCCAATTTCTGAAGTGAGATACTGGTAGGTATCTTTTTCGTAAAGGTTCTCTTCGTCGGGATCTATCTCATCATTTGGCTCATTTATAGTGAGAAAGTGATGCAACTCAGAAACTGGAGATTTTCCTTCAAACTGTAGTATAAATTGCTGCACGGCGTTTTCAGTTTTGGTAGGATATGTATTTCTGACTTTGTCAAAAGCTACTCGCCTCTCCTCGGGCGTATGCTCAGAAGACCAACAATTTGTCTTTTTACAGACAATGCAGCATTTATTTCATTTTGAGTCAGCCGCCCTAAATTCTTTTCCATTATTCTTGATCTTATCATTAAATATCCGATTACCCTGTCCTTTACCTTGCCCTCGCGCTGTTTGGTACTGACGTTCAGCTAGATAGGTACTGTCGTATCCTCGTTCGGGATATTCGAGTTGATGGTATTGAGAGGAAGAAGTATTCGACAAAGAAAGTTGCATGAAGCGTGCCCGAATGTCGGAACAAACTCCCTTGGCGGTCTTGGCTGGTGAGAATAATACAAAATGTAATTCTGCAACTCCAGAGCAAGCATTTATAATTCGAGTTCTTAAAGCAGCATCTCCGGCGTGTGACTGAAGTCCCCTTTGAATACGACGAAGCTCCCTCTCGAGATTGTTGAACGCCTCAAGCTTGTCTGAGCACTTCCGCATCTCTTCAATTAAATTTATTGTGCTCCAAACGGTTTCCCGCCTATTTATCCAGTGATCTGTTTCATAATGTGATTTAATTAAGTCGCAGCGTTCGTCGAAAGTCAGGTGGTTGTCATGTAACGTGAGGTCCAGGTACTTTTCTCTAGCATCCCCAGCAAACATGATTCAAATGGCGTCTTTCAGATACTTCTTTTCGACACAAGCATTATTACAGTTATTAAAAAATATCTTCAGCTCATAGTCGAAACTATCGGTTCCATCTTTATATTTATCCTCATCTTTGTACAATTTGGCCAGAGACTCTAGTTGTTTGCTTTTGTGCAGTGGACGCTCTTCCCATGGCAGTTGATAATTATTTTGTTGATTTGGGCGTTGTTTCAGTACACCGTGTGGAGAGTAATCATTGTTTTCAGCATTAGTTTGTTTACTGAATTCACAGTCTGAATTTATTTCACTAAAAAATTTAGTTTCTTCTTTATAGTCAGCCTTTTTTTCGTATTTTAAACTTTCTACATCTTCTCTCCTCTTTTCATATTCTGCGGCTGCTCGAAGAGTGCGCTCATGCCTTTTATAGCTTGGGTCCTCTGGATCGCATCTCGAGCTAACTCCGAGGGGATTCTTCTTTTGATAAAAAGCTATTTGTTCGGGGGTCCATTCGTGGAATTCTTCCCTTTTAACTTCAGTGGCAAGCTGTTGATCAATATGTTTACCTTTTGGGTTAGGTTCCATATAAACTCCCTGGGAGATGAGGTAGTCTCGAAGATCTCTCCTCAGTTCTGACTCAATTTTACTAAATAGTTTTATATCCCAGCCCTCAAAATCTTCCACCCATCTTTCCCAGAGTGGATCATCTCTTATACCTTTGGATTTATACAGGCTAAGCTTTTCCTGTACATAAGCCGTTACCTCTTCGACAGTATCTAGTTGTATGGACATTTTTATTTTTTAATATAATGTAATGCAATATAATTTAGTTGGTGTGTTTGCGTGATGGACGCGTAGCAAGAAGAGCGAATACTTAGTGCTTAGTTGACGGGATGCGTTAATGGACGCGAAGCAAGAAGAGGGAATACTTAGTGGTTCTGGATTTGACACGTCGGAGCTCAGTTCAGACGAGGTCAAAAACTCCAAGGGACGTTCCTTCGTATGGATACCGTATGCAGATCTGTGACCGATGTTAAGGATCACTGATCAGTGTCGGTATATCACCGGTAATGTGATGTGCTAGCACAAAAGATTGGGTAATCAAGTTGGTACAAAATGTTGTTTTTCTATATTCATCTATTCCTCTCCTTGACGCGAATTACGACTCTATGAACATTCTACGGTTTCGCACCAGTTTTGTCACGTGATACACTATATTTCCATATTGCCATGCCAAAACGCCAATATTCGCACACTTTGAGAGCTTTGAGCCAGGCAAGATGGCTAACAAAATTAGATGTTAGCCAAGCCTTTCATCAGATAAGGATGGCAAAGGGCGAAGAGTGGAAGACGGCTTTCAGAACAAGATATGGACTATACGAATAGAATGTAGTCCCATTTGGTCTCACTTGAGCTCCAGCCACTTTTCAGCATTATATAAATTGGCTTCTAAGAGAGTATTTAGACGAATTTTGCACTGCGTATACCGATGAAATTTTGATATTTTCTTCGAGTTCCCAGGATGACCATCGGGAAAAAGTTAAACAAGTATTACGGAAGTTGCAACAAGGTGGACTTACTCTTGATATCTCGAAATGTGAATTCGAAGTAAAACAGACAAAATATCTTGGATATGTTATCAACACTGAGAAAGGAATTAGTATGGATCCTGAAAAAGTCAACGCTATAAAGGAGTGAGAAACTCCTAAGACAGTCAAAGGTATTTGTGGCTTCTTAGGATTTGCGAATTTTTACCGCTCGTTTATCAAAAATTACTCTGATCTTGTTCTACCGTTGACACGTCTTACCCAGAAGGACGCTCCTTTCGTGTTCAGCAATGAATGCCAAAAAGCGTTCGAAGATCCCAAGAAAATGTTTGTAAAAGATCCCATCTTAGCAAGCTTTGACCCTGACCGCAAGAGTGTTATGGAATCAGACGCTTTGAATTGGTCTGTTGGAGGCGTCTTATCACAATATGATGACACAGGAGTCCTTCGACCTGTGGCATACTTTTCGAAAAAGAATCTACCGGCAGAATGTAACTACCTAATTTGCGACAAAGAATTACTTGCTATTATACGCTGTTTAGATGAATGGGATGCAGAGTTACGCAGCGTTAAGGATTCATTTCAAATTCTAACAGATCACCGTAACCTAGAACACTTTATGAAAACACGTCAATTAACTGAGCGACAAATGCGATGGGCACAAAAGTTATAACGCTACAACTACCAGCTAAGCTATCGGCCGGGACATCAAGCACTGGTACCAGATGCCTTATCTCGACGGGACCAAGATATCCCAGAGTATGGTGACAATAGATTAGATCAGAGAATAATGAAGCTATTACCTAATTTGGATGAACCTGTGCATGCTTATACAACAAAAATGCACGGCTTAAGCTCACCATTTCCGGATGAAGAGCTTACCAAATTATGGAACGAGGCGCTGACCGCTGATAAAACATATATGGAAATCAAAAATGCCATAAAATCTACCGTATTACAATGGCCTTCTAAACTGAAAATCCGGGGTGTTGAACTTAGTCAATGTTCAGTTAACGAGTATGGAGCAGTATATTGTTCAGGGAGGCTTCGGATTCCTGATTTCGAGCCCCTGAGAACTAAGATTACCCAAAACGTTCATGATTCCCAAATGACTGGTCATCCAGGCCGTGACACGATGATTGATATACTGGGATGACAATTCTTTTGGCCTGGGTTTTCCCAGGACATAAAACAATTCACAAGGAATTGTGATATTTGTGGAAGTGCTATAGTATGGCGACAAAGACGCTTGGGGCTATTAAAACCATTACCAGTTCCTGATCGTGCCTGGTGCTCTATTTCAATGGACTTTATTACATATTTGCCAAGTTCTCAAGGATATGATGCATGCCTGGTCATAACAGATTGCTTGACTAAAGGCGCTATTTTTGAGCCTGTCTGTTCAATGACTGCAGAAGTGACTGCGGATACCTTTGTAAACGCCGTGTATCGGCACCATGGGCTACCAACAGACATTGTCAGCGATAGAGGAACTCAATGGGTCAACGCATTTTGAAAGAAAGTTTGTGAATTATTGAAAATCATGCGACGGCTCAGCACATCCTTCCATCCACAGACAGATGGCTCAACTGAGCATGTAAACCAAGAGCTCCAGCATTTTGTGCGCATCTTCTGTACATATCAAGATAACTGGAAGGATCTACTGCTACACGCGGAGCTTGCAATTAATAACCGTTCTGCAAGTTCGACGAAAATGAGTCCTTTCTTTTTGAGTCATGGCTACCATCTAGAACCAATAGAGTTGTCTAGCGAAGTGCCGCAATCTACGGTATCTGACAATCCTATTGCTAGGGCGGAACGTCTGGCGGCAAAGTTAAAAGATGCGCTAGAGTTTGCTCAGGAAGCTATTGCGGTAGCACAGCAAGAACAAGAACATTATGCTAATATTAATCGGAGTCCAGCAAATCGTTTTCGTAAAGGTGATAAAGTGTGGTTACATCTTGGAAACAATAAAACAAATAGACCGTCAAAAAAGTTTGGCTGGGTTCATGCAAAATATGAAGTTATTGAACCAATAGGCTCCTATGCATACAGACTCAAAACACCACCAGGTATCCACAACGTTTTTCACGTGTCACTATTAAAGCCAGTATGTTCAGATCCGCTTCCTTCGCAAAATACCACAGATCTACAACCGCCAGCCATTATCGCAGATGAAAATAATGAAGAATACTATGTTGAAGAAATTTTGCAAGCACGATCCAAACGTAAAGGAAGAGGAATCAGACAAGAGGCTCTAGTAAAATGGACGGGATACATGCAACCAACATGGGAGCCAATTGAAAATATTACCAGCACTGTAGCACTCGAAAAATTTGAATCACCGTATGGGCCAATAACTAAAAATAATGGACCAGTATAAGTTAATTATAAGAGTGGGAGGAGGGGGCTAATGTGACAGTTGTGAACTGTGCTTGAGCTGCGCTTGCCATCACTCAACCAGTATAAGGCTGAGTGATGACTTAGCAAAAATGATTTTAGCCTTGCATGTGCACATAGTAGAACATTTACTGTATGATATCTTCTTTATTTAGATTAAATATAAATCTATATTCAGCATAAACAATGCGCTTCCCCTGACACCAGACTTCCCCCACACTTTCTGCATGGACAACACAATTGCCTGTTTGAATTGGGAATTGTTTTGGTCTGAGTTCCACAATAGTGCCTGGCCTAAGGTTGCTCCTTTTGTTTGTTGCGTCTACATCTGCGCCCGTATTGAATAACCATCAGTCAGCAACACTGCAGGTGTTCCTGCCGTTGAGGATTTGCTGAGTGAAGTTTCTTCTGGCAGCTGGACTCTCAGACTTTGGCAGTTCGAAGCTCTCAGTTGTTTTCCCACGACAACCCACCATTTCATTGTCATAGAAATTTACCATATTCTCGTAGATTTGTGGATCTATTTGAGCAGTGGAGACGCTTCCTGCTAATTCATCTTCGGGTACTTGGCAATATTCTTCAGTCAGAGCTGGAGGTGGACCAAGTTCATTTGATGAATTCTCATTTACGACAAGGGAGTTACCATCCCTCTTCCCCTTCTTCTTATGACAATTATTTGAAAAATGGCCCATTTTCTTGCAATTCCAACAACGAATGTTCTTTACTGATTTTTCCTTATCAATAGTGTCCTTGGAACTGTCATTACGCCCATTTTTAGTTTCTCCATGAGTATTATTCACTGATTATCTACCAGGATCATCTGGCCTGTTGCCAACCTTTTGCTCAGTATATACAATTTTGCCAAAATGAGCGGAAACAAAGTTTTGATATAATTGCTCTAACTTCCACTTCTGAAAGTGACCAACAGAAGATACCATTCCATGCCATCTGTCAGCTTTTTCTTTTACTGATTACTTGAATATTGTCATTGCTTGCGATTCTGCAAGTTCGCCGCCCCCAGCTTCGTAACTACATACCGCTGCCTTGAATTTGGTGATATTTTCAACCGGGCAACCTGTCGGAATACACGGTTGGGGATATGTCACTTCTATTGTACCATAAAATCTCGTTTTTTTCTTCTATCAGGTAATTGAGGTTATATGTACAAGTGGAAAAAACCCAATTACTCGCTTACGCCAGCGCTATGCCCAAATAGAAGCCTTTCTCAGGTATATCATATGATATGCATGAATACATAATTGAACACTGGCAATAAACAAAAACAATAAGGAAAAATAGAAAAAGAGTGTCAGAATTTTCCGAGATCTGGATTAGAATTCTTAGGATTTGGATTGGGATTAGGATTGGGATTAGGATTGGAATTAGGATTGCGAGAACATTAGACAAATCTCGCTTAAGGATTCATGGATTTGTTTACTTTGGGCTATTTTTCAATGCATCCATAGGAAACATTTGTTGATATTATTTACTTGGATTACTCTGCTTGTTGGTCATAGGGCAAGACATGTGTATATATAGCTAACAAGAACTGGAGAGTTCTTGTTCTTTACGTTTAGTTCTTTGTCTAATTATTCATACCATACCTTCAGTCTTCGTGCCTTAGAGCCCACCAGTCCTATTGATTTCGAGCCCTTCAGCCTTCTCTTAGCTCATCTACCCAGTCATCATCGCCTCCGTGCCTTCAACATACTGACAAAGAGAAAAAAGGGTTTGGAGAAGTTATTTCTCCTTGTCGTTAGTGTACCATTCTACCTATCCCTGACTTTTAATTTGGAGATTAGTGTCGATGAGATTTTGTAAGGCCTTGTTACATTTTGACTTGGTCATCGCGTCCGCTGGGTTTGTATCTCCGTTAATCTGTTCAACTTGGGCAATTTCCCTTCTTTATACGACTGGCGGAGACACATAAGGTCTACCATTAGTCTTCTCTCTTGGGTTGTCCCAAGCTTTACTAGACAGTCAAACAGAGATTTTGAATTGGTGCATATCATTAGGGGTATTTTAATCTGAAGGATTTCATCTCAAGATGCTTTAATTGCTGCACCAATGTCGAAGCCGTGCACCATAGCGTAAAGTTCTGATGCTAGGACACTCCTCGTGATTCTCTTGCATTTGATAGAGGACCAGTGGATTAGATTCGCTTTGTCAGTGTGGTCGGCTAGCACATTAACAAATCCGATTTGCGAAGAAAAGTCTTTGTTATTCGCGAAAGATGAGTCCGTGAAGATGACTAGTTGAAGGGAGTCATTTTGCAATGGCACAAATTTAATGCCTCTTGATGAGTATTTAATTTGCCGTTCAAGTCGCTTGTTTAAAGCTTTGATACTGTCACGGTTCGGAATATCGAGGCAGAAGCACTGTATATCGTAAAGTAGTTTATAATTATCTATAGAGAGATAAGCTATGAATGTTACTGATATCGCCTATATATATGTTTTGCCTACTGCTAGATACTTGACCCCTAACCTTTGAAAACTGTTTCAATATCTTCTAAAACATTATTAATAGAGACTAGCTGCTGGGTGTCCTACCAGGACAAGTCTGAGCATCCGCCCCAGCCGATCGCTAGATGGAAGCTAACATTAGCGAGCTGGGCTGCAAGGGTTGTATCAAGAGCGTATGATTACTATCATAAGCTACAGGGATACATCGGCTTATCAGCCGTTACAGATACTACTGGCATCGGGGTCAGTGATTTGAGCAGCGGATGAAAGGTCGTATGCTGCTTCAGGTTGGCTCATGCTTGCGATATAGGCACCACGAGCCCTTTGAGCAATATATTGATCCTTGGTGGGGACTGCCCTGCGCGTTTTTCCTCTGGCGCTTACTATATCGACTGCATCTGAGTTGACGGGTATTAGGTTAATACATTGGAGGTGCTGCGTAAGCGTTATTAACCGCGATAGTTTATCTTGGTAGATGTAACCGCCATTGAACTTAATGAGGTTTGAAGGGGTGAGAATTTGTCTATCTGTTGGAATTGGATATCACGTGGTCATATGTTCCTCCATATTCCTTTTGCGAAGTGACCAACAAAGTCAACATTCTTTTCATCTACACTCAATGCTGCTAATTTTGGATATCGTTGGGCTAGCTTATTTTATCTATTACTTTACTCTCGTGTAAATATTATTCTATTTTGTACTTTACTTACTTTTTAGATAATATACTTTACTTTTAGTATCAAGGTCTACTTGGTTCTAACTTTATCTTACTTTGTATCTTTACTTCCTTAAAAGGTAGAGTCCCTTTATTCTAATAGATTATGAGACCAAAGCTCTAACCATCTGAGCCTCAAATTTAACTTCAAGGTTTCTTCTATCCTTACTTCGACCCTCTATATTCAGCATCATGTCCACAGCAGACATTCTTAAGAGTCTTCGCAATGCTCCGAAACTTAGTAAATCCACTTACATCCGATGGAAGTACCTAGTGGAGCAAGTCCTTGAAAATCTTGGGGCTGTCGACTTGATCAGAACATCAATAAAAAACTTAGAAAAACAACCCGAAATTGGTTCCGCCGGAAGCTCTACTGGACAATTCAAGACTACGAATGAAAGAGATGGAAATCTTCGTGCTGCGCTTGTCCAACTCATTCCCGAGGAAATTTTTTACCTCGTGCATGGAAAATCATCTGCAAGAGAAATTTGGATTTCTCTTGAGCAATATTACAAGCCAAGGTGCCAAGACTCCGTCTGTAACATGCTTCAAGATTTCTGGAGTTTCAGTATGGATGATGGGGTTGACGTAGATACCTATGCCGAAGAATTGATACGTCGTCAGACCAGAATTGCATCTGAGGATATGGCCCAAGCTCCTTCTGATATACACATGAAAAGTCGTTTGCTCTCCCATTTTAACAAATCTTGCGGAGGACTATACATGGGAGCAGTCACCGTTTTGAGAAATGACAATTCAATATCATTTGCCGATTCAGTTAACTCTATCCGGGAGTCACAATCTTCTACGAAAAGCAGCGAAAACTTTCCTTTTGCGTCCCTTGCGAGCGATTCAAACGTCAAAACCTGTGCATTTTGTAAACGAAAAAGACATACCCGTGAAACCTGCTTTCTTTGGTTGGAGAACCCTGATGGCACAAAATGGGCGGCGAAGAATCCTGAAAAAGCTGCCAAAGCCAAGAGACTTCAAGAAAAATATGGCCGTAAGAAGGAAACAAACGGATCAACTAGCGATATCGACCTAATTGAGGAAGCCGTCGAAGGTAGTGCATGGGTTATGGAGGAGCATGTTTTAACTTCATCCAGCTCATCTAAAGACAACAGTGTTGTGCTTGACACCGGCGCCAGCAACCATATTTTTCATGACCGGTCTATGTTTATTTCAATATCTCCCATCGACAAGTCAGTTTTAACCGCTTCCGGTCATTCCATCCCTGTATCTGGTACAGGCTCTATTCAATTTGAAGTCTTCGATTTCAAAGGTGGAAGTCAAGGCAGAATGATAAAAATAGATAACGTTTGGTTCGTGCCATCATGCACAAAGAACCTTGTATCAGGGGTTCAACTTCTCTCAAATGGTTTCCGCCTTCACTCATCTAGCAGAGGTCTTAGTGTTCTCTCCAATAAGAATGTTGTCATCGCTACAGCTAGTCCTAGGGGAGGACTTCTTTGCTTTAATACTTTTAACAATTCTAATAAAAACTCTTCTGCCTACTTTGAGTCCCATCTTAAAGATACCCCCAACACTCTATTGTCACAAGGTGCCAAAACATCTGCCACCAATCTCATGCATAATCGATATGCTCACGCTGGTGCTCATTTCCTCAAGAGTATTGATATTACAAGTCTTGATCTCCCTAACATAAAGCCCAACGAAATTCTCGATTTTTCTGTAGACACAAATTTTCTTAAGAACTGCAACGTGTGTTTATCTTGCAAACGAGTAGAAAAAATCAATCGTGGGCCATTATTAAAGTCTTCTGATATCCTCGAGATCGTGCACTCCGACACTTGGGGTAAATGTCGTGTTTCTGGTATATACGGAAGTAGCTACTTTGTGACATTTACTGATGAAGCCTCGCGTGAAAGTGAGCTTTACTTATTGAAGAGTACCAAAGAGGTAGCTGATAACTTTTATCGGTACAAAGACAAAAAGGAATTACAATCCGGTCGGAAAATAAAAGCCATGCGATTTGATGGAGGCTCTGAATTTAAAACTATCAAATTCGGGGGAATAATTCAGCAAGTCAGTGCCCCATATACTCAACACCAAAATGGGGTATCAGAGAGACTAAATCGTACTTTGATTACCATGTCCAGGTGCATGCTTAATCATTCGGGCCTTCCCCTACGCTTTTGGGATGCTGCTGTCCTCACAGCTTGCTATCTCCGGAATAGACTACCACTGCTCCCTGATAAGAAAACGCCTTACGAAGTCATGAATGGTATTGTCCCTAAAATTTCTCATCTCAAAGTTTGGGGGTGTATCTGTTTTGTTCTGATTGACACACATGATCCGCGACGATTTAAGCTTTCACCTACATCAGCTAAAGGTATTTTTATAGGGTATTGTGAATCTTCAACGCAATATCGTGTGTATGTCCCATCAAAAAATGGACGAGATAAAATCGTCATCTCCGCAAACGTCCACTTCTTAGAAGATTCGTTTTGGGACTGGGGCATAAATTCATCAGCTTTGCACGAGGACTTAGATATTCAAGCGGACGAAGTTCAAAATTCTCTAGACCTTACAAAAGATCAAGACTTGAATTCTAGCTCAGATTCAGATTCAGACTCAGAAATTGATTCTCGTTTACATTCCAACGATATTCCAAATTCTCTATCCCATTCATCTCCTGAACCAAATCTACCTACATTGACAGACAATAATACAGAAACCTCTCACCCTGAACTATCACTATCCGATGAAACTCAAGATTCATCTCGTAACGTCAGTGAAAACAATCCCGAGGTTCCAGCGCTTAGGAGGAGTAGCCGCATAAGAATTCCGATCGAGCCTCGCTCTGCATGGCAACCCAAATCTCGCGCACTTTACGTCGGAGGTAATGTCCCGATCCCTCAAACTTATAAAGAGGCAATAAACGGAATAAATAGAACAGATTGGAAAAATGCTATTAATGAAGAGCTTCAATCCCTTCAAGAAAAGAAGGTGTTCAGCCCTGTGACTCATGTACCTCATGGAAGGAAACCAATCGGATTTCGCTGGGTATTTACTGTTAAGTCAGATGGAAGATTCAAGGCGAGACTTGTTGCCCAAGGCTTTAGCCAAATCTATGGCGTTGATTATTTTGACACCTACTCTCCAACACTGCGTGCCGACTCTTTAAGGATCCTGCTTGCTGTCGCTACTTTCCTTGATTGGGAAATTGATCAAATCGATGTGAAAACTGCTTACCTTGAAGGAGACTTAGATGAAGTCATATTCATGAAATCACCTGATGGCTTGGCCGGAACAAAATTTGTTCAAGTTAATAAGGCTCTATACGGCTTGAAACAATCAGGAAGAGCCTGGTACGATAAACTAAATACAAGGCTCCTGTCTCTCGACTTTAAAAGGTCACATAGTGATCAATGCGTCTACATAAACTCGGCAAGTCAAATTATCATCGGAGTATACGTTGATGACTTAGTGATATGCGGAAAAGATTCTCAAAATATCATAATTTTAAAACAAGAATTAGCGTCTAGTTTTCCAATCAAAGACATTGGATCAATTGACACTGTGATTGGTTGGAAAGTTACGCGTAACCGCTCGACGAGGACTCTCACTATATCGCAGTCTGACTATATAAGAGATAAGATTAACTCCTTTGGACTGGGCGATGCCAAGTCGTACTACTCTCCTCTCAATGGTTACGATGGAATTTTACCAGCAAATAATGGAGAGGCTCTAGCCGACGAAACTGCCTATGCAAGCGCCGTTGGAAGCCTTGGATACGCATCTAGTGGTAGCAGGCCAGACATTGCCTTCGCAACTTCTCAACTTGGCCGATTCAACTCTGCTCCAGTGAAACGTCATTGGGATAGCGTATGTAGAGTTCTTAGGTATCTCAAAGGTTCGGAAAAATATTACATTAAATATAATTTTGGGCCGACCTCTGAAGATCTTACGCAAGAAAAAATGGCAGCACTCTATTCTGACTCAGACTTTGCCTCTGATACCGCGACTCGACATTCAGTCAGTGGATATCTCTTGGTTCTAGGCGGTGGCCCTGTCTGTTGGCAATCAAAAACAAAAATCTTTGGCAACCTCTAGCACAGAAGCAGAATATATTGCTCTTTTCGAGGCTTCAAAGCAGGCTATATGGACCACAAGGTTTTTAAAGAATTAGAAGTCGCCGAAGATTTAGTTGGTAATTCTGGAATGAACGTGCTATCCGATAATCAGAGTGCGATAGCGATAGCGAACGGTACGAGTTCTTCGAAGACAAAACATATTGATATCGCCTACCACTACACCAGAGAGTGTATACAAAATAAATCCATCAATGTGAAATACGTCTCAACAGATAAAATGCTGGCCGATATTTTGACGAAGCCATTGCCACCATGCAAAACGAAGCTGCTGTGTCGGAAAATACTTTGTTTGCCAGATGAAAAAAGATGAAAAATAGTTGATCTTGTCGTTCAGGAGGAGTGTTGGAATTGGATATCACGTGGTCATATGTTCCTCCATATTCCTTTTGCGAAGTGACCAACAAAGTCAACATTCTTTTCATCTACACTCAATGCTGCTAATTTTGGATATCGTTGGGCTAGCTTATTTTATCTGTTACTTTACTCTCGTGTAAATATTATTCTATTTTGTACTTTACTTACTTTTTAGATAATATACTTTACTTTTAGTATCAAGGTCTACTTGGTTCTAACTTTATCTTACTTTGTATCTTTACTTCCTTAAAAGGTAGAGTCCCTTTATTCTAATACTATCATTTGCAAGAAATCCTGCTTTGCTAAGCTCTTCTTGTTCCTTATTTGCAAATGCCTTGTTACCCAGAAATTGAGTATCATCAGTTTGTAACCCGACGATTCCGAATTCATTGTCTCTTTCTCTACTGTACAAGAGACAAGAGTCGTAGGTTGATTCTTTCATTGCCGGGTTTTTGATATGGTGATGTTGGTATGTTTTGAACCAATGTTTTTCAGCTTCTGGTACACCATATAATGGTTTAATAACTTTTAGTATTATCCATCACCCCTTAGCTCTGTCGGCGGACGAATACAAAAATCGCGATTGAGATTGGTTGTTGACTGGACATATGCTTGGGATATGTCGCGCAGGTAAATATCTAAGGGTAGTGATGCAGCAAGTGCTAGAATTATTCTTTGACTTACTCTTTGGATGGTGGGGGACTAGGTTAAGACAAGCTGCTTATCTTTATCTTTGTAGGCTTGTACTACCAGCCGCGATTTTTCGAATGCATTACTTGTTCCCATATTCTTGATTTCGTCAACAAACCTTGACTTAAAGATTCTGGCGCCAGGAGGAACGTCTGCAATTTTAACTGATTCAAATACACCTTTTTCAAGTAGCCCATTAATTTCTATCTGGCGAGACTCACTAAAAGGGGTAGATGAATTTAGACCTTCATTTAAAAACGCTGTGATATTTGCTTGGTCTCGGAATCGTGCAGGTAGTTGTCGATCTCTCTTAGTATTACGTCGAGGAGCTGGTATGGATTTTGCTGTTTTTTTTCGTTTTCAATTTCAACTTCATCAGTACTCTGATGATTGTAAGGCCTAACAACGGTTGATCAGAAATCTTTTGGACCCGATGGGAGATTGATTTTGCAAGTTTTGTTCTCAATTCCAACTAATTTATATGGCCCATCCCAGTGGCCTCCATGACCAGAATTATTCTCGCGCCACACGAGAACATCTGAATTTACTGGTAAATCATGAACATCAGAAGTATTTGGTCCGTTACGTTGGCTTAAAGCTGCATTTACTTGGTTTTCGGCTCTTATTTTTGAAATCTCAGTCATGGCACGTCTTATTGCCGCAGCTCATTGATATATTAAAGGTGTAGGAAGATCTGATGATGAAATTCTAGGATATGCTCCGAAAACCAACAGTTTTGGGACGAGTCCGTCGGGACCTGCACTGTCATTGACTGCCCTTACTGCCATCTGTAACATGAATTCCCTGTTCAGACCAATCCCTTGAAGTTCCTCAGTAATTATGTTGTAGGCTTGTCTTAGAGCTGAGTGATATCTTTCCACAGCACCTATAGACCAGTGTGCTTCTATAGGTACTTTTTTCTCGGATACCAGTATTGAAGCGACACTTTGATGGAATTCTTCGGCGGTAAAGTTTGCTCCTGCATCAGTGACAATGTACTCTGGCGGCCCGATGTACATATCGATCCAACAAGCGCGAATTTTGTCCCAAGTATGCTTTGCCAATACGTTTGCTAGCCATCTTGCCGCTTAGAATCTAGTGGCCTCATCAACTATGTGAAGGACGGGTTTATTATCAATATACATTATAAACACGTATACGGAATGATTAAATATTAAGTTTTCGTCATGCAAACTGAATTTTAAACCATGTGGTGGTCCTTTATGTTTTTGACAGTGGCTACAAAACTTGTTCAGATGGTCTATCATTTTTCTGTCAACTCCATGATGACCTGACCGCTCAAGAACGTTTCGAAGTAGCTCAGCAGAAGGATGACCAAATCTTTGGTGTAGTCTTCTTAATTCAGTCTCAGTAAGAAGGCACGGATTAGTAAGAAAACTAGATGAAATGAGAGACTGTAATAAAATACCCCAGATAAAGAAACCATAACCCAAACGCCTGAAAACTGCAGCTTTGTGTGTAGATGAAACAAGAAGATTTTTGGTGTTACCATAATAGATACCTAATTTGTCCATATCTGAAAGACACAAAAGAAATGGGGTTTTTGCTTTAATAATGTAAAATTCAATCTGGCCAATAGGCGTGTTAAATAAAATGGAACAAATAGAAGTATTTCACGGATTGACATGTTTCATGTTAGGGAAGTGTCAAGGCCGTTACAAGGGGTTGATATTTGACAAAGGATTTACCAGGTTTCATGGTAAGACGTTGGCGTGCCGTTGTAGGAGTTTTGGAGTTGTTCTCTGGGTTTCATATAACCCGTGTGGAGTTATTATTACGATCTCACTTAGAGATCAAATGTACATATGTAGACCTGACGTCGCGGGGTTTTCTCTCCACGCAACGTCTTCTGAATATAATTTTATTCTTCGATTATCCTCTTCCTGTCAAGCGCTGACGTGAATCTGGTGTGACTTGGGTGTGGACGTGACTTGGGCGTGGACGTGACTTGGGCGTGGACGTGACTTGGGCGTGGACGTGACTTGGGCGTGGACGTGACCTGGGCGTGGACGAGACTGATGGATTGATGTGATTAAGAACTACTGAGGATATGACGACTAATTACTTGGCTGGAAGTAACTGAAGATACAAGACTCGAAACTATCTCACTAAAGTACAAGAAGCATGACAATAAATACAACTTCCAGGCCCCCTGCATGTCAAGCCCCTTGCAAATACATGAAAAGAATAGAAATACAGAGGAAGATACGGAAGGCAGTGGAAGCTGCTGGAACCTTGGTGGCAGTTCAACAAGTCACATGACCTTCATATTAGCTAAAGCCCTTATGATCCCTGACATTATCCCCCCCGCTGACGAGCCGAGCTCCTGCGAGGCTTGTTGTTATTTTGTTTTGAGAAAGGTGGCGAGTCAGAAGGGCGTGGCTCCAACGGATTCAGCTCATGAAAATTTTTTACCAAATCCTTAAATCCTTCAGCTTGAGACGCCGGGATGCTCCAGTCATCCTCAGGACCATATCCCTTCCAACGAACAAGATAGCATAATTGACTATCCTTCCAATGTGACCCGATTATCTTTTCAATCTCATATTCAGGGTCATCACTATTGGCTACTAATGGTGGAGGTGGGCCTGAAACCTGACCGGGTAGAGGATCAGACGCCACAGGGGTGAGCAGAGACACATGAAAAACTGGATGAACCCTGGCCGACTTAGGTATCTCTAATTTAAATGCATATTTACCAATGGGTTCAATGATTTTGAATGGCCCCCCTTTTTTGAAATCAAGCTTTTTTGATGGTCGAAGTGTTTTGATATTTCTGTAGTTTAGCCAAACAAGATCTCCGGCTTTAAAGTTTCGGGCCGCGGTTCTATTCTTGTTGGCCTGTTCTTCGTATTCAGCGGAATGCAACTTTATATTTTCAACCACAAATTTTTCGACTCTCTTAGCATTCTGTACTAAGTTTTCTGCATCTAAGCGCTCGAAGCGTAATGATGCTGGCACTGGGGAACCTGAAAGTGGGGGAGAAAGTTCATTTCCTGATCTAGGGTGCAGACCGTATACGGCCATGAATGGCGACACACCAGTTACTTGAGAATCATGGTTGTTGATGGCAAATTCAGCCGAGGGCAGATAGCGGGTCCAGTCATTCTGTGCGTAATTAACATAAGCTCTCAAGTATTGCTCGACTCGTGCATTCATTCTTTCAGTTTGCCCATCGGTTTGTGGATGATAAGCAGTTGAGAGGCGTTGATCTATCTCGAGAAGCCTACAAAGCCATTTCCAAAACTCGGCTGTAAACTGTGTACCGCGATCTGAGACAATTGAATCAGGAAGGCCATGAAGTCGAAAGCATTCCTTATAAAATAAATATGCCGTATTCCGTGTT
Source organism: Podosphaera xanthii (assembly GCA_028751805.1). Lineage (NCBI taxonomy): Eukaryota > Fungi > Ascomycota > Leotiomycetes > Helotiales > Erysiphaceae > Podosphaera > Podosphaera xanthii. Next base: position 2,131,507 of record JAPWIX010000013.1, on the reverse strand, counting down.
GACAAATCATTGCAGGGAACAATATGTACCTGTTTAGTCATTCGATCAACTATCACAAGCATGGCATTGTACTCTTGATTATTCCAGTCTTTGCTCGCTGGTAAGTCCACAATAAAATCTAGAGCTACGTGACGCCATCTTTCCTTTGCCACAGGGAGCGGGCGGAGAAGGCCTTGAGTGCCTTCACGAGAGGGTTTTATTCTAGAGCAGGTGTGACAATTTCTTACGAATCTTTTCACTTGCGATAGCATTCCATGCCAAAAGAATGTTCTCGTAATTGTCGCGTAAGTTGCTGCAGCTCCTTGATGACCTGAAGCCGGCAAATCGTGAAATGACGTAATCAAATCAGTTGGTAAGGTTTTATCTTGATCGCACTGTGGTACTACTATAGCATCACGATAGTATAGCAGACCGTCCTTCCAAACACACTCTGAAAGAGTAAAATTTTTGACCCTAGGCGTTCCTTGATCTTGTAGAGCTCTAACTACAGATGCTATAGATTCGTCGGATAGGGCCACTCGACGGATACGCTCTACAAAGCACATTGTCTTCTTGGAATGATTAATAACCGCATTCTCTGTCTGGTCTGGCTCCACTACACTCTCATCATCCTCAATTAGTTCGTTGGTCATCAACTGAATGTCTCCCATTCCTGGTGAAAGATTTTCTGGTTTGAGGAGACGCTGTTCTAAGAACCCTTTTAGTTTCGGATCAGCGTCACCACCTGGTCGGGAAAGTGCATCAGCTGGACCGTTCTGGGCCCCCGGGCGGTAACAAATCTTGAAATTGAATCGCGACAAAAATTCGCTCCAGCGCGCTTGGCGACGGCTAAGTAGCCGTGACTTCATGAAATATTCTAAAGCCTTATGGTCGGTGACCACCTCGACTGAGTCCGGCGATCCTTCCAGCTCAGGACGCCATTCCTCAAATGCCTGGACAATTGCGAGAAGCTCCTTGTCATATATCTCGTAATTAGATTCGGCAGGACTTATCTTCCGAGAAAAGAAAGCGACAGGCTTCCAGTTACCGACGTCATCTGGCTGCAACAAAACTCCACCCGTAGCACGATCTGAAGCGTCTGTTTCAAGGCGGGCAGGCCTGTCCCAGTCAAAGTGCTTAAGAACAACATCCTCTCTAAATTTTGACTTAATAAGTTTGAATGCTTCATTCTGGGCCGGACCCCAAGAAAAAAAAGCGTCTTTTTTCATCAAATCCGTTATGGGCATAATTATAGATCCAAAATTGAAAATAAATCGGCGGTAAAAGTTAATAAATCCGACAAATCTAAAAATTTCCTTGGTGGTTTCGGGAGGTTTCCAATTCTCAATTACCTCTAACTTAGAAGGGTCCATTTTAATACCCTCTGTAGTAATGACAAGTCCAAGAAACTTGACGTGCTCTACATGAAATTCACATTTCCTTATATCTATCTGTAACCCAGCTTCCATAAGACGAGCAAGTACCTTTTTCACATGGTTTTGATGGTCTTCAAAGGTTTCACTAAAGATAAGTATATCGTCAATATAAGCTGTACAGAATTCGTCCAGATAGCCTTTCAATGTATAATTAATGTAATTTTGGAAAGAACTAGGAGCATTAGCAAGCTCAAACGGCATTACTAAATATTCATATAGTCCAAACCGGGTCCGGAAGGCAGTCAGGTATTCATCACCTTTGGCAATACGTAATCTGTTGAAGGCTGAAATAACATCTAACTTGGTAAAGAACTTGGCTTTCCCTAGAAGTGACAAAGTCTCTTGAATACGGGGTATAGGATACCGATTCTTGATTGTTATTTCATTCAAGGCCCTGTAATCCACACAAAATCTTAGGCCGCCTCCTGGTTTTTTTACAAATAAAACCGGTGAGGATGCTGGAGACGAACTAGGTCTAATGAATCCTTTTTCTAAATTTTCCCTGATATACTTTTTAAAACCTCAAGTTCCTCTCTTGACATACTGTATAATGGGCCCCATGGTGCCTCCGAACCTGATTTCAAGATTATACGATGATCACTTGTTCTGTGAGGAGGCAATTTATCAGCTTCGTCCTTGGAAAATACTGGCAGGTATTCGTGATAAATCTTTGGTAGCTTTTTCGATGGGTCAACCTTAGGCTTTTCCCTTAGAGCCTCCTCGATGTCCTCAATTGATATCGCCATGATAGTTTCTTTATTCTGCAGAACAGACTTGCTGAAATTCTCAGGGTCGCAGATCTCTGCTTGATTAATAGGGTCAAAATTTTTAGTAGAAGCCTCTCTTCGTAACCGGACATCATTTGGTGATAATGCGTGAACTACCCTTGACTGATTTAATATATGATTGACACAATTTCGGTCCTTGAACTGAATGGTCTCTTCGGCCCATCTGATATCAGGATTATGGTACTGAAGCCATGGTAGACCAAGAACAATATCAAAATACGCTAGAGTCGTCACGAACAACAAGATAATTTCTAAATGTCCACCTATGTTTAGTTCAACCTTTACCATATGTAGTATTTCACCAGATATGGACTCAGATCCGTCGAAAACTTTTAGGGTGCGAGGTCTCCTCAACGGGATTAGGGTTAAGTTATGGCTGCGCACAAACTTAGAATCTATAAATCCATATGCCGAAGCACCACTGTCAATGAGAGCGAGGGAAGATACTGGAGAAGAATTTTTATTACTAATTAAACAACTTATGACAAAGTGGCCTGTCTTCTCCCATGGCCTTCCCTTGACGGCTACGGATGATATAACTAAGTTTAAACTAGAGCTCCTTGGGCGACTTTTCAAGGAGCTGAGGCTTTTCCCGACTCTGTCATAGATCCCTCATCAAGTAATTCAACAGAGCGTCCCACAAACGGAGGACGTGACGGCTTTTTTGGACAATTCCAAGATTTATGCCCAGCTTCTCCACAATAGTAACAAAGGCCGAGTACTCGACGACGGTTTCTTTCTTCCTGAGATACTGAACCATTTCTTTGTAAGCTTGAGGCGGATAAATCCATCGGGTCACCAGCATCGGGAGCCACCTGGTTTGGACGCGGCTGATTGGGACTAGGAAGCGCCCAAGGGAGGCTAGGTGGCTGTCTGTTACCGTTGCGAGATAAAAAACTTGACAAGGTGCGTTGTCTGTTATCGATGTCCTGCAGTCTAGAAACTGCCTCATCAAAATTGAGATCATTGATATCTCTTTTGTGAACGAGAGCTTTCTTAAGATCGATGCTCATATTGTAAAACACCAGGTCTCGTAGTTGGAAAGAGTTGACATCATATCCAGCAATGGTTGCGTCCCGGCGTATTTCAGCGATCCAACTAGAAAATGGGCGGTTAAGTTGGAAGTTAGCATGTAGTCTATTGGCAGCGTCACGTTTAACATTGGGATCGCTAAAGATAATTGTAAGCTGCTCCCACATCTTAGCCAGAGACGCGAAAGTTAAGACTCCATCCTTCAGCCATGGCTGTAAATGAACCTTACTATTGGGCCCCAACTGTGAATAAATGTATGCCATCTTAGATTGCTCAGATGGGTAACAGGTGGCGTTCACATTAAGCTTTAGCATCACAGATTCTTTCCAAGAGGCAAAATCTTTCTTGTTTCCAGAGAAGGGCTCAGAATCACGTATTTCTGAGGTTCGCAGCATAGGCTCTTGGCTTCTTGATCCTAGTATGTCTACGAGCTTACCCAGAAGTCCCTCTGCGTCACGCGAAGACCTCTTATTGGTATTCTGCAAATTCCGACTCTCAAGTTCCTGGATGCGACTGTTGGCTTTATCAAGTTGATCTTTCTGTGAGATAAAATCGACATGGCGTTCGGATAATCTTTGAATTAAATCGAGCATCAGGGCAGGCTTGGCATTCACACCCTTAACAAATTGAGAAGGATCCGTCATTCCATTAACTTCTCTCAGCAATTGATCTAATTGATTGACTTGATCTGGAGGGTCAATTGCCATCTCAGACGACGACATGATGGGTTTGTAGAGAGTTTCGAGTAATGTCAAGCGCTGACGTGAATCTGGTGTGACTTGGGTGTGGACGTGACTTGGGCGTGGACGTGACTTGGGCGTGGACGTGACTTGGGCGTGGACGTGACTTGGGCGTGGACGTGACTTGGGCGTGGACGTGACTTGGGCGTGGACGAGACTGATGGATTGATGTGATTAAGAACTACTGAGGATATGACGACTAATTACTTGGCTGGAAGTAACTGAAGATACAAGACTTGAAACTATCTCACTAAAGTACAAGAAGCATGACAATAAATACAACTTCCAGGCCCCCTGCATGTCAAGCCCCTTGCAAATACATGAAAAGAATAGAAATACAGAGGAAGATACGGAAGGCAGTGGAAGCTGCTGGAACCTTGGTGGCAGTTCAACAAGTCACATGACCTTCATATTAGCTAAAGCCCTTATGATCCCTGACACTTCCTCTGCGAAGACCGCTGTTTAATTGCACTTCTCTTCTGCTCCGGAAGACCACTCCCACCGCCCATTTCTTTTCTGCTATAAAGAGCACTTCCCGCTGCTTGCCCCTCACCCATACCAACATCTCACCTATTACCTTACACACCCTCATCACACCCACCCATCAAACGAGCTTTCTAGTCCCGCTTCGTACCCCGTGGAACAACTGCTCCTTATATCCGTGAGAAAGTACTACTTCCAATACCAAATTGAACATTTATAGCACCAGCTTTCGACTTATCTATAGGAATATGACAGGTTTTGCATAAAGCTTCATACTGGCTGTATACTGCGGTTGAGTGCTTTGATGCTCTAGTATCGATAACAATGCCGTAGAATTTATCAATTGTATATCTTCCAGATGTAATAAACGCATAAGGATTGTTTTCGGTCTCGTTAGAGATAGTAGTAGAATCTGTGGACTAGGTAGGGTCTCAAAATTTGTGAGATATGTGGAAGATGTAGCAGGCTCTTGAGGAGACCCTATTTGTGGTTCTGGGTCAAGTATAAGAGCTTCGACCGCATTCTTTAAATCGGAATCTATTGAGTTATTTCCTTCTTGTTCCCCTTCCATTTCTGCAAGGTACTGGTCAAGGTGAGAATCAAAACGTTTGGAAGAATTTTCTTTTGCTCTCTGTCTTGCTTTGGTTTGCTCGGTTTGGCTATGATTTCGAGACCAACATCCCGGACGATGGCAAACATAACATTTTTTGATACTTGATCCACCATGTGAAAAGGAATTGTATCGAGAGTTCTTATTGTTGAAGCGAGATTTAGAAGTAGGGTTCGAGTCCTAACTGTGGAACCTACGGTCAGTAAAATACTGAGAAGTTGTAGCGGGGTTTTGCTCTTCGAAGGTTGCTATTGACGCTTTCAAGTCGCCAATGAGGCCAAACAGCATGTTGTTGGTTTCATACAAGCATATGCACATGCTGGGAACTTTCGACACGAGTTGACAAGTTTCATATGAATATAATTATCTGTTCTGAGCTTTAAGCTGAATCCTAATTGTAGTCGACGAAGTTCACTGATGAGAATGTGTAAGCAGTCAGTCGTTGACTTCCCTTTTCCTTCATTCTCGTTGATGACTTTATTGAGGTTGAGGTCGTCCCATCTCGAAAGTCTATTCCGTTGATGTTCCGGTCCTTTGAAATAACTTCGAGTATTTTGTATCATGTCATCGAAATTGGTAGTATGTGATGTAGTCTTTTGGGTAAAATAATGCTGCAGGGCGGGGCCGGTGAGCATTGTGGGGTATGCTTTAGAAAGAGATTGTGTCAGGACCCCCGCTCTATGGCAAAGGTCATAGAATACTGTTAGTTTATAGTCGAAAGTGTCGTCATTGCCGGTGTATTTTAGTTCATAATCATACATTCTCGACAGGTTGGCGAGTTCTCTGCTGTAAGAGTAAGGCTGCTGAAATTGTTGATAGACAGGCTGGATTTGAGTCTGGGGTGGTTGCAGATTAGGGCTTGAGTCGCCGGAGGTAAATGGTTGCTGATTATCGCTGCTAGAAATATTGTTTTTAATTGGTATGAATGCCGCAGATGGTACGGCGAGTGTGCCGGGCATTGCTGTTGGAGGTTTTGGAACACTTTCCTGCTTCGATTTTTCAAACTCTGGAGAAGACTTGACAATGAACAATATTTTGTTAGAATTGAAAGTGTAGAAATATAGAAAATATAAGAATATATAGAATAGCGATTGTAAACACCAAATATATTCAATTGTACAAGTAGGGTCGTCTTCAGCATAGAAATCTTATATATAAGAGAAAAAGTGTCGTCGTTAATTTGTAGTAATGCTTTTTCATTTGAGGAACGGTTGAAATCTTAGATCGTAACAAGTAAGAACTATATAGTCTATCTACTTGTTTTATTCTCAATATCTTTATCCTGATAGACCCATTTTGAATCTAATGTTTCATCGTAGTAACCTAAAACAATACGTAAGACTAGTAGCTACCAAATCCGACAAGTACTTTATGAAACATCGAGATGATACTTAAAACCGCCATCCAATTACTAAACCTAACATTAAAACTCAAGTTTCCGATATCGATGATCTCATGCATGAGTATTATCCTCCAGGGATATACATGATTATCTTGTTACTCTAATTGAGAAATGAAACAGAAATGAATCATTTTTTGTTAAATTTCTAACAGAAAGTTTCATTTGACTGTTCAATTTCTTGTTTAGCCCAGCTAGTTGGTACCGTTTTGTTCATGACTTCAGCAAGCGATTGGGCTATTGTTACTTTTCTCTCCCATCTTACCCATACCCCGTGCGATCTAAGGTAAAGGCGAAGAGCTCTTTGAATACCAATAGATGCAACCTTAAAATTTTGTTCTGTAAAGTGTGAAAAATCGTCTTGAAAAGCTTCCTAGAGGTGGTCGTCTTTGAACTTGAATTTAGAATATTCATTGATTTTGTTCTCAATAAAATTATCGAAAGCCGCTTTATCAAGCGTATTATCATTGCCCAAAGAGATGCCTTTGCCAACATTGCTAGGATCTTTGGGAGAATATTTAATTATTTTTTTAGGGACAAATAAAAAGAAAACTGAAATGATCTGAGACAAATATAAGACCAAGAGTCTGTAAATTTTTCAGTGAATAATTTCTATTATTGATCGCGTGGTGGACGGAGAATCAAAGGCCTTTGAAAAAGGGGTCAATTCCTTGAATAACTATTCCAAGTCAAGGGCCTAAGATAAGGGGTCGACAGTGAATTGATATTCCTTAGCAAATATAGTTGGACAAAGGCCTATAGAAAGGGATCAAACAATTATATCTCTCTTCACAAGTTGTGTATCTGATCTGTTCGCAAACTAATCAGTGTCAGAATACACGGTTGCGGATATGCCACTTCTTTTGCATCATAAAATCTTGTTTTTTTCTTCTATCAGGTAATCGAGGTTATATGTACAAGTGGAAAAAAACCTAATTACTCGCTTACGCCATCGCTATGCCCAAATAGAAACCTTTCCCAGGTATATCACATGATATGCATGAATACATGTTTGAACACAACCACCGGCATATCTCATCTCACCACCCTGTTTGTATGAGCTTTCAAACAGGCGTAACATTGCAGTACCGCTCTTCATCCCTATTATTAGTGCGCCGGGTTCATCTGTCGCTGTGCGTTGAACAGCAGCCGCAATTCTAAGTTCATCAATTCGAGACAACCTCATGCCATACTCCTATCCAATACACTTCAATTGAAGCATTATGGCATCCTTGTACGCAATCCAATTGCTTATACCTCGAAGGTAGTGAGACTTGTGAGGCTTCCAATCAAAGGCGCTCTAACCCAGGACAGGTAATGCTGTCTTTTTTGACTTTTAAGTACCTTGAGCGTCGCGCAATGACTCACGGTGGTCAGATTTGCTGGGCATGACTTTGCTTTGATCGTCATCTTGTAAGGGTCGAAAGATAATTGCTATTCGCAGAATATCTAGAGCTAGATACAAAAGAAGATCTTGAAGTGAAGAAGCAAAGAAAACCGAGAGCAAACATCATATATCTATTCCTCATGTTCAACATTTCCTCCCTTTCTTCGCATGATCTAAATCAAAATCGCATTATCTACAATCTCTGCATTCGCCTCTAACATCTTATGATGCTTTGGTGTCCTTTGTGCAGACAACCAGTGTCTCGTCACGTCTCACTCTTCATCGCAAACGAAACTGTAAAATCAATATATGTTACTGTAAATGTTTGGGGAAATTTGCGTGTCAGAGAAGTTTCAGCTTGGAGCTGCTTAGCAAAGAGTATTCTTTTTGCCTTAGGCACCAGCCTTAAAATTACCAGGCATTGGCCTGTTACATAAATAGGCCTTAGCCTAATGAAAGTCAGGCCTCAGGTCTGTGACACATCTGCGTGATACCCTTCTTCGTAAATAGTGGGGTATTTGCCGTTCTTAGACTTATTCGCCTTCTGCTCTGGTATCATGCTGCTACCACGACCTCTTTCTTCCTGACCAGCCTCAGTCTCAAAAGTGCCAGGTAAGTTGTTGCATCTACCAATGTTCTCGGTACCAAAAAGCTTCTTAGCTTTTGCAATCTGCTCTGCACTGTTCCCTTGTGCAACAATCTCCTGGTCTGCTTTGGAAAGCCCAGACATTCTGATTCTTGAACAACGTTAGACTTTCCAATTGTCACAACGAAATTTGTCAGCAATTATCAATACTTCTACCGAATCAGAATTGTCAAATTCTCCAGTTGTGTAACTTGTAATGCTACCATATAAGAACAAGAATCCTGTATAAATTTCACATGGGAATTGGGCGTGAAGAAGCGTAGATGAATGATTTTTTGAACGTCAGTCAACATTCCGTCACACACAATCACCTCATTTCCAGCTGTTCCCTACAATTTGATTCCTCTAAATTGATATATATTAAGTGTACTTTAGTTTGGTCATAGCATCCGTGATGGCCAAATCTCAACAACCTCCTTCCCTGGCCCAGCGCGTTGCTGAAGAGCTCGAGCTTGTCCAGTGCATTGCAATGGGTCGAGCTACTTGTGTCCAAACGTTCCACAACAAGTTTTGGTCAACTGTTGAAGATGCTGATCCCCTCATCCAGTGTCAGACGTGGCTTGGCTAGGAAGCGTGGCTTGGGTAGTGGAGCTGGCAGCCGGGACGTAGCAAGACGTAGGAGCAAGGTATAGCAAGGAAGCGTGACTTGAACTTGAAGCGTGACTTGAACATGAACGTGAATAGTAAAGGGCGATCAATGATCCGACTATGAGTAAATCTAGGTACAAGACTCAAAACTGCTGAAACAACTCTGTAGAACTTGTGATTGTATACATCTCCAGAGCCCATGACTTCCTGTTACCCTAGACACCAATGGAATCCAAAAAAATACTCCAAAACGCCTGATCCTATCAGAATCCTCAGGAACACTGCTGTAAAGAAATGAATAGAAGGGTTTGGAACATTGGTGCCAATCATGGACAAAAGTGGAAACTGTCAGAACCCATAGAAGCGTTCTAGAATGCCACGTGACAAGAGGTTCGGGTCAAAGAATCGGCGGCCCGTGACATCCAATCTGTCAGATTTCGTCTGACCTTGTAATGTCTGTCCTTTATTTGTTTGACACGTCCTAATAAGACTACCTTGGTTGTCTCAGGTTGCATTTCGGTTCGCTTCGTTTCGTCTAGCTTCGGATAATTTTCCATCTCGGCGTATCTCCTTTGGGGGTTTGACATGGGTCTTGTTTCATCCATATTGCCGACTCGCGCTTTGCCATGGATCCATACGCTTCACGATAATAATATATTTTATTTTGTTTGATTTGGTTTGATATGATCTCTGGTCAAATAATGTATATAAGTACCTTCGGCCTTCAGAGGATAGCTCTTTACGCTTTGTCTTTTGTCTCTTCTAGAACCCTAGAATCCCAGAACCTAGTTACCCTAGACCCTCCAGTTCACCTAGTTTGTTATTTCAGTTATTCCTAGTCCCAGTCCTTTATCCTTACTTCCTTCTTCGCCTTGTTACTCCCTGCTACAGACCCAATCTCACGCCGCCTCTTGCTTTCATAGTAATTCTCGAAAATATCATTCTCCAAGCTACCAAGCCGACATCGATTGTGACACAATCCTTTATACGCAAACAGATGGAGGCTTTTCTCCTCGCGGTTGCATCCAGGCACCCTATGCGCCACGACTCTCCTAAACATCACAAACCGGCGAACCCTCTCCCTACGCCCAGCCACAACGTTCCCTCTCGACTTCCCGTCGCTGTACCAAATCAATCTCGTAGCTGGGCAGCAACTGTCGCCAGCCCTCCCGCCTCTAGTCCCTCGGCTCCTGCTTGTCCCACTGTCAATCTGCCGTCCCACACAGCAGTGCAGACTCCAACAGCTAACTCCAAGGGCCCTATGACTATCTTCCGCCTGTCTGAGGATGGCCCTCTCCTCAGAGCTGATGCAACTGCAGTCAAGGCTTCTCTCATACAGATTGTACCTGGCCTCAAGGACGATATCACTGTTATGCTGGCTTGGCTGAGATGCTGGTAACAGTAATGATAATTGTGCTTTGATGAGATGGAAGTACATGGAACCTCATGGAAGTTAGTAGAAGCATTGACTCTGTTCTATAGAGAACACAAGTAGATGCTAGAAGATTCCAGAGGTCATGCTCAGGAGTAATCGGACAGTGTGCATCTATAATCTTAATGTATATAAGACATATCTTTCTCTCATCATATTATTAGGCAGATTATCAGATCATTCATTATAATACGCATACAGTATTCATTCTATATCTATTCTCACCATCAGTATACACCATCCTCTGTGTATACTGCAACAGATTCAGTAGCCAACATCCTGTCCTCCGTAAGCTCATAACTATAACAATCACCTCCGTTTCCCGAAACTCCAGTGGATTCAGCATCTCCTTTGCGACCGAAGATTCTCTGAAACTGGCTACTGCAAATTCTGAGACCATTAAGGCCTCTCTCTCTGGTTCTTTACACCAAGTGGAGGATTGCATTGGGTATATTGTCAAGCAAATACCACGCACTATTTGTACTCCGGTGTCAAATCTGGTCCCTACGACGCTGGATGATGTCAGGAATATTGCTCAGGCATAGACTGGCGTTGCTCCATCTAACTCCCACTGGTCGCAGCATGAAGGGATGCGCGATCCTTTTCACACGGCGGTCATCTTCTTTCCAAGTGAAGTTCCCACCTTTCGAATCATCAACAGCAACCCATCCCTGCGCTATATCCCCAACCCTAAGGCTGTGCAGTGCGAAGCTTGTTTTGGGTTTCACAAATCCTCACGCTGTCGAATCCAAGCTTTGTGCGCTCGCTGTGGCAGTCTACGCCAACAAGGAGAATGCTTGCACACTCAACGGTGCATCAACTGCTTGGGCCCTCACCCTGCAGATGATCTCAACTGCCCCCTCTGACCCCGCCCGCATAAGGGCAAACTTATTCAGCCCTCCGAGAAAGATGTTACAGAACTTCGCGCAAGCAACCGCAACAAGCTCCGTAAGACGCGGCGCGCCAAAGCAGCAGCAGTTGCAGCTACCTTTGCCACCTCAGAGCACGACAGTAATGTCGGCTCGACTCTTCCCGCTGAAGCCTCTACTGTCCCTCCACAAAGTACGCCTTCTGTTAGGCAAAATTGGTTTACGCCCCTCGAAAATGTTTCCTCTGGATCAATGGAAATAGATTCAGAAGGGCGAGCAACTATCAATGTCCCCGACCCTACTCTCCATGAACAATAAAGCTTATTACAGGAGCACCCTCCCGCCTCGTCTTCGTTGCCTCCATGGAAATGTTAGGCGTGGTGGATCTTCTCACCTCATTCTTTTGCAAGCTGCCTTTCAGGGCAAGTATAATGTGATCTTTGTCCAGGACCCCTGGACCAAAACAATACACTTCAAAAATGTTACGAAGTCTCACCCTGCCTACGTAATCTTTACCCCCCCTAACCGCGACCAGAGAAACGCACGCCCTCGCGTTCACACTTATGTTCGGAAGAAATCTAACCTCCAACCTATCCAGTTGGACTGTGGTCTCTCTCCTGATATCATCGCCCTCCGCCTTCAGTGCTCTCCTTCTCTCGAGGTATTAAACGTATACCGACAGCCTCAAACTCAGGTGCTTGATAGCCTCCACGCTCTCCTAAGGTGGCCGGTTAAACCAAATTCCATAATTATGGGAGATTTTAATCTGCACCACGAACTTTGGGAGCCCAACGTTTCTCGTTCGTCCGGCGTCAGCAGCTTTGTTGAATAGATTGACTTCTATTCCTTAAGGTCGGCTTTGCCATATGGAGCTTCCACCCATCGCGCTGGTCACGTCCTCGACTTAGTACTCACCAACATGGAAGGTCTCTCAGCTCGCGTGGATCCGGAGGCACATTCTACCTCTGAACACGGGACAATATCCGGCCTCATCCAACTCCCGCCACTCCAAAGGCGGCAACCTACTCTAAAGCTGCCCAAATTCAATAACGAGAACGCTGAAGTCTTTCGTCAAGCTCTTCTTGCTACCGCACCTCCTAACCTTTCTTTTGAGGTCTCAACCCCTCAGCTTCTGGATGCAGTGACTGCCTCGGGTATTGCCGCTGTCTCAGCATGTTCGCTTTCAGCTAACCCACCGAGACCTGCCTGTGCCCCATGCAAAGATTATTGGAATCAGGAGTGTTCAGACCAACGCCGTCAGTATCTCAAAGCTCGCCGTATTGGCGATCAATCTCTCATTAGCGAGGCCCACCAGAACTTCCGAAAGTATGTCAGACGAGCCAAATGAGAAGACAAGCGATCAAGGCTGGATAAGGTGTCATCGATCTTAGAGGCCCACAAAGTTGTAGGATGGCGAAATTTATCTAGTTGCCTTGGCCCTCCGCCAATCCATTTTCAAAATGTCACGTACAGCACCCCGAACAAGCGTGCAGACTGTAATAGTCGAGGCTGAAATATCTTAGAAGTCGATAAAAATGAGCATCAAATCAAAGAATATAATAAATCTAAAGACCTAAGGACATCTGCCACAGATCAAGTAATAAAGCAATGGGCTTTCAAGTAGATGATGGTATTCTATAACTCGATTATGGAGAAGTAACATACACGTAGGCTAGACTAATATTTATTCAAACTTCCCACCTAAGTAATGCCTCATCCATCAGGAATAAGATTCTTATCCACCCAACTCTAGAAGGTTCCTTATACTTCCAATACTGTCTTCAACAGCTGAACCGTGTAGAATGTTCTACCGAGCTCTTGCCCCATGTCGATCGACAGTCTGTGCTCAAGGGTTGACAAGCGGTACCTTCTGGAAGGTTCTCTCTATGCTCAAGTCCCAGATCACGGTTGTAATCATAGCCTATGCTTAGTCAGCGCAGGCTACAGGAAGCAATCGGCTAGCAAGCCGTCACAACATCTACCCTATCCTTTATGTACATGTTTCCATCTAATATTAAATCCCCTTGCATCCGAACGCCTAATCAACCTTTATATAATTTAAATGACAATTCTCATGCTGTTCAAGAGTTACTCCTCCAGAAGTCCTATCCTTGCAACACTAGCGTAAATGAGAATCGGCGCCTGGCCTCTATGTCTTCTTCTAAACTTTATAATGCCTCAGGCATTACTTCACTATGAACCCAGCACCTGGCTAATATGCCCCCTCCCTAACCTTATGATACCTCAGGCATCAGCCTTACTACACCTCAGGCTTCAGACCTGTAACACAGACATATTCTTTTGCACCAAGCTCGATCACCCATTCAGCCAACCAGATATCCCCCGGATCACCCATACTTGTTTACGCCGCGCGATCCCTGCTCCACTCTCCATTGATGAAGATGAAGTGCAACATTGTCTTCTCGATGTGTCGTCAACTACCCCAGGTCATCACCACCTCTCTGTCTCCGCTCTCCGCCTTGTTTGGACAGTGAATACATGGCGCTCGTGGATTGTTCACCTCTATAGTCTTTGCCTAGCATATGGCCATCATCCCAGCATCTTCCGTCGCGCCAATGTGGTGGTTATTCCTAAACCACACAAAGATGACCTCTCCAACCCCGTCAATAGGCGACCAATCTCGCTTCTTCCAGTTCTTGGGAAGGGGCTAGAACGCCTCCTTGCAAGACGCTTTACCTTCTAGGCTTTGTCAAAGCGTATTATATCCCCAACTCAATTCGGAGCGCTGCCTAGAAGGCCTGCCGTGGATCTCGTAGAATGCCTGGCCCATGATGTCAAAAAAGCATTGGAGTCAAAACAAGTCTGCACTCTCGCCGCCCTTGATATCCAAAGTACTTTCGACAGTGTACAGCCTGGCCGTCTCTTTGTTCGTCTTCGCGAACAGGGGTGGCCTCTACTATACGTCAACTGGGCCGCGTCCTTTGCCTCATGCAGGAAAGCAAGCCTCCGAGTGGATGAATTTGTTGGCAACTTCCTGGATATTCCACATGGCTTGCCCCAAGGATCCCCTGCCTCTCCCATACTTTTCCTTCTCTTTCTCGAGCCCTTATTTAAACTCGGTTTTCCTACATTTGGATACGTGGACGACGTGGCGATCCTCCCGGTCGCTAAAACTCTGGTTGACACTTCACTGCTGACCGCCTCCAGAGTTGGGACCATCACCTGCTGGTGCAATTATAATGGACTCTCTTTGGCAGACAACAAGACAGAAATACTACACCTTCATAGATCCCACCAGCCCTCTCCTTCAATTATAATAAACGGTGCTTCAAGAATGTCCAACTCAACTCTAAGGTGGCTTGGCGTCTTCGTGGACACTAAGCTCTCATTCAAACAGCACGTACAAGAATGGAGCGCTAAGACGCAGCAGATCAGCTCCCATATAAGACAGCTTGGCAATACAAATCGTGGAGTGCCCACATCCTTTCTGCGTACTGCTGCCCTTGCTGCGGCGCTACCCGTCCTCCTGTACGGCGCTGAGGTTTGGTGGCGGGGACACTCCTTTTTCCATATGACGGGTTGGTACAGCAGAGATGGACAATGATGTAGGTAATCATAATTAATATTAAATCTTCTAAGGAAATCAATCTAATTTCATGATAAACTATCATTATATACAAGCCAAATCGCTCGAGCTATTTAGCCCTGACTTTGAGTCCCGTATTTTGTGACGTGCCTTATAAATATACATTGGTTTGAGATGTGGCGAGATCAGAACATTATGAAACGTTCCCTGTCAGATGTTCCCCACAATTATGATCGCCATGGATCATTAAAGGATTTTCATACTTTGACCAGCGTAGGCTACAGGACAGTATTGGCTCACAAGCCGTTACATTCCAGCATGGTTGTCCCACCTCTACTCGTTCACAACACCTTGCGGACATGGTCTCTCGGGCTCTGGTCAACTTGGCTAGGGCTATTCTCCCAGTATATAAAACCACTCCTATTGCAGCTCTTTTGAGAGAAGAGTGGCTCAAACCGGCGCATATTCTACTTGAAGAAACCCGCCTCAACTCTGCAGTTAGACTAGCTACTGCTGACAGTTTTCATCCTCTGGTCAAAAGATCCAACGATCCTCGCGCGCTAATCTGCCTTACCATGAAATCTAAGCTTGTTGCCTCATTTCCCCACCCTGGGCTCATACCACCCTCGTATAATGTTCCTCCTTTACATACTCTGGCCGAATTATCCCCTGAAGAAGCTTCCCAGCGTATTAGAGGTCTACCTCCATGGGACATCCTTGTCTTCTCGGATGGCTCGAAACAAAATGATGGGGCTGCGAGGGCAGGTGCAGATAAATAATTAAAGGAGTAACGTTATAAATTGACTGGACACTCTAGGTCCTAAAGATAACAATATTTTGTTTGTTTGTTTCTATATTTAGGTCCCAGGCAGAGCCCTTTGTCCAATTGGTTCGGGACCGGTGGAGCCGGTGGGGATCATACTCGAGAGTATGCCCAACTCGTTCGCACCTTCTAAAGTATGTACACGCGTATATAAACAATTTGCGACGACGCCTAAATGAACCTGTACTCCATGTTCCCCAAAAATTCCGACAGAGACCCAAACGTAAAAGGAAAAAGAAAAACATAAACCCAAAAGTGAATTATTGTGTCAACATAGCGTTTCACACGCTCTGTTTCCACGATGTCGCTGCCTTCATCGATTTCTAAGAGATGCTGTCCTCGCTCTCAGCGGAGGACGAGCTTGCGAATAGGTTGCCAAAACAGTCTGTAAGTTTTGCAAATTCTGTAAATTCTCTGACACACTTTGGGCCGAGAAGTTGGTTGATAAGATCGCCCATTGTCCTTCCTTTCCTAAACCTACGCGTTAGGCTGGCGTGTTCTCGACAACGTACGAAGTGAGTAGGGGACGTCTCTTGTCCACAGATGCAAACTAAATTTGCATCTTCATGATTTAGTCTGCGGTGATATGCAGCGAAGTCACCGTGCCCGGTCATTGCTGATATAAGCTTTTGCAGAAGCTGCCGCGGCATTTTAAGCTCTGGAGGCTTTCGACGGCGCATCTGTAGGTCTAGATCTTTATACCTAGCCGGACATACCTTGGACCACCAATTGTCAATTAGCTGCTGGCGACGCTGTTGCATAAGGCGACGAACATAGGCAAGCGTAATGAATTTTGGTTCAATGTGGCAAGGGGGGAGTGATTGAAGTGCAGCTCGCGCGGCTGCGTCGGCCTCTTCATTCCCAGGTATCTTAGAGTGCCCTGGCATCCATCTGACTTCCGAATTGGCTTTTTGGGAAACATCGTGAAAAATCCTAGTTAGCCTAAGACAAGAGGACGTCCTGCCAGTCTGGAGGGCCCGGACTGCAGCTTGGTTGTCCAAAAGAACATAAATTTTCTCCCCGCTTCGTCTTGTGGAGAGCGCAGCTCGGAGTGCCATGGTAGCCCCAAAGATTTCAGCATCGTAAACTTCTCCCCCGTGTAGAATCCCTTGATCTTTGTTAAAAGTGATGCCCCCGCGTTGTAGGACGAATCCCCAGGAAGATCTTCCATGTCCCTCAGAAGAGCCGTCAGAGTAGGCGCAGATAACGGAAGATGGAATTGTTCGGATCCAATTCTCGTGGTCTATAATACCCTTTGCTTTTGTTGTTTGCGTATGAGAATATAGAGGTACAATTAAGGGTTCAGCATCCTCGGATGATCGGGGTAGCTGTTGTAAAGCCCTCTGCAAACGTGACATCTGCGTTTCTGGATGCTTTGACAATATGGCCTTTGTCTTATACTTAAGCGTACCTACATTGGGACATATGCTCGCTCGGCTGCGGAGAGGATGGCGGTTGTCTAGTGAATTTATTCGTGCTGAGAGCCGTAGACGATTACCTTCTAGGAGTATTCGGGCGGGTAGGATTCCCCCTTCCCTGTGAAGGACTACGTTGGGTGTTGTTCTCCATACTGGTAGTGCGGCTCTCAACGCTACACGAACTGCTTTATCAATAAGATTACAGAAGTGGGCTGTAGGAGGAGTCACATTTCCGCGAATTGTTGGTCGTTTTAAGCCCGGCCACCAAACTTCCGCACCGAAGGTTGCTACTGGGATCACGCAGGTGTCAACAGCAGTTATCAGGGGTCCAGGAGCTGCCCCACGTGTTACTGGGTTGAGCCTCCGCAGATGTTGAGCAACTTTAAGTGCCTTCCCGCACCATGTTGGTACATGATGTTTGAACGAGAGTTGAGAGTCGAGATGTATTCCTAGCCAACGGATATTCTTAGCCGGTTCAATCCATATATTGTTTACTTTCACTCCGATAGGATTTTCCCCTCGCCGGCCAGGGAATTGAATTACGTCCGACTTCCCTGAATCGAATGATACAGCATTATTACTTGCCCATTCGAGCAATTTATCTACTTCACCTTGGGCCGCAGCCGCAGATTCAGTAGTCGTTCTTCCAATGCCAAGTATCCCAATATCGTCTGCATAACTGAACCTAGCTCTAGAGTTCCCGCTACGCATGGGTTCGGCCATGTACAAAAGAAAAAGTAGTGGGGAGACCGGCGATCCTTGCGGAACACCACAGACCAGCTTTTTAGGACTCGTTACTCCTCCTGAATACCGGACCTGGACATATCGGTTGCGTAGAAATGAGGCTGACCACCGAAGGACCGAGTCTGGCCAACCTTGTTTTTGCATTCGCATTAGTAGTCTATTATGGAGGACCGCGTCGAAGGCTCCTTGAACGTCAAGGGTTACGAGCGTTGAAGTTCATTTTTGAGTGCGAGCCTCTTCAATATTGTGCACGACACAAGCGACTAAATCTGTAGCTGAATGTTTTGGTAGAGCGCCAAATTGTTAATGCCCAACTACCTCAGCTGTGATAGCAAGCGTAGCCATGCGTTTGGCGATGATTCTTTCCAATCCCTTTCCGAGGCACGATAGGAGAGCAATGGGTCTCCACCCTTTCACGGAAGATGGGTCTCGACCTGCTTTTGGAATGAAAACAACCTCTGCGAACTTAAAGCAAGATGGATGATAGCCAAACTTAAGACAGGATCGAAACAGGTGAGTGACGCAAGGATCGAGTGTACCCCAACAGGTACTGAGTAATTCTACCGAAATTCCGTCTGGTCCAGGACAGGTATTTCCGCTACCTATGGTGCACGATCGTACCTCTGTTTCTTCGAGCTCCTCCGTCCATGGAATACGATTAGCCGCATTTGTTGTAGCAATGGGAAGGTCGTCTGTAGCGTCTAGCCGCGCCAAAAGATTATCTCGTAAAATTAACGCACGCTCTGCTTGGTCTGCAACGAGGCGCCCGTTAAAAAGGAGAGGTGGCGGAACTTCAGTATGCCGTGGTTTGGTCCATCGCATGAGCCTATAGATATCCGTCGGAGATTTCATCTCTTCAACCTGGCTTTTCCAATACTCCTTTTTTGCATCCGCAATAGTGTTCCTATATTCCTTTGCATATTGATTTCGATCTGGCTCCGTGGAGGCTGTTCGATATCGGAGGCGGGCAGCCTTACATTCTGGAGTCCACCACGGCGCCGATCTGCCAGATTTACCATTAGAAGCTTTACCCACTGCTTTCAGGGCATCTACTAGCGCACGGCACAAATCCTGAGCGAACTGCTCAATGTCTCCTTCTGACTTTAGGTCCTGAGCACGAGGCATCCAACGAGAGACTAGTTGTGCAAATTGAGGCAGCTTATCTTTCGGGACTCTAAGTGGACCTTTAGATTTCTTGATAACTCGGGTACAGCTAGGTACTATGCCAGAGATCGGAAAATGGTCACTTGTCATACATTCTTCTCGGTCTACCCATGCGGAGGCTCCACTAATATTTGTCCATGCGAGATCCAAAGTGTTCCCAGTGTCACGGAACGGCCCGCTGAAGCTGGTCATTTCGGCTTGAATTCATTTAGTTCTTTTGCATAAATTTTATTCACATATTGTCTTTAATTAATTGGCGTGAGTTTTCATGCATTTTGTCGATCTTCATCAATGGCTTCAATAAAGTTGATAAATTATTTTGCCGATCGTCACTAATTACTTAATATTGTTATTATTGTTGGACTTTTCCTGTTGATCGTTATTAACAACGATTGAACTCCAGGCATTGCATAGTTCTATGGAATTCAATTTCAATCGACGGTATTTTGGGTGTTCTACAATATTCGCTGGCGTTCGATGGGATGGGGTTCTAGTAACCAGTACTAGGGAATGTACTAGGTAGACTCATGTATAAATAGTGGTTAGGCCTTCTAGTTGAAAGCTTTCCAGCTTTTATTCTTGTATTTATTCTACGCATCTAGTCTAGTCAGGATTCAAGAAGTCAGGTTATCCACATCTACACTTGTCATTTGTTACAAAAGCTTACGTGACATTATCTGGTATCATCAGTGTCCCAGAGTTCCAGGTATTCAGTATTTCAAGAGATTGTTCACCAAGATCAAGCCCAAGCTAAACCATCAATATCCAAGTACAAGGAGTCACGACACCCAGCGCTGTGCGTCGGTTCCCCCAGAATTAGACACGAGAGGCCATTCTCATCTGCCCATTTTTCTATTTTTCCCCTTGTCCGTAGTTGCTCGTAGCACTAGGTTGCCAGGCCCAATAGACAGAGTTGAAGTCACCCGCGGTAATAGTCCGAGGAGGCGGAGTCCACTCAAGGAGTGGTTCTACTGCTGCGGGATCATGGGGTGCTTTTTATACATTGAGAAATGTAATTCCATTCACTTTCACCCAGCAGTAATCCCCTGTGAGTTTTGAGGAAGGGGATTCCTGAACTGCGTGTAGATTCCTATTGTCTTTCCTAGTGTAGGTGACTGCACGAGGACGAACGCAAACGCCTCCATAAGGTATGTGGCGATTGAAATATGGATGTGACTTGGTGCAACCAGCCCACCAAGGTTCTTGGACTAGCAAAACATCTAACTGTAATTCGCAGGCTCGCGAAAGCGCAATATCGTGCGCGGCGCTCCCTCTTCCCATGTTTATTGACATAAACCTGAGAGGAGGCAACGAATGGCTTCGAGGTGAGCCCTTCATAATTGCATCGAGTCCTCCGTCGACACATCGGCGGGTGGCTCAGGGGTTTCATTATTGGCGGTCTCGAGATTTTGACTAAAATTTACAGCGTGTGCTGCTTCCTCTGCAGTTGACGCCCTCGCTTCAGCAGCTTTAGCTCGAACCACTGCCTGATATTCGCGGTCTCCAGCCTGACGAAAGATTTTTAGCTGTTCCTTAGTCGGGGGGCCGCTGCGAGTTGGCCGAGCTAAGCATCTATGACTGTCAGAGCGGTGTGGACCTCCGCAATTCCGACATCGAGTGAGAGCTTGACATGCATCTTGTGTGTGCATTTTCGAGCCACAATTTCCGCAAGAAGGTGCTCTCGAACAATTTCTTGATGAGTGGTGGCCGTTGCACCTTTTGCAAAAGTCTATGGGATCTTGTTTTTTAAAAACCTTTGCCAGGCCAGATTCATCAAACACACTAAAACTAGGTCGAGGTGCTTTTGAGAACAGTCCTAGCCATGTTCTATGCGGGGCGTCGTGATTAAGACTGCCGAACAGTTTTACTGAAGTTGGACGCACCGAAGAGACACGCTCGATTTCATCGGCCAGCAACTCCTGAGTCACCACAACACGTCCTGTATCGGTGTAAATAAAGGCAGGGACTGTTGGTATAAGAAATGGTATCAAGTTTTCAGCAGGTTCAAGTTTTGCCCCTGTCAGAAAGAGTCCGTTTGCGGCCTGTAGCAATGCTTCGCGCGCGTTGGGGTTGCTAGGACTTAGGGCAAATCCTGAGCGAACTGGCTTAATCTGTCTAATATAAGCGGGTGAGATGGCCATTTTTTTTTACGACGATATCTCGGATCCCTGCGGGCGATAATTTTCTCCACTCGTGCTCCGGGGGTAGTCGGAGGAATAATCTTTTATCTTGAATTTTGGATGGAGGTTGTTGTTTTTTTCCGAATAGCCCACTCACTTGTGATCGAGAAGGTGTGTGGGAGTCTTTCTTAGGCGCTAAGGCCTTGAATTGTTCTCTAGATTTGTTTTGCCCGACACTGGCAGTTTCAGCCGCGGCAGCTCTAGCCTTCTTGTGCCCATTACGAGCAACTGTAGCCCAGGAGTTTTCAGTTGCGCTTGGCTTCCTGGGTAGGTTAATTCCACTGGTTGGCATCTGCTGTCGCGCTCGGGTTGGGTTTGAAGTTGAAGCTGAGCCAGCTTGTGATTCTGTAACTACAGCTGGTTTATCCGGCAAGTTTCCTTTGCTCACTTTACCGCCTTTGCTGGGCGGGAGTGTGTGGGAACAGGTGGAGGGTTCAGAGCAGCGTCTGAAGCCGCGAAGAGCGAAATAGCTTGTCGGAAATATTTTTGAAAAGCTGAACCTTCCTCTTTCTCAACTCCTTTAAAGTTTGCCAGTAGACTATCGATGCTGCTTATAGCACTTGTACAAATCATCATCCGCACATGCCAGGCCTGTTCACGGCGTTGTCTTTCCTCGACGATGATCGCTAGTTCGCGAGGGAGATACGCGTTCAAAGTTTCTGTTTCACCGGTCTCAGATTGGGGGGTGCATCTGCTGCTACCCTTTTGGAGGGAGGAACAGGCTGAAGTATTTGCCTGTGAGCCACCGAGCTGCTCGGTGGTGTTGAGTTCGACGGAGGTGGTGGCGGCGCGGTAGGGGTAGGAGAGGGCATGGATGGATCGGGGGGAGTAGGGGTTGTAAGGCTTCTGTCCGTCATCGAAGCAGGACTATCGATAACAATGTCCATGTAGATGACTTGGTGCAGAAGATATAGTGGTTGTTATGGTGAGATAACAATATGATTGCACTGAACTGGCAATACTAGAATATTAGGTTTAGACACCACTGTCCCCCCCAAAAACACCTCCCCCAACTCCGAGGTCCCAGATCTCTATGTATACATTTACTAACGTCCTTACTCAGGCCCTGGACTTCTGCCCACCTTGGCCTGTCTCATGGTATATCTCTATCTGCTTTCAGTCCTTCAGTTACAAAACCTTGTCTGTTTTACATACACCGACCCGAGTCTCATATCTATTCATTGTCCTGACCTACTGTTGTCTCGGCTCCGTCTTTCGAGACCGGCTTGATCTGGCTCTGAACGCGTGACTCACGTTAGCGCGTTTTACTGGTGCTGTCGTACTCCAATGGAATCACTTTAGCAAAGGTGAGAGTGCCGCTAGGTCCTAACTTCGAGGTCTGTGACTCCGAGTTCATCAGAGCCCTCGCAGGGCTAAAAGCTGCTGTAACAGCTCCCTCCACTCACCTTGCGTCATCTATCCACGTAATTCTCGACAATCAGGAGGCAGCACGACGTCTTCTCGATGCGACACCATCTAAGACCTCGCAGCATGAAATTCTCGATTTCCGACACATCGCCTCGCAATGGCCCCCAAGGAGAATCCTGCCATTCACAGCCCCTGGCAAAGTCCGCTTGATGTGGTCGCCTGGCCATGTGGGCATACCTGGCAACGAATTAGCCGACAAGCAAGCTGGTGAGGCTGCCCGCCTACCAGCTCTCCCTGGCGCATCTCTCGCTAGATCCCGATCAAAGGCGAAACAGCACATTTGGGATCTGACTGCTGCATGGTGGCAAAATCATGCTCCTCCTACCTATTGCGAGCTAGGGATGACTTTCCCCGAGAAGCCCCCCGAAGAGCTCCATCTCCCTCGCCGTAATCTCAGGTATCTCATTCAGTGCCGGACCGGACACGGAGACTTTCGCGCGTATCACGCTAAATTCCGTCAAGATACTGCCCTCTTGACTTGTACCTGTGGGGGTGGCAAGTCAATTACCCACTTGGTTTTTCTGCCCCCTTGTTCGCAAGCAACTAGCCGCAAGTGGTCACCGCCGAGGCTTGGGGACACTTGATTTTATCCTCAGCTTCGCCCGCGATGCTAATCGTTTTTCTTCCATATTGGAAAGGTCGAAGTTCCTGACAGAAATTTGCCTGATTTGTGCCTCATGACCTTTTTTCCATGTGAGGGTTCGCTGTCCAGCGCTCACAGCAACTTTATTTTTCCTTTTGCTAAGCCTTTAGCTATTCCTAACTTCCTCGTACTTTACAGTCACCGTGTCCCCCTAGGGATGGGGCTCTTGTCATGGCTTTAGCCCGGTAGACATCTATAAATAAATAAATAAATATCAATTCTCGTTTACTGTCCTATATAGCTTCCTATTTACAAGGCGCCTTGCAGGACGGACGGCCATTTTACAAAGGGAAAAAGCTTTAAAGCAACAAAACCCGAAGACCCGCCACGTTGACACGACCTAGCATTGTGTGAAAGACGCCCCTTTGTACCATAAACTTCAGTTAAACCATGTATTCCATTAACTCCCCAGACAATAAAGAAATACTCAAGTAAAATAAGAAGGTGATTTCTGCTGAGACTTCGACCCAGAGCTACTAGCGGCAGGCGGGATTTCGTCCATCCCCAGTCCAATTTTCATCAACGACCTTGTTGTGGCCGAAATGGGTTTTTCTTCCTTCCGTGGACGTCCAGGGCCCCTTCTCGGAGCGTCTGGCTTTTTGTTCGTAACCATTGTGAATCCATTGTCATCGTTTGCCGTGGCTGATGTCCTTGCAACTGGTTTCTCTACTTTCTCCCTTCTGATTTCTGACGTTCTCTCTAGAAGCTCCAGACGAGCTTTCTCAACGCTCTCCTTGTAAACCTTGTAGGTTCGACACGCCACCCTCTGCCATGAACGGTGTTCCTTCCCGCAATTACAGCAAGAAACTCTTTTCCTGGGACAGTCCCTGGTTTGGTGAGCACCTGCGCACTCACCGCACCTGGCTGCCTTTCCGCACGACGCTTGCGTGTGGCCCCATTGGCTGCAGTTGAAACACTGCTTGGGCTGAGCCTTAGGTGACCACATTTGTGCCGTGTACAGCATAGCATTAAAGACAATACCGTGACGAACCACTTGTTCTTGTAAATCCTCTGAGGGCAGGCTCAGAACGACCGACCCCCTCGTATGTCCATTCTTTTTAGCACGTTCGTGCTCTCGTCCGTCGTGGAGCCATCTAATGCGATTGATAGAAAGCCCTGGGATCCTTGTTTTCGTCGCCTCGCATATCTCCCGGATCAAACTGGTGTTGTTGGCGAATCTGCCCCCTTCGATCTTTGTCCTCAGCGGGACTCCGCAAACCTCCACTGGAAAATCATGCCGTAGTATTTTGAACTCCGCTGGTTGTGACATGTTTAGAGCCGCGTCTCTCTGGGACGCCGACTGGACGAACACCTCAGTGTCGTTACTCCTTAGTTGCCGCACTGCGTAAGCACCTGGGATGTGCTGCTTATCCTTGGTTAACAGCTCAGTTGGCTGCATGTCTTTGGCCCCTTCTACTCGTATTCGAACGGCCGTTTTATTCATTTGAGATGTTACCACCGACGCGTATGTCCTTGGTGCCACCGGCCCAGGAGCCATTTTTTGTACCACCCTTCGGGTGGGGTCCACAAGGCTCTTCTTCACCACCTCTTCCAACGCTAGCATCCGCTCCTCGATCTGTGTCGGCTTTGACTGCATATCCTCCCATTCCTTCTTATGCATATTGAAAGCCTTGATGGCCTCCACGACTTCCCCTTTTGAGATCTCAAAATCTTCCTCCAATTCATCGCCTGAGTAAAGAATCCTTATCTTTTTCAAAAGGCCCCGTATAATTTCAAGATTTTTATCCACTGGTGGATTGACTGCTGTCGCCTTGGATGCTTTCGTCGCTGATGTTGTTGTCGGCCGAGTCGTTTTGGGCGCCATTTTTCGCCGACCCAACACCTTCGCCCGCCATGTTGTTGCACAACGATAGAAGTTCGGTGGGAGAGTAAAGCGAAGATTGCGGATTCAATGATTCAAATAAGAAGTTGTGATAGCATGCAGGAAACTGGGTGCAGCTTTTCGTCAAATGTGGTGTTGTAAATAAATAAATAAATAAATAAATAAATAAATAAATAAATAAATAAATTTGAGTGTTAGTGACTACACGAAAGAAACACTATTCTAATATGAAGGCCAACCTCTATTAGCCCTTGTCAAGCTGATAACCCTTGATTTGCTCCTTAATGCGTATCACAATTTCGCTTATAGGATGTACATAAATTATGCAAGCACAATATTCTTACATAATACATATAACGTTAACGTTTTTACTACAGTCGTCCCTCTCTAACATGATAGTGGGTCCCAATGTAAGTGTTAAAAATATTTATTGTAACTTGGACTTTTTTAATTGCAACAGTTAGCCTTACAGGTTATTTTGCGTGCAGGGGTAAGTATTGCTAATGTAAATGGTTGAATTTCGATGAATATTTTCAACACTTACACCGGGACCCACTATCAAGTTAGATAGGGACGACTGTATAAGTAATTATTGCAACTAAGTGATTAACACGACTTATTACTCTTTATAGATAATGAGTGGCTGGTCAATGTGTGAATAATCATGATCTTGGATAGCAAGGGTTTGGACCTTTTTGCATATCCATAATAATGATGATCCTTATTGCCAAATACAGTAGAGCCCCTCTTAGCTAATAGTGGGTCGCGTTATAATTACTGGAGATTCATAGAAATTTTACCGTTTATGTTTGCAGTGCTTACCCCTGCATGCAAAATGACCTGCAAAGGTAAGTTTTGCGAATATAAAAGTTCAAGTTACAATGAATCTTTTCAACATTTATACCGGGACCCACTATTGGCTATAAGAGGTTCTACTGTACCTGGTTGAGATAGTCACAAATAATATGAGAATTTTAACTCATCACAAATAAGAGAGGGAACAGAGTGGCACAAATAAGAGTCTGTAAATCTGAAGTGTGGAGTTGTTAATTACTCTCACTTAAACACAGAATGCTAACTACAGGGTCTTAGGGGTAAGTGAAGGCAGCTGGAAATTTTATATACAGGAGCTAGAACATGGATATATCCTAGCCATGCTATACAATTTTCTAGGTTAGACGAGATCATATGATCTAATCTTTCACACCGATTTCATTTCATCGAAATAGCCACTTTTGATATTTGTTCGTAAAAATCTACGGTTGCATCATTGTTAATTACGGAGGTACAGTCCATAAGTATTATTCCATGTCGACCAGGGGGGGCTTGGCCACCACAACGCTTCCCTTAATTAGGCAACATCGCGAGAATGCACTTCGCACCCTACTGTGTTTTGTACGAGTTCTAATGATCAAAGCATTGATTCAATGATTCCCAACTTATAATACAAAACGCAAAATAATTCCTATTCTTATAATAACTAATACTTAGTAAACAATCCATTGCGTTGATGTTGTTGTCATCAGAATACATACAAAACACAGTAGGGATGGGTGCGAGTTGCATTCTCGCGATGTTGCCTAATTAAGGAAAGCGTTGTGGTGGCCAAGCCCCCTCTGGTCGACATGGAATAATACTTATGTGCTGTACCTCCGTAAACCATCTTTTTTTTTTTAAAATCATTTTGTATTCAGCCTAATAGCTATGACAAAATATACAGTAAACCATCTTACAGATATTAGAAGAAGATAAAATTATCGAACGCCATTCGCAATTTAGCACAAGCCTCCCGAAAATCTACTTTATTAGGATTACTATCCTCAAATCATAAATACTCAAGCTACCTCACAAGGTTAAACTTATGCTACATATCTCAGTCGAGATCAAAGACTTGAGGTGTGTGTAGAATTCTGGTACTGAACTAGGCATTTATACGAACTGATTTTCCCCAGATACTAGCACTGTATCGGACGTGATTCATGTACAAATAAATTACGACTCAGTTAAGGGTAACATATTCACAAGTCAAGAACACTGTTTAGTAGTTTTGTTTATTCGTGCTATGTAGAGTCCAAGACTTTTATAACACTAGGGCTCCTCTCTGACCCAGGCCACACCTTTTACAGTGCTCCTATCCCCTTTTACCTCGAACCTAAGATCATTGAAACGTTGACCCATGACGGATAACCATTTTGCTCAGTAATTACACGTAGATTTCAACCACCTTTTCTACGGAACCTTCTGCTCAAAAAAATTGAAAAAGAGCAGCCATGGGAACCGGTCCGCGGGAAAAAGTCTCAAAAAACCTGCAACTCCAGCCAGGCGAGGCCTAGACACCAGAGCCACACGAGGTGCGTATCCCCATCTGTATCTCCCTAATATCCCATAGTCCAGATATCCTCCTTATACCGACACCACCAGCGCTCAGATAGCGGTGCTCTTTCCTCGGGAGACATTATAATGCCGGAATATCTGTAAACAGTGAGAATTTATCTTGGTAAAATGGGCCAACTTAGTCTGATCCATCACCACCATAACAGGAGCTGGGTACGCCCCGGAAACTCGTTTGGATGACTTTTCCTCCGTGACCAAGTAATGCGTGTTTCTATTGTCTCTGAAGATAAACTCCAGGTTCGTAGGGGACACCACGTACAGGTAGAAACGCCGTCTTCGTCCCCCAAGAACACTGTTTAATCTGGTCGTGCATCTCCTAAATTAAAGACTGGACGCCCTCCTAAACTTTCTCTTAATTAAATTGATCAGTTGGAAGAATTCTTCTGCAGTTCTCGCGAGGCACGACAATGTTTTTATCTAGAACTGTCAGTTCATTTCTCCTCATGGGCTGCCGGAGAAAGTGCAATCCGTAGTGCACTCAAGGGAAGAGGGTACTGTCGATGCCTTCCAGGAAAGTCTCCGCCGTTATCAGAGAATCACATGATGGCACGAAAAGTATGGGCAGAACAACGCCTTCAACGGCAAGGACAAGAGTGGTCGCAAGTACTCTGGAGCGACGAAACTTGGATTAATGACGGACCTATTGTGCCGAGCTATGTGACTAGAAAGGTAAGCAATTCCTATATAAATCCAAAAGTTTTTTGATTACTCACAGTCTAAGAATAAAGGAGAGGCTTATGATAATACGTGTGTCGTTGATCGATACCGTAAGAATAATTCTTGGATGTTTTGGGGTAGTTTTGCCGGAATCGATAGAGGCCCTTGTGTTTTCTAGGAAGCCAACTGTGGCAAGATGACCTCAGAAGGCTATCGCCAGCACATCCTTCCCTTTGTTCTGAACTGGCACAGAAACAGACGGCAAGAGACATGTCGTGCATATTTATTTATGCACGACAATGCGCCAGTACACAAAGCACCTCCTGCAAGAGATTATCTCATGGCATATGGAATTCAACCTGTTTCATGACCAGCATACTCCCCAGATCTAAATCCAATTGAGAATGTGTGGGGTATGATGAAATTGTACATTCAAAAGGTATATCCAGAATTTGAGCGGAGGAGGCAGCGGAGTGACGCAGAGAATCGCCGATTTATACTAAAGGCCTGGTACAACTATACAACAGAGGATAAGCTTCGATCACTCATGCTAAGCATGTCAAAGAGATGTGAAGAGGCAGTTAGAGTTCAATGGGGTCCAACTTCATATTAGGAACACTTTGTATATTAGAATCTTGAGATAGATCTAACGAAATCCTTGAAATTATCCTTGATGTGGATTTCTTAAGACACCATTTAATATTTAGCCAAGAGTGACATACTGCCTTCACTGTCGTTGCCAAGAAATCTCTCACCTTAAATTGATATTTAGTTTTGAGCTTATCCTAATATGGCCTCGCTTAGAAAAGATCAACAAAGAAAACCGCAATATTGGTATAGTAATCGGCAACTAAAAACCCTGCAAAGACATACAGTCGTCCCTTTCTAACTCGATAGTGGGACCCGGTATAAATGTTGAAAATATTCATCCTAACTTGGACTTTTATATTTGCAACACTTTACCCTTACAGGTCATTTTGCATGCAGGAGTAAGTATTGCAAATGTAAATGTTTGAATTTCGATGAATATTTTCAACACTTATACCGGGACCCACTATCGAATTAGAGAGGGACGACTGTACTGCCTTCACTTACCCCTGAGCCCCTGTAGAGTCTTACATGTTGGGAGACTAGTGTATCTGTGCATATCGATTTGAGTGCACAGCCCTATCTCTAAACTGTTAGTAGCACTTAATTTCAACATTAAGTGCGGAAATCCAACAAAATTTGATTAACGAGCAGGAGCACTTGTTGGTGCAGTGCATAATGGATCTGGTTCAGGCAGGACGTACCCCATCATTCGCTAGCTCTAAAGCAATGACCTCCGTAATTAGATGTGAAAACTTTACAGATGGTTTTACTGGAGGATTTGGACGTCCAGGTTCATAAAACGACATTCTAGTATCAAATCAAAGATCGAGATGAAGCTAGAAAGACAAAGAGCAAATTCTGTGACTGAGGACAAAATTTTAGAATGTTTTCACCGACTAGAAGCCGTGATTGACAAACATTCAAACAAGTCGGACGATATGTGGAATGCCGAGAAGCATGGTTTCGGTTTATGCATTGGATCTAATGGCAGTGTTGTTGGATCTACATCTTGAAGAACTAAGCTCGGCTATATAGTTCTCGCGCACATAGGGTTCTCCTGCACCCCATCAAAATGTCCCCACGTAGAAAAATCTATTTTATTTCTAAAACTTCTACACTAATTGCCATTCATTTAACATTGAACTGAAGCTGGGAATCGCTTCTACCCTCGAGGTGATTTTTACGGCTCGCTCTATAGTAGATTAGGAGCGCTGAGCTTCTACAGCAGCAGTTTCGTCTATCGCATTCTTGATACTATCTATGTTGGCAAGCCTTTCATTTAGGTCTACTTGTATTCTTTTACGCTTCCTCGTGGAGGTAGTGGTCTGAAGTTGATGTCTGAGCTGAAATAATTCTTCCTTTTGTCGTGCTGCTCGAGCATTTGCCGTTGAGATCGCCTTACCTGCTTTTTGTAGTACGAGCCGAGTAGATCTCGATAAATTTTCAGATTTTTGCAGCGATCTCCGAGACAAATATACATCCTGCGCTCTCTGTGGAGTTCGATGAATGATATTCAGGGACTCTTTGGCCTGAGATTGCACTGGAGGGGTCACAGGGCGGCATAAAATCTGTGAAGGCTTTATCACACCATCTACATTGAACGGACAGATACCAGCGGCGCGCCAGCCGGCTCGAATTACCTTCTCAGAAAGGCCTTCTTCTCTAGCTTTATGGTAGTATATATTAAATTGTTCCTTCTTGACAGGCGCATAGTCGTCGAGGCGGGCAAGCTCACGGATCTGATACCTGTATCTTGACTTTACTACAGAGAATACCGATAAATCTTGAGGCTGCAAGATGTGAGTTGCATGTGGAGGCAAGAATAGAAGCTCAACTTTATTCTGTTTGCATAGCCACAGAAATTCAACATCAACATGGCTGCCATGACCGTCAAGGAGGAGACGATATTGATTGAGCTGAGGTGCTGTTTCAGGTATAAAGATGCGACGTAACCACTCCGTTCCAATAGCTTTTGATGTCCAGCCATTCTCTGAAGTGGTATAGAGCCAGTTCGGTACAGATTTCGAAGGAAACCAAGATGTTTGTAGACTTTGACCCTTAAAAATCACACCACATCGTAGCTTTCGACTTGCCGCTGATACACACTCAATTACTGAGACCCATTCGCGATTTTCTGGGGACTTGATGTAGGTCTTTTTTTTCTTGCTACTTGCGATCACTGTAGTGTTAGTACAAACACCTAGTGCGACTCCCGTCTCGTCCATATTCCAAATATTCGCCGTCTGCACATTAAGCCGCTTTCTAGTCGACTCAAACAGCTCTAGAAAAGCCCGTATCCGTTCTAGTGTGGTTACATTTGCACGTGACACTTCAATTTTCCTCCCAACAACTGGGGTTATACTTGGATTCCTCTTAATGAAGTGTGGTAACCAGAGCTTGCCAACCGGATTTTGATCACCGTTCATCAACATAATTTGACTGGCTATTTCTCGAGCTCGAGGGAAAGAGGGGAGATAACCGCGCGCATCAAGGTTAAGTATCCACTCTACTAACATTTTCTCCTGTTCTTTGTTCAATCTTTGCTGGAATTGATGACTGAGCTGAGAATTTGTGCGGCCTTTCATTCGACCTCGAAGTGTAGATTCAGGGATTTTATATTCCTTTGCAGCAGCGCGTTGGCTCAAAAAATCCCTGCATTGAGATCATTGATGGCAGAATTAATAGCTGTCTCACGGGCATTCATTTTGAAGAGTGTGGATAGTTAGGGAGATTTTCCTAGAGTGGGTGGGTTTTGGTGGGGTGCGCGAGAAATATATAGCCGAGCTTATTGTGGTCTTTTTATTTTTTTTTATAAAACCATTTTTGCGTATGCAGCCTGAGGCTATGACGCGAATGATTACAAAAGATATGTATGTGACGCAGAATAACTCTGTTTGACGTTTGGAACACTCATACTCAGATTTCATTTGCAGATACCACTACGAGAATAATGCCTTACGACATGTACCCTCTTCCGTGAATACCCACCACAGGGAAAAGCGAGAAGAACTCGTGGTTATCTGTGCATGCTTTCATCATTCTACGAATACAGTATCACCGCGAGAGAAGTAATGTGCGGGTCTTGCTGGATTCGAACCAGCTTTCTCCTGTCTCAAGTGGGGCATGTGTCCAAGCTACCCAGACTCTACTTGGAAGAACGGCCCGGACAGTGTACCACTGCACCATCCGACCCGCTTATTGTGGTCAAGCAGCCTGGAAATAGGGAGTGGATGACAGTTCTAGAGGGAATATCAGCCGCTGGACAGAGGATGAAACCTCTTGTCATATTTAAGGGGAAAAATCTCAGTTCTGGCTGGTTTCCGGCCACATCTACTCCAGACTGGGCTTACTGCTCTTCTCCAAATGCTTGAACGTTGAATGATATAGCACTCAAGTTGCTAGAGCAGGTCTTCATCCCTCCAACGCCAACTTAAGGATATCGACTACTTTTACAAGATGGGCTTAAATCTCATGCCACACACGTGTTCATGTGAAAATGTCACACCAATAAGATTGTAATACTCTATTTGATACTCGATTTAAGTCATACTTCAGCCACTTGATTTGACGTGTTTCTCATCGGTTAAAGCCAAGTACGTAGTAAAAATCGCTGAGCTCAGCAGATTTGACGATGCTAGCGATTTAAAGCAAACATTTATCAAACTATATTCTAAAGATAGCTATGAAAGTCTAGATAGTGCTTGTATAAAATATGGATGGATGGCTGCAGGAATTCAGCCTTGGAATCCCGTTAAAGCGGCTCAATCCTGATTTGTCCTTGAGACGCCAAGCTCTGTACAAATTCAACCCCCGACACCTCCAAACAGAAAGCGCCGACTATCAGAGGCTTAACTTATAACCACGCCATGTAGCCCACGGCAATTTCGTGCCCTTTTTAGAAGCGCTCGGAATGGTGGGAGCTCTTCGCGTGCTCGGCGCTTACTGTTCCAAAAAGCTTACAAGGGAAATGATAAGATCTCGTTCCAACTCCAACTTGAGAAGGAGAAAAATGATTCCAAATAAATACAGCTTGAGCAGCTGAAGCAAAAGAGCCATAGCGGAGTAACAATTGATGCAAATCAGACATTTGCCACACTCGAACAGGTTCACCTGGCGAAAGAGGCAGAATCTGCACGTGATGCTGTAGAGAGGGCTAGAATTGCTCATTGTGAATCCAATCCTCTTGTAGCA
Organism: Podosphaera xanthii; assembly: GCA_028751805.1. Lineage (NCBI taxonomy): Eukaryota > Fungi > Ascomycota > Leotiomycetes > Helotiales > Erysiphaceae > Podosphaera > Podosphaera xanthii. Next base: position 2,098,495 of record JAPWIX010000013.1, on the reverse strand, counting down.
AGTAGTGTAGGTTCCTCTCTACAGGACCATTGTTTTAAATTTTCAGTAGATCCATCTGTTAGATAATTATCGTAAATTTGATGATGTGGTCTCACGTGGGGAAGGGTGGCGGAATCTAGGGTGGTAGACTTAGCATTCTGCTTCTAAGTGAGAGAAACCAAAAATTTCTCACTATAGCTAACAGACTCTTCATCTTCCCAATCGCTTCTCTAGGTGATATTAATTAGAAGCCTAATTACTGACGCTTTAACAAACTGCTCTATTATCAACACACAATAAAACTGCCACGATACGGCCTTACATCTTTCCACATGATGTTTCCTTCATTTATTTCATTATCCTGAGTTGGCGCCAAAATGGCTCACGCGGGCATTTTCGGAAGATACTTGTCATCCATGAGCGACTCAGCTTTGACGTTTGGAAGACTCATCCTCAGATTCCAGTTGCAGATACCACTGGGAAGTTAGTCCTTACAGTATGTTACCTCTCCCGTAAATCCCCACCAGGGGGAAATGCGAAAAAAATCTATGGTTCTGAGTATGATTTCATCATTCTTAGACTTCAGTATCATCGCGAGAGAATGTTATGTAAGACTGTGTTGTGCTGGTTTGGCTGAGATACTGAGGATCATCCGATGAGGCAAGGTAACTGTCGTATGTGGCAATGGTAAGACACTGGAGAGCTCAATTGTAGATTTGGTACTAAAGATCTGAGACGATACGAGAAGGTTCCATGGCCTATTTATGGGACCAAATGGCCACTGTATTAAAACACACTTCTTGTACACAAGATATCTTATCATCCTGTTGTATGTCTAGATAGATCTTGAATGAATATGATTCGCATTAAGCGTCCATCTCATATCTATTCTCACCATAATTATACGCCGTCCTCTGCGGTTACTGCCATCACTTGCACATCATCTTCTGTGCACCAGGAGTACAGTTTCAGTATCCGAAATTTTGTCCCCCGTCAGCTCATAACCATAACAGGGTCTTGCTGGATTTGAACTAGCTATCTTATGTCTCAAGTAGGGCATGTACTTCAGCCACCCAGACTCTGCTTGGGAGAAGGGCCTGGGCGGTGAAGCACTACACCATCCGACCCCTCAGCACTACCTAAATTCTCCAACTACTCTTAGCCAGCTTTGGCGAAAAAAAATAAAAATAAAGAGCAATAAAAACATATATGCCACGGGCTCGAATCTTTACATTTCGCCTTTCCTCTTAGCTTTGCTCTCACGCGCGAACGTCTATGCAACCAAGAGATTTCCTACGCTGTGACGACCTGCATCGGATACTTTCGTCACAATGGAAGTCGCTTTTCTCACCTCGAGAAGGAAGCATAGCCAGTTGGGAAAGTGGTGGCAGAACTCATCATAACTGGGTCTTGATACACGCATAAAGCCCCTTCAAATTCGATAACTCCCCTATCATGAGCCCTTCTTTTCCTTCTGTACGATATATAGCGATACTTCCCTCTATTGTACAATTAATAGTAGCAATGTAACCTTCCGCGATTGACACGAGTATTCCTCCTTCTCAAACTTGTGCCCTACGACTTATTCTCTTTCAAGAATCCGTGACATATTGATTGTACTATTGGAGGTCTTAAGAGGCAGATAATCGTTTCGATTTCGCCATGCATTGTGTTCATCGAAAGGTTATAGAGGCGGCAGAGATGTGGTTGATATTGGATTCGGGTTCTGACTGGAAGAAGGCTCAATCTATCGAGAAGGTTTAAACTGAGAATGCTTGTTAGCCTCTCACCTAATTGAATGCGACCCTCATTGGTTATATCAACTATGCAGGCAAAAAGTGAGTATTTACAGGTGACAACACATAGAGTTGAGGAGATTGTTTTTACCGATCCAGAATCGGTGGGTGGGTTTTTTTTAAATTCAATTTTGCGTATGCAGCCTAGGGCTGTGACGCGAATGATTACGAGAGATATTTATGTTTCGGAGAACGACTCAGTTTGACGTTCTGAACACTCTACTTAGATTTCATTTGCAGATACCACCTGCTTTCTAGTGTCTCAAGTAGGCATGTGTCCGAGCTACCCAGACTCTGCTTGGGAGAACGGCCCGGATAGTGTACCACTGCACCATCTAATCCAGGAAGTGTAGTTGAAGCGGCAAATGAAGCTGTATGCGCTGTCTCAGGGATAAGGCGGTGCGGAATATGCCGAGGGCCTGGTCATACATTTAAGACATCCGAGTTTTAGCCTCAATTCTGATACCGTTGATGCTCATATTTTAATACCTGATTAAGTTTGTCAGAATAAAAGATACGTGTGAGAGACCGAGAAAGAGGATAATGATGACGGAGAGAATACGATTGATATGTTAGATCAACAGAATACATAGCATCAGCTTTAATTCCGGCTTCAGCTCTTGCCATTAAGCATCTCATTTAAAAGTAGTTGACTCATGTCTCTCAAGATCCCCTCTTATATCATAGTCCTAGATTTCCAAAAATGATTCCTATCTTTAATTCCGTAATGAAGATAATCGATGTAAAGTCGGCTCTGGTGTTTAAATCGAGCAATTAAGAAGTGATCAGGCACGAGTTGACGGCTTTTAAAAAGTGACCGCCTATGTGACATAGTATGTCATCGGTAAATGCAAAAAAGTAAGACTTTAGTGTGTTGTAGAGAAATTCTTATGGATTTAGATGTTGCCACAAATTGTAGGATTAGGATGTCTGACACTATAAGTCTACATGTGCATATACTATCATCCGCTGTATCGCAGGGTAGGCAAACCCTGAGGAGAATGAAATGCATAGCAAAAATGAGTTCCGAAGCTATAATGATGGTGTTCCCAAAACATGACATTACCGGACATTTGAGGAGAAGTTCATCCGGCGTTGCTTTGGTAAAAAGTGCAAAGTTGGAAGGAAAACGGTACTGTTTTTGGTTACATCTATGTATGTTGTATTGAATAATCACGTCATCAGTTACCTGAGCAACTATTACTAGATATGGCATCATTTACTGGTGGGGCTGTCTCAGTCAGTTCTGGTGTTTGTAATTGCTGAGTACCGGTACCAGTATATACATATCTAAAGCGAACAAAAATGTTCAACACCATACCTTTACTATTGGTGCCTATCTACGTGTACTTCAACAAAACTTAACCTGAAAGACCTATAATGTCCTCACTATCCGTTGAACCTTCAAACGCACCATTCCTTACACCTCCACAAGATCCACCAGCTGGAACTGCTCTTTCACCGAACCCTCCGACTCTGTTTACACCCATTCAGATTCGCTCACTAAAATTCCAGAACAGAATATGGGTTGCCCCAATGTGCATGTATTCAGCAAAAGATGGATTACTTACCTCCTTTCATCTAACACACTACTCAGCTTTCGCGTTTCGTGGGGCTTCTCTGACGATTATTGAAGCCACAGCCGTTCAACCCAATGGCCGTATCTCACCACAATGCGCCGGTCTCTGGAGCGATGCCCAAATTGCACCTATCAAAAAGATCGCTAATTTTGTTCATAGTCAGAACCAAAAACTCGGTATCCAACTCGGACATTCAGGCCGTAAAGGTAGCACTCTGGCACCCTGGGTAGCTCAAATTATCAGGACAGAGAATAATGGATTGAAAAATTTGGCAACAGATGCGGAACACGGGGGTTGGGAAAATGACGTAGTGGGACCAAGTCCCATCCCGTGGGCCAAGGATTATGCCTTGCCGCGCCAGTTAAGTTTAGAAGAAATCAACGACATAAAAATTGCATTCAGAAATTCCGCCAAAAGGGCCGTCGCAGCAGGTGTTGATGTCATTGAAATCCATGGAGCGCATGGCTACTTAATCTCGTCTTTCCTATCCCCGTTGAGCAACCAACGCACCGATAAATATGGAGGTTGTTTCGAAAATAGAATTCGAATATTGGTTGAGATTATACAAATAGTGAGAGAAGTGATACCATCAGGGACGCCACTACTCGTAAGGATTAGTGCCACCGAGTGGATGGAACACAAGGCAGCGGAGAGTTGGGATGTTGAATCGTCGATCCGATTGGCGAAGCTTCTCCCGGATTTAGGGGTAGATTTGTTAGATGTCAGCTCAGCAGGTAATCATCAAGACCAGAGCATTCCAAGGCATTATATCAACTATCAAATTGATATTGCAGATCGCATCCGCTCAGAAATTCATGCCGCTAGAATCAAAAAACTTTTGATTGGTGCTGTCGGCTTGATAATAGATGCAGAACAGGCAAAGAGCATCGTTGACACCACAAGGGAAAATAGTGGCCTAATTGAGACCCAAAATGAGCGTGGCGCTATCACGAAAGCTGATATTGTGCTAGTAGCAAGGCAGTTTTTAAGAGAGCCAGAGTGGGTTTTGAAGGTTGCAGAGAGACTAAATGTCACCGTTAAGTGGCCTACACAGTACCTCAGGGCCTATGACAGGTCTAGGGAGACTGACGAGGCTAAGTTGGCGTGAAGAGTTGTGAGGATAGTTTATAAAACACTCGCTTGCGTAAATAAAATTTAGATGAGATTAGTCGCAAGACAATATCTTACCAGAGAGAGTGGGTTTACATTCAAACTAAAAAAACAATATTCCTTGACTTTCTCGTGGGGAATGTAATGGTTCATGAAGTGCTAATTTTTAATATTCTTGAGTATGTGGCCTTGAGGCTATGACACGAATGATGGTGATACAGTATATGAAATGATGATTCAACATGGTGTGAGGGGCACTTACACCCGAACATCATTTGAAGACATCACTTGATGTCAGATGCCTCAAGCCCTTTCATCTCATAATCGTTTATATCTCCCGCAGTGACGCATTTCACATTCACTTGATTGTCCGCTGTACTTCGGCCATCGCCACATACATTAACGAGCGCGAATTGACAAAGTATTACGTCGGGAATGTTACACATAAGGTATCAAAATAGTAAACATAGGGTGCTAAATCAATGTACATAAGGTGACTTTCAGATGATCATCAGATCTACATTGATCAGCAACGGTTGCTACCTAGGAGGGCTAGCATACGATCTAGGGCATCGTTTTTTTCTGTATCCATTTACTCTATTGCAGGGGTAAATAGTGAAGGAAACCCCTGAATGCCAAGATCTGATAGGGATTATACAATATGCCATTGGCTGCAATATTTTGACCATACCAAATCCGACAATAGCTGAACCTTATTTCTATGGGAAATTTTGCGTGATAAAAGAAGTGTAGGAGATCCCTGTAACTCGTTGAAATGATGATATTCTATTCAAAAGTGCTAGCTTTTATCAAGTATTAAATACATTTTTACCAATAATTAAGCATCATTAATAAGGAATCGAACCTCCTCTTGCTCTGATGACTGCCTGGCACATTTCTGGCATGCTCTCTACAAGCGTAGCCAGTTGCTCCTGAGAAATTGACTCCCATGCCTCTAGGACTGCATTACGGAGCACTTCCTCAGATAGATTACCAGAATCAAATTCTGGGTGGTGCTCTTCAATATGGGATTTCATCATATCCCACACTGACTCAATTGGATTCAGGTCTGGGGAATATGACGGCCAGACTATGAAATCTACCCCCCTTGATGACAGCTCTCTTTTCGTACGTTGAGCAGAATGGGCAGGAGCACCATCCTGCATAAAGAGAAGAGGGCCGTGAGAGTCAATTGGTTGTGTTGCCGCGTGGATTAAAGGAACAATCCTCTGGCAGTAACTCTCCGCTTTTATAGTCCCCCAATCCCTACTCCAGAAGAAGGCAGGGCCCTTCTGGTTCCCATAAAAGGAGCCCCAGAACATCCAACCACGCTTTCGAGGACCTTTTCGAACCAGGCAAGTGTGATAATATGTCTCCTCGGGCTAAAAATTAGATTAATGCAGTTGATACATGGCTGAGATCTGGACTCACCTTCCTCGAAACCCATACTCTTGTGTGACGTTCACCAGTGACCCAAGTCTCATCAGACCAAAGAATTTGGGACCACTGTTCAGGTGTCCAAGAAGAGTGTTCTTCCGCCCACTCTAATCTTTTCCTCATATGTGCAGGCGTTAGAGTAGGCTTCGCTTGAGCAATGCAACGCTTGAACCCTCTTCTCTCAACAGCACTTTTGATTGCGATTTGGCCACAATTCCAGTGGGAAAACTTAGCAGCAAGCTCCAGGTGGCTCATCTGGCGGGCCTCACTTGAAGACGTGACAAACTCTTCAAGCTCAACTTCCTGCTGAGCGTTCAAGGCGTGGGGTCGGCCATTTCGCTTTTTGGGCGTCAGACATTGCCTTGCAAGGGCATTATTGTACCCTTCTTTCGGTGATACCGAGTTGATTACCGATGGCGAGATGAGTAAAACCAAGGCCACGTAAGGTGTATATCTGGACTCGCTGATCCCTAGAAAGCTGGCTCCGAGATCTTGGAGTAGTGGGAGATGCTGGGGTGCTCATTTTTCTTCGCAGTTTATCGTGAGGATATAGGTTATTCGATATGTCGTGTCAACCGATTTAGTGTGGTACGAGGATGCTGTGCAACTATCGAACATAAGAGAGAAGGTTCAAGGAAGAAGGAATGCCTCGGTTGCCTTATTGCCTTAGTCTAGCCATTTTTGTAGCGCTAAAGTCGGAATGTTAGGGATAGCCCATGTAAATTACACAGAATGTGGGGCTACACTTCTTACCCCTGTAATAGAGTACAATCGTCCCTCTCTAACTCGATAGTGGGTTCCGGTATAAGTGTTGAAAAGATTCATCTGAACTTGGACTTTTATATTTGCAATACTTACCCCTACAGGTCCATTTGCTTGCAGGGGTAAGAATTGCAAATGTAAATGGTTGAATTTCAATGAATATTTTCAACACGTATACCGGGACCAAATATCGAGTTAGAGATGGACGACTGTACAAATATTTTACACGCTAGAGTATCAAAGCGTCGTACTAGAATAGGGCTAGTCAACTACCTCTACTATCAAGCCTGTCATGGGTCCTGATATAATTAAAATTAATGTTAAGATTGATTCAAGGTGTGGGATTTATTTCAGCAATTCTTACATCTACACCACGTCAAGAATGCAAAAGTAAATATTGCAATATGCATGTAGATAATAAATCTTTGATGGATCTCAACAAATATTACCCTCAGGGCCCGTCATCGGTTCGGAGAGAGTCTATCGATAGCACATGGATATGTGCTGATAAAACTTCAAATGTCATCAGAAGCAAATTCAGGACAGCGACTTTCTTTAAAGTAATTTCAGCGACCAACAAGAATTCCATCCCCTACTTTCCAAGAGATATACAGGGTCGCGGGGGTATACTTTGCCCGCATAAAGTGAGCTCTGCCACTTTATGCGGGCAAAGTATTATCCCCGCGACCCTTTATCTACAGGGGGTCAAGGGTAAGTGGAGCTTTCGCTTAATCGACAGGGTCTGGCATGCAGGGGGTTTGTCAGTCTTAAACAACGGGCGGTGAAGGCACGGTGAGATCACTAAAACAGGGTATCCCAGTACTATTACTTAATTTTCTGTGCCAAGTTTCATTTCGTCCGAAGTATGGTTTACCGCTCGTTCCTACCAGCCTGGGTTCTTTTAATCGCTGACCTCAATTTTTACTATTCATCTGAAATGACATTTAACTCTTTTACCCAATCCTTTCCAAATCTACAGCGCCATAGAAAATACAATAAGCTTCATTTGCTCAACAGAAATATGCAATCTCCAAACAAACAGATAAATGTACCTCATTGTTAACATAAACTTTAGCAGATGAATACTCAGATTACCCCACCTGTTAGAAGACGTGCGCCCTATCTTACTCGAGATCAAATATTGCAGGCGGCTACAGGAATTCAACTATAAGAAAACTTTCCCCATAAATTAACTACATTTAGATACTCACACTCCACAGAGCCGGACTCTCTAATAGAGAAATAGCAGATCAACTTGAAGTCACAATCCTTCAAGTTCGGAATACGGTCAGATCTGGTCGTGCCTCTCTCCGACCTCGGACAAGACATCCACAGCTCTTAAGCTCAGTCCAAGTTGATCAGCTGGAAGTATTTGTTTGTTCTTCGCGAGAAACTAGGCAAATGTCGTTCTTTGAACTGGCTCTCCACTTTCGTCGTTGGAGTGCCGGAGATCACGCTATTCTGAATGTGCACAGAAAACGAGGTGACGAGCGGCAAATTCCACGTAGCTCTCCCCCGCTTTCTCAAAATCATCGTGCGGTCCGAATATGGTGGAGCGAACATCACCTGAATTGGCGTCAAGAGTGATCACTAGTTTGGAGTGACGAGACATGGATAAACGATAGCCGAATAATGTCTGGATATGTTACCAGAAAGGTTAGTATAATCTTATTCATTTTCAAAAATATCTCGGACTCCAACATCGTCAAAAGAGGGGCCAAGACTTTGATGACACTTGTGTTATCGATCATTACAAGAAGAACAACTCTTGGATGTTCTGGGGAAGCTTCGCGGGAATCGAACGAGGTTATCGTATCTTTTGGGAACGAGAGTGGGGAAGTATGACCTCTGAAGGATACAGTGAACATATCTTCCCAAGGATAGGTAACTGGATCAGAGAAAAGATAAAAGAGACGGGCCATGATTATAACTTTATGCACGACCACGCCTCTGTTCATAAAGGACTTCCGGCTAGGGAGTTTCTCGATGCCAATGGAGTTGAATCTATGCTCTAGCCTGCCAACTCTCCTGACTTAAATCCGATTGAGAATGTATTGAGCATGATGAAATATTACATACAAGAACGATACCCGGAGTTTGAGCGGACGAGACAGCAGAACAGGGCAGAGATTCGACCCACTGTGCTAGAGGCATAGTACCATTGTATAAAAGAGGAAAAGAGCACACAACTGATTGGGAGTATGGCTAGAAGGTGTGAGGAAGTATTGAATGCAAACGGGGGTCCTATTTCATATTAGGCTAAAAAATCTATATCAACAGCAAACTTGAATTGCAAGTTTTAATATGACGTATGAATTCGATTTTTCAGGTTTAGTGCGAAACAAAGTGAGGAGAGACAGCCGACTTCTATTTGGTAGACCTCAATTTCTCTCACCTTTTTTTCAAGCTGAGTTTTAAGCTTTACCATATTCGGCCTCGCCTAATCGTAATCGTCACAGTAGATTACTACAATACAACAGGCCTAAGTCAACGATATTGCATTAGCATGACAGGGGTTTTCGGAGAGTAAATTAAAATATTCTATCTCAAATAGGCAGCTATCTTCAAATAAAATTTGATTTGTTTGTGAAAATTGCTTTTTATTTTATCAAACCTTAGTGAACGATGTTCTACGATTCAGTAATTCTTTTTTTGTTTCAAATACGGATTAATTTAATTATTTTTTCAAATCTTTGCTGTAATACGCCTGTTTATGCTACAAATTCTATCATTAACACGACTTTAGACAAAACACAGAAAAACAATCCGAAATTTAGAAACGAGTGTGCCCCCATTTATATTCAAATCTGCCTAGCATCTCGAATGCATACTCGCGAGAAGTGGCGTAAGATGGTCATCAGCGATTAAGTCCCAGCTAGCTTGGACTATTGCACGAATCCTTGAAACTGGCAGCCGTTACACTTTTAATTCGGGGAAATAAAACTGCATTTTATCTTTCATGATTTTCCAGACATTTTCAATAGGATTTAAATCTGGGGAGAAGGGAGGCCATTCTATCAACTCGATGCCCGCTCCAGCAAGTTCATCTAACTCCCGGCCTCGATGAGCAGGTGCTGAGTCTTGCATGAGTATTGAGCCCGGGTGCTCTCTATGATAGTTGATAATTGATGGCACAACCCTTTCACTGAAGCTAGCTTGGTTAATTTTTCCCCATCTTTTGTCCCATATTACATGTGGACCTTTTTGAGATCCCAGAAAAGATCCCAAGAACAACCAGCTATTCCCCTTCATACACCTTATATCTACACAACAGTCTCCAACCTGTTCATTGCCTTAGATAGCGCATCAGAGCTAGACATAATTTAGTTAGCTTCGGTATTTACCAATCTAGTTACTCAAGTGTTTTTGTGAAGGTTACCGGTAGCCCATGTCTCACCGGTCTAGAGAACTCGACCCCAATCATCTAAAGACCAGTTCATGTGGGTTTGGGCAAACTCAATCCTCTTCGTTTTGTTAAGGTCACCCAGTACCGGCTTTGAGCGAGCCCGGCGTCGAGAATATCCCCTACTGTTGAGAGCCCTTTGGATGTATCTTTGACCAACGTTCCGTTCCCTAAATACATCTAGTGACAGATCCAGATAACTCATCCACCGAGCTCCATATGAAGACATCATAACGGTCACCAATTGATCTTTCTGTTGTCTTGAGAGTACAGGCGGGCGCCCAGTCCGAACACTTGGACTCTCACTGTGTCGGGAACAAGCATGTTGAACTTGGTGCTAGGATAGCCCTAGATCTTTGGCAATTTTTTCGATTTTTTTGTTCGTATGTTTTCGCAATGTTTTGACGCGAATACAGTCTTCGGATGAAATATAATTTCGACGGCGCTGCGATTATAAATTAGTGGTACTCATATTTTTTTGATCGAAGTTGGTGGTAGAATGTAATTATTTTTGCGTGGGGGGAAGATATGTGGGTATTCTGTGATGTGATGGTCAAAGTTGCGGGGAAGCAGTTTATTTATACTACTTAAGGTCCTAGGCATTCGCCCTAATGTCCACTTTGGGTCCAGGACCGGCGGAGCCGGCAAGGATCATGACCTCTGGCATGCCCTACTCGTTCACGCCCGTTATTTAAAAAGAAAATGAAAGAAATAACAGTAAGGGAAAGATAAGGAAAGACATAAATATCAGGGCTAGTCCAGCATTTCTCATGCCAAGTTTTCGCCCGCCGCTTTAAATTCTGGCATCCTATTATATATTCTCCTCGCGTCCAGCAGAGGATGAGTTAGACGATTGGTCATCGAAGCAACCTGTAGTCCGCACAAATTCGGTGAACTTCTTCAAGCAATTATGTCCGAGAAGTTGGCGTCTAAAGGTATCCATGTTCATACCGTTTCTAAGTTTCCGCATTTTATTTGCGTGTCTCCTACAGCGAATAAAGTGGATGGGAGATGTCTCCTGTCCACAGACACATTCAAGATTAGCATCTATGTGGTTTAAGCGACGGTGATATGCCGCAATGTCTCCATGTCCCATTCTGGCAGCAAGTAATTTATGTAACAGCTTCCCTGGTAGCGCTAGCTCAGGTGGCTTTTTCCGACGCATTTTAAGGTCCAAGTCTTGGTACCGAGCAGGACAAACCTTGAACCACCATTTATCCACTAGTTCTTGGCGTCGCTGTTGCATAAGTCGACGTAAATAGGATACAGATATAAAATGAGGTCGAGTATTTCTCTCAGGGAGATCTCGCAAAGCAATGCGGACTTCTGCACCCGCTTCTTCATTTCCTCCAATATTTGAGTGACCTGGCACCCATCTAAACTCTGCGTTTGTTGTCTTTGCTAGGTTATGAAATAAATAAGCTAGCCGGATATTGGATGATGAATTTCCAATTTGTAAAGCCATCACTACGGCCTGGTTATCGAGAAGTATAAATATCTTTTCGTTATTTTGTCTTGCTGACAAAGCAGCTCCAAGCGCCATAGTTGCACCAAAGATTTCTGCGTCATATACTTCTCCGCTATACAGTATTCCATGTCCTCTTTTTAAATGTATCTCCTCCACGCTGAAGAACATATCCCCAGGAGGAGCGTCCGGGACCCTCTGATGATTTGTCGGAATACGCACATATATCTGCGGGGAAGCAGTAGTATTGAACGATTGGATAATTGAGCTCTAGAGTTATTACCTCTTTTGTAATAGTCATCAATTTAAATAGGCCCCTGTCACGTAAATGCAATATCGCTGACTTAGGCCTGCAGTATTGTACCGTACAATCTCGCTGTAACAATGTGGGGCAAAACTTAACCAAGGCTCCCGATTAAAGGATTCAATTGAATCCTTTAATCGGGAGCCTTGGTTAAGTTTTGCCCCTTATTGTTACAGCGAGATTGTAAAGGGTCGCGGGGGTAATACTTTGCCCGCATAAAGTGAGCTCTGCCACTTTATGCGGGCAAAGTATCACTCCTGCGACCCTGTACTGTATGTCTGGGTAAATATTTGCAAAAAAAACCCCTGTAAATGACAGACGACTTCACTCAACCTTGACCCCCTGTAAATGACAGACGACTTCACTCAACCTTGACCCCCTGTAAATGTGGAGCGGACAACCAAACACCAAAGTGATTGAATCCTCATCGAACGTGTAGACCATCACATTTATCCATATCTAGGCTTAATAACTTCAATACAAATACACGTACATGTAAATTATCGTTCGGTCATCTCCATTCCCGTATGTCATCGTACGTCTCTACCCTAATACGGGCATCTAGCCCTTGTCAATGATAACCTCTTGTCAACTCGAAGAAGAAAAGAAATTCAGTGATTTATGCATCTCTCTTTTGAGATAGCAGCTTAGAAGTAGAACTTCTCTGCATTATCCTTTGGTGCTATGTGCTTTTACCAAAACGTTATTCCTGATCAGATTGGCCATGATCATGTGTGATATCTGACGGCATATAGGAAATAGTTGTAATATTGATAATGTTTCATACTAGTCGACGGATGACATGATGACTCAACCTGAACACCGGAATCCTCACAATTCGGACTGATAGGTCGAATGGTGAAGTGGTACATTGTCCGGGCTCTTCTCCCAAGTCGAGTCAGGGAAACTAAGACATTTGCCCAACTTAATACGGGAGAGTGCCGGTTAGCATCCAGCAGGTTCCTCACACTATTTTCCTCGTGGTAATAATGTATTCGCAAGATGATAAAAGCCAGTTCAAATAACCACAGGCATTTTTTCGCTTTTCTTTATGACTAAGAATTCGCAGAGAACGTGACCTGTCGGACAACGCTAACGTCCCTTAATCAACTCTCATTTTTTACTGGTCACGTGAATTATCATGTTGAAATAACTTATGTAATCAGATTTCGACTTAGTTAACTTATGACACAGTAAGATTTCTCAAAATCACGAATACAACAATAGAATGTTTCAAAAATTTATTCACAGAGATTGGAGCTAAATTTTTTCTTTAGGTTTGAAATGAATTGGGGTTTTATTTTAAAATATTTAACTGTAGTACATTGTTGCGGGATGCTTATTTTGATCCCATATTCTGGGCATGGTCCTTTGTCCTTTTCGCCATCTCACTTCAGCTAAAAACTGCAAATTTTTGGTGTCATTAGTTTTAAATACCTTGAGTAGCTTTTTAGTCCCGATTTCTTTCTGTTCCTTAAGAATATCAAAGTAGGCAGACGTAGACGATACGGCATCATCTGGATCATTATGAGATGTACTATCACCGGTATCGACAAGCTCATCTTCTTCATCCCGGGGCTCAGTATCACTCTCGATCTCTTTGTCGGGTCACGATCGCGTTTGCCTGATTTCTTTGATTTCTGAACGTTTGAAATATCTTGCAAACGGCAATAGTAATAATGATTACCTTCACTAGTTCTTGTAGTCCTTATCTGCCGGAATCTGTGGCCACCGGCTTCTCGAATAAGTCAAAATAGTGAGCCAATGGCCTGATCCAATGGGCAGAAGTCGCGATTATTATCGCCAGTGCTCTCAATGGTATCCCAAAGTTAACGGGTGAATTGTTAAGATCAAGCTCGTAGTTTACATCCAGTAATTTGGTTTGTTGCTGTAGAGGATCTTGCTAGAATATTTTCGAGAGCGACATGTAGGAGGGTAAAAACTTACAGGCTCACTCCAAGTCCTGATTTCAAATTAAAAGCTGTCCCATTGATTCAATGAAGATCGGGCATGTTTTTTAGAATGCTTAGAGCATGTCTTGGGTGTCTTGCCTTGTTTGTTTACCAAGAAATCGCTCACTGAACAGTAGCACATGCAGGCAGAGCAGAATATCTTTGGAGATTTCATGATAAATTGAAAAATTAAGCAAAGCAAGTCAAGTAGGTAGAAAGGAAGTTTGATATCAAAAAAGCGAGAAACGCGTGGGTTTCGTGTAGGTGGCAGAAGAGTTGGTTGCTCAGGAACCGTAGTACAAGACAATGATTATCACTACAATAGAAATCACATGATAATCCTTGATTATAAATCCAGTCAGGTGATCAGTAAAAAGTGTCATTTGGTTACGGTTCTGTGACAACGCTATCGTCATAGTGGTACCTGCAAAAGAAATCTGGGTGTGTGTGCTCCCAACGTCAACCTGGGTCATACTGCGAAAAATACACATCTTCCGTCATCATACGCGTCATAGCTCCGACCGCATACACTAGATCGATGTAAAAGCATTCGGGTGTAATCACGAGATGTAAGCACTTGTAACGGGCATCGACAGTAACGTAAGTGTCGACCTTTGACTGTCAGTCTCTACTAAATGTACCCATCTTACATTGAGTTCATGTACCTTGTAAAACTTTGGATACAAACTGCACAATTGATCACGCATTCATGGTTAGCGACAAATTGCGCCTACGTGTAGTGAAGCTGTGCTAAGGTCAATAGATATTGACCTACCATTCATGATAATCCATGCATGTCGTCTACTTCATGATAGTCAAAGATTGAGCCCTCGTGAGAAGGAATGCCTTATGAGTCTCATGTGAATCTTACTGGTGGATATAGACTAGCTATCTCTTGCCCGAAATGGTATATACGCCCAGGTGGTCCAAATTCTAAGTAGGAGAATGGCCCAAATGGTGCATCGTATACACCATTTAGTCCTTTCTCCTTCGATCCTGTGTTTGTGAGGCTTCGCTATACGTCTTCTCATCAGCCGAGGAATCGAGGACAAAGTCATTCCTCATTAACAGTTACTTGATGAATCATGATTTTTGCTACCTCAAGCAGTCTACTATACGTACAGTAAAACGATATAAAACACTCGCTCTTGATTCTGCGATTACTTTTACTAAAGACCGTGATAGTCTTGTCATTCAAAAAACTGTGTCTCGTTCTCGCAGAAGATGTCTTCTAAACAATCAGTAGGCCTTAGGAGGGTGAGCTTTTTTTGCACGGTAAGCATCAGCTTCGTCGTGCCGCCCATCTAATTACACCTGGAAAGGGTGATACAGTAGTTAAAGTTGCCCAAAATATTTGAAAAATAAATGGCAGCTCTGTCTCTGGCCAGATAGTCTAACGGAGCCTGGGAAGAGCGATGGTGAAGGTAGCTGTCTAAAGGAAACAGCTAATGTTAGTAGAAAAGTAAAAAAAGACATAGCGAGACTGCAACCGCGCATCATTCCTGGACAGTAGATAATTGAAATCGTGTGGTCTAATTGGATGATGCTAAATTTAACCGAATAGTCAGATAGTAGAATGGAGATAGGAGGAAGAGAAGAGACCGGATCTCTTAAGTTCGGCGGCGACAGTCCCATAGCTTGGAGTCACATACTTTGGGAGAGCAAGAGTATAATGTGTAGGAAAGATGGCAAATTAGACCGGCATCCATACAATCAGACTTTGAAAGAAAATTTCTTGGAACTGCTGGCAGCTTGTGACACAGCGACTGAATCCATAAACTCTTTATAGGATAATGATCCAGAGCCTTCCTCGAAGGCCCAAAAGTGGCAAGAAGATCATGCCATTACCATCCTGACTTGGCCTGCTTACTCTCCAGATTTCAATCCTGTCGCAAATTTTTGGTTCTACTTAAAGCGAAAGCTAAAAGGTAACCCCAGTCACCAATACAGAATCTGGAGCTGTCGGAAATAGTAATATGGCGATGGAGCAAAGTTCGCGGAGAAGAATGCCAGAATTGATCGAGGGCACGCCTGAGCAGATTAAATCAATGATTAACGCCAAAGGAGGGCACATAAAATAATAAAGCAACTGCCTTCAATCTTTCCGAAACATTACTTACGAAGCCTGACCAGTGACTGGGGAATTTCCGATCGCGATTTCTCCTTCATATTTTCGATTCAGATCGACGAAAATGTGGAATTAGGATTTTTTGTGTACATATTCTTCTTGTACATTAATATTAGTTGGGAACCGAACATTCAAAATATTGACCGTATTTTGTCAGTCACTTTACGTCAAGGCTTGTTTCCATCATCAATCAGGACATGTCATATTGGAAAAAACTTTGGTATTCCAGTCAAGGCTTAAAACAGCCAACTATCATGACTAGGCAGATGCCAAACACCAATAGAATCCCTAGCGATGATAAAGTATGACATTGAATAGCTTTGCTGGAGATAATTAGTCAATATCGATCACTTGACTCGACTAACCTCCGAAAGCAAGATTCCTCGAGGGCCTTGAGGCATAATCAGGGGATCTGGAGCCGAAAAAGTACGAAGAAAAAAATAAAATCTCTTAATGCGGAATAGACTAAACTTTTAGGGCAAAGATGAGGTTTGTGAAATGGTCGAGACCCTGATGATTGCTTTTGGGTGAAGTTTTGGCAGGATTTGAGCTTTGTAACGTTTGCAGCGGAAATAGACAGAATGCAAGGTCATGTCCCAAGATAAGAATTGACGGTATTCTCAGTGATTCCGGGACTTTGTATATCAGTGAATGTTTTGGCGGATTCTAAATGGTTTATGGTTCCGAGGCCCGGGGAGGTTTTAGGTTTGCTGGTAGGGCATGATGCACGGGCATACCAGGTGACCACCGTTGCAGTAACCAGTGATCTCTAAGATAGCAGAGGTCATAATACACTTAATTGTAACTAATCTTTTAAACTCTATGAAGAAATTCATCTTGCGACTTCAACGTACCATTGTACAACGTCGGATTGTTTGAAAAAGTGATCGATTAGTCGGATTTTATTTTCTGCACTCCCCTCACAGTGTGAAAGGACAGGGTATGTGTTGTATCTCAACTGAAAGACTAACATATCAGCTCGTAAATTCTCTAATATTAAAAAACAGTGAAAATCCAAGTCGCAGGTCTTAATTGACAGATCCGCGAAAATCTTGTGCCAGTAGTCTGTGAAAAAGAATAATGTAATTTTTTGCATTCAAAGGTTGACTGCATCTATTGTTAGCAAAGGGATTTTATTTTTTTCTTGAGAAAATTAGGCAGTGATATCTAGAGCTAGAACAGATTAAAGATAGCAATAATGATAACTTATTAAGCCTATCCATCTCAGGTACAGCATTAATACATTATCCTTATCTGTATCCCTAGCTCTAGCTCTAGCTCTAGTGCTGGCGGTGGCGGTGGCGGTCTTCATATCAGAATAATTCTAAATCTTTAGGATCACAACATAAGTCTTGATTATGAAAATCCTAAACTAGAACATTTCTAGCGGCGTTTCAGAACAGTTCTTTAAGCAATGGTGAAGATTGCTGTAAACAGTGTCTGACACACGACGGCAAATTTCTATATACCTACTCTTTTTTATCAGACATTTTGGCGGCGGATACTGCTGACAGTGACTCGGTCCGTTGCGATGTCAGTGTGATCCTCTCGAAGTTACAACAGCTTCTGGTTGTCGTTGATTTCGGAGTGGCTGTGAACATTTCAGATCCAATTGAGACGTCCCTTATTTCTCCAACCGATTTGCCATAAAAAGATACAGTGAACACAGGCACTGTATGTTGTAGCCTAGACATCTGGAGGGTTATCGATGGAAGTCTCAGTACCCGAGTGCACCGTTGCCGATTCTTCATGACGCTTGCTGTCATGTATACCTTCATGCAGGTTGCTACGAATAGAGAGAGTGGCGTTTGGGGGTCCCTGTGCAGCCTTCCGTCATTCCTTGTTTTCGATATTTCTAATCTGTTCTCCTCTGGGACCGAGACGGATGTAAAATGTGTCGGTCGGCCGGTCGCTCGCTCTTAATGATATTCGATCCACGAAGCCGAGACAATCATACTACCGCTGGCACGATCAGTGCTGGCTAATTTTTCTTCTGATATAACATTGAAGACTCACATGCGCCAAATTAAGTTACATTTTTATGTCATAAACAGCCCAAGGAAAAATAATTATATGTTCTAAACAATGAAAACTACTTATCCCTTGAAAACCTTTTCTTCCGAGGTCCTTGTTGTCACAAGAGCTTTAGTTTCCATGGAGAGTTTTCTCCAACCCTGACCCTAGAATAATATTTCTTTCTCTCTGCTTCCTCCCCTTCTGACTTGTACTTGGAACAGTCACCATTCTAATCGGTAGCTACATGGAACCTGTAAGCCGGATACAAGCCACATCATGACTCTCTGAACCTAATGCATATTCTGGTGGTACTCTGAGTTTCTAGTCTTTGGTCAGTCTAAGCCGCGTTTTGACCCTTTTCGCGGGTTTGCTTTGATCATGGGAGCAAAGGACTTCAAGCCTAAAGCTCCGTCAGATTGCCTACTGGAACGATCGACAGGGCGTGGCACACAGATCAGCGTAATCATACATGAGACCAGTAAAGGAACGACAGTTTTTCTAATTATCGTGCTATTGTGAGCCTAGAGCGGACAATTTGGATTGAAACGAATGCCTGAAAAAGCAGTTGATCGTCGCAGGCTGCTCGTGGACGACAGTGAAGATAATACAATTGGTCGGGTTTTGTGTGGCCTAGACGTGCTTACGGTGTTTTTAGCGAGGTGTACCCTCACGTAAGGCTAATTAATAAGAAAATCATAATCAATATTTTACTTATTCTATATTTGTGATATCTGAATACTGCACAAAATTAATGATGATTTTCACATTCATTAGCCTTGCATGAAGGTACTTGGCTGACAAAATACTCGAGCGAAAAGCTCCCGGCGTTAGGGGTAACGAGGTGATGTAGGTGTAGATAAACTTAGGCTGCGAGTAAACGTGTAAAGTCACAGTTATCATAACCTACGAGCACTTGCACTTTTACCGGCATGGTCTTTATTGCGGGTGAAGAATCTGACTGTAATTAAAGATATGTTCGCGCCAAAATTTCCGGCTCTACAACCGTTGTCGTTACGATGATACAATGTGTCAGATCATCAGTTTTAGACATTCTTGCCGGCGCATATATTTTAAATTGTTCATGGTCTATGGAGGATATTTATAAAAAGATAAACTAAAATACAGTCGTCCCTCTCTAACTCGATAGCGGGTCCCGGGATAAGTGTTGAAAATATTCATTGTAACTTGGACTTTTATATTTGCAACATTTACCCTCACAGGTAATTTTGGGTGCAGGGGTAAGTATTGCAAATGTAAATGGTTGAATCCCAATGAATATTTTCAGCACTTATACCGGGACCCACTATCGAGTTAGAGAGGGACGACTGTACATGTATTTGTTGTCATTGCATAAATTTCAACCGCTTTCACGGCTGTAATTGTCTCAGAAGTATTCCGAAATAATTGGGTGAGAAACGGCACTAGTATGAGAAGTGTTAACTGTACTGGTTGGTTTAAGGGAGGTAGCTAAACAAAAGAAAAGTTGAGTAATTGACGTTCATTGCAGAAGATGCATCATCTGAAGTAGCTTACATCAAAGTTTAGTCCAAAATATTAGGGATTCTGACTTTGCTCCCCGAAGGCCTTCCCCAGAGCCCCATAGACTAACCAACTTAGGAAAGATTTTAGGTAAATTAGTAGTAAAGTCCGGGATCCATGCTGATGTGCGTCGATCATAATTATCAATAGACAAAATAGATACAATTTGTTCATACATAAATAAAGTGACAGCATCGATTCCTTCATAAAGCGTGATCGTCATTAGTAAGGTGACTCGTCTCAAGGTTTTATTTGGCCAGGACGTATAAAGTATCTAGACGCAGATTTCTTCTTCTTCTTCTTTTTTCAGGCAACATCCTGAACTTTCTTTCTCTTTAACAGTCCTTCATCAACAAGACCAATACCATTACTTCTCTTTGTTCAGTTTGTTCGTTACGAACAACTGTTTAACTACCTTACACCCTTTCTTTTAATAAGCTTTAAAATTCTCCTTCAATTGTATCAAGATGTCGGGTAGCACGTTTGATGGAATCAACCTCTCAATTCTTGGTGTTGCCAATGAGTATCCACCATTCTCCCATGATCCAACAGTCCTGGATAAACTATGTGAACTGTACTACCCTCAGAACTCTGCGTAAGTCCCAGTTCCGGAATACCAAAAGCCCTATTAATGAGTCTTTAGCATGGAGAAAGTACGTATGGTCAACAGATACACTGGCATCGACTCAAGGTCGGCTATATGTCCAATCGATTACCCTCTTGCCAATATGGACCGCGCACCAAACATTACTGAACTATGCGACGTATTTTTGGATAAAGGGGTGGCGTTAGCCGTAGCTGCAAGCCGAAAAGCTCTAGAGGAAGCTCAAATTTCACCTTCTGAAGTTACTCACATTGTATCGACAACTTGCACTAATAGTGCCAATCCCGGCTTCGACCATTACGTCATGAAAGAGCTGGGAATAACTCATCCTGTCGAAAAAGTCCTGATGCAAGGCATCGGCTGCAGTGGTGGGCTCGCAGCATTAAGAACTGGCGCTAACATGGCGCTTGGTCACACATATCGGGGTCGTCCAGCAAGAGTATTGGTAGTCGCGGTTGAAATTTGTAGTCTTTTAATTCGAAGTGAATTGGACAGTATTTACGAGACACAAGAGACGCGTATTGGTGTAACACTCTTCAGCGATTGTGCTGGTGCTCTATTGCTAAGCAACGGTCTCGGTCATCAAAGAGCAGAGCCAGTATATGAGTTACTTGGTTGGGATCACCGTGTTATCCCCGAAACTCACAGAGACTTACGATTTGATGCTCATCCCAATGGTATATATCACAAACAAATGGTAATGGCTCTGATTAACAGTTATGACAGGTTGGAAAGTTGTTTTATCTCCGGATGTTCCCAAACTTGCTTGCAAAATTGTGGGCCCTAGTTTCGAATCCCTAATGGCATCTCTCCCTAATTTACCGCCAAACTATAAAGAAGCAAAGGATTTTGATTGGGCACTCCACCCTGGAGGTTCCACAATTCTGACAGGAGTCGAAAAGATTCTGGGTCTCACTCCAGAGCATATGCGGTCAAGTTATGACACGTACATCAACCACGGAAATTCTTCATCAGCTACCATTTTCTCCGTTCTAACTCGTCTACGTGACAAAGACATGGATGAATGTGCACCAGGTGGAAAAGTAAAGGACTTTGTCGTTGGATGCGCATTTGGTCCTGGTGTCTCAATTGAAACTTGCATGTTGAAGCGTAATTTAAGCCACGTAAGACGCACCTCCATGGCTATCGGTAACATTACTCCGCCAGAAACAGAAAGTGAAGGCAGCCGAAGTGAAGGAGAAGAGATCGACAACGAAATTCAGGGTGTAGAAAGTGATGAAATCTCACAACCTTCAGTGGCAACATCTGAAGAACCCGGTCCATTGCCAGTAAAAGAGGAAGTCCTGCCACAATCCGAAGTGGTCTTAAGGGAAGAACCACATTTAACATTGGCGCAAGAAAATTCGAGTCTATTAAGCCCCACACAAATTGCTCAAGAAGCTCCTCTCCTCGGCGAAAAGCTTCGTGTCTGTGTCAGCGAGTATATGTTCTCTGGCCCGGAGACACCGATATCCCCGACCGTTACAAATATATTCCATGACGAACAAGATGACAGTTTAGCAAAAGCATTGAACGGTGTTGAATTGGATTAACCTTTTGTTCTTCTAAACGTCTAATTGAGCACTCTTTGTAAGTTTTGTAATTTTTCAATCATCATGGTGGAGGAAACTAGCCATTCGCTTCTGTATTCGGATAACCAAGTCGGCCCTGGAGTTATTTGTTATTTTTTTCAAAATTGGAGTTTTGCTTCACTGTGTTTTATGAGGCAGCACAGTAGCTATCTACATCGAATATCATTGCAAATGAAATTCACGAAGTTGTCGCTAAATAATAGTCATTTTACATGTGAACCCCACTCTGTTCATGCAAATTACAAAATGGCTCGGTACATGTGACATCAAGATTAGAACTTGTTCGTTGAAGACACCACTGGGAATATGACCTTTCGATAAGTAGATGTCATTAGTTGACATTTCGAGGAAACTAGCTTTTACAATTGAAGCAATATTCTGCCTGATGAGAAACGTGATCTGGTGCCCTAAATTAACAAGGCTCATTTCGTTTGGCGGTAGTAATTTTGCAAATTAACGAGGGAATAAAAATATGAACTTTCATACTCACATATCACGCACTACGGTTTGGGGAACCGAGGCTCCCTGGGGTCTCCTTTGATTATTCTTTTTGTCCTTAGTAGCATTCAATTTTTCATGGAATTAGGGACAAAAATAATCATAGAAAGGGATTACAGGGATTTTCTACTTGCCATACCGTAGCGTACCCAAGAGGCGATCAAACTATGACGCTTAACTCTAGAACATTTGAGGAATAAAGTGGACCTAGTTTACATGAAAGCACGCGTGAGACGAAACCACCGCTCCAACAACCACTCGTTACTATTTTCTAACACCCAGCTGCTCAATATGTCTTGACATCGTTCTCTCTTAACATATTGTCAGCTCAGGTCAATTTGATGGCTGCGCTCGGCAGCCGTTTTCATGTACAAATCCAAGACGAACTCTTGGCATCTACTCAAGTACTCAGCCACAGGACTCACGTACACCCAGTAGTCTCTTTAAAGCCGCTGGTTCGGTAGAACTAGCAATTAACTGTGCAGATTCAGACTAGAGGATCTCAGGTGGATCATTAACCACGACTAATTAGATCAATGATACAAGCTCCAGCGCTCATGACGGTGTCACAATTGTTAGAAAATGTTGTAAGCCCGACTCTGGAAACTATACGGATCATAGCTACACGGAGCCGAATAAATATCTTTTCTGCAGCAAGAGGTCTTGCGAGCCTAGCGTATGTCGATACAATTTATGTACTATACAGTTTCATGGATAGGCTTAATAGCTTTGACCTGTAGCGACGAATATACGCTTTCTTCTACACGGTATTGTGATTCAAATTCACGATCTTATTTGGTAGCTGATGACTGTGAGGGCGGCAAAATTTTAACCTTTTTCTATTGGGAGCTAACTAGTATATTGCACGAATTTTTGGTATGGTCTCTTGGAGGGAGACCCAGACTCAGGTTAAACTTCCAGGCTAGCAGTTCCTATAAATACGATAACGTGATCATAGGGGCCAAATGAGGCATGAGGCCAACTTTCTACTTAATTATCGGTTGTAAATACAGCGCGTAACGCTGTGATACGGAACCACAGAGTTATAATACAGAGAAACTGAAGAGAAACCGAAGAGAAACTGAAAGTCTTAATCAATAACTTCAAGATGACTGAAAAAGAACGAATAAAAATGAAGGCTCTCAGAAATAATCAAGGGTGCTTCATTGACATTTGAAGGAAAGCTGAGTATGATGAGAATCCTGAGAGATAATCAAGGGAGACTAGGGGCTCCGAAGGGTACCGTAGATGAATAGATGAATTCCAATTCCCAAGTTAACGAGAAGCAAAGCAAAAAGACAACCTACGTAGCTCTCGCATCTCTAAACGATTCCTGACGTCGAAGCAGATGCTCAGAGATTATCGTAGTTCAGCATCGTTGATGGAATCACGGCAAAGATTAGAAGCTAAGATGCCGAAGGTGTTTTGTATGATAATTCCGAAACAAACCACATCCCGAATTGATCAAACCTCCCGAGAATGGGATATGTTTGAGCAGCGAAACGAGCTATATCCGACAATTTGTGACTAGAATAAGAGATAATTCTTTCAGATTGACTGCTTATCTCCGAGGATCAGAAGTTTGATACGCGGCGACTCATGCTCCTTTTGATAAGATTTATTTTTCTGTAGCATTTAGAAAAGCTCGTCTCTACCCCGGCATTCAGTATGTAGGCCAACCTGCTAAACCAACCATATGAAAGAGATACGCTTCAGTCTTCTCATGATATAGGGTCTCTGTAACCATCTAGGCCCAGCATGTCTGATCGTCTAATATCCGGACGATGAATTATTACGAGAATTCGTGACTGACGAAACCGATGACATTCGAATAGACGCGATTTTTGATTAGCTTCGCTTCATCGAGCAGACACGATCTGATCCTTTCGAAATTCTATCTTTTGACTGCATGTACCTGTACATGCTTTATTGACAGTCGGATTCGGGGTTTCCTTATGATGACATATTAAGGTTTCGATTTAATAAATTTTATGCAAAATTTCTAGGTTGCATTCATTTCCACTAAGTTTCGTCAAGTGGTTCTCGAGTTCGCAACTTGGCTGTTGTCCTTCCTATTTGATTTTGATTTGAATTAATTTAACCCGATTAGACACCCATTGGGTCCATGCAGGTGACTACTAACTTTCATATGTACATAGGAGGAAACCTTTCGGTGAAAACCCCCTAACCTGCCGGATAAAGTTCTGTTATATGAAAAGTTTACCATTAGGAAGTGCGATCACACTGTTGTGTCCAGTGTAGATACCTTCTCGTCAAACAGCCCTCGCTTCCTTTTCTCTTCCCCTCTCTCCAACATCAACCTCTCCACTTCCCCGACCAGTCGAAATTGTTCAAACCATTCTTGATCTAGGGTCCACTGCGTGATTCTTGCCAGATCTTTTAGGTCGTTCATCACGGCTTCAAATGATCGAATTTTGGCTTTCCTCCACACCTCAGCCCTACCCTTGACTCTTAAAGGGCAGGCCATTACCGCATGTTTGACGTTTTCCGAAGGGTATCCACACGGGCATCTTGGACTGTCAACTCCAGGAACTTTTCTTCGGTACAGATAGGATTTGAGCCCGATGTGCTCGCTTCTTATCTGTATGGCGATGCTACTTTGGGCCTTTTTAAGGTTTCGGTGTAAGTTTGATGGAGTCCCCTTGAGACTCATCTTTTTCTGCCGGTTAAATTATCAGTGTAAAAGTTGGCTGCTCTCCAAACTTCGGGGCCTTCCTATTGATATTTGAAGTTTTATGGGCCTACTCAATCTCACAAGAAGTTTTTTAGGCCCAAAATTAGTGCGGAATCTAGTGTCAGGGCAAACTCCATTAAATTTGATCAACTTTATGAAGTGCTCGCTTTGTTGAGTTTCGGGTCGAACAGTACAATGGTACGATTATCAGGTTGCGGATCACATGCCGAGGCTGATCACACAAATTAAATTCCTCGTCTGAAATCGGTGCGTCCGGGCTCGAGCCCAGTCAATTCCAATCACCACATTCCGTTGCAGTAAAATCGTCATTCGTAATATATAGGTATAATTCATCATTGGACCAATTCGGTCTCTGTGCATTGCCCTGCGATGGACACTCTTCTGGGGTGCTATCTGCTAAAATAAATTTGAGTATGAGTGTATTCAACGTCAAACTGGGCCATTCTGTTAAAAATAGGCATCATTCGTAATCAGGCGCGTCACGGTCCCAAGCTACAACCCAAGACCTGATTTAGTACAAGTAATTAGTTTTAGAATTACTCTCATACATGGGTTCGGAATGTCAAAAGGGTATTCCCTGTCCATTGGGCTTTGTACAGGGTCTACCCCTAGTAATATCTACGGGCTAATTTACAGTAATTATCCATTCATCTGACATAACGCCTGTTCCTCATCCAGTCACCCAAAAAGAATATATCGCCAACGTCTAGTTTTACACCAGTCAAAAATCCGAGCGACTTACGCTGAATCGTTGTTAAAAGTGAGGCATGCTTTAAATGACCCTAACGCTATATATCGTACCAATTGTAGCGATAGATGAACAGCGAGGAAACATCTCCTGCGAGGCGTAGCTATTCGAGAAGAGCTTCAGCAGATGAGTGCCTTCAGGTCAATCTTAACTGGATTTGGAAAGATCTCAGCTAAATAACTCCAGGTAATTACTTTACACAATGCTGGCCACGAACGAGGCGAAATTGCATCTATCCTCGACTTGAGCTACAAACAAGTTATTCACATCATCAATAGAGGCACTACCTCTCCCAAAAGAAATCCGGGTGGAAAACGAAAACTGGATCAGGCCCAAGCTGATGAGCTAGAAAATTTTGTGCGACTCTCTCGAAGGAATCGCTAGATGACGTATATAGAGCTTACCATGGGGTTTAGTTGCTGGGGCGCTGGGGTTTATGCGATCAGAAGTGCGCTCAAAGATAGTGGTTACTCCAAGAGTTTGTCTCGAGCAAAGCCACCTATATCCGAGGTCAACATGATAAAAAGGTTAGAGTGGGCTCTAAATCATCGTCACTGGACCATTGACGATTGGAGTCAGATCCTTTGGAGCGACGAGACATGGGTAACAGATGGTAGACATCGAGATGCCTACATAACGAGAAAGGTTTGTAGCGCGTGTCATCAGCTAGGATTTAGATGGCTAATAATATACAGCCTGGTGACGAGCTTGAATACACCAGCCTCGTCGACAAGACTAGAAAGAGCACAGCCTGGATGTTCTGGGGGAGTTTTCACGGAACTCAGAAAGGGACCTGCTTATTCTGGGAAAAAAATTGGGGTTCAATAACAGGGCCGAGTTATTGCGAACACATTGTTCCCCATGTGGCTGACTACATGGAGGTGAATCCTGAATTGAAATTCATGCAAGATAATGCACCGCCACATAAAGCGGCCTTCACTCGGGAAAGTTTAAGGGTTAAAAATATTGAGCCCATAAACTGGCCTCCTTACTCCCCAGACCTCAACCCTATTGAGGCTGTGTGGAGCGAGATGAAGGATGATATTGAAAATCAATATCCTGAACTCGAGGATGGGCGGGAGCGGTCTTCGGCTGAGCTTCGCATTATCATACTGGAAGCATAGGATTCTATAAGTTATAACTCTTTGTAGTATCTTATCGGAAGCATGCTGGCGCGATGTTAGGCGGTGATTGTAGCTGGTGGGGGAGCTACGAGATATTGAAGATTTATTTTTACGGCTAGTCACTAGCTTTAACTTTAGTCGTATTTAGCGCGTAATCTGCTATAAAATTTACCAGATTAAGCTTAGCCTCATGAAAGCTCCAAGGTCCCCCCTTTTTACATTGGCGATTTCGAGTACACGTAAAACACACAAATTTTCGAGTATCCCTTCCATAGTGGACCTAGATAAATATTTTTTATAGAAATTTGTATGGTGAGACCCTGGTCAAAAAGTGGGTTTGACAATCAGCACCCATCAACGAGAGTATAGTCGAAGCCCTGCCACAACGAAGTACAGTAGAGCCCCTCTTAGCTAATAGTGGGTCCTGGTATAATTTCTGAAGAGATTCATAGAAATTTTACCGTTTATATTTGCAATACTTACCCATGCACGCAAAATGACCTGTAAGGGTAAGTGTTGCAAATATAAAAGTCCAAGTTACAATGAATCTTTTCAACATTTATACCGGGACCCACTATTAGCTAAGAGGGGTTCTACTGTACAAATTTTAAAGGTATTTTCGTAAATGTTTATAGATCAACTGCCAAGCCTTCCAGGTCAGGCCAGCGAAAGCATACAGGGTATCAGGGGTAAAAATTCTAAATTGCAGCCCTAAAGATTGTTGTCAGTGGGCATTTATTCTGTAGATTGAGCTGTCTTTAGAGCGGTAATGACACACAAAATTAACGCTAATTAGTACCAATCTTTAGTGCTGCAACTTAGACTTTTTACCCCTGATACCCTGTATATACCCTGTCTAGAACCACATTTTGAGTGGAACTTGGAAAACTTACCCCAGTGGCACAGTATGCAGCCTGAGGCTATGACGCAAAGGATTACGGAAGATATGTATGTGACGTAGTATGACTCTATTTGACGTTTGGAACACTCATTCTCAGATTTCATTTGCACATACCACTACGAGACTAACGCCTTACGGCATGTACCCTCTTCCGTGACTACCCACCATAGGTAAAAGCGAGAAGAACTCGTGGTTATCTGTGCATGCTTTCATCATTCTACGAATACAATATCACCGCGAGAGAAGTGGTGTGCGGGTCTTGCTGGATTCGAACCAGCTTTCTCCTGTCTCAAGTGGGGCATGTGTCCAAGCTACCCAGACTCTACTTGGGAGAACGGCCCGGACAGTGTACCACTGCACCATCCGACCCACCAAATCCTTTTGTACCAGGGTAGATGACCATGGGGGTCTGTCGCCTTTCCCCTATGGTGGGTATTCATGGAAGAGGGTACATGTCGTAAGGCATTATCCTCGTAGTGGCATCTGCAAATCAAATCTAGGTGTGAGTGCTCCAACCGTCAAACTGGGTCATTCTGCGAAAAATACATATCTTCGGAAATTATTCGCGTCATGGCTCCAGATCGCATACGCAAGATTGACTAAAAAAGATTCTGCATCCCCTTATTTACCATCATTCGACCTATATTTATGACGTAGAAAGAGCTGACCATCTGACTACAGAGGGGGACGAAGACGGCGTTTCTACCTGTACGTGGTGTCCCCTACGAACCTGGAGTTTATCTTCAGAGCCAATAGAAACACGCATTACTTGGTCACGGAGGAAAAGTCATCCAAACGAGTTTCCGGGGCGTACCCAGCTCCCGTTATGGTGTGATGGATCAGACTAAGTTGGCCCATTTTACCAAGATAAATTCTCACTGTTTACAGATATTCCGGCATTATACTGTCTCCCGAGGAAAGAGCACCGCTACCTGAGCGCTGGTGGTGTGGGTATAAGGAGGATATCTGGACTATGGGATATTAGGGAGATACAGATGGGGATACGCACCTCGTGTGGCTCTGGTGTCTAGGCCTCGCCTGGCTGGAGTTGCAGGTTTTTTGAGACTTTTTCCCGCGGACCGGTTCCCATGGCTGCTCTTTTTCAATTTTTTTTGAGCAGAAGGTTCCGTAGAAAAGGTGGTTGAAATCTACGGGTAATTACTGAGCAAAATGGCTACCCGTCACGGGTCAATGTATCGATGATCTTAGGTTCGAGGTAAAAGGGGATAGGAGCACTGTAAAAGGTGTGGCCTGGGTCAGAGAGGAGCCCTAGTGTTATAAAAGTCTTGGACTCTACATAGCACGAATAAACAAAACTACTACTATCTGACTACAAAGAGCCTCTCATAGCTAATAGTGGGTCCCGGTATAAATGTTGAAAATATTCATTGTAACTTGGACATTTATATTTGCAACTCTTACCCCTGCAGGTCATTTTGCACGCAGGGGTAAGTATTGCAAAAATAAACGGTAAAATACCTATGAATCTCTTCAGTAATTATACTGGGACCCACTATTAGCTATGAGAGGTTCTACTGTACTGCAGAAGTATTATTTAGCATACACAAAACGCATTTACAGGGATTTGACTGAATTTACCCCAGAATAAGAGTACAGTCGTCCCTCTCTAACTCGATAGTGGGTCCCGGTATAAGTGTTGAAAATATTCATTGAAATTCAACCATTTACATTTGCAATACTTACCCCTGCACCCAAAATGACCTGTGAGGGTAAATGTTGCAAATATAAAACTCCAAGTTCAAATGAATCTTTTCAACACTTATACCGGGACCCACTATCGAGTTAGAGAGGGACGACTATATTAGCCTTTTGGACATAATTCTACGTCAATAAACTCACTCATCAAATTGTTGTAGGTGTATTTATTAGAGCTAAGTTGAATCTAAGATCATTACCATATTATGTAGCTCCTCTCTCCTTGTGCCTTAAATCCAAGTTTATTGATACATTGTCCCATGACGGATAGCCATTTAGCTCAGTAATTACTCAAAGAATTCAATCACCTCTTTTATGGAACTTTCTGCTCAAAACAAAGATTTGAAAAAGAGCAGCCATGAAAACCGGTACGCGGGATCAAGTCTCAATAAACCTGCAACCCCAGCTAGGCGAGGCCTGGACACCAGTCATACAAGGTACGTCTCCCCATCTGTATCTTTCTAGTAACCCATTTTCCAAATATCCTCCTTACACCGATACCACCAGCGTTCAGGTAGCGGTGATCTTTCTTTAGGGGACAGTAATATGCCAGAATATCTGTAAATAGTGAGAGTTTATCTTAGTAACGGAGCTGGGTACGCCCCGGAAACTCATGTGGATGACTTTTTTTTTTCCGTGACCAAGTAATGCGTGTTTCTGTTGCCTCTGAAGATAAACTTCAGACTCGTAGGGGACACCATGTACTAAAAGAAATGCTGTCTTCATTCCCCTCGCTCCCCAAATTGAGTAGGCTTGTCATCACCAATTCTGATAGCTCGGGTATTCTATCGATTCTAATTGGTAAACAATAGCCTGCTATTGTTTTCATCACTCCTGAAATGCAAATATACTCCGTAGCCCTTGCTGATACGATTCCAACTCCCATGTAGTAATCTCATGTTACACCTTCACAACATCCTCGATATTTACTCCAAGGAGATGACCACTACATTTTGGTGTGACTAACTTTCGTCCTCCGTTCTCTTTTCACTTTGAAGTTTTGCGCAGTTCATCAATTTTAATTAAATCATTTTTGTGTTTGCGGCCTATGGCCGGGACGCGAATACTAGCCACAGACACGTACTTTTCGCAGAATGACTCAGGATGACGGTGGGAGCACTCACACCCAGATTTGATTTGCAGATACCCCGACAAGGATAACGCCTCGCGACATGCAACTTCTTCCGTGAATACCCACCACAGGTGGGAAGCGAAAAAAGCTCACGATCATCATAGAATGCTTTCGTCATCCTGTAATTACTTTATTACCGCGTGAGAAGTGGTATAAGGAGATGACTGGATACGAACCAGCTTTCTCTAGTTATAAGTGGGGCATACGTCCAAGCTATCCAGACTCGATTTGGCTGAAGACCCGAACGATGTACCGCTGCACTATCCGACCCGGGATGCAGAATCGCATTTACCGGTAATCAATGTAGGTCCTCATTAGTCTAACTCTCTAGTAGCAATATTCGGTGACTGGGAGCCGATATCCACGATATCGGTAAATATGGTTTCCAACGACGGTAGATCCCATTAAGTAGGGCCAGACCTCACTGCGGAATTATTAGCTCCACTGTAGGTTGTCATTCTTGCAAGTGAAGAGTCTAACAATGGTTAATCTTATCGCTCAAGAAATTAGGCTACAACTAGACATACCCACTACCACGACGTTATCACACCAAACCCAATCATCAATAAATGACAGCGCGATCGAACTTTGCAGAATATTAACGTTAAATTCGAGAACTTGATACGCGTAACCTACTTTCACATTCAAGAATGACTTTTGCCCTGTTCTCCTCGAAGCCAATTATTAAGTATTGGTAGACTAGTTTCATAGATTAGTGCACTTGATGCTAATATTAATTCTGTTGTCGGATGATTAGTTTCTCGAGTAATTGGATCAATACGAGTCAACCATGCATAGAGGTTGGAAATGAGATCACTAGTCAGGAAGCAGAGGATAATAAGGTCAATCTAGTCCTATTAGGCAAGTCCTTGAATTATCTGGTATGGCTATGCAGTGTTGTAGAGGATTTCATGTATATATATATAGGTTCAGCGTGTGAGAGATTTCCTCTGCACGCAACGTCTTCTGAATATAAATTCACCACATACCTTTCACATTTCTTCCTTGGGAAAACCGATTTATCTCAATTCCAAATCCTTACTTTTCTCCTTACGCTTCTTCCTCATTTTGTCTTTCCCTTGGGAAGACCACATCCATTATCTCACCTCACCTCAGATCTCGTTATCACATTTACCTCGTTCACCAGTGCTCCACGGAACGCCGATTACACTCTCTCTGAGAACCAGCGACTCAGCTTCCTAATAATGACATCAGCAAAACTTTAAAAAATATGGCCTAATCGCATCCAGAATCTTCTAAGCCCATCACCAAAAATACGAAGAGAAACCATTCTTTAACAGTGGTGAAAAAATCAGGATAAAACCAAAACTGTTTTAAATTTCTTCAGATGCAAGTATTACACGGGGCTGGTCTGAATCATACTAGTATTTCCTGCCAATTTGAAATTTCGTGGAGGCAACTTGGTAATACTGTTGGTGGTGCAAATTGGGCAGCCAATAACGTTCGAGGTTGAGATCGCTCTCTTCTAGCAGAAGATACCGAAAAAAATGAAGATTTTAAACTGTTGTCTCCCGCAAATCGCTAGATGATTAGTTTCGAGTTTGCAAACGAGAATCCGACCAGAAGTATGGGACTGAGATGGTAATCCAGAGGGGCTTTGAGGCACGATGGTAGAAGGGCCATCCAGGACTAAAGAAGCCTGCAGCCTTAGCGAAGATCTTTTTTAAAAAAATCATTCCTGTGTTTACAGCCTTTAGGTTATGGCACGAATGACACTGGTACGGTACATGGAGCGATGACTCAACTTGATGAGGGACACTCACACCCGAAGATCATTCGAAGATATAACTCGAAGTCAGGCGCTTTACACCCCTTTCCACCTTCAACCGTTTACATCTGTCGCAGAAACGCATTTCAGCCACCCACGGCAATCCCGTGTGCCTTCGTCACCGTCACATACATGGCTTGGCGAGAAACGTGGAATATGATGAAATTAGTGCTTCTAATTGAGATGGCTGAGGAAGATTGTGCAAGGTTGAATCCCCTAATCGCACACGCATTGACCTTAAGCCTAAAGTGTATTATGAGCATCAATACGCTAATCCTTATTAGCAAGATCACTCAATCACTGTTAGTTAGTTTTATTAGTAGTTAGCACTCTGTTCGAAGTGGGAGAAATAAACATCTCCAGACACTACGTTAACAGACTCTTACTTGTTCCAAGTTTACCCTACGATTGATAAGTGATCCTATCCAGTCTAACAACTGAACTTTAAATCTTCCATTCCAATAGGTTCTGAGCCTGGTGCTTAAAGCACAAATTCACTTAATTAAAATTTTGGAGACAGCGAAGCTAATCTTCCATTTGCAATAGAAGCCTCACGATGTCTGAACCCACTACTCAAGTCGAATCATTCTTCACGAACCTCTGCAAAGAGTACACTATTCGTAGTATGAATTTAACGACCATTACTTCCATAAATGGACAGGCGAATTACGATTCATGGGCTACAACCATGACTGCAATATAGCGCAGTATGGGACTGTATGAGTTGGTAGTCGAAGGGGTAAAACCCACGGCTAGTGCTGGTCTTGAGGAGCAGAAGTCGTACAAAGTGTTGTATAATCAGGCAGTAGCTGCTTACATTCATGTGGTCAACCCTGAAATCATCCAAAGTGTTCTCGATAAGGAAGACCCACACTTGATGTGGACGCACTTGGTTGCTCAATACAAAAGAGACACAGCGTACGCGCTAGTCTATCAAGTTGGCAACCTGTGTGAGCTAAAAACCTCTTTCAACACGTCGACCTCTCTAACTACCTTTGTTTAGTCTTTCGAGACTGAATGGTCTAAACTTCACAAGCTGGCCAGAGATTCTACGGATTCTTATCGGCACAAGTTTGCAAGTTTCCTTGAAGAAGATCGTGCCAAGCGCGATTTTCTACTTGGATTTTTGAGTCGCCACAAGAGAAATGTGGTTGAT
Source organism: Podosphaera xanthii (assembly GCA_028751805.1). NCBI lineage: Eukaryota > Fungi > Ascomycota > Leotiomycetes > Helotiales > Erysiphaceae > Podosphaera > Podosphaera xanthii. The sequence continues at coordinate 2,065,048 of JAPWIX010000013.1, read as the reverse complement.
AACTTGACTACAAAGAGCGATCTTACATTTGCTGAAATCAAGCAACGACTCATAGACCTCGACTATGAAGAGTCTACTGAAATAGCTTTTTTTACAGCTGTCAAAGGATTTAAAAAGCCTAGAACCATGAAACCAGCCATCTCTCAGAATAAGTCATGCAGTTTCTGTAAGAAGCACCATCCAACCCAAGCATCTGGCCATACGTGGTTTAAATGCCCCAAAATAAAGGAGAGAAATATACAAAAAGCTAAACAACTAATTGCCTCTACCAACGAAGCCCACATGACGTTAGTCGGGCCTATTGATGAAAAGGTCAGTCAAAAGCACTTTTATCTTGACACCGGTGCAACAGCTCACATGTGCCCATACCCAGAGAGATTCGAATGTATTTCTGACTGTTCTGGACTTGTAATGTTCAGTTCGGGTCAAAACATGAAAGTCTTGGGAAGGGGGACAGTGGTTTTATATTGTATGTTATCTGATAAAACTGTTTCTCAATTTAAGTTGAGCAATGTTTTGTACGTACCTGGGTTACAGCATCCTCTGTTTTCTTGGAGACAAGAAAGACATAAAGGGTATACGTTAGTTGATGATGAAAAAGGGATGAAGCTCACAAAACATCATAAAACGTACCTTGAAGCTACATTTAATGGACCACTTCCGCTGATTTCAGAATCTGCTCCAAAAGTTCAAGATTATGCATGCTTAACATATGACTTTTGGCATGATGCACTGTGTCATGCAGCTCCTTCTATATCCAACTCCCTAAAAATTATTTAGAACCCTAATGTGATACCTGAACATTCCGAAAGTTTTCATTGCGAAGCTTGTGCCTTGTCAAAATCAATTCACAACAAGCCTAGATCCGCAATCCGGAAAACCTATGAAAAAGGTGAATACTTACATTCTGACCTCAGTGGTCCATTTCCAGTATCATCTTTAGGAAATTCCCTCTACTACATCAGTTTCGTTGATGATGCTACCAGGTATACAATTGTTCAATTCTTAAAGTCAAAATCTGACGCTGCACAAGTTATTGTGAATATAATTGCAGAGATTGAAACACAATTTAACTATAAGGTTAAAGCATTACGAACTGACAACGGTGGTGAATACATAAATAAAAGCTTGAGTAGTTGCTTAACTCAAAAGGGAAGATGTCATGATTTAACACCCCCTTATAATCCTGAGTCTAATGGCGTCGCCGAAAGGTTAAATCGCTCCATCGGTGAAGGAATTCGCGCAATGCTTTTACCCATCACTGAAAAACGTTTGTGGGCCAAAGCAGTACAAGCTTTCACGTACACCAAAAACCGTTTATATCATACATCTGTTTGTGGGCAGACACCTTATGAAGCCTTCCATGGCGAAAAACCCACAATAGAACACCTACAGCCCTTTGGGTGAGAATGCTATATACACATACCCAAGGCTAAGCGTCCTTCGGGCAGTAAGCTTCTTCCACGAACGGTTAAAGGTTTGTTTGTAGGTTACACCAAAGTGCCCCACCACTATCGAATTTTTATTCCTGCAGCAAATCATGTTGTTGTCTCAACTGATGTTATATTTGCTCCATATGTTGCAAAACGTATCGAAAATATCATCAATGTGCCAACACCAAATGATAACACTTCAAAGAAAATTTCAGATAACCATCAAGTTGAAATAAACATAGTTTCTCAGCCAACTGATAAAACATGCCCACCAGACGAACACATCACAGCCCCTGAAACTGCTCCACAAGTCCAAATATCCAACAATCCTTCCAATGCCCAGTCACAAACCAGATCTAATCGCCTTGTCCGCCCTCGCGTGTTCGATGACACGATTACGGGGGAGTAGTGGAAAAGTTCTCGTGTGCATCCTTCAAATAGTCCGCTCGCACCAAATAATATGGTCAACAATAACAAATGCGAAAGGGCATTGATAAGTATCTTGGAAGTTCCAGAACCAAGAACCTATCAGGAAGCGGAACACTCAGCATATTTGTCTGAATGGAAAAAAGCTTTCGAAGATGAAATGTCATCTTTTCACGAAAACGATGTGTGGCAAGTTGTGCCGCGACCCGAAGGACGCAAAATCGTCAGTGGTAAATGGGTTTGTAAAGTCAAAGGCAATGCGCAAGGCGAGCTCGAAAGATTTAAGGCCAGATATGTTGCAAAAGGATACTCACAAATCCAAGGAATTGACTATAATGAAACCTTTGCACCTGTCGTTCGGCTCGAATCTCTAAGATTACTACTCGCTATATCTGCAAGTAAGGGGTGGAAACCTCATCAACTTGACATTAAAACCGCCTTTTTATATGGTATTCTGAATGAAGAAACTTACATGGAACTTCCTGATGGGTACAGGATAGATAACCATGTGGCACGCCTCAATAGGTGTATCTACGGACTAAAGCAATCGCCCCGAGAATGGTATTTCAGATTGGTAGAATATGTCCATCCGCACGGCTTTGCTTCTTCCCATTTTGACTCTTGTGTTTTACTCCACAACTCTGACAAATTAATAATTGCTATCTACGTGGATGATATAGTACTTTTTGGTGAACAAGGAAAAGTCATAGACGACACAATCAACCTTCTTAAGAAAGAATTTAAGGTTAATGATTTAGGTACGCTCAACTGGCTCCTTGGTATACAAATTAAGTACTCAGATGCAGGTATCATCTTGTCACAGAATGCATACATTAACAAAATCTGGAATCAATTCTCTATGCAAAACTGCAACCCGGTCTCTACGCCCATTGACTCTCACCAAAAGATCATTGCGGCGGCCAATGGAGAACCTAGGGCTAATGCACAACTGTATCAGCAGATTGTCGGATCATTGATGTATGTGGTATCTGGCACTCGCCCTGACCTAGCATACACCATCACGCTCCTCTCACAGTATAATACTGAACCCTCTGTTACTCATCTTAGTATGGCAAAACAAGTACTACGCTACCTTAAGGGTACAAGCGAACTCAAGCTAACCTACAAGATAAATTCACCTCTAATTTTAACTGGATACTGTGATGCATCTTACGGAAATTGTCTTGACACTCGTCGAAGCTTTGCTGGATATATATTTCACCTTGGCAACTCCACGTTCAGTTGGAGAGCACGCAAACAGCGAACTGTAGCCCATTCCATCTGTGAAGCGGAATATATGGCGTTGTCAACGGCTACTAGACAGTTCGTCTGGATTGTACGTGACTTGCATCAATTAGTTGACAAAGATATCCCAAAAGCATTGATGACCGACAGCCAAACTGCTGTTGATGTTGCTCACAATCCAAGGCTTAACGATGCAACAAAACACATCAATATAGCCTATCACTTTACAAGAGAAAAAGTAGCAGACGGATCTTTAACTTTACTACATTGTCCATCTGAAGAGAATCTTGCAGACATATGTACGAAAGCATTACCAAAGCCAAGGTTAAGTCACTTGTGCACCAGTATATTTGGTCCAAAGTGAGGCGGGATGATGAAATTAGTGCTTCTAATTGAGATGGCTGAGGAAGATTGTGCAAGGTTGAATCCCCTAATCGCACACTCATTGACCTTAAGCCTAAAGTGTATTGTGAGCATCAATACGCTAATCCTTATTAGCAAGATCACTCAATCACTGTTAGTTAGTTTTATTAGTAGATAGCACTCTGTTCGAAGTGGGAGAAATAAACATCTCCAGACACTACGTTAACAGACTCTTACTTGTTCCAAGTTTACCCTACGATTGATAAGTGATCCTATCCAGTCTAATAACTGAACTTTAAATCTTCCATTCCAATACAGATGCTGTGGATACAACAAATGGGTCAACTGAGGGCCCGTCCGGAAGCTCGTCGTATTCCAGAGTTTTGCCCTGTACGTACAATATTTGGCTGGGGCCAGGGTCATCTAAGTCTAGGTGTAGGGGATATGGAGAGAGAGTAGAAGACCTCTCAGCCTGTAGCTCCCACATTGGCGGAAGCGCCGATTGCAAGGCGCGGTTTTTCCTTGCAAGAGGCTTGACAATGGTGGGTGATTTGTGCTTCGACTTTAGAAAGGTGAAAGAGGACGATTTGTTTACTGTGGTAGGATTCCTAGCTGGAGCCGGAGTGAATTAAAATAGAAGGTGTAGAGCGGCAAGAATGAAATTCTCGTGCTGCATACACAAGAATGATTCAAAAAAACGATAGCAGGCAGGATATGTTAGAGTTGTGTGCCAACTGGATTAGCCGAGTGCGGAGGGGTTCATAATTTTGGAAAGTGTGACACGAGTCAATCAATTACTAGGTTGTAGCCTGTAGCTAGCCATCTACAATACCACATTGGTATTAGTAAGGATCTTTGGTACAATCCACCAAGGATGAAATCTGGCAGCGGGCAAGCTCGGAAGTAACTCGACGCACGCTAGAAGTCGAGGTCTCCGGAAACCTAGCATAAGGTTTCACTATGACTCAGTGTTCGATCAGGGAACTCAAGATAAATGAGAAGTACCTGGTTAGTAGTATTTGGTCAGGGAACTCAAGATGAATGAGATGTACCCGCTTAGTAATAGCGTAGTAAGGAAACTCAGAGCATAAGTACCGCTGAGATGTACTACTAACAATACAACACACTTTTTGACAGACAAACTATTCTCAAGCTCCAATATTATACTTGTGATTTATTACTCTAGAGATTGACTCATCTAATCGCTTGACTTCCACCCATTCATTTTAATACTATGCAGATGCCATTTTCATTATCAACAATGTTATCACTAGTTACTGCTCTTCTTTTTCTCATCTCCTCTTTTCTTCTCTTCAATTCTAGATGTTGCTTGAAGCATATCCTGTTTTTACATTTGTGTCGGCAGTTCTTGCAAGAAGCTTCTGGGTGCGGATTGCAGTTGGCTTAACCGGTTGCAGCGAATGCAATATTGGCAGGCTGTGCTCGGTTTCTTGCTGTCGCCCAGAGAGATGACATTGATGTTGGGAGGGAGGAGATTTTGTTTTCAAGGATAGTGATGCTCTTGTAGTTAGCCATGTTGCTACTTCCAGTGTTGGCACTTCTGAATTGATCTACAGTAGAGCGGCCCGGGCTCATAACCTGTTACAATATTTCAGTTATGTAAATTGAATATACATAAAATGACTAATTGAAGAAAAACGATTAAAGAAGATTCTACTGTTCTAGATTGAGAACTATGCTGTCTATATCAATACTATCCTTCGATGAGTAGATTAGATGATCTCATAACAAAAACCCAACTAAAACTGTAATTTTGGGAAGTCAGTTAGCATTAGCTTGTGAGAGCTGAATGATCACTTATCACAATCTCGCAGATTTGGAGAGATAAAAAAGGCTGTTGATTGTAAGCTGTAGAGTTGTTAATTACTCCAGCTTAGAAACAGGTCCCTATATATAATATCTAACTAAAGAAAAAGAAATCTGGTGATTTATATTGATATGGTTTAGCATATTTACCAACCTCATTACTTTGTAGAAAGGTTAGTGTCTACAGATCTTTGTGATTGCACACGACTATCACAGGATTAACACATCCAAAGTTGGGTGTAGTTAATTTCATGATGGCAATCATTTCAACAAAAACTGTCGGAATGTTAGTGGTAATCAGATAGAGTATTTGGAGTTTAAGGGCAGGAAACTGGGAATATGATTATATGATTGGGCAATCGGATCGCATGGCACAGACTGTATTAGTATATTTGGAGTTGGGGGAGAAAACTTGTAGAATAGAGAACCACAATCAGTTAGAATTCTACATCTTTGCATACCACCATCGATAACGCGTGTCGTGCACTTGAATTATCTTGATAACTCACCGCTGAGCCTAAGCCATTGAGAACTTCGACCATAAAGACTCTTTGATCACGCTTCGCAGCATCAGGTTCAGTACTTGTCCAATCGCCACCATACGAAGTTCAAGCAACCGATCCTTTGCACCCACTGTTCATACAGTTACTCTATAACAGTGGTTATCTAGACTAGCCTACCTTCCAATTTGGTTGACACCAATCCGGCGTAGTCAACCGACACTGATCAGTTTCGATCTCTCAATATCGATTTTTCAATTTCGATTTATCGAGTTTCGTATCGTTTCGTTTATCCAATACCGACTACGCATCAACAGATCAGCAAGGTTAAAGGAATAAATACAATTAAAGCATACTGATATCACCGAGATGGCTTCATCAAATGTTGCTGAAAGTTCCTCAAAAGTCGAATGGGACACAGCCAAGCCGTCCAGTACCAGTCAGTCGATAAGCTCCGACAATAATAAATTTTCCAAAGATGATCCTGTAGTTCCCGGAGATAGTGCCACGACAGAATACATTCAACGACATTACGATGGTTACATAAAGTACGACTTCAAAGGGGAGCAACTTTGGGAGGCGTTTGTTGACGATTTTGCTGAATTTTCGACCCCAGATCACTGGCTTTGAGGGGACAAGCTTACCACTAGGGCGTTCAGAGACATGCTTCGGTCTAGAGGTGTCTTCATCGTCAAAGAAAAGGGAGCCAACACAATCTCAAAGCGCCTGGCCGAGCTTGTAAATAGCAGCGACTTCCCTGACTGGGATAAAAACGACCGCGAATACCCACGAATCGCGCATCTTGTTGATGAGCTGACTCTTCCAAATATGCAACAATTAAGAATCAGCGAAGGTCAAGTCGAATCTTTAGGTACACCGAACTCTCAATTTTCCGGACAAGAAAAGGGGAAAGATCCAATACGACAAGAGCAGCTACGACAAGAACCGGAAACTTCAATGCCGTACTCATTTTCTGGTCAGCCAGTGCGACATAATAACGGCCAGAACAGGGAAAGAAATAAGTATTGGAGTGATAGCATCAACCAGCTTGACGGTCGACCCTCTCGTAATCAACCTTATTACGACAACAACCCGCCAGTCAGACATGCACGAGTGCAAATTCCATCACAACCATCAAACTTCCTCCAATTAGGCTCGTACGAGATCTGTCCGTATACCAAGGAAATTTCAATGCTGGAAAGAGGTTATCCTGACAAGCTAAAATACCGAGGTGATGGGGATACTTTTGACTACAAACTTCAGATCTTCCTGAGCCGATGTAAGCAAGCAGCAATTCCATTTGATGCGACATTGAACGCTTTCTCAGTGATGCTCGCGGACTTGCCACTGAATTTCTTCTACTCACACGTTGATAACACGCCGAATCCATCACTTGAATCCTATTGCTCGGCAATTAAAAACCACTTTGAGAATTTTGAGTATCGTCGAAATCAACAGGATGCTTGGCACGCACTCAAGCTTGAAGATATAATTAGCTTGCACCCTGGAAAAGCGCTCTCTCACTGTGTATCAACGTTGCTACAAAAGATTGACGAGATGAAATTCGGATTACCCTCAGGTCTGACCAATGATGAATTGATACACCACAAGATCCGAAGTGCTTGTGAAGACCACCCAGCGCTTACCAGTGTTTGTGATAGATCATCTGCGACCGTCAATGGCTTAGTAAGTGACTTACAAGCGTCAGCGATGAAGTATGACCGTCGGCAGTTGAAACAACAAAAGGCTGGAAATACTTTTATCACCGATCGTCAATACAATGTCAATCGAGATAAAGGAAAATGGACACAACAGCAAAGTAAAAAGACCCTGCCAAAGTTTCCCAAGGGATGTATTGTGTGCAAAAAGTTGTCATGCTGGTCTAAAAACCACCCAAAGCATGAAATCGATGAGGCCTTCAGAAATCTGAAAAATAATACTCCAGCATATGAAAAGGCATTCCATCAATACATTCTCGAGTGTGAGGAGAAACAATTAAATCCTGAAGCCTTTGAAAATAAAGATTTTGATGACGAATCCCCTGAACAATCTGAAGATGAAAAGTGCGACATCGACACAAGTATGAACTCAAGTCAACCGTTACCTGAACACCATTTTTCGGAAATTTTCTTTGCTACAGAAGCGAGCCTTGAAGGTCAAAAAGCAATTGAAACATTATACGATAGAAAGATAAGGCATTGCATGCTCGAAGCATTTCCCGCTGACCAAAAGCTTTGTAAAGAAGATAACGAATGTCTTCATGATGACCAACCCAACGATACCTGGCTCGTGTCACCCAGGTACGGGAACCATGCATTTTTAGGAATTATTGTAGATACCGGTGCAGCTGAACATTCGACCGGCGGATTTCAACAGTTTACAGCGCTTCAAAAATTACAAGATAGCTTAACACTCGATACATCATCTAATTTGACTTTCAGGTTCGGCAAAGGAACTGCTACATCCATGGGTGCAGCAATAATCGAAACTCCAATTGGCCCTGTTGTCTTCTACATCGTGGAACTCGATTTACCCTTTCTACTGAGTCTGAAAGATATGGATGCCCGTGGAGTCTACTTCAATAATCTCAAGAATCTCATATGTAAGGGTAATGATGAAAGTATCGGCCCGCACTCTATCGTACGCAAATTCGGCCACGCTTTCCTAGTTTGGGGGCCAACATTGTCGACATTTATAGCTGAAAGACTAACTGAATCCGAATTACGACAATTACACCGACGATTTGGCCACCCTTCAGTCGATCGCCTTTGTAATCTGCTTCAGAAATCCGGACATGACGTTCACAGAAAGACAATTGAAAATTTGACAAAATATTGCCTGTCATGTCAAAAACACGGCGCTTCACCTCAACGCTTCAAATTCAGCGTTAATGGCCCTGCTACTCAATTTAATCATTCTGTCTTAGTGGACATATTTTACATTGATTCTGAACCCGCCATTCACATTGTTGATGAGGCCACACGATTCCAAGCAGCTCAATGGCTCCCAAATATTTCCACACAAGCTGTTTGGAACTGCATTCGCCGGTGCTGGATTGATACTTACCTTGGTCCTCCAGACATCATCACCCACGATGCCGGTACTCAATTTACAAGTCGCGAATTCAACCAACTCGCTGCTTCATTGGGTATCTCTACAGAAAGTGTACCAGTGGAAGCACATAACTCAATTGGAATTGTAGAGCGCTATCATGGCCCACTCAGGCGTGCTTACCTGACAATCAAAGAAGAACTAGCAAGTGATACTAACGTGTCGAAACACATGATATTACAAATGGCAGTGAAGGCAGTCAACGACACTGCTGGCCCCGAAGGCCTCGTTCCAACACTTTTGGTATTTGGGGCTTATCCTCGTATGTCAATACTAGATCCTCCCGCTCCAGATATAATTACTCGCGCAAAAGCAGTACAGAAGGCTATGGAGGAAGTAACTAGACTAAGACTTAATCGTCAGGTCTCTCAAGCACTGAAACAGCGCAATGGTCCAAGAACGGATGCCGTCCGAAGCTTGCCCGTCAATGCTCAAGTATGGGTCAAACGAGAAAAAAATGGATGGACCGGACCTTGGACTTTACTACGCGTAGATGGTGAGTCATGCACTGTTCGTACTTCGTCAGGAGACACCAATTTCCGCACGACTGTGGTCAAACCATATTATCGTGATAATGGAGAGAATGACATACACGAAGGACAAAATTTACCAACTCCAGATCAGGTAGCTCAGGAAATAACCACCAGTGACGATGCAACTGTGGATGATATTTATTCAGACAAAAATTCGATGGAAATTGCTAACCCGCGTCGAAACCCTCCTCGTCACCGGAGATTGCCGGGAAGATATCAGGAGAATTTCATAAATACTTTTTCATTCTTCGTGGAAGATCTACTTAATACAGAAGTATTTTTGACAGAAAAAGAGATCCACCATTTGAAACTATCCAACCAATTACGGAAAGAGGGAAAAATCACGGCCCCTGGAAACCCCTTTGAACTAGCAAGACAACAAGAACTCGAAGGTTTAAAACAGCGACAGATCCTTCAGAATTGGCCGCGCGAACTAGCTACTGGGCGCATCTTTGGACTCAGATTTGTCGATGAAGTTAAAAATATCACCACTTCTCCGTACGAAAAATCACGTCTCGTAGTAAAAGCCTTTAATGATACCGACAAACAACGCATCTTAACACAGTCTCCAACGATTCAGCGTGTAAGCCAACGACTCATAACCTGTATCGGCGCTTCCCTTATTTTCAATGGTACCGAAAAGAACCCATCTAAGAAGATATACGATATGTACCTACGCGATGTAACTCAGGCCTACACTCAGTCAACAACCAAGCTCAATAGAAATATATTCGCCAAACCGCCAAAAGAATTAAATTTGCCAAAGAATAAAGTGTTGAAGATCAATGGCCCATTATACGGAGTACCAGAATCAGGGACGCAGTGGTATGGCACATACATGAAACACCATACTGAGAAGTTAAAAATGCGCCCATCGACTTACGACCCTTGCCTACTTCTTTCATCTCATCAAAATTCTTTTGGTTTACTCGGGTTACAGACTGATGACACCTTTTTCGTCTCTAACGGCAACTTTGCGAAAATGGAAGAAGAGCAGATTAAGATTGCCAATATAACGACAAAACCTCGCAAAATTCTTCGTGATGAAAAACAACTCGATTTTAACGGGGCGGTAATTGAACTGTGTCAATCATATATTGAAATGAGACCTAAAAAGCAGGGCGAACGTATAGAAATTATCGATCAAAGCAACAATGATTACAGTGCAAGATACCGCGAACAAAGAGCCCGCGGTGCTTACATCGCCAGTATTTGTCAACCGGAGGCGTCATTTGATTTATCAGTCGCAGCTCAATATCAAGAACCTTCAATTGAGAATGTAAAACAACTTAACAAACGTCTAAGCTGGCAAATCAAGAACAAAAATCGGGGCATAAAATTCATTGGCTTAGATCTCATGACTGCTAAGTTGTACATATTTGTAGACGGATCATTCGCAGGAAACAAAGACTTATTGTCACAAATCGGCTTCGTCACGGTCCTGGCTAACGAAATTAGCAACAATGGCAAAAGTTTTGTTATTAAAGGAAACATCTTGCACTGGACCAGTATTAAATGCAAACGAGTTACCCGGAGCGTCCTCGCATCCGAACTTTACGGAATGGTCAGCGGAATCGATATCGGCATTGCAGTTAAGACGACACTTGATAAGATCCTCGACAACTTAAGCTTGCCTAACGTACCTATAATAGCATGCACTGACTCCTACTCTTTGTACGACTGTTTAGTAAGATTGGGTACAACTTCTGAAAAACAATTGATGATTGATATCATGGCGCTTCGCGAATCTTACGAAGCAAGAGAAATCACAGAAGTAAGATGGATTGATGGTAGAGATAACCCTGCAGACGCGATGACGAAATTAAACCCAAATATTGCGCTTCAACAACTTGTTGACAACAATGAAATTCGAATAAGAATTGATGGCTGGGTTGACCGACACTAAAAAAAAAAAAAAAAAAAAAAATTGCCAGTGTCAGAATGTTAGTGGTAATCAGATGGAGTATTTGGAGTTTATGGGCAGGAAACTGGGAATATGATTATATGATTAGGCAATCGGATCGCATGGCACAGACTGTATTAGTATATTTGGAGTTGGGGGAGAAAACTTGTAGAATAGAGAACCACAATCAGTTAGAATTCTACATCTTTGCATACCACCATCGATAACGCGTGTCGTGCACTTGAATTATCTTGATAACTCACCGCTGAGCCTAAGCCATTGAGAACTTCGACCATAAAGACTCTTTGATCACGCTTCGCAGCATCAGGTTCAGTACTTGTCCAATCGCCACCATACGAAGTTCAAGCAACCGATCCTTTGCACCCACTGTTCATACAGTTACTCTATAACAGTGGTTATCTAGACTAGCCTACCTTCCAATTTGGTTGACACCAATCCGGCGTAGTCAACCGACAAAAACAAATCATGTTTTCTCCTGAAACAAAATATGACATTTGTGTAAACATTGTGTTTTTACCTGAAACACCAAGCCAAACTTCCAACCAAACGTAATGACATTAAACATAACAAAGAAATATATGTTAACTGTTTTAACAGCTAGGACTGATGATAAAAGTAATTGTGGTGACATTAATAGTATGATTACCGTAACATACAACTATGAGGTCATGCCCTTGTGTTGTAACCTTTGGTATATAGATCTCACTCTAGAGTAATACTTACCATGTGACTTGAAGCTATGGGAAGTGTTGTCAATACTAGAGGATAGATTGATTAGTCATCAGCCTAAAAGTAAATAGTAGAGCTGCATACACATCATGAATACATACATATTGTTAGACTCTGAGGGTCTTAGAAAAATTAACGTAAAATCAGTACATATTATTGAGAACTGTCTTGACCGAAGAAAATAATTTGTACAGATAGAAATTCTCCTCCAGCCAGTATCCAGATGACATCAGGATCAAGCCCATGTAAACCGTTCCATGCTGCTCCTGATACAAAACTCTTGCAAACATGTTTTCTAATCCAAAACGCCTAATCAAACATTGACCCTCAAACAAAACACTCCTTGTAAGCAAACACAACTAATCAGACAATATTAGCTCGACTACAGCTGAAACATCCAAACAATCCAGAGTTTGACATATATGTACCATTAATCAAACCACTTCAACCTTCTGTCTCTGCTCCTAGTAGTACCAAGGATTTATCTTGCTTTCCTCAATGGGTTATGCCCCCTCTGCGCTTCCGTATTTAACTACTCAGCATACAGACTTGATAGTGTATTTTATTTCTGCAACCATAATTTGATCTTTTGTATCCTTGTTGGATTTAGGCGAGATCGGAACATCTCCCGGGTCACTCGCTTGGAACGCCTCCCGACTTAGTTACCCGGATCAATATCCGCACCGTCTGCTCGGCATAAAAGCGACGTCATTCACTACGGCTAACTACCCGGTCCTTCCACCCGCTAACGTCCAGGCTTGGACCAATTGGATTATCACTGAGCCGATTATTTTACCTATATAACAATAATTAACAAATATTATTGTTAACCATTAGTGATCATTCCGGCATTCATCCGGAATCCTTCGAGATTTCTTTAAGCACGCGTCTACAGTCCTACGGGTAATCTTTTGATATTCATCCGGTTGGAGGTTGAGACTTTGGGGGTTATAGATGCGAAGCTGAATGTTGAGAATTGGCACTTGTAGATATGTATATATATATACTGGTATCTTGTTGATAAATAAATTACTTCTTTAGATTTGATATGCTTAATGAAATATATTTTTCCTAACTTCAACAATCCTCATTATAACAAATTACTTGGCTTGCCTAAATCTCATAATGTGTTGTACATATCGACATAAGGATTATGCAAGTCGAACCAGCTTGTGTACCGAGTCGTGCAGGACCGAGTCATAGTAACCGAGTCATAGTAACCGAGTCATAGTAACCGAGTCATAGTAACCGAGTCGTGGTAACTGAGTCTTATGGAGCTGGGCATCTATGCAATATACGGACAGTGGCACTTTGTTGTGCTAGCTCGGCTGAGGTGCTGGTATCAGTAATGATAATTGTGCTTGGATGAGATAGAAGTACATGGAACCTCATGGAAGTCAGCAGAAGCATTGACTCTGTTCTATAGAGAACACAAGTAGATGCTAGAAGATTCCAGAGGTCATGATCAGGAGTAATGGGACGGTGTGCAACTATAATTTTAATGTATATAAGACATATCTTTCTCTCATCATATTATTAGGCAGATTATCAGATCATTCATTATAATACGTATACAGTATTCATTCTATGTCTATTCTCATCATCAGTATACACCATCCTCTGTGTATACAGCCATCATGAGTATACACCATCCTCTGTGTATACTGCAACAGATTCAGTAGCCAACATCCTGTCCTCCGTAAGCTCATAATTATAACACACTTTTGTCTCAGTGTACGACAATAATTGTGTGGGATAATGGAATTAAAGGATTAGGATGTGAGCCACTCTATGTATATAAGTAGGACATATCACTTGCATAGAGCGACAAGTAAAAAACTATTATTATTACATACCCTACTCACTCTTACCCATTCATTCTTGTTCCATCCTCACCGCAAGGAAATCATAAGTAACAACTCACAAGTTAGAATCATTGCACTGCTTCCTAACTCATAACTGTAACATAATGTCCTCTTCAGCTTCTGCTACACCTCTCATCATACCTCCCTTGAATCTGCAACCTGGAGATATGGCGTCTCGTGACTCCTTGTACTTAGATCTTGATGGTTTAGCTTGGGCTTGATTTTGGTGAACAATCTCTTGAAATATTGAATACCTGGAACTCTGGGACACTGACAATAGCAGATAATGTCATGTAAGCTTTTGAAACAAATGACAAGTGTAGATGTGGATAACCTGACTTCTTGAATCCTGACTAGACTAGATGCGTAGAATAAATACAAGACTGAAAGCTGGAGTGTTGTAATTTTTAACAGACCTGCACCTGTTACCCTGGCCATACACTATCTCGTTTTTTGTTTCTATTATCTGTATCTTATTTTTAGCGCTTATTGCAAGATACGTTGGACGTTATGACATATGCATGGTCTTGTCTTTCTCAGCTAAACTTGGAGGTCTACTGATGATCAAAACATAGGCACACCTTCATAATATCGCCACATTGGGACACGGGCGCATATCTTGGTTATTTTCTAAATTCGTCCCACTAGGACTAACTTTTGTATATATCTAGTGTTCTTGTCCTTCAGAAATATTCAGTTCATTGCGTTTACTGAATATATCTGAAGGTCATATTAATACCCACTTCGAGTTAACCTCTCGAGCTTTATTTCTAAAGCTCTATTCACCTGCTTCTTTGTTTGGCTGTCATTCTTCATTTCTCTCCGCCTTTTTTCAGTATTCCCTCTCACGATCCATAGCCTCTCAACATGGAGAGCTTTCAACTAGAAGGCCTAACCACTATTTATACATGAGTCCACACTAGTACATTCCCTAGTACTGGTTACTAGAACCCCATTCCATCGAACGCCAGCAAATACTGTAGAACACCCAAAATACCGTCAATTGAAATGGAATTCCATAGAACTATGCAATGCCTGGAATTCAATCGTTGTTAATAACAATCAACAGGAAAAAACCAACAATAATAACAATATTAAGTAATTAGTGACTAACGGCAAAATAATTTATCAACATCATTGAAGCCATTGATGAAGATTGACAAAATGCATGAAAACTCACGCCAATTAATTAAAGACAATATGTGAATAAAATTTATGCAAAAGAACTAAATGAATTCAACCCGAAACGACTAGCTTCAGCGGGCCGTTCCGTAACATGGCGCTTCCTCCAAATTTGAGGCTTCAAGGGCTGTCCAACCTTAAAGTTTGGAAATCACTCTTATTGGCTACACTACGTGGTAATGGGCTTTATAACTACATTGTGCCTAGTACTACAGAAGGTGCAGGTCTGACGACTAAGGACAATGAATATGCGGCGTGGTCAAAGAGTAACGAATTGGTCAAACTTGTCCTTGCCACAAACATTGAAACCGACCTTATTCCATTGGTCATGGGAGAACTTACTGCCTCTACTGGCTTTATGAAATTATGCAATTTTCTTGAAGGAAATGGAATGGCAGCCTTGGGAAGTACTTCTGTCAACTTTCTTAACCTGACTAAAAACTTCTATAAGTTTCCCTCTGTCAGAGATTACATTCTATTGCACAAGGCTGTGGTTGAAAGGCTTGCCTCTTTAGGCCAGTTCTGGTCTGATAAGGTCTATGGTTTACTTTTCATTCATGCTGCAGCAATAATGTATCCGGAGTGGGCTACAAATCAACGTTACTTTTACCAAATTTCGTCAAAAGGAATTCCCACTCTAGATTCCGTGTAAATGACTCTGCAGACTGAATGCCGCTTAGCTGAAATTTTAGTTCCAACTTCAGCTGCTCTAATTGCTCAAGTCAATGCTTTGGGCTCTTCTAATAAAAAGCCCAAAAGAGACAAAAGGTCCTGTTGGTATAGCCACTCTATCTAAGATCACAGAACCTCACGCGCTTTGGCAAGATTTGTAATACGTAAGGTTTTGGTGGTTAATTATCATCTTCAATTGGTTACGCGTGCGTTTCTATAATACATGAATTTGTCAAGTTAGTAGTGAGAATGGGGATGTACAATCGGTGGATTGTGGTAGTCAGAGAGGAGAATATAGAAGATAAGATAGAGTATACAAAATTGTATGTTATCAAGAATAGATGATATAGATAATTACATGTGTATAGAATGTTTATGTGTGTGCGTGCCAAGGCCCGCTAGATGACTCAGCATTATTGACACTCCCCCTTGCTGAGATATCTAATTATATCCAAAGATTAAATAAAGTCCAGCTGTTTTGACTGTGCACTTAGACCTCATTAACTCTCGAGACGGCGGAGAAACCGCAGAGCCTACATCTGCATAGATTTGATATTTCTAAGAAGTTCAGCTCAGCATACGTATATGCCTCGATACAAGAGTATCCCTGGTGCTCGTCTAACAGTATCGTATTCACCGCCACATTCCCATAACTATTTCCGTGACGGCTAATTTTCGTATTTTCCGACACCCAGTGATTTTAAATGGCCTCCGAATTTGTGATGAGGAAGTTGCTTTGTTAATATGTCGGCAGGGTTTTCTGAACCAGCGATTTTCTCAATCTTTAGTCGGTCCTTCACGACCATGTCGTTTCGAACAAAGAAATATCGTGTCTCAATATGCTTTGCTTTGTTATGGAATTTACCAGAATCCTTGCAGAATTCCTTAGCTGCCTCGTTGTCGCACCAGAGGGTTGGTACGTATCGCTTCTGGTGTAAGTCTAGCCAAAGTTTCTCCATCCATACTGCCTCTTTTGCTCCTTCATTAGCAGCTATGATTTCTGCTTCCATACTGCTTAATGACGTGCTCTTCTGTTGTTGTGCAGCCCAGGATATTGCTCCTCCGTTGTAGACTACGGCGTAGCCTTGGAACAATTTCCAGTCATTTTCGGTAGCCCATGTAGCATCGGCGTATATATTGAAGGCGTTAAATGGAGGATGACTGGTACAGCTATTTTTATTGCTTACCGAGTAAGTAATACCATACTTACCAGTGCATTGAAGGTATCTTAGAAGGTGCTTTGCGTGATTTAAGAAGGAGATTCTAGGTTTTGCCATAAATCTTGCTAGTTATCCGACAGCGTATGCGATGTCGGGCCGTGTGCCGTTAGACAGATAGATAGTCGATCCTACAATTTGTCGATATAAAGCCGCGTTGTCGTCATTGAGTAATTCATCGTCTTCATAATCCTTGAGAACTAACCCAGGTATTAAGGGCGTTGCAACTCCATTACATCTGCTCATTCCAAGTCGCTCAAGTAACTTCTTCACATACATTTCTTGGTGGATAGTAAGACGGTGATTTGCTCGGTCTCTCTTCACTTGGAAACCTACAAACGTTTCAACAGGACCCAAGTTCTTACAGCTCCATCTGCTCATTATCTTGAGTTTCACGTTATTTATGAGTGCACGGCGCCCACAGACCAGCATATCATCAACAAACAAAAGGATGTAAATTCTTTCTCGATTCTCCCCCATTGGTGATGATATAAAAAGATTTGGGTCTGCTTCGCTTTGACCGAACCCTATTTCACGGAAAAACTGCTTCACTTCAAGGAACCACTCTCGAGGTGATTGCTTCAATCCATAGAGTGCCTTGTTAAGTTTAAGATAATGCTGATTTTCGACGCCACGAATCCAAGGTTTTAGCAGATGAAAGTATTCGGGGATCCTTAAGTAGTTCGGCTCCTTCAGCGTGGGGTTTAAGAAGGCGGTATCCACATCAAGGTGATCTAGCTCTAGGTTATTGACTGCTGCGTAGGAAAAAATTGCCCTTAAAGTTGCGTATCGAATCACAGTTGCGAAAGTCTCGAAATAGTCAATTCCATGTTGTTGCTCATATCCTTTGCCGACTATCCTTGACTTTCTTCTGGCAATTGAGCCATCGGCGTTGAATTTATTTCGTAAAACCCAACGTGAAGAAATCAACTTGCGTCCGCTGACAGAAGTGTAGTCGCCTTTGATGATTTCGAAAGTACCATTTTTCTCCAACGACCTTAGCTCATCAAGCAGGGAGGCTTCGCATGCTGTTTTGTCCTCGGAAATTGCCTGCTCCAAGGTTAGTGATTCAAATGGAACAGCAGGAGCACCTAAAGATGTCGATTGCTGATTTGGTTCTATGTGAACAGCATTTAATGCTTCAACGATGAGAGATACATTGTTCCCAAAACCTTTAATGCTTTTATTAGCTTTATTTAGTCCTGCTACTTTCCCTGAGCGCGTAACAATCTGCAAGTCAGCATTGGTTGAAGTATCTTGAGCTTTCTCGTCAGCTAATACTTGATTATTACTGTCTGATCTAAGCCTGCGGCTTTCTAGATCTGGACCTGAGTCTCCACTGACTCTATTATGATTTGATCTAAGTCTATGACTTTCTAGATCTGGGCCCGAGTCTCCACTAACTCTATTCTGGTTGAAAATCTGTCCCTGAGAGTTTGTCAACGTATCTTTAAGGAGTCTATTTGAAATTGGAAGTATTGTAAGTTTTTGGCTTTCACCTTGTTTAATCATGCCAGGAAAGACATGTTCTTTAA
Organism: Podosphaera xanthii; assembly: GCA_028751805.1. Taxonomy (NCBI): domain Eukaryota; kingdom Fungi; phylum Ascomycota; class Leotiomycetes; order Helotiales; family Erysiphaceae; genus Podosphaera; species Podosphaera xanthii. The sequence continues at coordinate 2,046,486 of JAPWIX010000013.1, read as the reverse complement.
ATTCACAGTCAGCACTGCGCTTCTCTGCTCCTGTTCTCCTATTTAGTAATATCCATATTGAATTACTTTGTAAGCTTTAGTCTCTTTGAAAACTAGTGGGAATGCTGCAAAGCCAAATACTCGCAGCTTATTTAATGTGACTGTTTTATCTGAAAATGCCGTGATGGGCGTAATATTAGAGCCGGGACGTGTATCTTCTGGACCGAATGGTAAGGCCGTAGTTGGGAGTCTGTTTCGGATGTGCATTGCATGCTCAATAGCATAGCACCAGTAATCTTTCCAGTCTAGTTGTGCATGAAATATCATTGACTTGGCTAATTGAACAAGGTATCCAATTGCTCGCTCTGCCACTCCATTTAGGGAATGCTTGTAGGGTGGCGATGGTTGTACTTCTACTCCAAGGGATTTGCACCAGTCTTTCCATGCTTGTCCGAACTCTCCTGTGCCGTTGTCTGCTGTAATAAATACTACCTTTTCTCCGGAACTTAGTTGTAAATGGGCTATTATTTCTTTACTCGCTGGTAGACATTCGGAGGTGCTCTTATTTTTGAGTAATCTAATCCAACCGCACCTTGACGCATCGTCAATGACTATTAAGAAATAGTTATATCCTCGAATTAATGTGGGAAGTTTTCCAGAGATATCAGTATGCAATCGGCGAGCTGGTTTTGATGTTTGATTTTCAGTTTTCTTCAAGAAGGTTTATTTCATTTTTCCAGCGAGACAGGCCTCACATGCGTTCTCCCCCTTACTGATAGCTTTTGGTCTGTGCGGTACTTCGGGGATTTTGGTTATCATCTTGTAGCTTGCATGTGCAAGCCTAAAGTGCCACAGTTCAGCGTCGTTCATTGGTATTCGTGACATTCCATCGAGAGGTGGAGGCAGTTCGGTAGTACTACCTGATTGGTGGGCAGACAGTGAATGTTGAGAGATGGTGTTTGATGAGGCATGCTTATCCATAAGCTGGAAGAGATTGTCGTGTAAAGGAGCTCTGAACAATACTGCCTGATTTCTCCTAGCTGTTGCAATGCAATCTTCGAAAGTGACGCTGATTTTGTCTTGATTAAGTGCCCCGACCGAAATTAATCTAATATCTTTAAAATCTGGGACATACCAGACATCTTTGAGGACTAGGTCTCCAATTTTGCAGATGCCGTACCCGTCAGATGGGCATGTATTTCCGTTGGCTGTTGACACATATTTGGGTGAAGGCCACCTTTTGAGACCCAAGAAGTCTGAGATTCTTCCGCTGAAGTGTCTTGTCGCTCCCGAGTCAATTTTCCAGCTCGATTTGTTTCGGCAGACAGATATTAATGCAGTTTCTACCACAACGTTCGCGTAATGTGCATTGTGTGGGAGCAGAAGATAGTCATCACGAGTATATTGGAGGTTATCTATAGCTACATTTGCATGTTCCCTGCTATTGTTTGATTTTTGCTTATGATATCTTTTCCTTGCTCTTTGGAACGCAGAGCAATCTTTTTGCCAATAACCTGGCTGAGAACAGAAAGTACACTTATCCCGACTATTACCATTACCATTAAATCGCCGATTTTCATTATCATTAGGTGTTTCCCTGTTCCGAAACGCGGAAGAATTCGTATATCCTCTACCCCGACGTCCTCCACGAGAATTGCCTCTGCCCTTAGTGATACCCCCTCGGCCCCTTAGGCGGTGGCCACCTCGACCTCTTCTTTCACAATCGTTGTCGTGATTTCGTCGATTATTTTCTGCGTCGGTAGCAGCGAGATTTGCAGCTGGTGTTGTGCCCGACAAGGACTCGGCCTCTCGTAAAATCTCTATTGCAGATGCCAATGGTAGCTTATTGTATGCTATGTGGAAACGGGCATTATGCCAGTTTATTTTATCTAGTGGGAGGCTTTGAATTGACCAAATTATTTTATCGAGGATTTCCGCTTCTGTGATTGGGCGGTCCGTTTGCTGAAGGGTACCTCGAAGCGCTATCAGCTCGGCAAAATATGTGTTGATCTTTGTAGTTTCGGGATCGAATTTCAAGTTGTAGAATTTAGCCCTATTAGCGGTGGCTAGAATTCCGTTTGAGTTTTGGTTTAACGTTGTGACCGCTTTCCAGAGGCCAGCAGCGTCGCAAGAATTTATAGCATCTCGAATTGTTTCTGTTCGAAAGAACGAGTTAATTGAGCCTGCGATAATAACGACGGCTCGCTCAGTCTTCATTTCCCAACAGCTATTATTCCCACTCGGCTCTTTATCAATGCCAGTGACAATTTTCCAAACCCCAGCAATCTCTAGGGCATCTTTAAGACTGGATTCAAAAGACGCAAAGTTGGTGCCATCATATATCTGGACATTGCCCCAGCTCGTCTTGTTGACACCATTTTCGATGTTTATGGTGCTTGAAGGGTTAGACATGTTTATTTTCGTTTTTTTTTTTTTTTTTTTTTTGGGTCGTTGATAGAATAATTATATTCCGGGCTATAACCTGTCAAGTTAGTAGTGAGAATGGGGATGTACAATCGGTGGATTGTGGTAGTCAGAGAGGAGAATATAGAAGATAAGATAGAGTATACAAAATTGTATGTTATCAAGAATAGATGATATAGATAATTACATGTGTATAGAATGTTTATGTGTGTGCGTGCCAAGGCCCGCTAGATGACTCAGCATTCTTGACAGAATTCGCTTACCAGTTTGTACACGTGACCTATATTCCAACAGGTCCAGAGATTTGTGTGATTGGTGTTCTGGGCATCATTCTTCTGATAGCTGTTTTCTGAAATACCCCGACAATCTTATTGATTTTGAAAAGAGACATCCCATATGGGACTATAAATAAAATCCATCTTTACATGCCGAATTCCGGCAGCGTTAATCTAGCTCTAACTCTGTGCACTGCACTTGATTTGATGCACAACTCGAAAATTATAACCCTTGTGAACATGTTGTAATAGGTGTATGATTCGGGTGTACATACATTTATTGGGAATAAGCTGCGCGTGATGTGAATGCTCACAGAGGTTGAGAAGACTAAGGATGGCAGTGTATGATTTTGTTTGAATAGAAGATGATTGATTATTATAGTCTACTACTTGGAGGAAAGCTCCCTACTTATAGTTCTACAGCAGACGCTAACTAGATAATGCTAACCCAATCTAGTAGAGCAAACAGACCAAACATATCTAGTCGCGTGACCTACTACATTTGAACTGTGCGCCATGACATCACTAGTGTCATGGCTATCCGACCTTCTAGGGTCATTGGCACAACAGAACAGCAGCCTTTTGGCTATCAGGTCAATTTTTATCATTTCTCAGCTCCTTCCCCACTGGCTAACTCAGATTCCGTTTTTGATCAACGCCTCAATCAATATAATGATGATATTTTTCATGTTAACATGGCCTTCAATTATAAAAATATTGCGCGTCAGTACAAACATCCTTTGGGCCAAGATGAAGTAACCAATATTGCTAGCTCATCTACTTCCCCATCAGTTGACTCTACTTTTGTGAATCTTTTGAGTCAGGCCACACGCAATATCTGGCTTCATGATGATGGAGCTTCTGTGTATATTACTAATAATATTAACGCTTTTTATCGCTTTCGTACTCTGAAGAATCATTCCCCAGTTATGACAGGTGGCGGCTTAGTACATCCTGTTGGCATCGGTTACATCAAACTGCGGCTTTTACGCTCAAACAACTCCATTCACGAGACTGTCATCGAAAACGTTCTCTACATTCCTGGTTTCCCCATTAACATATACTCTGGCTGTCGGTTGACTACGCTATAAGAGTAGCAACCAATTTATTTCTAGGCTAGCCAAAAAGATGCCACTGTTATACAGTAGCTGTATGAATAGTGGATGCAAGAGGTCAGATGCTTTGAACTTTGTAAAGTGACAATTGAACAAGTACTGGGCCTATTGTCACCGAGCGCAATCACAGATTCTTAATGGTCAAAGTTATATTTGAGTTTAGCTAAGCAGTGAGTTATTGAACAGCTCAAGTACACGAACACGTAATATCAGCAGTGGATTATAAAGGTAGAGCTATATATGATAAAAAATAATGACTAACTCCGTAAGTTTCAACGCGTAAGGAAATATATATATAAAATGTCACGTGATACGATGTTACGTAATTCAAAAACATCACCCCAACGCCAGTCCCTGGTCCGTGATATTATTCCAATTAATCCGACACTGGCTGGCTGTATGATCTGAAATATGGTTAGTATAAGCCTCGTGTGCTATATAATGTCAATGGCTCTGAATTTTGTCAGCTTCTACGGGGACCTAATTGCCTACATTTACGGCTTGCTTTCCCCCTCTATATTCTAAATCAGACTGACCGTGCAATGCTACCTTCAACTTCTCGCGCCCTAATTAGCTCACCACATATTTTTCCTGCTGCTAGTTACGAGGCTCCGGTCACTCTGGAACTGCTTCACCGCTGTTTAGGACACATCAGTTTTGAGTACGTTAAACAAACGGTAGAACAAACACATGGTCTTCCCTACAATTCACCGGCATCCCACTTAGAGCTCAATGTAACTCGGCTCTGTGAGCCCTGCGAATTTGGAAAGCCAAAGAAAACAATTTGTTGCCTTTCTAGAGATTGGGAAACTAACTGGGGAGAACGGTTTTATACGGACGTATTTTTTGTTAATCCGCCTGGGTATAACAAACATACAGCTGGCGCTACATTTACAGATGGCAATACTAACGGACGTTACAGTTTCACTTTCAAAGAAAAGAAGAATGCATTTGATACACTCATGTTAGAATACACATTGTCACGGGATGAGGCAGGTTTAAGGCGAGAGTTGAGTAAATATGGTTAAGTGTTTGATTACTAATCAAGGTAGAGTAAATATTGATAAGACGTGGCACAAATTTCTGGTCATGCGCAGCACAACCTATTTATACACAGATCTAGGAACTCGCATCATTGAAAGCCTGAATTCCCGAATTCCTTCCCCGGAGAATTCTGTAACCCAAAAGCAAACACAACACAACAGAACTCTGAAAACCTCAACAATGCTCAGACGATCTTATAAGGTCGAATAATATATTATAATAATAATATTAATTTAACAAAACAAAACATAACTTGTGAGCAAAAGGAAATTACACGGTGCTGATAGGGACCGTGACAGTAGCTCCCCCTTCTGAAGGCTGAGGTCTCATCAGCCCTAGAGTAGATCGCCAGCTGGATTATTGATGAAGTCGACTCGCGCAACTTCTGTGGCACTCTCCAGTTCCCTTGCTGTAGGCTTAACACGACGTGGGAACTTTTTGTGATAGGCTTCGAGAGATTTGGTGAGATTACTGCTGACAATATCTGATAAGGGTTGCCAGGAGGTTTTAAATTGGCTGGTGTACTTGATCCTGTATTCAAAACCACGATGCTTGAGACGCCTCGATCCCACAATAGCGTTGACTTCATAAAAATCTTCGCCGTAATGGTCAATTTCCGCAGGAAGGTTCAGATCATTAGTCTAGCCTAGAATCGAGTTGTTTGGGTCTGGACAAAGAAGACTAGTGTGAAATACAGGGTGAACAGATTTCAGATTGTCAGGCAGCTGTAACTGATAACTGTGACTGCTAACTACTTTAGTCACCGTGAACAGACCTAGATTTTCCCACTCCAACTTTTTACATGGTCTTTTAGTTCAAATATTTTTGGCTATAACAAACACTCAATCTCCGACTTTGTAAGCCGGGGGGATAGACCGATTCTGATTCGCATGCTTTTCGTAAAAGGCCTGAGAAACCTTCATGTTTTCGCGAAGGAACTCATTCAGATCGTTCATTTGCTCAACAAAACAATTGGAAAGATCTTGTTGCGCATTAAGATATTCAGATAAGCATGGTGGATTTTGGTCGCCGGGGGGGGGGGGTTTATTGCCGTCCTGGGATGTTGGGCCGAATTGGCAAAGAACAGGGTAACCTTCGTGGTTTCAGATTCTGAGTTATTCGAATTAAATTCTGCTGAGGGTAACCATTGTACCCAATCATCTTGCTAATAGTTACAATAAGCACGAAGGTAGCATTCCAAAATACCATTGAACCGTTCCGTTTGGCCATCAGTTTCAGGATGCCAAGCAGTGGACAACAATATTTTGGTATCCGTTTGCTCGCTAATTGCATTCCAGAATTTTGCAACAAATTGTGGCCCCCTGTCTGAGACAATTGATTCAGGGAATCCATGGTGTTTCCAGATGTGATGGTAAAACAGCTTGGCCATGCCGGCCGCATCAATAGTAGTATTTGTTGGAAACACAAACATTAGATGTTTTCAACACATTTGTTTGTTTCAGTTTGTGTTTGTTCCCAGCAAAGATTGGATGGCGCCTGTTGAAACTCGGCACCCGGAAGATGTTTTTCAGTACCATGTTTAAAGGGAAAATTATGTATGAACGGAGAATTATGTCTTCATTTCCTAGAATCTTGTAATTATAAGTACCGTGGTGTTTACCTTAGGAAAAATGTTAAGCGTTTAAATTATAACTTTACTGAACACATCTTTTGATATTCATTTTAACAGTATTACAGGGAATAAAGTATCGGGCCTTAGTAAGTCTACAGCAGAGAACCATGATGCAGTCATAGCCCTCTGATTCAGGTAATGGTCCGATAAAGTCCACAGAGAGGTCGCGCCAGCGGCGCTCAGGTACTGGAAGTTTTTTAAGTAATCCCTGGTATTTCAAACGAGACGGGGTAATTCGTTTACAAATATGACAATTGTTAGTATATTGCGTGATCGTTCGCAGCATACTAGGCCACCAATAGTCCCGAGTAAGTTCCGCAAATACTTTGTTGCAGCCATAATGTCCCCCACTAGGGCTGTCGTGACAATTCTTAATCAACATGAGCTTAAGTTCTGCCAGATCAGGAATGTATATAAGATTGTCAAAGTAAAAGCGCTCACCCCTGATACTATAGCGGGAGAGGTCAAGATGTTTTGAGCGGTATGGGCCAGGCCCTTTGAGGGTTCGGATATGATGTTGAAGCGCCGTGTCTTCCTGATAACCTTGAGTAATAAGGATCTCGATCATTTCTGAAATTGTCGGGGTATCGAGGCGCATGGAAGCTAGGTTAAGAGATGATCTCACACCTTGAACAATTTCTGGATCGAGGTTGTGGGGTTTGAGAACGATTTGACACTGCTGGCGGATACGCTCATCTTCTTGTCCCGACGGAAGATCTTCTGATCGGCGAGTAAGTGCGTCGGGTTTTGCTCCTAATTTTCCTGGGCGGTAGGAGATCACAAAATTAAATCTTGAGAGAAATTCTGACCACCATGTGTTGGAATTTGAGCCTGAAAGTTTCAAATATGGAACATCAAGATCGGATAAGTCATTTACATCTTGTTCGAATATCATGGTAATTATAGGGATGGTTGTCTTATGTCTGCGACGTTGTGTGTTCTGACTAGGTACTGAAGTTTCATGTATAGAATGAGTGGGCTTCTTGTTTTGTCTGTGATTATTATTGGAATCACTTTGAGATTTGTATACTCAGATATTGTACATCCTTTAGATACTAAAGAAGATCAAGTCAAAATATTAAGTTAAAATATTAGCATTGTCGAAGACCCAAAAGTTGTTGTGACAAACATTCCACGAGAAGTCCTTGCCTCCAGGAATTATATCCGCATCCTTATTAATCAACAGATTATGAGATCAAGTTAGTTATCTACTACTTGAGTTAAATATTTCCTACTTAACATTTACTTCAATACTTTATTCTACTCCCCTAACCCGACTTAACTATGTCAGCCGCCGAAATTCTCAAGTCCATGAGATGTGCGCCAAAGCTAGAGAAGTCGACCTATAATCCATGGAGTACCCATTTCTTTGACGCGTTATCGCTTTTCGAGATTGAAAGCTACGTCTTACAAGCTAAGTCACAGCTGGACGGTTCTAAAAAGAGTTCAAACCCTACGGCTGCTAGTTCAGAGGACTCAAAGTCCCCCAATGCTTCTACTATTGAGAAGCAAGATAGAAATATCCGAGTTGCGATGTCTCAGCTCGTCCCTGACATCGCCTTCCATCTTGTCGGTCCCACATTCACGGCTAAGCAATGCTGGGACAACCTACGACAGTTTTATTGCCCAAATCCGGACGAGGATATCGATGATTTAACTCAGGCCTTCTGGGGGCTCAATGTTGAGGAAGACGTCAATATCAATGAGTTTGTTCAAAAGATGGCCGTAATTCGAGGGCGAATTGTACTAATAGATAGGAACTCAGCGCCTTCAGATTCAAGCATAAAGAAGCGCATATTAAACCACTTCATCAAATGCTGTGGTGGGTTTTACATGTCAACGGTAATTACCCTCAAAGACCCTAAGATCTCGCTCGAAGCAACTGTCTCGGCTATCCGGGCTTCCCAAGCAACGTACCGAGAATTACATCCAACTTCAATGATTGCTCTAGTCAATCATAAGCCTGGAAATAATCCAACTCCGACTAAAGCACTTCCTAAAAGAAAGAATTGCGCTCACTGTGGTCGAATGGGACATTTACGTAAAGAATGTTTCATCTGGTTGGACACTCCCGATGGATCTAAATGGGGAGCTAAAAATCCAGAGAAAGCGAGAAAGATCAGGATGATGCAGGAAAAGGTCCAACAAAACGGGAGGAAAAGGGCGAAACAAGAGAAGAAAAAATCGAATACGGCAGCGACCAACGACAGTGTAGAAGACACTCAAGAGGGTATATGGATGATGGAGGAACATGCTTTGATTTCTGATGAGTCCAAACGAAATTTTGATATAGTGCTTGACACTGGCGCGACGAATCATATCTTTCATGACAAGAGTCTATTCCACTCCATGGCCACTACTAACAAGTCAGTCAATACTGCTTCAGGTCATTCCATTCCCGTTTCTGGAGTCGGTAACGTCAGATTCGAAATATATGACTACCGCAGCGGAAGATCAAGAAAGACCATCGAGATGAATAACGTTTGGTATGTCCCATCATGTACGAGGAATCTCGTGTCAGGAGTGCAACTCGTATCAAAGGGCTTTAACATATGCTCTTCGAATGGAGGAGTCAGCGTTCTTTCTCCTACTGGTGATGTAATTGCCACTGCCAGGCCAAAAGGAGGGTTGTTCTGTTTCAATACAACCCCTGGGGCTCACGCCATTCGATCTAAGAGCCTTTCAAACGCTTTGATTACCCAAGATGAGGTGAGATGTACGACTGAGTTACTTCACCATTGTTTTGCGCATGCTGGATCTCATCTTCTGGAGAAGATCAATGTTTCCGAAACCTCGATTCTGAAGCCCAAAATTTCACAAGAATTTCGCATCGACAAACAAGCACTGCAATCATGCGATACATGCAATTCGTGCAAACAAGTTGAGAAGATCAACCGTGGGCCTATCGGTGCGTCGCCCAAAGTCCTAGAGCTGATTCATTCTGATACCTGGGGACGGTGTCGCATTCCAGGGATATTTAACAGTCTCTACTTCGTCACTTTTACGGATAATTGTTCCCGTGAGAGTTCGGTCTATTTAATGAAGAATAAGTCCGACGTTCCTCATTACTTAAACTTGTAAAGGGAGAAAAAGGAGCTCTGCTCAGGTCAAAAGATTAAGGCTATGCGTTTTGACGGAGGTACAGAGTATAAGACAATCAACTTTAATGGAATTTCACAGCAAATTAGCGCTCCTTATACCCAGCATCAGAATGGAGTGGCTGAGAGAATGAACAGGTCATTAATAACCATGGCCAGATGCATGCTCTCCCATGCTCGCCTTCCCTTCCGATTTTGGGACGCAGCAGTTCTAACAGCTTGTTATTTGCGCAATAGACTCCCGAGCCTCAAGGGTATTTTAACGCCATTTGAGGTCATGAATGGCCGCATACCTAAGGTCTCTCATTTAAAGATCTTTGGCTGCATTTGCTATGCACTTATAGACACCAATGATCCACAGAGGTATAAACTCGGTCCAAATTCTCGCAAGGGTATTTTTGTTGGCTATTGTGAATCAACAAGACAATATCAGGTATACATTCTATCAAAGCCAGGTACTAACAAGGTGATTATATCATCAAATGTTAGGTTTATGGAAGGTTCTTTCTGGAATTGGAGCAAATCATCAAGTCAGACCCCCGTTGTGTCTTCTTTAAATTCCATCGGAAATCCTTTTTCAAGAGTTGGGGATGCGTTAGATAGAGAGAACGAAGATCGACCAGAAGAAGAGATCGGAGAATTGTCAGAAGGAGGACAGCTTAGGTCGGTAGATGGAGACGATGAGTTTAGCACGCCTGTTGAATAAGTTCAAAGTACGCCGGAAGAAGTCGAGAGCGTCTTGCCAGATACGGAAACTCTGGATGAGCCAGAGGATGTCGTAGTCCAACAAGATTCAGTCCCGGACGAGCCTATTCTGAGGAGGAGTGGTCGTACCCAAAAACCGATCGAGCCTAGATCAGCATGGCAACCGAGACCTCATGCATTGCACGTCAGAAAAGGTATAATTATCCCCAAAAATTTCTCCGACGCAATTACTGGTGCAGAAAGTATGAAGTGGCAAGCAGCTATTGACGACGAGCTTAATTCATTGAAATTAAAGAATGTCTTTGTACCAATAACTCATGTTCCTCACGGAAGAAGGACTGTCGGTTCCAGGTGGATCTTCACCATTAAGTCTGATGGTAGGTTCAAAGCTCGATTAGTTGCGCAAGGCTACAGTCAGGTATATGGTGTCGATTACTTCGACACTTACTCACCGACCCTACGGATGGATTCACTAAGGATACTCCTAGCTGTAGCTGCCTATCACGATTGGGAAGTCCATCAGATTGACGTTAAGACAGCTTACCTCGAAGGTGAATTGGAGGAGGAGGTTTTCATGAGAAGTCCTGAGGGAATGCCGGGTACTAAGTTTGTCAGGGTCAATAAGGCATTGTACGGATTGAAGCAATCTGGACGAGCATGGTATAAAAAGCTTGATGAAAAACTTACCTCACTAAAATTCAAAAGGTCAAGCAGTGATCAGTGTATTTATATACACCCAAGAATACAGCTCGTTATAGGCGTATATGTCGACGACCTTGTTATCTGCGGAAAGATTCTAAAACGAGTTGTGGAAATTAAACGACAACTTTTATCATTCTTCCCTATTAAGGATCTAGGTGAAATCGATGTAATTATTGGTTGGAAAATTACCCGAGAAAGAGCGACAAAAACACTAGAAATATCTCAAGCTCGCTACATATCTAATAAGATTAGGTCTTTCGGATTACAAGACGCCAAGGCATATACATCCCCACTAGAGGGTTACGATGGTATACTTCCAGGTCACGAAGAAGAGCCACTCGCTGACGAGTCAGCATATGCGAGTGCAATAGGAAGTTTGGGTTATGCGTCCAACGGTACGAAACCAGACATTTCATTTGCCGTATTGCAATTGGGCAGTTATTACGCTCGTCCAGTTGTCCGGCACTGAAACAGTACCTGCCGGGTTTTTAGGTACCTTAAAGGTACAGCTGATTATTCTATTAACTATAGTTTTGGGCCGATTTCAGCAGAACCGACACAAGAGGTCAGAGCCACAGTATATTCAGATTCAGATCTTGCTTCTGATGTCGTGACCCATCGTTCAGTTAGCGGGTATGTTGTTATGCTTGGTGGTGGTCCAGTTTGTTGGCAGTCAAGACAACAGAAATCAGTTTCTACATTGTCAGCCGAGGCGGAATATGTCGCTTTGTCTGAAGCAGCTAAGCAAGCTACTTGGGTTAATAGGTTACTCAACGAGCTCCATGTTGCTGATAAGCTGGTGGAAAATCAAGGCTTGTTGACCTTTAGCAATAATCAGAGCGCATTATCGATCGCAGGAGGTACAAACTCAGCAAAGACAAAATACATCGACATCGCATATCATTATGTCAGGGAATGTGTCGATAACAAAGTCATCAACGTCAAGTACGTTCCGACTGATGGGATGTTAGCCGATATACTGACCAAACCTCTAACCCGTCCGAAATCAAAGCCGATGTGCCAAAAACTTTTCCAAACCAAAGAGGCTTAACCAATCTAGCTGTTCAGGAGTGTTGGAATTTGAGCCTGAAAGTTTCAAATATTGAACATCAAGATCGGATAAGTCATTTACATCTTGTTCGAATATTATGGTAATTATAGGGATGGTTGTCTTATGTCTGCAACGTTGGGTGTTCTGACTAGGTACTGAAGTTTCATGTATAGAATGAGTGGGCTTCTTGTTTTGTCTGTGATTATTATTGGAATCACTTTGAGATTTGTATACTCAGATATTGTACATCCTTTAGATACTAAAGAAGATCAAGTCAAAATATTAAGTTAAAATATTAGCATTGTCGAAGACCCAAAAGTTGTTGTGACAAACATTCCACGAGAAGTCCTTGCCTCCAGGAATTATATCCGCATCCTTATTAATCAACACCGTGCTTGCCTTCTATTCAGTGTTTTGGTCGTCATGAAGTATTCTATATTCTTGTGGTCGGAAATGACAGATATGGGTTCAATTGTTCCTTGCAGTTCGGGACGCCAGTGTTCGAATGCTGTTACAACGGCCAGAAGTTCTTTGTCATAAATCTCGTAGTTGATTTGAGCCGGGCCTAGCCGTCCCGAGAAGTATGCAATCGGATGAGGTATATTGTTGTCGTCATACTGGGATAAAATGCCGCCATGGGCCTAATTGCTGGAATCGACCTCGACATAACATCGGCGTTCTGGGTCAAAATGATGGAGAATAGGAGCCCGAATAACAGAACTTTTTAGGGACAAGAAAGCATCATTACATTTTTGTGACCATAGCCAAGGGACCTCTTTTTTTGTCAGTTCAGTCAGTGGGAGGGCAATTTGGGAGAAGGATTTAATGAAGCGTCGGTAAAAATTTGCAAATCCTAGAAAGGCCTGGATATCCTTAATACAAGATGGAGTCTTCCAGGACTTGACGCATTCAATTTTCTGAGGATCCATTTCGATTCCCTTTCTTGAGATTATTAAGCCAAGATATTTGACTTCGGAGGCTTTGAATTTACACTTGTTGATGTCAAGTTGGAGTCCAGCTTCCCGGAGTTTCTCCAAAACAAGATTGACATGATGGCGGTGCTCCTCTTCTGATGTTCTGTATACTAATACGTCGTCTAGGTACGCCGTACAGAAATTGTCAAGGTTGTCGGGAGATCGGCTTTAGTTGGGAATAGAATAGCTATTCAAAAGACTCAAAATACAAAACGCGCGTAAGACAAAGTAGTTCATTCAATTAATTCTATTCTATCTATCTTTCCCTCCAACGCGTTGCTAATATACAGGGTTGCAATGGACGCACAATGTCACGTGGCAAACGTCCAGACACTGGCACTCTTTTCTTTTCCTCTTTCTCTCTGCGTCAAGATACGTCCAAAACTAATTAATCACCTTTCGACCAATCCCTCGACTCGTACCTTCAATTTGTTATTGTCAATTAGTTCCCTAAGAGCCTTGGTTGGTTTTGCTTTGGTCATAGCGTCTGCAGGGTTGTCGAGTCCGTTGATCCAGCGGATTTCAGAAAGTTCTCTTCTCTCGTATGACTCGCGAATAGCTATGATGTCTATCATAAGGCGTTTTTCTTTCGTAATTCCAAGTTTGACAAGATACTCGTACAATGAAAAAGAATCGGTGCAAATGATAGAAAGAATCTCTTGAATTTCGAGTTGGTTTGTAATTATATCCAAAGTAGTTCTCAGTGCAATTGCCAAGTCTACCCCGTGTACTATCGCGTATAATTCAGAAGCTAGAACTGCTCGTGTGACTCGTCTACATTTTATCGATGTCCAATGGATAAGGTTTCCTGAAATTAAAAATTGATTGGGCTCAGGATCAGATTCATTTGCTAGCAGAATTATGATTCCAATTTGGGAGCTCAAGTCTTTGTTGTTTGCGAACGAGGCATCAACAAAAACAAAGAATTTTGCAGATTCTAGGTTTATCTGAATGTAGCGTAAACCGCGATCGTGGTTGTTTATTTGCCACTGAAGACAATCATTGAGTTGGTCAATTTCTGTGGCCGTGGGATCTTGATGCTGGGCGGCAGCAGAGAGGCTATAAGAAGCCTCCGGTTGGCAAATAGAAGCGATATATGCTCCACGGGCTCTTTGTTTGCGATAATCATCTTTTGCCGTGAGAGAATTGTTATTGACAAGCTCGATAGCTTTGATTTGTCTTTTTTGTTGGATGCGAATATCAGTATCCTTAAAGGAGATCTTTGTTCCGTTGAAGACTATGGGCTTGTTTACAGATAGTGTTTCTATGGGCTTCGAGATAAATTTGGCATCAATTAGTTCCTTTTCTTCTCTACGGGCAAACTCTGGATCCACTAAACCAAGTGTGTCGTCTACTTGCTTTCCAATCATTCCAAAAGCTTCTTTTGTCGTAGATATTAACAGACAAGGGTTAAAAGTGGAAGGGCGCATGTGCAGTTTGTCTGTGTGATGCTTATAATAGGTGCTCCACCAGTGATTTCCAGATTCTGGGATTCCGTAAAGTGGCTTTAGCATTAAAAGAACCGAAGATGGTGGAAATAACTGAGAAATCTCTCGGGGTGGTTTTACGAGGATCCGTTGGTTAAGTGATGTTGAAGCCTGGACGTATGCTTGAGTTATATCCCTAAGAATAAGCGAGAATTTACGAGATTTAATGAGTCCAGGTGCAAGTGCCCTAATTAGTCTTTGACTACTACGCTGGATAGTAGGTGACTGTGTGAGAATGGAAGTTTTTCCTGTGTCATTATACACTTGAACGACTAGCCTTGATTTTTCGTATGGGGAGGTGTCACTAAATTTAACTGCGTCAACCATTCTCGCGTTAAAAACTCTTTTGTCAGGCGCCACTGAGTCCTGGGAGATTACTTCAAATATGCATTGTGAAATTAGGTCTTCGATCTCCTTTTTACGGGAAACTTCAAAGGGTTTACCAGGTGTTGTAATTTTTCCTTCTGAACGTAATCGGATAGAGAGGTCACGGTCGGAGATTTCTTTAGATGAAAGAAAATTTGAAGTTTGAAAGCTGGAAATGGCGACTTGATTGTCGATTGACATGATGAAATTTCCAAAATCTTTCGGTTTTCGGATCCTGGTGCCACGACGTGGTTCTGAGGTGTCTGCAACTTCGTTGTTTAATACTTTGTCATGTTTTGGAATAGGTGTCTCTAGAGCGGTTATAGGATCAGGCTCCTTTTCCATATCGTAATATGGTTTGACGGAGGTTGTCCTGAAAGTCGACGTATGGTCGCCGATTTGGACTATACAATTTTCACCATCAATTTGAAGTAATTTATGAGGGCCTGTCCACTTCTTTGATTCTCTCCAGACGAGGACTTGGCTGTTCAGAGGTAGGTCTTTAAGTGCTGAAATTTCTGGTCCGTTGCGCATCCTCAATGCACTCTGTACCTGGGCCTTAGCATGTATTTTGCGGACTTCCTTCGTGGCTGACTTAATGGCTGCGGCACGTTGGAAAATAGAAGGTGCTGGCGGGTCTGACTCAGTCATTCGGGGGTATGCGCCAAAGACGAGTAGTGTAGGAACGATACCATCTGGTCCCGCGATGTCGTTTACAGCTTTGACTGCCATTTGCAAGATGTGATATTTATTAATATTATTTTTACCTAAATCATTAGAAATAACTTCATATGCCCGTCGGAGTGGGGTATGGTATCTCTCCACAAGGCCAATACTGTGATGCGCCTCAGTAGGAACTGCTTTTGTTGATATTGACATAGCAATGGCGCTTTTTTTGAGATCCTTTCCAGTGAAGTTGGTCCCAGCATCATGTACAATAACGTCGGGAGGTCCAAGGTAAACATCGATCCAAAAATTGTGAAGGACATTCCAAGCTTCTTGGGCATCCATAGATTTGAGCCATCGTGCTGCTTGGAAGCTTGTTGCTTCGTCAACAACTTGGAGAACAGGCTTTTCGTCAATCCAAAGCACGTCGATGTAAACGCTGTGGTTGAATTCACGATCGTCAGAAAGATTGAATTTAAAGCGCCCTGGTGATTTGGAATACTTTTGGCAAGAATCGCAGAACTTTGTCAAGTGGTTGATCGCATTTCGATCGAAATCGTGGCCAGATCGGTTAAGGAGTTTTGCTAGTTTTTCGGAAGAGGGGTGTCCAAACCTACGGTGCAGTTGTCGAAGTTCCAACATTGTCAGATGGCAATGTATGATGCCATTTTCTCTCTCATAAGATTGCACAAGACTCTCTTCAATTCCCTCGAGTAGTAAAAATGGATGACCATACTTACGGATTACTGGGTATGTTTTCTTTCCGTTTGGTGTGTATTAAATTAAGATATCTTTTAAATTATTGTAATGAATGTTCATTTTGTCCATATCCGCAAGACAGAAGAGAAATGGTGTAACTGATTTTGTGACGTGAAAAGTAATAATACCAATGGGAGTGGTGATGTCGATTGTGCCAAGGGAAGAGGTTGATCCAATACCAAACGTAATTTTAGCTTCTTCAGTCCTCAATTTACTGATTTGAATGGAAGGCTGGAGGCGTTTGAGGGCAAGAAATTGTTCATAGCCAGTCGTTGAAATCTTGGCAGCGCCAGTATCGATAAGGATACCTTCGAATTTTAGAGAAGAGTAGCGAGAGTTGAGCGATGATTTTGATTTCAAGAGGAGGTGCATTGTTGATTTGTCTTTGAGAGATCTGATAACAGTATATCCGTTAATATCCCCTTGCATTGTTGTGAAGATTTCTGAAGATGAATCTGTTGATGCCAAATTTTGAGATTCAGAGAAGAAGTTGATTGCTCTGAAGAAGTCTTCGGAATCTTCACTGTCATCATCTTGGGTTACATGAAAATTTTCCAATTCGTCTGAAATAGAAGCGGTAGGATCCTCCCCTTCAAAGTCAACTAAAAATTGACGAATCTCAGGTGCTGTATATTTTCTGTGTTAGTTACAGGGGGTTCAGTAGTACTACTGTGGATGGTCAATCATATGTATATTTATCTCTCCTTCTACATTTCTACATTACAATATAAATATGAGCTCTACGGTCACGTGTATCGGCATTCGGTCACTACGGACATCAGAGCTCCGATCCTTATGGCTTATAGATCCCAACACTGGGAACTCTTTTCTTTCGAGTTAGACTACCTTATGTTCAGATGTCTCCTGCATTGCCACTGCCCTATTAACCCATCCTTCGATACGTATGGTAAGTTTGTTTGTACTAACCAAGGTCTCAAGAGATCTGTTTGGATTGGATTTAGTCATGGCGTCTGCGAGATTGTCATTGCTGTTGATCCAGCGAATTTCGGAGATCTCGCGACGCTCGTATGATTGTCTTAGGTGCATTATATCCACCATGAGACGCTTTTCACTTGTAGAGCCCAATTTTACAAGGCACTCATACAAGGAATACGAATCTGTACAGACTATGAGAGGGATTCTGGGCAAACAAAGCTTTTCGCTTATCATTTGTAACGTTGAGCAAATTGCGATTCCAATATCCACGCCTCCAACCATGGCCAAGATTTCAGATGCGAGACTACTTCTGGTTACACGTTTGCTCTTAGTTGAGCTCCAGTGGAGTAGATTTCCTTTAATTGTGAACTGATCCTCGTCAGGCTGCTCGTTTGCAATTGCGATAACAAACCCAATTTGCGGACTTAGATCTTTGTTGTTCGCAAATGAGCCGTCCACGAAAACGTAAAGTTTTGCTGTTGATAGGTCTAGAGGGACATAAGTGAGCCCACGACTCATATTATCTATTTGCCACTTGATCCGTTTATTAATAGCGGCCACTTCGTCTTTTCCAGGATTTTGAAATTGTGCTGCGATGGACATATCAAACGTGGCTTCTGGTTGACAGATGGATGCGATATATGCTGCCCGCGCTCTTTGTTCGATGTAACGCTGTGGTACATGTAGAGAATTTGGATCGACGAGTTGAAGTCTTTTTCCTTGCTCTTTTTGGCGTATGATAATATTATCTCCCTCTTGTGATAGAATACACCCGTTAAAAATAAGTGAATTTGTAGAAGTTAGCATAGATTTTGGTTTCGCCTTTAAATTTGCGTTTGCTAACTCAGTTTCCTCAAGAGTCGACCACTCTTCATCAGCGAGGATGAGGGTGTCATCCGTCTGCATGCCCACAATGGCAAATTTTTCATTCGAGTTAGTGATCAAAAGACACGGATCATAAGAAGAAGTTCTTAATTGGAGTTTCTCTTGGTGATGCCTGAAGTATGTAGAGAACCAGTGTAGGCCTGCTTCCGCAATTCCATACAATGGTTTGAGTAGTTTCATAATGGTACCTTTGGGGTACTTGCAGCTCATTTCCTTGGGTAGATAGGAGTAGATTGTTCTATTTAGCAACGATTGCGATTGGATGTACGCTTGGGTGATATCGCGAGTCCATAGATTTATATTTTTCTTTTTAATTGATGGAAATAGTGATAGAATGATGCGTTGACTTGATCGTTGAATTGTCGGAGATTGAGTGAGTATCATTTTCTTATCCTTGTCACTGTAACCTTGGATCACAAGACGAGACTTTTCATATGGGGAACTACTGGCTTTGCCTTTTATCTCCCGTACCATTCTGGCGTTAAATATTCTATGGTCTCCGTGTTTATTGATATCATAATCTTCGAATTTGAAAACACCAGTGGCAAGTAAACCTTCAATTTCTTTGTCATCTGCTTGCTGAAATGGCTCTCCTGGCGTGGTTATTTTCCCTTCCTTACGTAGAGTAAGGGCGAGTTCCATGTCTGACTTTTCTTTTGCGCTAAGGTAAATTGATAAAACATCGGTACTGTCATCGAATGAGCAAAGATAAGAGTCCAAATCATCCGACACAGTGAAATTTGCCTCTTTTCTCGGACGGCCACGTCTCCTCTTCAAAATCTGTTGTGGTTTAATAGAAGTTGCATTTTCATTATCAGGAGGCGGGATAGCATCTGGAGTATTGTCCTCTATTTCATTGTCATTGTCATCAACTTCCGGAACTATGCTTGCTTTTTCCGCAAGGTATGGTCTAACTACCGTACTGCGGAAGTTTCTAGGTCCGCGCGGCATATCAATTGTACACGTTTGTCCTTCTGTCGATAGGAGTCTAAATGGACCTGTCCAGCCTTCCTTTTCACGCCAGACTCGCACGAGGGATTGTAGAGAGAGGTTAAGAATTGGTCCCACATCTGGTCCATTTCTTATTTTGAGAGCATTTTTTATCATTTGTTGAGCATAAAGGCGTTTTACTTCCTTAGTGGCATTATGAATGGCTTCGGCACGTCGAATAATTGATGGTGAAGGTGAAGATTCTTCTGTTAGGCGCGGGAATGCTCCAAACACGAGGAGGGTTGGAACAATACCATTAGGGCCGGCTGTGTCATTTATGGCTTTGACGGCCATTTGTAAGATTGCTTCTCGGCTGGTATTCGGTAGGTCTCCCTTAATGACTTCGTAAGCACGTCGTAGAGTTAAATGGTACCGTTTGACTTTTCCGACACTTTGATGTGCTTCAATTGGGACCTCCTTGGTTTTTGATCCGACAATTTTTGCCTCTTGCTTGAACTCGGCTGAAGCTAGCTGAGTTCCTGCATCGTGGACTATGCAGTCAGGTGGTCCTTGATACACATTGATCCAACATAGTCGGATCGCTTCCCATACTGTTTTAGCCGAAAGGTCTTTGATGAATCATGCGGCCTGAAAAGCAGTAGCAGAATCAACTACATGCAAAACATTTCTTCCATCTAGGTACATTATGTCGACAATTATTTCAGCATTGAAATCGAACTTTTCTTTTAAGCTGAATTTTAATCTTCAGGGGGCCTTCTCATTCATTTGACATTGGTGACAATGTTTGGCTATTTCTCTGAGAATATTACCATCAAATTCATGATTTGCTCGAGTCAAAATCTTTCTAAGTCTTCCAACACTGGAGTGCCCAAAGCGGCGATGAATTTGACGGAGCTCGGTTTCAGTTAAATTACTCCAAATTATATTTTTCTCTTGAGCTTTATCTTGAACATCTAGTAACAGCCATGGGTGACCCCACTTTCGAGTTACCGCGCATCTGGTCTTTCCTTGTTTCAGGATATTTTTAATGTTGTCAAATTTAATTCCTAATCTATCCATATCATTGATGCACAATAGGAATGGGGTATTTGCAGGTACAACATGAAATAGAATTTCCTCGAAAATAGTTGGGACCAAAACTGTACCTATAGATATGGCGTTACCTTTGCCAAAACGGATGTTGTGCTCACCAGCAGTTGATCTGTCGAGTTGAAGTGACGGCATTAACTTCTGGAGTGCTTGAAATTGTGGATGCCCAGCAGTTGAGACTCCTGCAGCGCCACTATCTGGCATTATTCCTTGGAAGTTGTCTGATGAGTATCTATCGTTGAAGGTAAACACATGATTTGTTTCTCGGGGGTTGTAATAGGCTGTTGGATCAAAAGGGTTTTGTTGCGAAATAGCGTGGAGGACAGACTGGTCATTGAGAATAGCAATGGTAGCTGTGCCATTGAGAATACCGAATTCTGTAAAGAAGTTTTCAAATTCCTCTTGATTTTCCATTTCAATTTCTGCCATTAGTTGTTCCATTTCATCGACAGGATCGGTTTCTTGCCAGCATTCAATGCCTTCACAGTATACAAGGAAATTTTGATAGGCTTCAGGGGTAGCATTTCTACCCGTTGATATCGCTGTGTGTTGCCATTTTGTAGCTGCCTGCTTACGCTCCTCAGGTGGATGCCTTGTGGACCAACATCCTACTTTTTGACAAATAAAGCACTTCTTTTGTCTTTGATATTGATTATTTTTATAGCTCCCTGGACGATGCCTCCAAGAATTGTCTTGATAGGAACCTCTTGTGTTATGCCGAAAATTGTTGTTATCTTTACCACGGCCACGGTAGGTCCGATCAGTCTAATTCACTTCGTTATTTTTGAAATTATTTCCATCATTATTATGATTACCATTACCATTAGTATTAATATTAATATTATATTCATTACTATTAAGAAATTGGAGATTTTCACGACATTTTGTCTCGTTGCTAATAGCAGAGCGTAAGTCAGCACACACTCCTTCATATGTAGGAGCTGGCTTCATAAGTGCCATCTTACACTCCGGGATGCCTCGACAAGCATTAAGGACCTGGTCGCGTAGGCTATGCTCCTCTTGATAAACCAGGCTTAGGCCTTGTTGGATCCTTGATAACGTATTAAACAAGATCTCAAGGCAGTCATTTCGATCTTTGTCCGGATTTTTATTTATTATATGTAAGAGGGTAGTCTCCCTCCACAAAGATAAGTACTCTTGACGATTATGTTCCGTTTCAAAATGGTTTTTAGTAGCCTGGATAAGATTGATAAAATCATAATTCCTTTCGGAAAGGTAGGCATAATAATAGTCAGCAGCCTTGCCTTTGAGCATAATAGAGTATGCACTTGTTAGGTGCTCCCCTGGCAGGCCTACTTTGCGACATTGATCAAAGAAGATGCGGAGTTTCGTGTCAAGTATGTCGAACAAATCTCCCCCGAACTTTTTGGATTCATCAAAATAAATTTTTGTTAATTCTGACAATTGTCTTGCAGTAGTTGAGTCTTTAGGATTACCATATTGGGCTAAGTAGTTCAAGTCCGGGTCTCTTTCGGAATCAGAGTTAATCTTCTTTTTGAGGACCTGATTTACAAATTCACTGTATGTCTCATCTGTGTTTGTGATTGATCCTTCTTTATGCGATGCTTGATTTTTGACATCGACAACGGCCTTATTCTGAAGTTTTTCTTGATATAGCTGAGCTGTTTCGGTTTTACAAACAATAGGGCTATCTTTGATTGTCGGAAATCCCGGCGCATTTTTGTAAACTGCCGAGTTGAATTCTCCATCTTTCATTACTTTCGCAAGTTCTTCGGATGTCCACTCATGTTGCTCTGTTTCTACGAGAGTGTCGTGGAGGGCATAATCCATTCTTTTCAAATTGACGAATACTCCGTGTGATCTTAAATAATCGCGTAATTCTCCTCTTAGTTCGGTTGTTGCCGTGTGAAAAAGTGTTGTTGTCCACCCCTCGAAGTGTTCTCTGAAGTATTCCCATAATCGCTCATCGGTTTTGGATGTAAGTTTGTAAAATTGTAATTTTTCCAAGATATAAGCATTCACGATTTCTTTTGTGTGTGTTGCCTTGTTTTCTAGTATAAAATCGGCGGCTCTATGTACAATTGTTTTATCTGCGCTTTTCTCTGTGATGAAAAATCTCCAATTTATCGGAATTTCAAAAGCCATGTTGTTGGAGTAGAGTAACTGCAGATATTTGAGGATATATAGGAAATAGCAGTGAGCGTATAAGGTTGGTAGGTTGGTGGGATTTTTTTTTTTTTTTTTTTTTTTTTTTGTGAACTGGTGTGGGATAATACGACTAAACTGATTCGATAACAAGAATTGCGTGTCAACAATCAATAAAGAAGGCGTGATAGACGCAACTATCTGCAGAGATTCAATGACGGAATCAGCGCGTCAATAATATGCAAACAGCTTTTGAAAGCCTGTCGTAGTTGCTATTAACTGCGGTTACGCGTCAACCAACTATCGGCGTCTTTCTTTAGCACAGGATGTTTAGGGAAGCTCGATCCTGTCTCTTCTGAAAATACTTAGCTGCTCTGTGTTAACCTGTAGGGTTAACACTGATCAGTGTTAGTAACAGGGGGTTCAGTAGTACTACTGTGGATGGTCAATCATATGTATATTTATCTCTCCTTCTACATTTCTACATTACAATATAAATATGAGCTCTACGGTCACGTGTGTCGGCATTCGGTCACTACGGACATCAGAGCTCCGATCCTTATGGCTTATAGATCCCAACATTCTGCCAGTTAGACGATGATTCCTATTTCTGAATTCAGTCATTGATTTTCTTCGTTCTTCCGGCGTATGTCGAGTAGACCAACAATCAGGTTTACTGAACACGAAACATGTCTTTCTCCCCTGAATTGGTCGGTTTGACATATTTTGTGTTGATACAGGTGACATATTCGTCCGTTGACAACCATGGTATTGGCGATCGGTATAGAATCTTTCATTTCCGTCACTATTCACTGTATATTGAGTTGGATGCTGAGATTTCTGAGCTTTTAATGATAAGCATAAAGAGGTCCTAAGTTGTGCAATGAAAGCCTGAAAAGTTGCTGCTGGATTCATACAGGCCATTGAGCAATCAGGGTCTTCTTCACAGGCAACAAGTAGTTTATCGCGTAATTCGAGATCGTTTCTTTTATCACTTATTCGATATGCAGGGAGGCCACGATGGAGTCGTTGAATCTCGCGGACAAGTTCTTCAAGACATTCTGATTTACTTTTGAGTTCTCTATGTTCCGCGGAGATTTTAGACAGGGTGATTGAGTTAAACATTGATTGTATCTCTCGTTGCAGTTCGGGTGTCTCAAAATTTCTTCTCATTGCATTGACCATCTCGTCAAAATCTGAGATTTTACCACGAATATTTTCTGAGTAGAAGAGCTTTGCAGAGTCTTTTAGCATGATTGAAATTGCTTGACCTTTAAAGTCGTCTGGCACACCAGCAGCGGAGCACATTTCATGAAAATCATCGAGAGCGCTATTCAGATTGTCATTTTGGCCGCCGTATTTTATACCATCTCTATAAATTTTGTAAAGGTTCATTATGCTTGTTGTTCTTTGTCGTTTATCTTGTTGGTTGTTATATTGTACATGATGGGGATTCTGTGTATTATTTTGCTGGAGATTTTGTTGTAATGGAAAATTGTTATAACGTGAAGGAGCGTGAAAATTACTTGTATCCGGAGAGAAAGTAGAGTGTAATGGTGGATTGGAGTGAAAATTTGAGGATTGTGTAGAATGGTAACTGGTTTGCTGTGAAGAATTGTCTGATGGGATTGATGGAGGCGGAGGTGGGGGAAAGGTATTTAAATTTACAGGATTGTTGGTGGTTGCACCCGGAGCGGTGGGCTGTGCGTGTGGAGCAGTATTGTAAATGGTGTTTCTGTTGTTGTTGTTCACTCCAGGCTGGTTATTGCCAATTGGAGTTGATGGTAGTGGGGGATTTGTTGGAAAGTTGTTAAATCCCAAGGGATATGTAGATGGTGGATCACCTTGAGGAGTGATTGATGTTTGAGGGCCAGCTGGAGGTGAATTTGCGGTAGTTTACGGAATTTGTCTTGAGTAAAACGATCCTTTCTTCATTTGATTAAAGAGTTCGTCTTCAGGCCATTCTGCAGGATGCTTTTCATTCAGAACGTTGAAAGGTGCTTGTGCAACGCTAAATCCTTTCTTCCTGACAACGTACACACCACGTTGGCGGAGAAATATTCGGAGACTGTTTAGATCTGTCGTGCCTGCTAGCTTGAAGTTGGACGTATCCCAATGTTCGAAGTAATCTTGAAATCCGTCCCATAATATATCATTGACGGCTCCGGCATCGGTTGCGAATTTCTTGAACGACTAAAGATGATTGAGAACAAATCCTGAAGTCCATCTTTTCTTCTCTGCTTCTTGAAGGTTCTCTTTGGGAATAATGCTGGTATCCTTCATTTGGACATCTTGATCTTCTTTACTGTCGGTCATTCTTAGTGTATGAGGCTACGTCGGAGAGGGTAGCTCGTGTGTTGGAAGTGTGCTGGCAATGGGCACGATGGTCTGGTCTGTTGTTCAGATAAAATTTAAGGGTTTTTGTCCCTGGTATCTCGTCCTCGCTCCAAATCAGATGCTTAGCACGCACTATGTTTCTGTCGTTCCAAGAGACTGCTCAAGTACCAGAGGCCCTAAGTTCTCCTGTCCGTTTCAGTACCGAGCGCGTCTCTTCAATGTACCTTGCTGTTCTGTGTCCTCGATGTTTGAGAACACTGATCAGTGTCGGGAAATCGGCTTTAGTTGGGAATAGAATAGCTATTCAAAAGACTCAAAATACAAAACGCGCGTAAGACAAAGTAGTTCATTCAATTAATTCTATTCTATCTATCTTTCCCTCCAATGTGTTGCTAATATACAGGGTTGCAATGGACGCGGAATGTCACGTGGCAAACGTCCAGACAAGGTATTCCTGAAGCGTGCTGTTGATATAGCTTTGGAATGTACTTGGAGCATTAGTCAGACCAAATGGCATAACAAGGGATTCGAAAAGACCATATTGGGTACGTAAGGCGGCCTTCCATTCATCTCCTTTCGCAATCCGGATACGGTTAAAGGCAGATATCACGTCAAGTTTGGTAAAATATTTGGCTTTAGAGAGTCTGTCCAGGGTTTCGGAAATAAGGGGTATTGGGTAGCGATTTTTTACAGTAACTGTCGGTACAATAAATGATGTCAACAAAATCTTGGCATGCGTTGAGGTTAACTGGTATGACGTAATAGCATGTCTACGTCATCGATGCCTTCCTGTATAAATAGTTAGATAGCTCAGAGAAGAAGAGAGGGAGAATAGATGATGTTTCTTGATTGACTAAGGCCTTAGCAACTAAGTGACCCGCCGTAATACCAACACTGATCAGTGGTTGATCAATTACGGAAAATTTCCGTCCTGTATCAACCTCAGACAGCAAGATGACGAAGAGACAGTGTCCCTATTCATGGGCTTGCACTGTGCTACCTTAAGGACTCGAAAGTACCGCCCCCACTGCTACAAGTACTAATTGAATTTATTCGAGAAGTCTTCTTAGCAAGAAGTAGCAACGAATCCGCGTTCCATCACGCAATATACAATTACCACAAGATGAATAATCGAACCATCAACGAAGACTCCCTAGACGTTCCCTCCGAGAACTATGATGAGTTTATCGAAGATCAAATATCATACTACAAAGAGATACAACATCGGGATGAAGAGCTTTGAGAAGATTTTCGTTTGGATTTTGCAAAGTGGACAAGTGATAACTTCAAAGAGTTATCAAAACGAAAAAGAGGAATTCTACTAAGTTTTCTGCGAGATAATGGTATTTATATCAATAAAAGTGATACGGTCGCAGACGGCTTGACAAAATTACTTGATACCACAGGCTATCCAGAATGGCCGAGAGAAGAACTTGCCAAGATAATTGCAACTGGAAAGTTCAATTCAAGAAGAAACCCAGATCTGCCAGGAAGTTACGCTTACCTCAGAAAAGAAGAAGAAAAAGCTCCTATACAAAATATTTCAAGCATCGCAACAACTCCAACTGACGTGAAACCGATTCAGTATCAACAGCCGCAACAGAAGAGTTTGATGGATAATACCCCTCCACAAACTTACAACGTACAGGGTTTCTCTAGATCCGACAAACAGATTCCGCAACAATATAGAGCAGCAAATGGCTCTTCTCAAGCTTCTTACAATATTCAAACCCTTCACAAAATGTACCAGAAAGAAGATATGTACAGTGGCGCGGATGATGTCTTTGATAAGAAGCTACGCATCTTCTATGACCTGTGTTTCAAAGCTAACATTGACCATTCTGACTATGCCAAAGCGTTTGCTACCATGCTCACGGAAGAAGCTAGAGATTACTATTTCAACAAAATTTCTGGTAACCAGTGCTCAATTGAAGAAATGATACAATCAGTCAAAAACTACTTCGAAACAGAGCAGCGACAAGAACGAAAAACAATCGAGTGGGAAGATACCAAGTTAGAAGATTTTAAGGAAAGATATCCTGACAAAACGCTTCTTGAGTGCTTTGATATTATGAGAGATAAGTTAATGAAGGATCAGGCGATTCTTCGATCAGAATTGCAAACTGACGCGACAATCCGAGATAAGCTATACAGAGCTTGTCGAGATGTACCAGAATGTAATCTAGCGCTCTTCCGAAGGTCGCCTACATTCCAAGGTGCTTCGGAGGAAATCCGGAATTCTCTAGCGATCCATTCAAGGATCCCTTCCCAAAAAGCTTTTACTGCTTATGATGCAGATCCTCTTGGCAGTCACGAAGTGCTTTTTACTGATAGAAAATTCAAAGGCAAGACGAGTAGATACGAAACTCATCCAAATAGCTCGAAAAATTTCTATAAGACGAAGAAATGTTTTATTTGCAAGAAGCCTGGCTGCTGGAGCACAAACCACAGTGATGAGCAAAGAAGGCTATCTTTTCAGAAATTTAAAAATGCCAAATGGAATGAAAGTAAAATCCAGCAATTTGTCAACGAGTATGATGTCGTGACTCCTTGTACTTGGATCTTGATGGTTTAGCTTGGGCTTGATCTTGGTGAACAATCTCTTGAAATACTGAATACCTGGAACTCTGGGACACTGACAATACCAGATAATGTCACGTAAGCTTTTGTAACAAATGACAAGTGTAGATGTGGATAACCTGACTTCTTGAATCCTGACTAGACTAGATGCGTAGAATAAATACAAGACTGAAAGCTGGAGAGCTTTCAACTAGAAGGCCTAACCACTATTTATACATGAGTCTACCTAGTACATTCCCTAGTACTGGTTAATAGAACCCCATCCCATCGAACGCCAGCGAATATTGTAGAACACCCAAAATACCGTCGATTGAAATAGAATTCCATAGAACTATGCAATGCCTGGAGTTCAATCGTTGTTAATAACGATCAACAGGAAAAGTCCAACAATAATAACAATATTAAGTAATTAGTGACGATCGGCAAAATAATTTATCAACGTCATTGAAGCCATTGATGAAGATCGACAAAATGCATGAAAACTCACGCCAATTAATTAAAGACAATATGTGAATAAAATTTATGCAAAAGAACTAAATGGATTCAAGCCGAAACGACTAGCTTCAGCGGGCCGTTCCGTGACATATGAGGGCTTGGATCCAGAAAATGTGGAGGAATATGAAGAATTCATCAACAAAATGAACTTTGAAGATGAGACAAGCACTAACACATCCACCTTACATATATCCAAGGTTTTTACGACAGATATCTTCGGTGAAGTCAACGGCGAAGAACTTATAAAGGATCTTGAAAAACAATTGACAATTCATGCACTTTCTCAGGGCTATGGTGTACCGCCTAAATTTGAAGATACTGCTTGAACGGTTGATATTTTCCTCTCCAGTCGATATTCAACAGGTGTATTTATGGGAATCATGATTGATACGGGAGCAAGTTTTCGTTCTACTGCCGGTCATAATCAGTATCTCGCACTTAAAAAGACCCACAATATTGAACTTGATGAATCTAGAGCAGGTGAAGCGAAAGTTCAATTTGGTATTGGTAGTACTACATCACTCGGAACGGTAGATCTGATTACTCCAATTGGGAAAGTTACATTTCATGTGGTCTCTGCCAATACACCATTCCTACTTTCAATAAAGGATAAGGACAATTTAAGGGTCAAACTTGATAACCTCGAAAATGTCCTCATCCAAGGCGAGAAATATATACCAATTATCAGGGCATATGGTCACCCATGGATGTTATTAGATAAGAATAAAAATTTAGCATATTTCAGTCAAGGAATTCAAGGTGATAATCTAACGAATTGCCATTTGACGGAAATCGAACTTCGTCGACTACACCGCCGATTTGGACATCCTTCAGTAGCACGTTTTCACAAAGTTCTTCAACGCGGTGGTCGCGAAACAAACTTCGAGAGTTTGAAACAATTAACCGAGTACTGTGAACAATGCCAAATCCATGGAAAGGCACCTGGTTGATTTAAGTTCACGTTGAAAGATGATAGCGACTTTAACCACACTTTGATTATAGATGTTCTTACATTATCCGATGGTCAAGTTCTTCATATTGTTGATGAAGCCACAAACTTTCAGGGTGGAAGATTTCTTAAGAATATGTCAGCGAAACATACTTGGGATACCCTGTTAAGAATTTAACTTAGTCCAATTCACAATAAGTTATAATGTGATATGAATAGTTGGGAAAACGTTAATATGAGCTGGGTGGCAATTATCAATAAGAGTTAAAGAACTTAATTCAATAAACTAGACTTATGAGTTCACTATATACAAAGGGTCTCTTTCCACATCATTGTTGTGAGAACAAATGTTATACGATGTTAATCATGGAATGTTGAACACGATGTTGTCAATGCCCCTACACTCGTAATCGCTGATAATGATTCCGTAGATGACTTCCATTCGTATTGATGATTACGAGCCTTCGTTTTGTCTTGGTAAATGATAAGTTAATACGCGCTTATTAATGCCTGTGCGTTAATGCCTGTGCGTTAATGCCTGTGCGTTAATGCCTGTGCGGTTCGCTTCAGAATCCCGTATACCTTATCATACCCTAAGGAAGGCCTGGATCGACACTTATCTAGGGCCCCCAGCCTATGTCGCTCATAATCCGAGAACTAATTTCAGTGCCTAGGAGTTTTGCGATAATGCTAGGTCTATGAATATTGAACCTTTGCAAAAGCCTGTTGAAACCCATAATGCAATCGGTCGTGTGGAAAGATATCATACTCCTCTTAGACGTGCTTATCAAATTATAAGTGAAGAAGACCCGACATTATCCAAAGAGAAGAAATTGCAAATAGCACTCAAAGCTATTAACGATACCGCTGGCCCAAATGGACTAGTTCCAACAGTCCTAGTATTTGGTGCTTACCCTCGGATGAGTAATTCTGATGCACCATCTACCTCAATCGTAGCTCGAGCTGCCGTGATAAAGAAAGCAATGGCCGAAGTTAGGAAATGTCATGCTTCGCGTAAAGTAGCAGACGCCCTGAATACTCGAAATAGTCCAATTACTGAGCATATTCATAAGCTCCCCCTAGGTTCCGAAGTTATTGTTTTTAGAGAAGGAAAAGGCTGGGATAAAACCCCATATAAATTAGTGTAGATGGATGGAGAGACGGTCCAAATTGACATGAATGGGCGCTATGTTAACTTTAGAAGCACAAGAGTAAAACCTTTCCTCAGAGAAAGTCAACCATTTGAGAACCAGACGCGAGCAGATCCTGTTACCGTTCAACAAGAAAATAGAGAAAATTTATCAGATGAGCCCGTACTAAAGCAAGCTCCCCAACAACTTCGACAAAGTAAAAGACAACCTCAACCCCGAAATCTCGGGCTCGAACCGAGAGCTACTATTACTACAAATAGAAGTTTCATTACCTCATTTGTCGATGTTATAATTGAAAGTAGGGATTTCATCGAGGTCGAAGCGCTTCTTTCTGAGAAAGAGACCAGAGATCGTGAGATTTCGTTAGACCTAAGGAAAAAGGGAATCATAAAAGCTACTGAAAAACCATTTGTTTTATCTCGTAGAAGGGAGATGGAAGGGCTGTTGGCACAGGGAGTGTATGAGCTGATCCAGAGGGATGCCGATGAACTTCATAATTCACGAATCTTTAGATCTCGGATGGTCGACGAAGTTAAGGGCAAAGAGACAGCAGTACCATATGAGAAGTCGCGTTTGGTCATTCAAGCTTATTATGATCATGGTAAGAAAGAAATATTAACGAAATCCCCGACAATCCAACGTGTAAGTCAGAGAATCATAGTGGCACTAGCTCCTTCACTATTTTCGTGTGGTATCTCGCTCTTCACGAGGGATATCACCCAGGCCTATGTGCAGTCAAAGACAAGGCTTACGCGTCATATATATGCAACACCTCCAAAAGAAATGCATCACGAATTTTCATCTCAAAGTATCCTTAAGATCCTCAAACCTCTTTATGGTATTCCAGAATCTGGTACCCACTGGTTTCGCACTTACCATGAACATCACAAGACGAAGCTAGGAATGAAGAATTCAACATACGATCCTTGTCTTTTAATTACAAAAGAGCAAGATGGCCCAATTGGAATTGTAGGTATGCAAACTGATGATACTCTACTTCTAGGGGACGAGGAATTTGTCAGAAAAGAAGCTGCTGAGCTTCAGAAAGAAAAGTTGCTTGCAAAGCCTATCCAAAAGCTCAAATTCGACAACCCTTTACTATTTAATGGCTGCAAAATATCGATTGATAAGGATGGATACATTGTGAATCTTACTCAAAAGAGACAGGGCAAACTTCTCAGCGAAATTGATCCGAATGCAGAAGATTTCAAGCGAGACTTCATTAGACAACGGGCTCGCGGCGCGTATATCGCAAGCATATGTCAACCAGAAGCCGCATTCAATTGCTCAGTGGCCGCACAGCATCAGAATCCTGGCAAAGAGGAAATTGAAGCTCTCAACAGACGTCTGAAATGGCAAAAAGAGAATCTAGATCGCGGACTACACTACGTACCGCTGGAATTGGAGTCGGTCAAAATGTTTATTTTTGTGGACGGCTCCTTCGCAAACAATCATGATTTGAGTTCCCAAATAGGGTATGTTATCGTCCTTGGAAACGAAACTTTAGGAGATGGAGATTTCAAATTAAAGGCAAATATTTTGCACTGGAGCTCTACCAAATGTAAGAGGGTAACTCGTGCCGTTCTAGCATCGGAACTCTACGGGATGGTGTCAGGAATTGACATGGGAATCTCTATATCTACCACTCTCAATATGATCACTCAATAGCTAAAAATTAATTTGATACCCTTTGTTGTCTGTACAGATTCATTTTCTTTGTACGAGTGCATGGTTAAATTGGGAACTACCAAAGAGAAACAACTTATGATTGATATTATGGCAATCAGGCAATCATATGAGCGGCGTGAACTCTCTGAGATTCGATGGATTACTGGAGATAGTAATCCATCTGATGCAATGACCAAGGCAAACCCAAATGGTGCTTTGCAAAAGCTTGTTAGTTCAAATAAATTAGATATCAAGGTGCAGGGATGGGTTCAACGTGAGGAGCTGTTCAATCAGAGAAAGGATGAAGACAAAGAAGAAGAAGAATAACCTCGAATCATCAAAAGAAAGAGTTGCCAGTGTCGGTACAATAAATGATGTCAACAAAATCTTGGCATGCGTTGAGGTTAACTGGTATGACGTAATAGCATGTCTACGTCATCGATGCCTTCCTGTATAAATAGTTAGATAGCTCAGAGAAGAAGAGAGGGAGAATAGATGATGTTTCTTGATTGACTAAGGCCTTAGCAACTAAGTGACCCGCCGTAATACCAACAGTAACGGCATTCAAAGCTCGGTAGTCCATGCAAAGACAGAGTCTTCCATCGGATTTTTTGACGAATAAGACAGGAGATGCAGCCGAAGACGAACTGGGGAGAATGAAACCTTTCGAAAGGTTATCCTGAAGCCATTCCCGGAGAGCTACCAGCTCCTCCCGTGATATACCATACAACCTACCGAACGGAGGTTGAGCACCTTTTTTAAGAATAATTCTGTGATCAGTGGGTCGGTGAGGGGGCAGAATTCGGGATTCTAATTTAGAGAAGGCAGGAAGTTGGTGATGAAGCCAGTGAGGGAGCTTACCCAGAAGTTCCAGAGATTCTTTGGCCATGAGAGCCCGGTCGAGCGTATTGACTGAGAGTGTATGCAACCTCGTTTTACGACATATATCGAGGCAGTAGGGAGAGTCGAAGCGAACTAAGTTGCTTGACTAATTGATGGATGGATAATGACAAAACAGCCAACCGTAACCTAGAATTAGCGGGTACTGGCCTAATTTAGTTACGAATAACTTTGCAACTTCCTGGTGGTCCCTAATTACCAATGTTGCCGTAACCGTGTGGGTTACCATGCCAGATGATGATTTCCTACCATCGACTACTCGAAGCACGCGGGGTATAGATAATAGGGTCAATGGTAGTCGGTTCTTTTGCGCAAATGCTGTATCCATGAATCCAAAATCATTTCCTCCAGAGTCAATGAAGGCGTGAGTTTCGATATTCACGTTATTTCCAACGAGGGAACAAGGTGAAACTAAGGCTTTAGAATTTTGGAAATGTTCATTGGATAATTTCGAAATAAAAAGGTCAGATTTTAGATACAAATTTTTATAACCATTGTTGCGGCTATAACAACGGTTCAAGAGTTTAAAGACAAAGAACCCTCCCCTGAGCGATCTCCGTTAATTTCTTCGTCGTCCAAGTATAGTTCCTGGACAGCTTTCTGCGCGCCCTTTCCCTTAATTCTACAATTTTCGGCTCTATGGCCTGGTCTACCACATCGCATACATAGTTTTAAACGGAAACGACGCTGTCTTTCCTCCGGGGTTATATGCCCATCAGGGCCTATGTGCGACATGTTGGATTGGTCCAAGACCATGGGATCCCCCCCCAACGGTACCATATTTGAACCGCTAGGCACAACTGGTAACTTGACCGTCGGTCGTGGAGGGGCCGGATGAGTTCCCCGAGGGGTCAGATAAGTTCCCCGAGGGTCAGATTAGTTAATGGTGTGGTCAGATTTTGAGACTTGGGCCTACCCAATTTCTCAAGATTTAACCTGACAACGCAGTCCTTGCATAATGATACATATTCATCGAAAGTATAATTCTTATGGATGTCTTGTTGTTGGCTTATCCTGGCCCTTAATTCATCAGAGACGCCAGTTCTCATCAAGGAAATTAAATACTTTTCGTCAGTTATACCAGACAGATTATAAAGTTGCTGAAATTCTGCCAAGAACCATCCAAGAGACCTGTTGCCCTGCTCTAGGATATTCAAGGCGCCGCGTGCTTCTTCTTCTTCATTGACGTTTTTGTAGCTGATATCTAGGACTTCCCAGACGGCATCAAGGGACTCGATTTGAAGTCTCCATTGTCGGAGAGGTATTGGTCCAAGAAGGACTTAGGCGCCGGTCCTAGATTCTGGTATATCAATATTATTTGAGACTGAAGTGACGAATACCTGTCCCTATTTCGAGCCAGTGCTATCCGAACTTGTCGCTGAAAAGACGGGTATAGTGTCCTGTCTTCACCAGTGAATCTGTCATCAATTCAGAAAAGTTCGGATTTACCCCAACCTGTGTGCAGGTACGGGTCGGATGAGTCTAGATTCCCAGATAAAAGTTCTTCAACCTGACGTTCAGATTCGGAAAGTTTATAACTACTCACCGCAGATGCCTGAAGATGTTCGGCAGATGCTCGCTGGGCGTCAGATACTTCTCGAAATTTTGTGTTCAAGACATTTAACTCCAATATCTGCCTGCGGCATGATGATAATTGGTCAGATATAATTTTTTTATCAGCTTGAAGCTGCACTACTTGATCGAATAGATGTTTCATAAGGGAGCCTCGAGCTTCCTCATCAACCTGATTGATATGTTCGATAAATTCCTCATATGTGGCAAAGACGTTTTGTGACATGGCTGGAGGAATTGATAATTGATTATTATTGGTGCCACGTAATGTCACGGGATGAGGTAGGTTTAAGGCGAGAGTTGAGTAAATGTGGATAAGTGTTTGATTACTAATCAAGGTAGAGTAAATATTGATAAGACGTGGCACGAATTTCTGGCCATGCGCAGCACAACCTATTTATACACAGATCTAGGAACTCGCATCATTGAAAGCCCGAATTCCCGAATTCCTTCCCCGGAGAATTCTGTAACCCAAAAGCAAACACAACACAACAGAACTCTGAAAACCTCAACAATGCTCAGACAATCTTATAAGGTCGAATAATATATTATAATAATAATAATATTATTAATTTAACAAAACAAAACATAACTTATGAACAAAAGGAAATTACACGGTGCTGATAGGGACCGTGACACACATGTTGTTTAGCCCAGGTTTAGCTGTGTTTTAGGTCGGCGTTTTGGTTTGGAGATGTCTCTGCTATTTTACTCCTTGTATTCTGGCATTGTATCATGTATTGGACAAAACCTGATGTTTTGGAAGTCCTCTGATTAATCTTATTAAATGTAAACAACCACCCTGAATTTTTTGGGATGTTATTTTGGATGTATATATTAGGGTACTGGTCATTGGGTTAACTCTCTACGCTTAGTTTTCCGTCATCTCGAGACTATAGAATTCAAGTTAGTCACCTTCAGTCTTCAGTGTCTTTCAGCCTTCGGTGTCTCTTAGCCTACAGTATTTCTCAGTCTTTAGTAACTTTCAGCCCTCGAACTTCTTCAGTTTCTAATCTCTTGTCATTATCTCCGCTCCCTTACTCCTTTACTGGACATTCAGCATTAGTCTTCAGTTACCTTACAGTTACCTTTTCGGCCCCTTAAGTCTCCATACCTCAACCTTGCGCTTCCGCGCTTCCGATCTTCAGCCTTTTGCCGTTGATTCACGTGCGGGTCACTACTCTGACAACTCGTAACTTTTGTGAGACTCTTCTGCACCCAAAATGGATTCTTACCCAAGTGTATCCATCTCGATAGTGGTAAAGAGTTTGGTGGTGACAAAATGAATAAATTCTGTCAGTAATATGGCATTAAAGTCGAATTGAGTACTCCATACTTTCATGAGCAAGGTGGTCCTCAAGAACGTTCCAATCGCACAGTTCTTGACTCTATGCGTTGTATAATGGCCGATATGAAAATACCTCTTTTTCTTTGGCCGGAGACCTTTTTGGCAGTCATTTATCTGCTTAATCTTGTCTCTACCAGTATCAATGACAAAATGACTCCGTATGAGGCTCAATCTCAAGCTATGTTTCCCAAAAAATCACATCATAAACCCGATCTATCAACCATCAGGGTCTTTGGGTGTCGTGTGCTTATTTATGTTCCTAATGAACGACGCGTTAACACTGAAAAAATGAATCCGCGTGCCGAAGAAGGAATCTTTGTTGGATTTGAAGGACAACATATATATTGTTGTTGGGTTCCTTCTCTTCCGATTGGTTTCAAACTTGTGCGCTCATCTCACCTCCGTTTCTTTGAAGGCAGCTTTCAAAACATTTCGCCAAATTCAACCCCGCATCATCAGGTTGAATCTAATGATTGTCTTTCTCAACAAGACTTTCAGCTTCCAGAACGCCGCTTATCTCCCGTTCAGCCGTCGCTGGATAATTCAGTTGGGCCAATTATAGATGCACGAAATGGTATGCCTCATGAAGATGACCCTTTTTATCAGCCTATTCCTAAGGAACCTAGACGAGGCCGTGGTCGTCCTCTTGGATCTAAAAAAATAAACCTGACACAATCAATCCCGACACTGTCGATTTGTCCCGGAATCAATATAAGGGCCGAACAAAAAGAAGCATGACTAAAGGAACAGTTTCACAGCATAATTCGCGCGACAACAACCCAACCTCTGCCCTTCTCCTCCATGCATACCTCTCTACTCATACAACCGACGGTGATCCCACCACCTTTCGTTCTGCTATGATTTCTCCAGACGCTCCTTTATGGAAACAATCTATGAAAGAAGAATTATCAGCCCTTTCCGATAATAACACTTGGATCTTAATGTATCGCTCTAAACTTCCACCTGGTCGAAAACTTATCTCGGGTTGTTGGGTTTATAAAACTAAAAGAGGTAAAGATGGGCATCTTACAAAATGCAAATCATGCTATGTTGTTAGGGGATTTCTGTAAGAAGGATTAGATTATCATTCAACTTTCGCCAGTACAGCTACTTCTAGTGTCTTTGTCACAAGTGGTATGTAGACAGAGTGGGGAGGCACAGAGGACAAGAGGTGGGTGTCAGGCTACAGGTTGCCATGCTACATGAAACACGAGATAGATGCATCACCACTCGGCTAAAAGGCCAGACCAGAATAATAGAACACTATGACCTAGCAATATCCATATATATATATTATATAGTAGAGGCTTTCCTGACAGTCTGGAAAGCCATCCTTGCACTCGCCGCATTCAATGACTGGGAGGTTGATCAAATGGATGTAATACCTGCTTTCCTAAATCCCCAAGTCGACACCAACATTTTTGTTACCTGCCCTGATGGGATGCTTTTTCCAGATAGGACCCTCTTGAAAATTGGATGTGTAAACTACAAAAAGCCCTGTACGGTTTAAGGCAATCTCCAAATCTGTGGCAATCAAAACTTTGCTTTGAACTGGCTAAATTTCAGTACAAACCACTCTTACACAATCCATCTGTTTACTACAAAAAAGATCATGGCTGTTATCTTGTCACCCATGTCGATGACTTTCTTCTAGTCGGACCTAAACAGGGCGTTACTCAATTACGAAAATTTCTTATCTTAACATTCAAAATGGTTGACATGGAAGCTGCTGAATTCCTTGTTGGAGTCCAAATTGTTCGCTATCGTTCAAATCGTATAATATCTTTGCATCAGGATGCATTCGTCAATAAAATAATTGGTAAGTTTGGATTCACAAAATCCGCAGCTGTTGATAGCCCGATGCTTCCAGCTCAACATCTTGTCCCTTCTGACGGTTGCGCCACTCAAGCTGAAATTTCTCTCTATGGATCCATGGTTGGATCAGCTATGTTTGCTGCTTCTCAGACAAGGCCAGATATTTCCTACACGTTATCTCAACTATGTAGATTTCTGGCGAATCCCTTGTCTGTACATATATGTGCAGTTCGGCGGCTTTTTCAATATCTTCGCGGGAGTACTAACTTAGGTTTGAAGTATGGAATTGGCCCTGACCTTAGACTGCATGGCTATACCGATTTGGACTATGCCGGAGACCCTGTCACCAGACGGTGTCACGGTGGGTATGTTTTCTTCCTAAAAGGAGGTTGTTTCTCTTGGAAGTCATACGCCATGAAAAGAGTGACATCTTCTTCCACAATGGCCGAAGCTGGAAAAGAAGCCATCTTTCTGCGTAATCTTTTCAACAATCTTGATGTCGATTTACAAGAAGTCAAGACCATAACTTGCTACTACGACAATCAACCCGGCTTTAACCAAATACAGGTCCAAGGTATAACTCAGAAATCCAAGCACTATGATGTGCCTCTTTTTCTGAGAGAGAGTACATTGCAGATGGCTTTCTAGCGTTAGATCGGAAATCTGGCGTGGAAAACACAGCTGATGATTTCACTAAAGCTCTTTCACCAATCCTGTATAAGATATTTGTTCGTCAGCTCAATATGACTGACTTGTTTTCAGTCGAATGATTATAGGTTAGACTTACGAGAGTGTGGAGGTGTGTTGTAACCTGTTTGTTTTTTTTTTACTTTTATTTAAGTCCCAGGCTTAAGCCCTTTTTCCCTCTAGGGTCATGGACAAGTGTACACGGCTAAGATCATGTCTACAACACGCCTAACTCGGTCTCACCGCGTGAACTGCTACAAAAGTAGTAGCTAGTTAAATATACAAAAACCCAAAACTCCAGCTCCCCCGCCGCAACTTCCCAAGCTTTAATTCAAATAAATACCAATTTTAGTAAAATAAAACGAAACTTCTCGCTCCGATTTAGTTCTTGACTTGCCTTTAGCAGTCGCTAATTAATGAGATCCCTGCTGAGAGCAGTAGATATGTTTGGAGGTTGGCGCTTGAAG
Source organism: Podosphaera xanthii (assembly GCA_028751805.1). Taxonomy (NCBI): domain Eukaryota; kingdom Fungi; phylum Ascomycota; class Leotiomycetes; order Helotiales; family Erysiphaceae; genus Podosphaera; species Podosphaera xanthii. The sequence goes on along the minus strand of JAPWIX010000013.1, from coordinate 2,008,251 downwards.
CAACCAGTTTCCTGCGCAAATACTGTGAAGCTCTTAATGCACTTGGGCCCAAGAAGCTTATTGACAAAGACATTATGAGGCACAGACCTTCTGAGCCTGCGCGTGACATTAGCATGAAGGCGACAGTGAATAAAAAGGTTCGGAGATGTTTCCTCTCCACAGACACACTCCATTGGAGAGTCTGGAAAGTTGAATCGGCGGTGATATGCCGCGAAGTTGCCTTGACCCGTGCGGGCTGCGATTAATTCTCGAAGCAAACGCCTAGGGAGTGTTGTGCTGGCTCGGCTGAGGTGCTGGTATCAGTAATGATAATTGTGCTTGGAAGAGATGGAAGTACATGGAACCTCATGGAAGTCAGCAGAAGCATCGACTATGTTCTATAGAGAACACAAGTAGATGCTAGAAGATTCCAGAGGTCATGATCATGAGTAATGGGACGGTGTGCAACTATAATTTTAATGTATATAAGACATATCTTTCTCTCATCATATTATTAGGCAGATTATCAGATCATTCGTTATAATACGCATACAGTATTCATTCTATATCTATTCCCATCATCAGTATACACTATCCTCTGTGTTTACTGCAACAGATTCAGTAGCCAACATTCTGTCCTCCGTAAGCTCATAATTATAACAGGGAGCGCTGGTTCAGGTGGCTTGCGTCGACGCATTAACAAGTCAAGCTCCTGATATCGAGACGGACATGCTTCCTCCCACCAGCTATCAAGAAGACCCTGCAGTTGCTGATTTCTAAGGCGACGAAGGTATGCCAGGGTAATTTGTTCCGGTTGTGTACCCGGGTTGGGCAGATCATTGAGACCAGCACGAGCAGCAGCGTCTGCTTCTTTGTTGCCCTTGACTCCTGCATGCCCTGTTAAAAGTTACCTTTACTAAGATTGTCTACCCGCCACTTGTTAAAATTTACGATGGCGAAACATGCAATGCAGTTAATCATCAAGGCATTGACCGGATGAATAAGATCGTGCCGGAGCATTATGCTCCGGCATGTAATGCGTAGGTCTGATATGCCTAGGACATATATGGACAAAATTATGTACTTTACCTGACGATAAGAGGATGATCTTTTCCTTTGTAATCTAGATTGTCTATGATATGTGTGATATCACAGATCAAGACATCGAAGCAATGTGCATCCGAGTAAATGATGGTAAATTAATAATCTAACTATGAAGACATATCTAATACAATGATGAATCCTTGTTGTGAGGTAACTAACAGAGGTCTTTATACATTTTAACCCTCAACCCTTAATTACTTCCTCCTCATTCTCGTAACCTTAGGAGTCTTCTCGAAGATTCCAGTCATTTCATCAGAGCTGCTTCACAAGCGGCCGTTTGCTTGTGCACGGAGCAGGATAATAGAATCTTCTCGAAGATCCTAGTTGATACATCAGAGCTAGTTCATGAGTAGCCGCCTACCTGCGCACAGACTAGAATAAGAGAATCTTCTAGATCACTCTGGTTGATCTACCAGTCCTCAGGGCGCTATGAAAGCATACTCTATCACAGGGGTAAGAAGTGTAGCCCCACATTCTGTGTAATTTACATGGGCTATCCCTGACATTCCGACTTTAGCGCTACAAAAATGGCTAGACTAAGGCAATAAGGCAACCGAGGCATTCCTTCTTCCTTGAACCTTCTCTCTTATGTTCGATAGTTGCACAGCATCCTCGTACCACACTAAATCGGTTGACACGACATATCGAATAACCTATATCCTCACGATAAACTGCGAAGAAAAATGAGCACCCCAGCATCTCCCACTACTCCAAGATCACGGAGCCAGCTTTCTAGGGATCAGCGAGTCCAGATATACACCTTACGTGGCCTTGGTTTTACTCATCTCGCCATCGGTAATCAACTCGGTATCACCGAAAGAAGGGTACAATAATGCCCTTGCAAGGCAATGTCTGACGCCCAAAAAGCGAAATGGCCGACCCCACGCCTTGAACGCTCAGCAGGAAGTTGAGCTTGAAGAGTTTGTCACGTCTTCAAGTGAGGCCCGCCAGATGAGCCACCTGGAGCTTGCTGCTAAGTTTTCCCACTGGAATTGTGGCCAAATCGCAATCAAAAGTGCTCTTGAGAGAAGAGGGTTCAAGCGTTGCATTGCTCAAGCGAAGCCTACTCTAACGCCTGCACATATGAGGAAAAGATTAGAGTGGGCGGAAGAACACTCTTCTTGGACACCTGAACAGTGGTCCCAAATTCTTTGGTCTGATGAGACTTGGGTCACTGGTGAACGTCACACAAGAGTATGGGTTTCGAGGAAGGTGAGTCCAGATCTCAGCCATGTATCAACTGCATTAATCTAATTTTTAGCCCGAGGAGACATATTATCACACTTGCCTGGTTCGAAAAGGTCCTCGAAAGCGTGGTTGGATGTTCTGGGGCTCCTTTTATGGGAACCAGAAGGGCCCTGCCCTCTTCTGGAGTAGGGATTGGGGGACTATAAAAGCGGAGAGTTACTGCCAGAGGATTGTTCCTTTAATCCACGCGGCAACACAACCAATTGACTCTCACGGCCCTCTTCTCTTTATGCAGGATGGTGCTCCTGCCCATTCTGCTCAACGTACGAAAAGAGAGCTGTCATCAAGGGGGGTAGATTTCATAGTCTGGCCGTCATTCCCCAGACCTGAATCCAATTGAGTCAGTGTGGGATATGATGAAATCCCATATTGAAGAGCACCACCCAGGATTTGATTCTGGTAATCTATCTGAGGAAGTGCTCCGTAATGCAGTCCTAAAGGCATGGGAGTCAATTTCTCAGGAGCAACTGGCTACGCTTGTAGAGAGCATGCCAGAAATGTGCCAGGCAGTCATCAGAGCAAGAGGAGGTTCGATTCCTTATTAATGATGCTTAATTATTGGTAAAAATGTATTTAATTCTTGATAAAAGCTAGCACTTTTGAATAGAATATCATCATTTCAACGAGTTACAGGGATCTCCTACACTTCTTTTATCACGCAAAATTTCCCATACAAATAAGGTTCAGCTATTGTCGGATTTGATATGGTCAAAATATTGCAGCCAATGGCATATTGTATAATCCCTGTCAGATCTTGGCATTCAGGGGGTTCCTTCACTATTTACCCCTGCAATAGAGTACACTGACTAGCACATGCTACAGGTAATTATTGGCTAACTAGCCGTTACACGTGGGATTGGAAGCTGATTCAAAAGCCCATCTTAATTAAATGTATTCTCCTTACACTCATCTATTCATTCGTGTATCCAAATTATAAATTATTCAGTCTGTTGATAATATCTTGCTCAATAACCGATATAAATTTTTCTATTATCCTATTTCGGCGCCTGAAGGCCCACGTAGGTATTTTTCGGAAGATACGTATTCTTTGTTATAGAACGACTCATTTTGACGTTTGGAACACTCATACTCAGATTTCATTTGCAGATACCACTACGAGAATAACGCCTTACGACATGTACCCTCTTCCGTGAATACCCACCACAGGGAAAAGCGAGAAAAACCTGTGGCTATCTGAGCATGCTTTCGTCATTCTACGAATACAGTATCACCGCGAGAGAAGTGGTGTGAGGGTCTTGCTGGATTCGAACCAGCTTTCTCCTGTCTCAAGTGGGGCATGTGTCCAAGCTACCCAGACTCTACTTGGGAGAACGGCCTGGACGGTGTACCACTGCACCATCCGACCCTAACCGATATAATATTTAACACTTTACACCAAGTGGAGGATCGCATTGGGTATGTTGTCAAGCGCATACCACGCACTACTCTGATACTACGGTATTAATCGTGTATAGGCGCTAAAATTCGACTTTTACAGGGTATATAGGCTTTTACTAACTTGAATTAGCATGACGATAAGTAGATCTCCCCACCTAAACTTTAAATTTGTATGGCAAAAATTTCACAACGAAATATTCGTTGGTTTTGCTTTTTTGGTCCATTATAGCCCTCTATTCACTTTTTAATTCATTAATACATTTCATAAATAAATTATACTTCTATCTAGCTAATAATTAACATATCCGCCTTCAGCTTCGTAAACGGCTCTGATTCTTCGGGGCATCGAATCTATCAGTTTCTCCAAGTCATCCCCATTAAACCCCAGATCCCACGCCTCGTTCACTATTTGACGAAGATGCCCTTGACTCCGCTGCCCCCCTTGATCCAACGCTGGATAAAGACGCTCCATGTACGCTTTCATATAACTCCACAAAGTTTCTATCGGATTTAAATCAGGAGAATATGGCGGCCACTCCATTAGAGAAATATTCCTCCTTTCAAACTCACGCATAGTTTGCCTCGACTTGTGAGGAGGGGCGTTGTCCTGCATCACATCTAGTCCTGGTTCCCGAAAGACCGCACTCTCTATGAGAGGCACTATCCTCTCGCAGTAACTGGCCGCAGTGATATGGCCCCACTTCTTCTCCCAAATCAGGCAAGGCCCCTTCTGTCGCCCAAAGAAAGATCCCCAGAACATCCACCCAACTCTCCTCCGCGTCTTGGCTAGGACACAGGTATCTTCGTACTCTTCCCCAATCTTTGACTTAAACTTAGCTCAAGGGAACTCTAAATCTTAGGAGCCTTTAAGGGACTACTGACCTTTCTTGTGACCCAACGATCACTTTGCCGACCATTCATAGCCCAAGTCTCGTCGGACCAGAGGACTCTCATCCAATGTTCCTTCCGCCAGTGGAGATGTATTCTGGCAAACTCATATCTCTTCAGTTTGTTGACTGAAGAGATAGGAGGTTTTAATCGTGCAATCCTGCGTGCATATCCCCTCTTTGCCAGTTCACGTCGGATCACATTCTCGCTCACACCAAAGTGCCGAAATATAAAATGTGCAAGTTGGAAAAATGACATCCGACGATTTTCCGATGATAAACAGACGAAAAATTCTATTTCATCGACCTGGGAACTACTTAGAATAGGTGGCCTACCACTGGAGTACTGAGGCTCGGTATTTTCAACGCACATGGTGTATTGTACCTGTCGCCATGTAATCCCAAGGCGTTGAGAGATTTTGACGTAACTGTGTCCCTCACTGGCCAAGGTTCTAACCTGCACATGTTACTCTCTTAACCTTATCAATTTGTAGATTTCAGACTTACTTGAATACGTTGAGTTTGTGTTAGGCGTTTTGCATAAGTAGGAGATGCTGATGATGGAGAAGGTTGTTGAGGTGAATCCATCTTTGCGGCAATCTAGTACAGTAAATTAAAATCTTCTAAAGTAGTTGACTTAAGGTTCAGATGCACTCACATGAAGTAAAAATTAGATAGATGAATGAAATAAAAGTATGCCGTTGAGCAAAATAATAGTAAATAGCTGACAATGATTTAAACGAAACGACCTCAGGTGTGCGCGAGTGAAGAAAGGTGCAGGCATGAAGGTGGGCGTTGGACTTCATATACAGATGCATATCTCTTATGCCTTAGGCCATAAGATTTTAAAATTTGAAGCTAACAGGGATACTGTGGATCTATCGTGAGGTAACCTGGAATATCACCACTTTATCTCCACTTTATCCCCGCTTTAACCCCTGTACCCTATAAGAAGCGGATCAACGAACAATACCCTATCATGAGAGTATTTGGAATCTGGTGTCTAATCTGGTCACTAAAACGCTCGATGATGTCAGAAATTTTCCTCAGGCACAGACTGGCGTCGCTCCATCTAACGCTTACTGGTCACAGCATGAAGGTTCGCACGATCCTTTGCGCACGGCGGTCATCTTCTTTCCAAAAGAAGTTCCCACCTTTCGTATCGTTGACAGCGCCACATCCAGGCGCTATATCCCCAACCCGAAGGTAACGCAGTGTGAAGCTTGTTTCGGGTTTCACCAATCCTCACGCTGCCGAATGCAAGCTTTGTGCGCCCGCTGCGGCACTATATGTCACCAAGGAGAGTGCTCTCATCTTCGCCGGTGCATCAACTGCCTGGGCCCTTACCCGGCAGATGACCCTAACTGCCCTCTCCGCCCTCGCCCTCACAAGAGCAAACTTATCCAGCTCTCGGAGAAAGAGATTAGAGAAATCCGTTCATGCAACCGTAGCAAGCTCCGCAAGACCCGTCGGGCTGAAGCTGCTACTGCCGCCGCTGCTTCTGCTGCTTCCCATCCTGATAACATAGACAATTCGACCCCTTCCTCCGGAAACTCAAACCCCTCTACTCTCTCCCTATCAGCCAACCAAAACAGGTTTACCGCCCTTGAGAACGCCTCGCTTGGATCTATGGAAGTTGATTCGGACGAGCCAGCACCTAATAATGCCCTAAATCTCCATGAACAATAGAGCCCATTGTAGGAGCCATCCTCCGCCTCGCCTTCGTTTCCTCCAGGCTAACGTCGGGCGTGGTGGATCTTCTCACCTCATACTTTTACAAGCTGCTTTCCAAGGCAAGTATTATGTGATCTTTGTCCAGGAGCCCTGGACAAAAACTATAAACCTCAAGAACGTAACCAAGTCCCACCCAGCCTACGTCATCTTCACTCCTCCTAATCGAGACTGGAAGCCCGCGCGTACTTACGTACATTCGGAAAGGATCAAACCTGCGCCCTATTCAGCTGGACACTGGATCGTCACCGGATATTGTCGCCCTCCTTCTTCAGTGCTCCCCGTTGCTGGAGGTCATCAATGTCTACCTGCAACCGCAAGCCCCCATGCCAGAGTCTCAACGCACTCCTTAATTGGCCAGTGAAGCCCAACTCCATAATTGTGGGAGACTTTAATCTTCATCACGAATTATGGGAGCCCAACGTTTCTCGTTCGTCAGGAGCCGGCCGCTTCGTCGAATGGATCGACAACCATTCTTTAAGGTCGGCTTTACCATACGGAGTTCCTACGCATCGCGCTGGCCACGTCCTCGACCTTGTTCTAACAAATATGGAGGGTCTTTTGGCTCGAGTGGATCCTATGGCTCACTCAACTTCTGATAATGAGACAATATCTGGCTTAGTGCATCTCTCTCCAGTCCAAAGGCGATTTCTGTCAACGAAGCTTCCTGTCAGATACCTAGGTGTCTGATCCCTCGTGTTCGCAGTATCGGAGTATTGGGGTTTCGGGGTTTCGTGGTTTCTTCGCGTGTTCAGATACGGGCAGACGTTTTTCTATATCGGGTCACTATTTATCTCATTCGTATTAATTTCGAGATACGATGGCGAATATTTGACATTTTCACTACAGGTAGCTCATCTCAAATTGTATATATCATAGTTCTATCTTGTACCCTAGAGTCTCCACGCTTTGTTCTTCGTCATTTATTAGACCTTCAGAATTTACTCTTTAGCTTCTTAAATTACCCTTCAGACCTTTAGACCTTTAGACCTCCAGACCTTCCAATCCTCGAGCCTTAGCCAGATTCTGTCGAGTCACGCAAAGCCCACTATCGTGACACTTCCCAAGTTTAATGTCGAAAGTACAGAGATATTCCGCCAAGCTCTCATAGCTACGGCTCCTCCTAGCCTACCTTTTGAAGAACCCACTTCCCAGCTCATAGATGCAGTGGCCTCCTCAGAGATCGCTGCGCTGTCAGCCATTCTACTTACAGCCAACCCCCCGCGACCTGCTTGTGTGCCTTGTAAGGATTACTGGAACCAGAAATGCTCTGACCAACGCCGACGATATATTGACGCGCGCAACAGTGGTGATCCACATCTTATTAGCGAGGCACACCAAACCTTCCGTAAAACTGTTAAGCGAGCCAAGCGTGAGCATAAACGCTTAAAGCTGGATAGTGTGTCTTCGATTATGGAGGCCCATAAAGTGGTTGGATGGCGAAAGTTCTCCAGTCGCTTTGGCCCCCCTCCGATTAAATTTCAAGGTGTTACGTACAGTACCCCGACTGAGCGCGCTGATGTCTTTTTCCGCACAAAGCTTGCCCGTGTAGGTAGGGAACCGGATGTGTCCATATACTCCCCTACATATCCATCATGAGCGATCCCCGCAACTCTCCCCATAGACGAAGACGAAGTGCGACATTATCTACTTAGTACATCATCCTCTACTCCAGGGCACGACCATCTCTCGGTTTCTGCTTTCCGCCTTATCTGGGATGTGACAGCATGGCGCACATGGATCGTACACTTATATAGTCTCTGCCTGGTATACGGTCATCATCCAAGTATTTTTCGCCGCGCTGAAGTCGTGGTTATACCTAAACCTCACAAGGATGATCTTACTAACCCTTCGAATTGGCGTCCAATTTCACTCCTCCCAGTTCTGGGAAAAGGGCTGGAACGCTTATTGGCAAGACGCTTCGCTTTCTTGGCTTTATCAAGCCGCATTATATCCCCTACGCAACTTGGAGCTCTACCTGGAAGATCAGCCATGGACCTCGTAGAGAGTTTTGTCCACGATGTCGAGAAGACGTGGGACGCGAAGCAAGTATGCACTCTTGCTACTCTCGACGTAGAAAGCGCTTTCGACAGCATTCAGCCTGGTCGTCTCTCTGCCTGCTTGCGCGAACAGGGATGGCCTATTCCATACGTAAATTGGGCTGCTTCTGTTGCTTCAGGCAGGAAAGCTTGCCTCCGAGTAGACGATTTTGTCGGTGAATTCTTAGACATTCTGTCACGGATCGCATATAAAAGCAAAGAGCATATATATATAGAATGGTCAGTTTATATTTTTACTATGAAGAAAGAATCTCCTCTGGGAAACTATACAAGTATAAATAAACACATGTACATAGTCTACAGACATCCGATGTAATTGCCTAACTCATGGGTTCCTCCATCATTCGTTGATAGCATAATCCAATATCTTGTTTTTGTTAGAGGAAACAAGAAACAAGTCCTGTTTCATCAAGTACTCATGGTTAACTTCAACAATGCTTCTTGGTCACTAAATTTGTGTATCCTTAACTTGTTATCGCGTTGGATAAGCAAGGTCGCCTATGTCTGTTCACAAAGGCTACAGGATATTACGGCTTACCAGCCGTCACACATTCCACATGGCTTGCCCCAAGGATCCCCAGCTTCACCCATACTGTTCCTGCTGTTCCTCGAGCCTCTATTTAAACACCGCTTTCCTACATTTGTATACGTTGATGACGTGGCGATCCTCTCGGTAGCAAAAACTCTCGTCGAATCTTCTCGCCTGACTGCCGCCAGGGTTGAGACGGTCACCCAGTGGTGCAATCAGAATGGTCTCTCGTTGGCTGAAAACAAGATGGAGATCCTACATCTTCACAGATCTCGTCAGCTCCCTCCCACTCTGACAATTAACGGCGTCTCAAGGGATGCTAGCTCATCCGTAAAGTGGCTTGGTGTTCTCCTTGACACCAAGCTTTCCTTCAAAGAACACGTTCAAGAATGGTGTGCAAGGACACAACGAATCAACGCCCATATACGTCAGCTTGGCAACACCCATCGTGGCGTACCCACTGCCTTCCTCCGCGCTGCTGCACTGGCTGCGGCGCTACCAGTTCTCTTTTACGGCGCAGAGGTCTGGTGGCGCGGTCACACATATCTCCGCCGAGGACGTCCAACTTCTACCCGATCTCAACACCTGGTAGACATGATCTCCCGAGCTCTAGTCACCCCTACGTCGGCAATTCTAAGAGAGGATTGGCTCAAGCCTGCTCATATCCTTGAGGAGATACGCCTCCGCTCTGCTCTCAGAATAGCGGCCGTGGACTGTTTTCATCCTTTGGCTAAAAGGTCTACCGTTTCCCGCGCACACAGTCGCCTAACCGAAAAAAATAAAGCTCGTTCCTCCCATCCCTCGGCCCAAGCTTTTACCTCCTTCTTACAAAACACCTCTTAATCAATCTCGAGCAGACTTCTCTGCTAAGGGATTTTGGGAGCGCATTAGGGAGCTGCCACCATGGGATATTCTTGTCTTCTCGGACGGCTCAAAACAGAAAGATGGTTCTGCTGGGGCAGATGCCGTCGTTCTCCACAGAGATATCACGATAGATGAAGTGAAAGTGCCCTTAGGGCCCGACTTTGAGGTCTATGACTCCGAGATCATAGGCGCCCTCGCAGGGCTTAGGGCTACCACGGCAGCTCCTTCAACACGTCTTGCTACCAATATTCATGAAATCCTCGACAACCAACAGGCTGCACACCGTCTTCTCGATTCTTCGCCCTCGAAGTCCTCGCAAAAGGAAATTTTAGAGTTTCGGGACCTCGCATCTCGCTGGTCTACGAGAAGAATCCTACCTATCTGTCACACGTGAAGCCAGCACGTGGGCTAATTCGAGATTCGTGGTAAGGAAAAGGGGTTCCAGGGATGAATAGGGATTGTAGGAGGATTAATGATAGAGAAGTCCGAATGTTAGAGTGGTGAACTCTGAGAAGTTTGGGGTAGAGAAGTTGACTGAAAACAAAGCGTGAGTCGCTCTGTGTGCCTATCTAACATGACTAAATACAAATAAGAAAAGGCCTCTGACAACCTAGTACGTAGCTTAATTCAAGTGAAGTAACTACAGAGTCATAAACTGTAACACCTAGGCCACAAAGGTGACAAATGAAAATAGCAGGGGTATGTCGACACGGGCTCTAATTAGCCGAAACGCCGAATAAGACAGTAATGCAAGGCTGGCCAAGACATCCGATACAACCAAACTCAAATGTCGCAGAACAAATGGTGCTGAAACTCTGACACTATCGCATCTCCTGGCAGAGTCCAAGTAATGTGGTCTCCAGGTCACATGGGAATTCCAGGTAATGAGCGGGCAGATAAGCTGGCCGGAGAGGCTGCTCGCCAACCAGCTCCCCTGCCGCATCCCTTGCCGGAGTCCGCGCAAAGATTCAAAGGCAAATATGGGACTTGACCACAACTTGGTGGCAGTCTCATGCTCCCTCTATCTATTGTGAGTTGGGGATGCCATTTCCCAAGAAGCCTCCCGAGGAAGTACGACTCCCTCGCCGTTATCTCGGATATTTATTCCAATGCCGCACTGGACACGGTGACTTTCGGGCCTATCACGAAAGGTTTCATCACAAAGATGCCCTTCTGACTTGTTCCTGCGGGGCTAGCAAGTCAATTACACACTTAGTTTTCTGCCCCCTCGTGCGAGAGAGACTGGCTTTGGCTAGTCACCGACGAAGTTTGTGTTGAAAAGAGTAGGGAATTTTGAATCAATGTCAATTGATTAATCACGTGTCACTTGGAGAGAATAAGGAGACTGAAGTATTTTTGTCAGAAACGCACGTTGGAGTTGTTATTTTTTACAATCCGGATCTAACCAGACTATATATACTACCAATATGTAAAACTGACTAACAGGGTTTACGTGATTAGCGATAAATACGGTTAAGCGCATTTAGTAAGTGCATTAATTAGTATGTGTGCACTAAGGTAGGTATTCCCTTTAGTACGCATGACGATTAGTAAATCACTAATGAAACCCTCATTTCCAACAGTTTGGGCTCACTTGATTTTCTCCTCGGCACCTCCCATGGAGCCAAACGTTTCGCTACCATATTGATGAAGGCCAGTTTTCTGTCAGAAATCTGTCCAATTCGTTCCATTTAACATAGTCATGTGAGGAATCCGCTGCATAGCGCTCGCAGTATCTTTGTGTCTTTTCATGGCCTCTATGCCAATGCACTTAATTTTCTGTATTTTATATTGCAGTCACCATGTCCCCTCAGGGATGGGGCTTTAGTTGTAACTTGGGCCCGGTAGACCTTAAAAATAAATAAATAAATAATAATAAATATTGTCTCGTACCACATTGATACTACGCTTTCCTCTTTCCCACTTCGTATTCGCAGATACCTCGTTCGGCTACCCTAAACTCCGAAGTATTTTCGCTTAACCCAGCGAAGCGCGATCGGCTAACTTACGAATGTCCATGCACTAATCTACAGCCGATCCGCTTCAGCCTTCTCGTATTATAATATAAGGCTGATCCCTAGGACCAGCTAAGTTGCCGGGCATAGCCCTTAACACTCTGTTTGTCCATTCGTGATAATTATCATCAACTATTTGAGACAGACTTTCAGCGATTTTTCCTCTGTCACTAGGACTTTACACACCGTGTTGCACAAGAAATGTCTAAAACCGCGCCTTATCTTAGTATCACAGATGTTTAATATTTCAGGCGTCCAATTTTCGAAATCTTTGAAACCTTCCCATGATTCAAAATCTTGACAATCCCCTTTTTCGTGCCAGAGATTGGCATGTCAAATATATCCATTTGTGACCCTTTCGGTAAGGTGATTTGGGTCCGAAACATTAATATTCTTTCCCCATTTGTCTTGATGAATGGAATCGACAATTTCAGTAAGGTGCTTTGGAAATGTCAAAGATATGATTGATCTTTAATTGTTGGTGATGATGATTCACGGTCTTGACTTTGATTCGGATTCTTACACTCAGGGCAAAATTCTGGCGTAAGATCTCGACCGATTCTCTGTGAGCGATATTTTCTGTGTGGCGGATGCAAGCTTAGTTAAAAGCGTAATTTTACTTTCCCAAGACTTTTTGAAATCTTGCTTTCGGGCAGAGCGATACCTCAACTGGCACAGGTAGTGATACCTGCGATATTTTATCTCCTTTAGCACAAGGTGATTTACGAAACTCAGGGCTAAGTTCTGGCGTCGTAACTGTTGTCTCTTCTGATGGTCCTAGCTGTTCTGTGTTTGCTTGTAAATTCAACCACTGATCAGTGTTGGTAATTCAGGGTGATCACTTTTCTTCCTAAAGCGGAATTCGATTATTAACTTCTTTCTTATCTCTCCCTATTCTACACAAAATGAAATATAAGTCTACGTTAACCCAACGCGGCAGTACCTATAGCGCTTGCCCTTTTGGGTACAGGATCCCAACTATCCCGGCATCATCAATGGCTGCTCAAAACTAGTTCTTATCAAGAATTTTGCATACAAATAGTTAAATAAAATATTAAAATCCCGTAATAGTGGAATGCTTCATAAATAATTTAGTGTAGTGAATAGGTGAGTCTGCGACAAAGTTTTGGGCATCAAAGATTAGATCGCGCTATATCTATCATACCTTCAAATAGCTGAAGCATGTATACCTGTTTTCTTCCCTAGTGGTAGCCACGTTAAAGCAACCTGGTCTTGAAATTTCATGTTGTTATTTTTTAGATACTACCCAGTGATTACTCCCCGACGTATTGTGTTGAATAGTTATGTAGTACACCATCCGGACTATTCTCCCAAATAGATTCCAGGGAGCCGAGCAAAATGCCCCACTCGAGAAAAGAGATAATTGGCTTAACTTCGGCAAGACCTTCACACCACATTTCTCGCCTGGTCATGTGTGTGACGATAACGAAGGCACACTGGATAGCCGTGGCTGACCGGAATATGTTCCTGTGGCAGACGTAAGTAATTGAGGGTTAAAGGAGCTGCAAGGCGCCTGACTTATAGTTATGTCTTCAAATAATAATCCGATATGAGTACCCCTCATGTCAGGTTGAGTTTTTTTTTTTTTCTTCAATTTGAGATCTAATCCTGTTCGGATACGCCACCCTAAATACAACTACTCCCAACGCCTCTACAGTCTTTCCACATTCGAACCACTCCCATTCTAATGTAAGGTTGAGTCATCGCTCTATGTGCAGTAACAGTGTCATTCGTGACATAGCTTGGAGGCTGTATACACAAAATTGAATTTTGGACAAAGTTTTGTAACTCCGTGAGGATCACTCTAACTCGATATCCTTATAAAGTCGTATATAACCAATGTTTGGGTGTCGGATGGTGCAGTGGTACACGATCCGGGCCGTTCTTCCAAGTAGAGTCTGGGTAGCTTGGACACATGCCCCACTTGCGACAGGAGAAAGCTGGTTCGCATCCATCAAAACCCTCACACCACTTCTCTCGCGGTGATGCTGTATTCGTAGAACGACGAAAGCATGCTCAGATAGCCACAGGTTATTCTCGCTTTTCCCTGTGGTGGGTATTCACGGAAGAGGGTACATGTCGTAAGGCGTTATTCTCGTAGTGCTATCTGCAAATGAAATCTGAGTATGAGTGTTCCAAACGTCAAACTGAGTTATTCTGCGTCACATACATATCTTCCGTAATCATTCGCGTCATAGCCTCAATCTGCATACGCCAAAATAATTTAAAAAAAAATAACCAATGTTTGCGAATAGCATCAACAAGTCTCAGAACAAGATCTTGTCGATTGTCTCTTCCTTGTTAATGAGCATCCCGATGCCATGGTTGCAACGAAACATCTAAATTGGTTTACACAATCGAGTTCCCGAATCGTAGCAGAGACACACGTTTGCCTTTATCTAAGATACTGAGACGTCGAATTGGCGTTGCCAATGCTTGTGATACAACGTATTTGCACGTAAGTTAAAAAAGCTTACTACTTTGGGACCGTGCTATTCCCAGCAATAAGAGCGACAAAATTACTAGCGTCAAAACACAGTATTATACACTGATGTTGATGACGCTAAGCGATTGTATTTTGGCACGGCTTTGGAGTTTCTTTCAGTAGATAAAGACATAGAAAGGTAACGAAGGTACATGCAACTCATTTATTGTGCTATGAAAGGGTGACGTGGTGGATTTCATTACACATCAAGTTTAATTTATTAGAAAGGTAAGTTTTAAATGGTTCCTACATGTTTCATGGTCTTTTTAGAAGTTCATCGGTGTCAAAGAATAGGGATGAGTAGCGCCGCGAGCAACAGCGCAGATTTATCAAACGTATAGTTAAAGGGGCATTTGATGAGTTATTCTTGAGCGAATTTTCAAGATGAAACTGGAAACAGAAACATTAAGACCTATATGGATACATAAAATTCATGTCTTAACAACATAAAAATGTCTCACTAGGATCCGCGGCAAAGATTTACGTTTGTGAACGATTGATAAGTACCGCCAACTTTAGCGACGACATCATATACGTTGCCCGACCGATCTATAACAAGACAAAAGGTTTCTTTTGTAGCTGACAAAAATATTAGACTAGTCCCAAACCAAATGTTAAGAATATGACTAAGCTTACGGGTCATGAGTTGTCGAATTTTCTGATCCTCTTCTGACACTGGCCACAGATATAGGTCGGGCCAAGCATCGTGGTTGAGATTCAAGTTGAAGTAAGGTGTAGGATACGCATACCACTCATCGATTCTCTTTCTCCGAAACCCAATGTGAGCGTCTTTTGCAGCTCGCAATATTTGCTGGACGGAAATGTGTTTGTTATGAAATTTGAGGGAATCAGTTTCGCAGTGCTTAGCACTGATAGGAGCAATGTGGATCGAAATCTCTTGCTTTTTGGGATAAATCTGCCTGCATTGTTCTAATTTGCCATGAACCCACTGAACAGCATCAACAACATTAAAATTCATGTCCATAACGAAGAATTGCTCGCCTAAATAATGATAAGTTGAAATCCATCTAATT
Source organism: Podosphaera xanthii (assembly GCA_028751805.1). NCBI lineage: Eukaryota > Fungi > Ascomycota > Leotiomycetes > Helotiales > Erysiphaceae > Podosphaera > Podosphaera xanthii. The sequence continues at coordinate 1,992,896 of JAPWIX010000013.1, read as the reverse complement.
TACTGATTGAAAGTTTGATTGTGAAAGTGAGAGGTATCAAAGAAAATTTGAACCGGCGTACCTGTCCTGGCGAAGGTTTTTGTCATGGTAGAAATTGGCGAGATTAAATGAGGACCTAGACCTGGAAATACTAGATCTCCATCATAGTATAATGGGTATTTCCGTTTTTTGGTGATTTGTTTTTTCTGAAACATTTCTCGCATGTTTAGGGCATATTTGACCGCATCGATCACAGAAATTCTGCTTAAACATTGGAATTCGACATCTGGATAGAGGATGGTTTTGATTTCGCCCCTGCTTTGGCTTCGATACATTTAGCGAATACATTTCTTCTCAGCCTATGTATAACACCAAGAAATTGGCGGTCTTGACCTCCAAGGACCACCTAATAGGGTGATTCTGGTCCTGTTTAAAATCTAAGTTTGTTTTGCGAAAAAATGAAGCCACAACATAGCTTACCTGTACTCCAAGGGTGGATAGGTTCATTTGCTGGGAGGGGCCATTTATATATATGAGACCTATGTGTTCGAAGAGAGTATTACCCTTGTAAATACGGAGATTTGGATGTGAAGACAATCTATTGGTAGCGAGTTTAAGCGTTAGTTTTATTATTCTGGATAAGAACAGCTTTCTATCACACAGAAAACTCCGTGGATCATGAGAATATTTGAATTCAGAGTCGCCTGTAATCACCTGCGCAGTTGTTAAGAGAAGCAGAGAGCTGATGGCCAAAAACGATGGAGGCAGCATCGAGCTCTCTTCCGCTGGATAGACACTCAGTTGAGTCTGTAGTGCAGAAAACTAAGCAGTAAGGCAAGGCAAATAGAGTGTTATTCATTGATATGTCTGAAATAAATTACATTCTAATATAATACAGTATGAGATTAAGCTTCTCTATAATAATTTACCAATGTAAGTTACCATTGCAATCCTTTGAGTACGATCCTACTTGCATTAATAAATCTTGGATGGCGAGTCCTATAAGTGTAGCTCGACAGGGATCACTAATTTTGCCCGAAGACTTCATCAACATGGAAATTTTAATACAGGGGCTCAGGGGTAAGTGAAGGCAGCTGGAAATTTTATATACAGGGGTAATAATACGGATATGTCCTAGCCATGCTATACAATTTTCTAGGGTAGACGAGATTATATTATCTAATCTTTCACACCGGTTTCATTTTATCGGAGAAGCTATTTTTGATATTTGTTCGTAAAAATCTATGGCTGCATCATTGTTAATTAAACCATCTTACAGATATTAGAAAAAAATAAAGTTATCGAACGCCATTCGCAATTTAGCACGAGTCTCCCGAGAATCTACTTTATTAGAATTACTATCCTCTAATCATGAATAATCAAGCTACTTTACAAGGTCAATCTCGTGCTTCATATCTTAGTCGAGATCAAAGACTTGAGGTATGTGTAGAATTCTGGTATTGAACTAGCCATTTAAACGAACTAATTTTCTCCAGATAATTGCACTGTATCGGACGGGATTCACGTTCAAACAAATTGCGACTCAGTTAAGAGTAACATATTCACAAGTCAAGAACACTGTTCAATCTGGTCGTGCATCTCCCAAATTAAGGACTGGACGCCATCCTCAATTTTCTCTAAACCAAATCGATCAGTTGGAAGAATTTATCTGCAGTTCTCGCGAGGCACGACAATGTTCTTATCTAGAACTGTCAGTTCATTTCTCCTCATGGGCTGGCGGAGAAAGTGCAATCCGTAGTGCACTCAAGGGAAGAGGGAACTATTGATGCTTTCCGAGAAGGTCTCCGCCGTTATCAGAGAATCACATGATGGCACTGAAAGTATGGGCAGAACAACGCCTTCAATGACAAAAACAAGAGTGGTCGCAAGTACTTTGGAGCGACGAAACTTGGATTAATGACGGACCTATTATGCCGAGCTATGTGACTAAAAAGGTAAGCTATTCCTATATAAATCCAAAAGTTTTTGATTACTCACAGTCTAAGAAGAAAGGAGAGGCTTATGATAATACGTGTGTCGTTGATCGATACCGTAAGAATAATTCTTGGATGTTTTGGGGTAGTTTCGCCGGAATCGAGAGAGGCCCTTGTGCTTTCTGGGAAGCCAACTGTGGCAAGATGACCTCAGAAGGCTATCGCCAACACATCCTTCCCTTTGTTGTGAACTGGCACAGAAACAGACGGCAAGAGACTGGTCGTGCTTATTTATTTGTGTAAGACAAAGCGCCCGTACACAAAGCATCTCCCGCAAGAGATTATCTTATGGCACATGGAATTCAACCTATTTCATGGCCAGCGTACTCCCCAGATCTAAATCCAATTGGGAATGTGTGGGGTATGATGAAACTATACATTCAAAAGGTATATCCAGAGTTTGAGCGGGGGAGGCAGCGGAGTGACGCAGAGAATCGCCGAATTATACTAGAGGCCTGGTACAACTTTACAACAGAGGATAAGCTCCGATCACTCATTCTAAGCATGTCAAAGAGATGTGAAGAGGTAGTTAGAGTTCAAGGGGTCCAACTTCATATAAGGAATACTTTGTATATTAGAATCTTGAGGTAGATCTATCGAAATCCTTGATATTATCCTTGATGTGGATTTCTTAAGACACCATTCAATATTTAGCCAAGACTGATATACAGTTCAACCTCGTTTATAGCGATAGTGGGTCCCGGTATAAGTGTTGAAAATATTCTTTGAAATTCAACCATTTACAGGGGGACAAGGGTAAGTTTACGAAAGCTATGCAATAAATTCTGTTTATAACGATAGTATAAACATTTAAATATAGTGCACATAACTCAATCTCTAACCTTCGTTAACTTAACCTTGTCCCCCTATATATTTACCATACTTACCCCTGTATGCAAAATGACCTGTAAGGGTAAGTGTTGCAAATATAAAAGTCCAAGTTACAATTAATATTTTCAACACTTAAACCAGGACCCATCATCGAGTTAGAGAGGGACGACTGTACAGGCCTAAGTTAACGATATTGCAATAGCGTGACAGGGGTTTTTGGTGAGGTAATTAAAATATTTTATCTTAAATAGGCAGCTATATTCAAATAAAACTCTGATTTGTATGTGAAAATTGCTTTTTATTTTATCGAACCATAGTGAACGATTTTCTAAGATTCTGAAATTCTTATCTTTTTATTTCAAATTTGGATTTATTGAATTATTTTTTCAAATCTTTACTGTAATACGCCTGTTTATGCTACAAATTCTATCATTATTCACACGACTTTAGGTAAAACACAGAAAAACAATCCGAAATTTAGAAACGGGTGTGCCTCCCATTTACATCTAAAACTGCCTGGCAACTCGAATGCATACTCGCGAGAAGTGGCGTAAGATGGTTATCAGCGATTAAGTCCCAGCTAGCTTGGACTATTGCACGAATCCTTGAAACTGGCAGCCGTTACACTTTTAATTCGGGGAAATAAAACTGCATTTTATCTTTCATGATTTTCCAGACATTTTCAATAGGATTTAAATCTGGGGAGAAGGGAGGCCATTCTATCAACTCGATGCCCGCTCCAGCAAGTTCATCTAACACCCGGCCTCGATGAGCAGGTGCCGAGTCTTGCATGAGTATTAAGCCCGAGTGCTCTCTATGATAGTTGATAATTGATGGCACAACCCTTCCACTGAAGCTAGCTTGGTTAATTTTTCCCCATCTTTTGTCCCATATTACATGTGGACCTTTTTGAGATCCCAGAAAAGATCCCCAGAACAACCAGCAAATCCCCTTCAAACACCTTATATCTACACAACAGTCTTCAACCTGTTCATCGACCTAAATAGCGTATTAGAGCTAGAAATCATTTAGATAGCTTTAGTGTTTACCAATCTAGTTACCCAAGTGTTTTTGTGAAGGTTACCGGTAGCCCATGTCTCATCGGTCCAGAGAACTCGACTCCAATCATACAAAGACCAGTTTGTGTGAGTTTGGGCAAACTCAATCCTCTTCATTTTGTTTAGGTCACTCAGTACCGGCTTTGAGCGAGCCCGGCGTCGAGAATATCCCCTACTATTAAGAGCCCTTTGAGTGCATCTTTGACCAACGTTCCATTCCCTAAATGGATCTAGTGTTAGATCCAGATAACTCGTCCGTCGAGCCTCATATGAAGACCTTACAAAGGCGACCAATTGATCTATCTGTTGACTTGAGAGTACAGGCGGGCGCTCAGTCCGAATACTTAGACTATCACTGTGTCGGTCACAAGCGTGTTGAACTTGGTGCCAGGATAGCCCTAGATCTTTGGCAATTTGTTCGTATGTTTTCGCAATGTTTTAACTCGAATACAGTCTTCCAATGAAATATAATTTCGACGGCGCTGCGATAATAAATTAGTGGTACTCATTTTTTTTGATCGAAGATGATGGTAGTATGTAATCATTTGTACGTTGGGAGAAGATATCTGGGTATTCCAAGAATAGGAGTTCTACAGTGCGGGGAAGCAGTAGTATTGAACGATTGGATAATTGGGCTCTAGAGTTATTACCTCTTTTGTAATAGTCATCAATTTAAATAGGCCCCTGTCACGCAAATGCAATATTGCTAACTTAGGCCTGCAGTATTTTACAGTACAATCTTGCTATAACAATGTGGGGCAAAACTTAACCAAGGCTCTCGATTGGCCAATTCAATTGAATCCTCCAATTAGGAGCCTTGGTTAAGTTTCGCCCCCTTATTGTTATAGCGAGATTGTACTGTATTGTATACTCTCATACATGGGTCCGGAATGTCAAAGGGGTATTCCCTGTTCATTGGGCTTTGTACAGGGTCTACCCCTAGTAATATCTACGGGCTAATTTACAGTAATGATACATTCATCTGACATAACTTCTGCTCCCCATCCAGTCACCCAACAAGAATATATCGCCAACGTCTAATTTTACACCAGTCAAAAATCCGAGCAACTTACACTGAATCGTTGTCGAAAGTGAGGCATGATTTAAATGACCCTAACGCTATATATCGTACCAATTGTAGCAATAGATGAACAGCGAGGAAACATCTCCTGCGAGGCGTAGCTATTCGAGAAGAGCTTCAGCAGATGAGTGCCTTCAGGTCATTCTTTACTGGATTTGGAAAGATCTCAGCTAAATAACTCCAGGTAATTACTTTACACAATGCTGGCCACGAACGAGGCGAAATTGCATCTATCCTCGACTTGAGCTACAAACAAGTTATTCACATCATCAATAGATGCACTACCTCTCCCAAAAGAAATCCGGGTGGAAAACGAAAACTGGATCAGGCCCAAGCTGATGAGCTAGAAACTTTTGTGCGACTCTCTCGAAGGAATCGCCAGATGACGTATATAGAGCTTGCCATGGAGTTTAGTTGCTGGGGCGCTGGGGTTTATGCGATCAGAAGTGCGCTCAAAGATAGAGGTTACTCCAAGAGTTTGTCTCGAGCAAAGCGACCTATATCCGAGGTCAACATGATAAAAAGGTTAGAGTGGGCTCTAAATCATCGTCACTGGACCATTGACGATCGGAGTCAGATCCTTTGGAGCGACGAGACATGGGTAACAGATGGTAGACATCGAAATGCCTACATAACCAGAAAGGTTTGTAGCGCGTGTCATCAGCTAGGATTTAGATGGCTAATAATATACAGCCTGGTGACGAGCTTGAATACACCTGCCTCGTCGACAAGACTAGAAAGAGCACAGCCTGGATGTTCTGGGGGAGTTTTCACGGAACTCAGAAAGGGACCTACTAATTCTGGGAAAAAAAATTGGAGTTCAATAACAGGGCCGAGTTATTGCGAACACATTGTTCCCCATGTGGCTGACTACATGGAGGTGAATCCTGAATTGCAATTCATGCAAGATAATGCACCGCCACATAAAGCGGCCTTCACTCGGGAAAGTTTAAGGGTTAAAAATATTGAGCCCATAAACTGGCCTCCTTACTCCCCAGACCTCAACCCTATTGAGGCTGTGTGGAGCTAGATGAAGGATTATATTGAAAATCAATATCTTGAACTCGAGGATGGGCGGGAGCGGTCTTCGGCTTAGCTTCGCATTATCATACTGGAAGCATGGGATTCTATAAGTCATAACTCTTTGCAGAATCTCATCGGAAGTATGCCGGCGCGATGTCAGGCGGTGATTGTAGCTGGTGGGGGAGCTACGAGATACTGAAGATTGATATTTACGGCTAGTCACTAGCTTTAACTTCAGTTGTATTTAGCGCGTAATCTGCTATAAAATTTACCAGATTAAGCTTAGTCTCATGAAAGCTCCAAGGTCCTCTCTTTTTACATTCGCGATTTCGAGTACACGTAATATACACAAATTTTCGAGTATCCCTTCCATAGTGGGCCTAGATAAATTTATTTTATAGAAATTTGTTTGGCGAGACCCTGGTCAAAAAGTGGGTTTGACATTCAGCACCCATCAACGAGAGTACGCGATGAAATATCGGGGGCTCCCAGGAGTTAGGGATACAGGGAAAAATGATTAATAAAACAAAAATGTACAGTGTTACCACCCTGCAGATTGTTAGTTTGCATAAGCAACAGGCATTAAAGTGGGCTTTCTTAAAAATCTTTCGATTATTAGGAAACGATCATACTTCTTTGCAGAGATATCCTGGAAACACTTTACCGTATTAGGGACAATATACCTTAAAAAAGGTCTACCAATAGGAATTTTTTCTTGGCGCCCAAATTTTGTTAAACCTAATGTTACTTATGAATATTCTCTTCATTTTCACTCTACGACTTAACAGAGCTCCCGTACATTAAAAATTAGGACAGAGCTAATCGTTAAAAGTACATGAATACGAAGTAGGACCTCCTACTTCCATACTGCCTGACCCCTTGCAGGCATGCCAACATGCTGGCGACATGTCGACCGAGTTTGTCAGATAAGATTGAGTCCCAGGCTTCTCTTGTGGCTCTTTTAAGCGTCTGCTGAGATATTTGCCTTCCATTATCAAACTCCGGATATCAAGCTTGAAAGTAATCCTTCATCAATTTCTATTCAGACTCGATTGGGTTTAAGTGAGGAGAGAAGGGAGGCCACACGATTGATTCTACCCCAGCTTGGAGTAAAGCTTCTATGGCATTCCGTGCAGGATGGCAGGGAGCACCATCTTGCATCAGTAAGAGTGATGGCTTAGCTTCTCGTGCCGTTATTATCCTTAGTGAAATCCACTGGCCGTAGATCTCCAAGTTCAATTTCCTCCAACTTTGTTTCCAAACTAGATCACTATTTTTTGGATCCCGTGGAAAGATTCCCAATACATCAGTAATTTCTTCGAATAAGCTTGGGAGATAAACATATCTCGTCATACTCCTCACCAGTCTAGACTTCGTTCGTGGTAAACCTAAACTATCAATAAGCGAACTGACCTTTCTGGTGACCCACAAACGCGTATGCTGACCGCCAGTAATCCAAGATTCATCGGTCCATAGGACTTGATTCCACTGCTTGATGGTCCAACTTGAATGAGACCGAGCGAGAAGTAACTGTCGCCTTTTATTTTCTTCGCTGAGCGGAGGCTTATTCTGGGAGACAAAACTCTAATTTCCAATTCTTTCATGAGCATTCCAAATAGCTTTCTCACGGATATTCCAGTGAGAAAACTGCACCGTGACAAATTCTACGTAGGCCATAAACCGACCAACGCGTGAACTACAAACAAAATTTTCAAGCTCATCAGCTTGAACCCCACTTCGGACTGGAGGTCGACCGGGACTCCTGAATTCTGAAAGATCACCACGTTCGCGTGCGTATTGAACTTGTTTCTGACTTAGCCCCACTTTACGAGCGATGTCAAGGTATGAAAACCCGTGCCTTCGAATTGTCTGGATTGCGATTCGTTTATCCCGATTGAGATTCTGGCGACGAGGTCTTTTCGAAGACTGGTGGCTGTGAATGTTCATTTCAATAATTCAGTGACAGGCTATGATTTTGGAACAAGAAGAGGGAAAAATGGTGGTCAGGTGTTTGTGGCTGCAAAGTTTGAAAGGCATGGTTTAAATTGATTCCGAGAGAATGGATGTAGGCTCAGGAGATGGTTCGAATGTGCACCAAGAGTGTAATTTAGACTAAATCTGCTAGCCCTTTTTAGAACAATAAGCGTAAATTGAAAGGATAAGGCCTATAATTTCATGATTTAAGGTTTAACAATCTTTTGGGTTGAGACACTGTACATATAGCTAACTGTCGACCTCAGTTTAATGTGACGATTCTTCCGATAATATTCACAATGCCCATACCTTATTTCCTGTACTGTTGACCTATTTCCAATGGCCTATCTCCTTAGCTTATCCCTTCTCGCCTTTATCCATGTCACGACAGGCTACACTACACTTCAAGTTAATGGCTATCATCAAGGCTCTGAATCGGGACCTTGCAAATCTTAACACCGGAGACGTCTTCTCTCCCACAAATTTTTGTTACGGTTTGTTACGGTTATCACTGAGAAGATTTCAAATCGTGCTTGTGATCATGACGTTTATTTATGCCCAAGAGAACCCTAACTATATTTCGTACATATTCGTGTATGCCTGTCTATCTAGTTTTCGATTACAACATTATGAAATTTAATGATTGAAACGATAAAAATATCCAACACCACCCCATTATCTAAAATTAAATTGTTCAAAAGTACCACACATGAAATTTATTTCCCGTATATCAAAAGTAAAATGAGAAACACCTGGCCACCATTATTGTTTAGAGTTCCGGTCACGAGTGTGTAGATTTGGCCATAAGTCATCTTATATGGAGCCTGAACGTATTGATCTTGAACGATATCGAGGAATTGTACCAGTGTATTTATTAAAATCGATGTTAATAGACTCACTCATACCAGTGCTATCAGAATCGTGCAAACACGTGGTGCTCGGCTCGCTCATTTCAGTCTGAGTTGGCAATTCGGAAGAAGTGCTGCTCAGCTCGCCTGTTTCGGTGGAAGTTGGTGTATCGGAAGAAGTACTACTTGGCTCAGTTGTGCCAGTTTCGTGGGGCATGTTGGGAGAGATACTAAAGGGCATGTTATTGCTCGAGCCCGTACCGAACGGCATTTTGGGACCGGTTTTAGTAGGCTGGCTATTACCAGCACTGAATGGAAATGGGAAGGGAAATGGGAAGTTGATGCCGGTACCAAATGGCAATTTAGGACCGGGCTTTCCTGGCTGACCAATACTAGTTCCAAATGGTGAACTAAAGCTAGTGCCAGATGGCATTTTAGGGCCAGTTTTATGCGGCTGACCAGCCCCAGTGATGAAGGGAATATTAATTCCAGTCTCAAACGGAATTATAGGATCAGGCTGATTCGGTTGGCTCAAAGCTGTACCATACGGCATCTCAAAACTGACGCTGCTTGGCTGACTCATTCCAGTACCATACGGGATCATTGGATCAGGTTGATGTGGTTGGCTCAAACCTGTACTATACGGCGTTTCAAAACTGACGCTACTTGGCTGGCTTACTCCAGTACCATAAGGGATCATTGGATCAGGTTGATGTGGTTGACTCAAACCCGTACCATACGGCATCTCAAAACTGACGCTACTTGGCTGGCTTACTCCAGTACCATAAGGGATCATTGGATCAGATTGATGTGGTTGACTCAAACCCGTACCATACGGCATCTCAAAACTGACGCTACTTGGCTGGCTTACTCCAGTACCATAAGGGATCATTGGATCAGGTTGATGTGGTTGACTCAAACCTGTACCATACGGCATCTCAAAACTGACGCTACTTGGCTGACTCAGATCGGTGCCAAACGGCATCTTAGGGCCAAGTTGATTCGGCTGAGCGACACCAGTGCTGAAAGGCATGTTAAATCCGGTGCTGTAAGGAACTTTAGGATCAGGTTGATTCGGCTGACTCATACTAGTGCCATGCGGAATTTCGAGGCTAGCACTACTTGGCATGTCGAAACCAGTTCCAGATGGTTCAAATGGATCAGTATTACTCGGCTCGTTGATATCTGTCCCGTTAGGTTCGTTAAAAGAGCCTGTATCAGATGCACACTTCCCAAACTCGCTCATGCATCCAAAACCACAATGCAATCTAGAATTGCCACAAAACCCAAATCGAGAGCAGCAGCTGCCGAACATGGAACCGGAACAAGTTTGTGAGCCACCGCATTGGCCATCGGCACTAGCTTTAATCTCGGGGAAAGGGCAGTTAGAATCTTCAGACATGCTCCCATCTACGTTAAATCTAGAGAATGAGCCCAAATTATCTATCCTAGTTTCATTTAGAGGTTCATCGATGGTATTAATTTCTGAGAGAGATCTTCGTGATTTTGCACCCGAGTCACAATTTCCTTTTAGACTTCCGGAATCATCAGATTTATCATATTTAGAGGTGATGTCAGGTCCTGGGTGGGGATAAATAGTATCTTTGCCTTCGACAGTAGTACAGCCATTGCCCAAATTTGCGACAAAAAGATCTGGTCGCTCAGAAAAGGGGATTTGAGTGTTTTCTGAGTATTCTGATGATGAGCTGGCGATGTTAACAGAAGCGCAATTCATGTAATATTCGCGATTGCCGACTTGATTGAGCCAGGACCAAGCGAAAATAGCCGAGCCAGGTTTTGCGTCAGAAGGGACAGAGAATTTGAAGTTTCCTGTCGTCATAAGCGGACAGTCTCCCATAAATGAATGAATAACTGTAAATTTTTTCCCTTTATCGTAGCTGAGAGCTGCCTGACATGATCCTCCATTATGTGGTGCTCCTCCAACAACAGTGAAATTATATGCCGAGCCGGGACTCCATGTGACTACTGGAGCACCTCCACCAGTTGCATCATCCATATCAACGTGGTATCCTTTACACGGAAAATCAGCCCCACCAGCTTTGAGAGGTGTTGTCATGGAGTAATCGACTTTGCTTGGCACAGCGTGAGGATTGTATCTTGAACGGAATGGAGGCGGCCATGAGAGCTCCATATGGGCTTGAGCCGCAGTTATTAAAGATAGAATAAGAGGTAAAATTGAGTAGAACATTTTGAAAGAGAATATCCAATGATTTGAACGTGATTTGAAGAAATGAAATATTCTAGATGAAAGTTTCGTTGAGAGAAACGTAGGAAAGAAAATAGTCCAATGTCGTGTAGTTGCAATAAAATTTAACGAAAAATAATAATTCTTATGCCAGCACAATGAAGCAGTCAAGGAAATAGGCAGGTAACAAAGAGAGCTCGGCTCTGATCTTTTACTCGAAACTGATAAAGAATATGAATGTTTAGCATTGTACAGAGGAGAACTAGAACTACTTATGTTCCAACGAAAGACAAAACCTCAGAGAAAGTAAGAAGGACAGTGGCAAAATTCTCTGAGCTGGTTTGAGTAGAGATCGATTGAGCTTGCTGCTCTTCGATTTCTACTATTAGCCAAGTTCTGGACCCCCATGCTAATTCGATGAGTTGAGACATTAGCATACATGTAACTCCTGAAGTGTGTAAGGGAAGCAGAATTTCATTTCCAGGTAACTAATAGTGAACAACATTATTTTTAACTGCCGCATGATCTCGATTGACGGGGAAAATTCAGAGATTTCAAGGAAATACTGTCACTCAACGGCCGAGAATCCATGTAGTTATTTGCCCCATAAATGCACAGTTATACTTACATTTGAGCTGTAAATATATCTTTGTAATCAATAACAAGATGTTGATCCATATCGGTGTCATGAATACCTGCAGAAGTTGGTTGCACTTGTCCTGACCAAGGACAAGATATATATCGAGGGTCGCTAGCGGCTAACACAAACGCCAATGACGTATGCGCGGCTGTCTTTTGTAACAAGGATGTACATGCTATCAGGGGCAATTAGCTTTACTTGCATATAGTCTTGTAGACCTAAATATTGGTACTAAACAGCGCTAATTTTGTCTAATTAGTAACAATATTAAGGGCTGCAATAGTACATGCAAGCAAAACTAATTGCCTCTGTTAGCCTGTAATTTGTCTTTAGTGACTAGGGGCAAAGAATATCCTTATACTAGAGTAGTTCAACTAAGAGACTGTTTTTTTTTTTAAAATCATATTGTAGACTGTCTTAGCCCTAAAGATAGTTAGTGGCTGATGTTAGTTTTGTATGTTAAGATAGGTAACTGCAAGGTGTAGACACACAAAACCAACGTCAGCCACTAACAATCTTTAGGGCTGAGACACTGTATTTACACAGTAGAGCCTATTCAAACCCATAATGGGTCCCAGGTTTAATTATTGTTTTAAGATTTTTTGAATTATTGGTACAGTAGAACCCCTCTTAGCTAATAGTGGGTCCCGGTAAAAATGTTGAAAAGATTCATTGTAACTTGGACTATTATATTTGCAACACTTACCCTTACAGGTCATTTTGCTTGCAGGGGTAAGTATTGCAAATATAATCGGTAAAATTTCTATGAATCTCTTCAGTAATTATACCGGGACTCACTATTAGCTAAGAGGGGTTCTACTGTAACGTACCCCACGGGTTGGCGAGCCACTTTTGCCAAGCCCTCATCAAACTCTACCCTCCTACGTGATGCCTTAACAACAACGCTAGATGGAACCCTCTAATGAACGTCAGATACAGACTGCCCTTCAGGTTCTTAGACAAGACGCGACACTCTCTCAGAGACGCGCTGCAGCTATCTATAACGTCTCCTGAGCAACTTTAGGTCATCGACGCGCCGGACGACTCCCACAGCCAGATCGCTGGCCCAAATCAAAGAATCTAACTAAAATTCAGGAGGACGTGGTTGTTGAGCCTATACTTGAGCTTGTTGCGCGCGGAGTGTGATAATGGCCATATCAGCCACGGCTGCGAGCCTAGGGGGAATCCTCGCGCAACAAGCTCAAGTATTTGCTCAACAACCACGTCCTCCTGAATTTTAGTTAGATTCTTTGATTTGGGCCAGCGATCTGGCTGTGGGAGTCGTCCGGCGCGTCGATGACCTAAAGTTGCTCAGGAGACGTTATAGATAGCTGCAGCGCGTCTCTGAGAGAGTGTCGCGTCTTGTCTAAGAACCTGAAGGGCAGTCTGTATCTGACGTTCATTAGAGGGTTCCATCTAGCGTTGTTGTTAAGGCATCACGTAGGAGGGTAGAGTTTGATGAGGGCTTGGCAAAAGTGGCTCGCCAACCCGTGGGGTACGTTACTTACTTTTGCAGTACTTACTCTTATACGTCATATGGCGTGCAGGGGTAAGTGTTGCAAATATATACGGGAAAATTTCGATGAATCTTTTCAACAATTATACTAGGACCAGAGTCGGATGGTGCGGTGGTACACCGTCCGGGCCGTTCTCCCAAGTAGAGTCTGGGTAGCTTGTACACATGCCCCACTTGAGACAGGAGAAAGCTGGTTCAAATCCAGCGAGATCCGCACAACACTTCTCTCGCGGTGACACTGTATTCGCAGGATGACGAGAGCATGCTCAGATACCCACAGGTTTATCTCGCTTTTCCCTGTGGTGGGTATTCACGGAAGACTGTACATGTCATAAGGCGTTATTCTCGTAGTGGTATCTGCGAATGAAATCTGAGTGTGAGTGTCCCTAACGTCAAAATGAGTCATTCTACAAAAAGAATACGTATCTTCCGTAATCATGCACGTCATAGCCTCAGGCTTCATACGCAGGAATGATTTTAAAAAAGGAAAAGAAGAGTACGGAAGAACATGCATCATTGTCAGGAATCTAGGGGGTTAATGCCTGAGGTTTTGGTCATGTTATTTTCTACTCTCCAGCCTCGCTTTATGATTTTTTTAATGTCTATGTAGAGCTGGCTTTGGATGTTTACGGATCTTCATGCATTGTTTTCCGTCTTAATCAGTCAGACCTCTAGGTAGGCCATCCATTCTACATTTTTCATCTAACCTCTGCTCTCCTGTTCCTGCTGCCACCTCTTGCTCTTAGCTCTTCACCCTCGCCCAAACCTGAGTCCTTCCAGACCGGCGCCTTACAATCATCAATCGCAATATTTAAAAAAATTCGTCAATGTTTTAAGGATGCTTTGCCTGCACCAAAGCAGATCTTTTGTGTTCTGGCAAAGAAGCTGGAAGAAAATAACCGGGGAGATATATCTTCAAAGTATTCTCCTAGAGGTTGTTGGAATACTGAGGTCAAGCTTTACAACAACGGGTCTTTTTTTTAAAAAATCATTTTAGCGTATGCAGCCTGAGGCTATGATGCGCATGATTACGGAAGATATGTATGTTTCGCAGAATGACCCAGTTTGACGTTTGGAACACTCATACTCAGATTTCATTTGCAGATACCACCACGAGAACAACGCCTCGAGACATGTACCCTCTTCCGTGAATACCCACCACAGGGAAAAGCGAGGAAAACCTATGGGTATCTGAGCATGCTTTCGTCATCCTGCGAATACAGTGTCACCGCGAGAGAAGTGGTGTGAGGGTCTTGCTAGAATCGAACCAGCTCTCTCCTGTCTCAAGTGGGGCATGTGTCCAAGCTACCCAGACTTTACTTGGGAGAACACCCCGGAAAGTGTACCACTGTACCATCCGACCCAAGAACGGGTGTTTTTATGCAGTACAGTCGTCCCTCTCTAACTCGATAGTGGGTCCCGGTATAAGTGTTGAAAACATTCATTGTAACTTGGATTTTTATATTTGCAACACTTGACCTTACAAGTCATTTGCTTGCAGGGGTAAGTATTGCAAATGCAAATAGTTGAATTTCAATGAATATTTTCAACACTTATACCGGGACCCACTATCGAGTTAGAGAGGGACGGCTGTATATGCAAAACAACGCTACTTTTCACACTGCAGCTGTCGTGGAGGAGTACCTTGGCAAACATGGTAAAGTACCCATGGTGTGGCCGCCCTACTACCCTGATTTGAATCCAATCGAAAATGTATGGAGATTGATGAAGTCATATGTACAGGATCGATATGGAGACTCCGATTTGGGACGGCAACGCGGGAGGACTGAAACTCAATCCCTTGTGGAAGAAGCCTGGCAGGAATGCACAAAGCCTGAAACTCTCGCAAATATTATCAGCAGTTTGCAAGATAGTTGCTTAGCAGCTATTAGAGCACAGGGCGGATCTACAGACCATTAGCTATGGTATCTACGGTTATATTTATAGGAACTTTAAATAGAAATGAAAAATAAAACCCTCAAAATTCATTAGAATTTAGTTTGATTTTTTGTGAAAGTTACATGAGTGTAAATATTTTACGAAAAAATCTCGTGAGCTAATACTTCCACCCAGCATTTCCCCTTGTAGAACATCCTGGTGCTCTCAACATACATAATGGCCAGATTCATCAGATCTTCAGGAACTCCGCATGAGATTCTCATAAAGAACTTCTCCTTCTGTTCAAAGATCTACGGTTCAACCCCTGCATACGATACGGGTGTAAATGAATATCATACGAGGCTGTATAGTGTTACCACTCAAGAATTGTTAGTTTGCATAAACGACAGGCATTAAGGTAGGCTTTCTTGAAAATCTTTTGCTAATTAGGAAACGATAATACCTCTTTGCCGAGATATCCTGGACACACTCTACCGCATTAGGGGCAACATACCTTGCAAAAGCTCTATCAATAGGATTTTTTTCTTGGCACCCAAATTTTGTTAAACCTTTTGATACTTATGAAAAATCTGTAGTTGTGTTTATTCGTGCTATGTAGAGTCCAAGACTATTATAACACTAGGGCTCATCTCTGACCCAGGCCACACCTTTTACAGTGCTCCTATCCCCTTTTACCTCGAACCTAAGATCATTGATACATTGACCCATGACGGGTAGCCATTTAGCTCAGTAATTACCCGTAGAATTCAACCACCTTTTCTACGGAACCTTCTGCTCAAAAAAAATTGAAAAAGAGCAGCCATGGAAACCGGTACGCGGGAAAAAGCCTCAAAAAACCTGCAACTCCAGCCAGACGAGGCCTAAACACCAGAGCCACACGAGGTGCGTATCCCCATCTGTATCTCCCTAATATCCCATAGTCCAGATATCCTCCTTATACCCACACCACCAGCGCTCAGGTAGCAGTGCTCTCTCCTCGGGAGACAGGATAATGCTAAAATATCTGTAAACAGTGAGAATTCATCTTGGTAAAAAGGGCTAACTTGGTCTGATCCATCACCACCATAACGGGAGCTGGATACACCCCGGAATCTCATTTGGGTGACTTTTCCTCCGTGACAAAGTAATGCGTGTTTCTGTTGGCTCTGAAGATAAACTCCAGGTTCGTAGGGGACACCACGTACAGGTAGAAACGCCGTCTTCATCCCCCTGTTACTTATGAATATTCTCTTTATTTCTACTCTACGACTAAACAGAGCTCCCGTACATTAAAAATTAGGACAGAGTTAATCGTGAAAAGTACATGTGTCCGAGTTATGTTCTTCTGTGGCAAACATCCAAAATTGTTTATCTCTAAGGTCCAGGCTTCTGCTATGATCTTGAGTGGCAATTATATATTTAGAACTACATTCGTATCTCGAGGATCCCGCCATCGAGGATAATAGATTTAGATATTGATGTCATACTCTGAATTATCTTGGTCATGCGCTATTGTAATTAATTATAGACCTGAGATCTGTGAGGAGTTATAAGGTTGGACCAGAGGACATTAGATGGAAAAAAAGAAGCAGAAGTTAATCTTTTATCCTATTCTATTAATTAGACAATTTTACTTGACTTATTTACTATTAATTCATAGTATAAATACAACAATAAAGTCAATCAACATAAATACGAAATAGGACCTCCTGCTTCCATACTGCCTGACCCCTTGCAGGCATGCTAACATGCTGGCGACATGTCGACCGAGTTCGTCAGATAAGATTGAGTCCCAGGCTTCTCTTGTGGCTCTTTTAAGCGTCTGCTGAGATATTTGCCTTCCATTATCAAACTCCGGATATCAAGCTTGAAAGTAATCCTTCATCAATTTCTATTCAGACTCGATTGGGTTTAAGTGAGGAGAGAAGGGAGGCCACACGATTGATTCTACCCCAGCTTGGAGTAAAGCTTCTATGGCATTCCGTGCAGGATGGCAGGGAGCACCATCTTGCATCAGTAAGAGTGATGGCTTAGCTTCTCGTGCCGTTATTATCCTTAGTGAAATCCACTGGCCGTAGTTCTCCAAGTTCAATTTCCTCCAACTTTGTTTCCAAACTAGATCACTATTTTTTGGATCCCGTGGAAAGATTCCCAATACATCAGTAATTTCTTCGAATAAGCTTGGGAGATAAACATATCTCGTCATACTCCTCACCAGTCTAGACTTCGTTCGTGGTAAACCTAAACTATCAATAAGCGAACTGACCTTTCTGGTGACCCACAAACGCGTATGCTGACCGCCAGTAATCCAAGATTCATCGGTCCATAGGACTTGATTCCACTGCTTGATGGTCCAACTTGAATGAGACCGAGCGAGAAGTAACTGTCGCCTTTTATTTTCTTCGCTGAGCGGAGGCTTATTCTGGGAGACAAAACTCTAATTTCCAATTCTTTCATGAGCATTCCAAATAGCTTTCTCACGGATATTCCAGTGAGAAAACTGCACCGTGACAAATTCTACGTAGGCCATAAACCGACCAACGCGTGAACTACAAACAAAATTTTCAAGCTCATCAGCTTGAACCCCACTTCGGACTGGAGGTCGACCGGGACTCCTGAATTCTGAAAGATCACCACGTTCGCGTGCATATTGAACTTGTTTCTGACTTAGCCCCACTTTACGAGCGATGTTAAGGTATGAAAACCCGTGCCTTCGAAGTGTCTGGATTGCGATTCGTTTATCCCGATTAAGATTCTGGCGATGAGGTCTCTTCGAAGACTGGTGGCTGTGAATGTTCATTTCGATTTTTCAGTGACAGGCTCTGAATTGAGTCGTAATACAAACCCCCCCACCTTTGAGATTTCCCCCCCCCCTTGGAAAACGTATTCTGCCTGGAAATACCATGCTGCTAGTGTAAGAAGGGCACAGTGGGGCCAGACCTCGCTTCAAGATTTAACCACTACTAGTGGGTGTACTAGACAGGGGGCTGGTACTGCTGCCTGATAATTCAGAGTGTCTATGATTTCCAAACGATATCCTCCGCAGAGATCATCTGAATATCGAGTTTGCGACAATCATTATCATCACATTTTCATTTATTTTTATCTTGAAAGTTCAATACTTATTTCACCTATCATACACAGATTTTTTGTCAGTAAAGTTAGAGGTATGTTAACATGCAGGCTGACGATTCAGTTGGCTGAGTTGTCTTTAAAATAGATGGATTAACATCAAATACCCCAAGCTACGCCCTCATCCAAACGTTCAAGCAGAGATCAGTACATACAGTGAATATCTAGTCAAGAGAATGATACAGAAATATTAAATAGCATAGATTGAAGCGCTTCACGACGCTGGCATAAATCAATCAAAAATTGCAGCCCAACTCAACATTTCGCTAAAGCAAGTTGGTAGCTCTCTTCGCCGCGAATCAGTGACGCCCAAGAAAGCTCGTGGTCGAAGTTCATCGCTTTCATCCGAAGATGTCGATAAGATTTAGGAAATTATCAAAGAATCTCCTGAAACCCGACAAATGACCTACTTTGAACTTGCAAATGGACTGTTCAAGCACATGGGCGTGAGTAAGAGAGCGATAAAGAGTAAACTTGAGAAAAGAGGTTCTAAGCGCAACACAGCGTTGAATAAGCCTACTACATCTCCGGAGATTAGAAGGAAGCGAAGAGAATGGGCAGAAACCCGCATCGATTGGACACTTGAGCAGTGGATGTCCATCCTTTGGCCAGATGAAACTTGGGCAACAGATGGCCATCATTCGAGACGCTGGGTTACCAGAACGGTTAGTATCTTACTGTCCAGCTTGGATAACTCACCAAAACTAAAAACTTTATCAAGCCAGGGGAGGAACATGAAATTAATTGTATTGTTGAGACAATCAAGAAGAAGATTGGTTGGATGCTTTGGGCGTCCTTTGCCGGGTCTGAAAAAGGTCCCTCTCAGTTTTGGGAGATAGATTGGGGGAAGATCACTTCCTCAAGCTATTCTGAGAGGATAGTACCTCTTTTAGACGGTATGACTAGATTTAGCCCCGGGCTTTCTGTCATGCAGGACAACGCTCCTCCCCACGTTGCCGCGAGGACGATGGAAGAGTTCGAGGAGAGGTCAATCACTCCTATTGATTGGCCCCCTTATTCGCCCGACCTCAACCCCATAGAACACATCTGGAAAATCATGAAAGATAAGATCGAATACAAGTATCCGGATTTGAATGGGGGCAAGCGGCGGTAGTCAGATCAAATTCGTGCGATCGTGAAGGAGGCGTGGGATTCTGTGTGTACAGAAGAAATCATAGATCTCATCGAAAACATGCATGACAGATGTCAGGCCGTAATCGATGCCGACGGAGGCCCAACTAAGTAATAGTCTCTAGATTTAATTCTGCCACATTTGTAGATTTTGTAGTTAGACAATCAAAATGTTCAAAAGAGGCTTAGTTCTAGGAGCTCCCTTAAATGTGCAAAATCAACCGTTTGGTAAAATAACCATACAAATTATCCTTGACATTTCATTAAAGCGGGGCACGCCTTTCTTAACTCAAACTAACGGACCCATTAAACACCCTTTTTTTGGACTAACTGTGCCAAATCTACCCATAAAGCATGGTAAGGATTTATTGAATAGCCCCACAACATTTACGAAAAAACTGTCCAATTGTAAACTGTTAACAAACACTGAACGCACGTACATGTACATGTGTGCCTAATCATTTTTGTACTTCTTTGTTGAAAGACACCTCTAAGTTTTAGAGCTCTCTTGTTAATTTATGGTTTATGGACAATGTACGATCTTTGTTTCATTTGGATAACATTAAATCAGATTCTCTATCAACTTGGTAAATCTATTACACATATGAACTGTTTGGGTATTTAGTATCCAATAAACCTATTTCATGGTCAAAGTTCGATGCAATTAAACAAAACAATTTCGCTCCATAGTATCGTTTCAATTCAATGTGAGGAATGCCCCTAGTTATCAAGCCATTAACTACGAGCATGGCCAGTTGCCCCACATCCTTGATATCTTGTTCAACCGTATCCGAACTCAACACAAGCTGTGCAATATCGTAAAACTTTTGGCATGGTCTTGTGTTGAGACAGGCTCGACCAGTTGCATATCATGCGCCCTAATAAGTGTAAAGTTGTTTCTATTCGTGCTATCTTGAGTCTAAGACTATCATAAGACTAGGACTCCTCTTGCCCTAAATCTGAAAGGACAGTCGGTATGTGGCATCAATCTACGTCGTTCCCTACATGTCTCGTCCACTTCGCCCTGAAACAGTATACATTTCTGACAAGCTGGGAGTTTCTTTCTTCGCCCTTTACTCTATTCTGAGTTGCTGGTGGTGATGGCATGTTCAGTTGACCTAGCGTGATTTTGGACCGCCTCATACAATTTTTTAATAGAAACGTAAGATCCGGGTTGATTCCATTTCGACGAAGTAACTCTGTCATCGTTAGTTCTGGAGCTGGACATCAATTACGCTCAAATTGATAACCTCGTACATGAAAACAGTTAGAAGATGAATTAGTAGTGAAAGATTACTAGATATAACCTTTGAAATTGAGAGACTGTGGAAGAAGAAAATGGCCTGAAGTATTTGTGTTTTGTGAGTTTTTTAGATTTTAAATTTTAAATTTCTTGATTCATCTTTTAATCAGCCTGTAAGTTACAACAAGTATTTTATGAGTTGAAAGAAGCCAAAAATGCTTCGCCGGTTTCGTTGTATGCGATTCTTGATTACAATTTGCACATAATTTTACTTAACGTGATTACATCTGCTACTGTAGCGACGCGGATCTCAAATTCAATTTAATTAGTAATTCGATTTACATTCACCGCTCGACGGATTGAGTATCAAAAAAAAACTGTCGCAACAAAATTTCAAGGGGAGGGTTTGTATCACGACTCGGGAAATTTACTGACGTATAAATAGGGACTGACGAATTTTAAGGTAGGTGAAGTTAATAAAAGTAATTTTGTGAAAAAAAAAGCAAAGACAAAATGATACGTATTTTTCTGAAGCACCTTTTTTGGATTTCAAAGGAAGGTCTATCTTTTAAGCGAAAGGCACTGGGGAAAGGTGACAGCCGACAGTTGTAGCGAGTCGTGCACTGAGTTAGGAGAAATCCAGAACCTGATGTTTGCCTAAACAGGTTTATGCAAGATAACGCACCATTACACAAAGCCACTCCCTCGGTAGGGGTCGGATGGTGCAGTGGTACACTTTCCGGACTGTTCTCCCAAGTAAGGTCTGGGTAGCTTGGACACATGCCCCACTTGAGACAGGAGAGAGCTGGTTAGATTCTAGCAAGACCCTCACACCACTTCTCTCGCGGTGACACTGTATTCGCAGGATGACGAAAGCATGCTCAGTTACCCATAGGTTTTTCTCGCTTTTCCCTGTGGTGGGTATTCACGGAAGAGGGTACATGTCGTGAGGTGTTATTCTCGTGGTGGTATTTGCAAATGAAATCTGAGTATGAATGTTCCAAACGTCAAACTGGGTCATTCTGGAAGATAAACATGTCTTCCGTAATCATTCGCGTCATAGCCTCAGGCTACATACGCAAAAATGATCAAAAAAAATGAAACAACCTCTTTGCTAAAGCCCGTGCTATCCCTGATCCTTTTCTATATCGATTCTAGTACTTTGTTCAAGACTGACTAGCTCTCGAGTATATCACTCGTGTACCGACACTTTTCTATTACCAGTGAGATTCATTACCCAATGCGATCGAGAAATAATTGTTCTTAGGCTAAGATATGCCAGAAATAACCCAATCTGTATAAAGATCATCAAAGACCCCTACCGATAAAACATGGATATAAAGTTTACGGTTTAGCTGAAGTACAGGGTCTCATTAGTGAGTGAAGGCAGTATGTCTTTGCAGGGTTTTTAGTTACCAATTATTATACCAATATGGCGGTTTCCTTTGTTGATCTTTTCTAAGCGAGGCCATATTAGGATAGGCTCATAACCTAAATTTCAATTTAAGGTGAGAGATTTCTTGGCAACGAATGTGAAGGCAGTATGTCACTCTTGGCTAAATGTTAAATGGTGTCTTAAGAAATCCACATCAAGGATAATATCAAGGATTTCGATAGATCTACCTCAAGATTCTAATATACAAAGTATTCCTTATATGAAGTTGGACCCCTTGAACTCTAACTACCTCTTCACATCTCTTTGACATGCTTAGAATGAGTGATCGGAGCTTATCCTCTGTTGTAAAGTTGTACCAGGCCTCTAGTATAATTCGGCGATTCTCTGCGTCACTCCGCTGCCTCCCCCGCTCAAACTCTGGATATACCTTTTGAATGTATAGTTTCATCATACCCCACACATTCCCAATTGGATTTAGATCTGGGGAGTACGCTGGCCATGAAATAGGTTGAATTCCATGTGCCATAAGATAATCTCTTGCGGGAGATGCTTTGTGTACGGGCGCTTTGTCTTACACAAATAAATAAGCACGACCAGTCTCTTGCCGTCTGTTTCTGTGCCAGTTCACAACAAAGGGAAGGATGTGTTGGCGATAGCCTTCTGAGGTCATCTTGCCACAGTTGGCTTCCCAGAAAGCACAAGGGCCTCTCTCGATTCCGGCGAAACTACCCCAAAACATCCAAGAATTATTCTTACGGTATCGATCAACGACACACGTATTATCATAAGCCTCTCCTTTCTTCTTAGACTGTGAGTAATCAAAAAACTTTTGGATTTATATAGGAATAGCTTACCTTTTTAGTCACATAGCTCGGCATAATAGGTCCGTCATTAATCCAAGTTTCGTCGCTCCAAAGTACTTGCGACCACTCTTGTTTTTGTCATTGAAGGCGTTGTTCTGCCCATACTTTCAGTGCCATCATGTGATTCTCTGATAACGGCGGAGACCTTCTCGGAAAGCATCAATAGTTCCCTCTTCCCTTGAGTGCACTACGGATTGCACTTTCTCCGCCAGCCCATGAGGAGAAATGAACTGACAGTTCTAGATAAGAACATTGTCGTGCCTCGCGAGAACTGCAGATAAATTCTTCCAACTGATCGATTTGGTTTAGAGAAAATTGAGGATGGCGTCCAGTCCTTAATTTGGGAGATGCACGACCAGATTGAACAGTGTTCTTGACTTGTGAATATGTTACTCTTAACTTAGTCGCAATTTGTTTGAACGTGAATCCCGTCCGATACAGTGCAATTATCTGGAGAAAATTAGTTCGTTTAAATGGCTAGTTCAATACCAGAATTCTACACATACCTCAAGTCTTTGATCTCGACTAAGATATGAAGCACGAGATTGACCTTGTAAAGTAGCTTGATTATTCATAATTAGAGGATAGTAATTCTAATAAAGTAGATTCTCGGGAGACTCGTGCTAAATTGCGAATGGCGTTCGATAACTTTATTTTTTTCTAATATCTGTAAGATGGTTTAATTAACAATGATGCAGCCATAGATTTTTACGAACAAATATCAAAATTAGCCTCTCCGATGAAATGAAATCGATGTGAAAGATTAGATACTATAATCCCGTCTAACCTACAAAATTGTATAGCATGGCTAGGATATATGCACATTATAGCCCCTGTATATAAAATTTCCAGCTGCCTTCACTTACCCCTGAGCCCTTGTAGATAAGCTCTACCCTATTGCAGGGGTAAATAGTGAAGGAAACCCCTGAATGCCAAGATCTGACAGGGATTATACAATATGCCATTGGCTGCAATATTTTGTCCATACCAAATCCGACAATAGCTGAACCTTATTTGTATGGGAAATTTTGCGTGATAAAAGAAGTGTAGGAGATCCCTGTAACTCGTTGAAATGATGATATTCTATTCAAAAGTGCTAGCTTTTATCAAGAATTAAATACATTTTTACCAATAATTAAGCATCATTAATAAGGAATCGAACCTCCTCTTGCTCTGATGACTGCCTGGCACCTTTCTGGCAAGCTCTCTACAAGCGTAGCCAGTTGCTCCTGAGAAATTGACTCCCATGCCTTTAGGACTGCATTACGGAGCACTTCCTCAGATGGATTACCAGAATCAAATCCTGGGTGGTGCTCTTCAATATGGGATTTCATCATATCCCACACTGACTCAATTGGATTCAGGTCTGGGGAATATGACGGCCAGACTATGAAATCTACCCCCCTTGATGACAGCTCTCTTTTCGTACGTTGAGCAGAATGGGCAGGAGCACCATCCTGCATAAAGAGAAGAGGGCCGTGAGAGTCAATTGGTTGTGTTGCCGCGTGGATTAAAGGAACAATCCTCTGGCAGTAACTCTCCGCTTTTATAGTCCCCCAATCCCTACTCCAGAAGAGGGCAGGGCCCTTCTGGTTCCCATAAAAGGAGCCCCAGAACATCCAACCACGCTTTCGAGGACCTTTTCGAACCAGGCAAGTGTGATAATATGTCTCCTCGGGCTAAAAATTAGATTAATGCAGTTGATACATGGCTGAGATCTGGACTCACCTTCCTCGAAACCCATACTCTTGTGTGACGTTCACCAGTGACCCAAGTCTCATCAGACCAAAGAATTTGGGACCACTGTTCAGGTGTCCAAGAAGAGTGTTCTTCCGCCCACTCTAATCTTTTCCTCATATGTGCAGGCGTTAGAGTAGGCTTCGCTTGAGCAATGCAGCGCTTGAACCCTCTTCTCTCAAGAGCACTTTTGATTGCGATTTGGCCACAATTCCAGTGGGAAAACTTAGCAGCAAGCTCCAGGTGGCTCATCTGGCGGGCCTCACTTGAAGACGTGACAAACTCTTCAAGCTCAACTTCCTGCTGAGCGTTCAAGGCGTGGGGTCGGCCATTTCGCTTTTTGGGCGTCAGATATTGCCTTGCAAGGGCATTATTGTACCCTTGTTACGGGATAGCCCCTCTGTGGCGATTCTGGCTATGCCAGAATTGTAAGGCCACCATAGAATCAGACGGAATGACATGGAAGGCAGTAGAATCGCATGGCATAAAGCCGAAGAGAATGGAACTGATAGGAAGGAGATAGATGTACAGCAAGTCCTCCAGAATCTACGAGAACAATGTAGAAATATAAGAGAGGCAGGGTATATATTAAACAATAGTCACCAGTCCATAGATTCTGTAGACTTTACAATAAACTGTTTCTTTTTGGACTTGCTCTGTTGTTAACAACATCAACTGATCCCGCGACATATTGTAAAGTCTACCTCTTCTTGTTTTCTCGTGGAAATTGATTACAAAAAGTTTATGACATACGGAGTTCCGGAGGACACAGATTCTTCCGAAGGATTATCATCAGATATATCGATCGAATTTCACTCAGCAAGCGAACTACCAGATTTGAATTCAAATTCTGACGACACACCTTCTAAGGAAGCATTACCAATTAGTTCATCTCAAAGTATCATCAAAGAAAGCGATCCCGGATCTCCAAACCCCTCCAGAAAAATGCACGACGAAGAAATGGATCATGATGCACCTAACCCTACGACTCCATCGCAGACTCTCTCGCCAAAAGATGTAGAAATGTTAACTAATCTTGTAACTGCTCTGAACAATGCAGCCCCGGAGACGTCTACTTACTTGAGAAGGTTAATGAAAGGGAAGGATCCGATGATCCCTGAATCTTCCGGAAATCAGAGCTCATCACGTAACTTTGTTTCGTCTCCAGATGACAAGAACTTTTCGACGGAAGGGGTTATCAAAAGGGATGCGAAATTTGAAAAGTGGGATGGCGAATCGTTATCGTGGACACCTCACTACTATTTTCTCAAAGTCCAGTGTGAAGTATACGAGCCTCTTTTAGTTACACAAAAGGCTGTATGCATGAAGATATACGAGAGTATTCCCGAACCCAAACGACAACGTATCAGGGGATACTGGATTAAGTGCGGAGAGGCCGATACATACGATTGGAAAGAAATGCTAGAAGCGTGCAACAAAGAATATTTTGATAAGGTCGGCGCGCAAAAGGCCGAGAAGAAGCTCCTTGCCATGAGACAAGGCGAAAGTCAGGTTTTCCGGAGTTTCTTACAAGAATGGGAACTCCAACTAGAGTTTGCAGGAGGTAGAAAATGGCCGGACGACATCAAGATCAACCAATTAAGTATAGCTGTGAGCGAAAAGATCCGGGAGAAGTTTTCCGTTCTCGACCTCCCAACCGAAGATTATCAAAGTTGGGTCAATATAATAACCCGAGTTACCGCTGTCATGGAGAACAGCGAGAAGTTCGTGAAAAAAGGCGAAGCCCAGACTACACAGTATGCAACTCGTAGTGGCATGCTTGTCAGCGAGTACCTAGCTGGCCAATCTGTTGTTAAGGCGACAAAGCTTCCCAATGTGGACTCAGTCGATCACGATGGCGACACCGTCATGGGGGGTATGAATATTGATATTCAATCTCTCGCGGCCCTTGTCGCAAAGTTGAACATTGATGAGAAGAAAAATGGATCTAGTGACGGGCGACCTAGATCAAAACCTGCGGCGCCATGGCGCACGGAGAGGGAGGTAGCGGAACTTCGGGAAAAAGGCCTTTGTTTACGATGTAAAAAGAAGGGTCATTTTTCTCGTACTTGTAGGATTTTTGGGCCTCCGAAGCGCCCTGAACAATTTAACTATATGAATAGCTCACCCTCTAACGAGGAGACGGATTTTGGACCAGAAATTTTAAAAGATTAACCTCCAGAGGAAGTCGCGACTGGGGGAGAAAGGAGTTTGGGAAGGATGCAAGAGTTTATGAAAATAATAGAAATCGTTCAACGTTAATGAAATTACTACATGGCAATCCGGTGTTTATAAATGCAATTGTGAATTTAAGTTCAGTCCCCGCCCTAGTAGATCTCGGTTGCACGATATATGCCGTATTTAGTAAAACTCTCGCAGATCGACTCAAGCTCCCGCGCACTATTGTACCACCAAAAGAATTAAGGTTGGCAACGGATTCTTCTGAAATATCCAGGATGATTGTTAATCAAATATGCTGGGCCGAAGTAGACCTAGATGGGAAGCGTAGTAGCATATGCGGCTACGTGATAGAAGGGCTTGCCCATGACTTAATTCTTGGAGAACCATTGATGAGGTTAAACGATGTGGTTTACCGAGCTCGAGATCGAACTTTGTACCTGGAAAAATATGACCATTATATTCTTACGCATGGCTCAAGGGAACAAAAAGCTGATATAGCAATGGTAAAGCATACGGAGTTTGCGGCTTGTCTCAAGAAAGGCGCACAGAATATTTCGGTGTTCGCAGCATCGGTGAATGATATCAACAAAATGCTGGCGCCAAAACAGAAACTTACACCTGAGGAGATTAAAGCCAAACTCCCTTCTGAGCTTCAAAAATATTGGTCTGTATTTGAAACTAACAAAAATAATGCAAGCGACCTTCCGCCCCACCGACCTGGAGTTGACATAGCCTTAGAAATCGAGAAAGACGAACAAGGTCGCACTAAGGACCTTCCGCGTGGACCATTATACGGGATGTCACGAGATGAGTTACTATGCCTCCGAAAAGAACTAACGGAATTGTTAGATCGTAATTGGATAAGGGCAAGTAATTCTCCTGGGGGGGCTCCGGTCCTCTTCGTCAAAAAGCCAGGAGGAGGCCTTCGCTTTTGTGTTGATTACCGGTCTCTAAATGCCATCACCAAGAAAGATCGATACCCACTTCCCTTGATTAAAGAAACATTTAGATCCCTAACGAATGCTTGCTGGCTGACGAAGATAGATGTGAGTGCCGCCTTCCATCGTATTCGAGTTAAAAAAGGGGATGAGTGGAAAACGGCGTTCCAGACACGCTTTGGACTTTATGAATGGCTTGTTATGCCATTCGGGCTCACTGGTGCACCCGCAGCTTGGCAACGTTGGATCAATGAACTTCTTAGAGACTACCTGGATCAATTCTGCACGGCATACCTTGACGATGTTCTGATATGGAGTAATGGAAGTCAAGAAGACCACTTTGAAAAAGTAAGTAAGGTATTAAAGCGACTATCGGAAGCGGGCCTAAAGTTAGATCTTAAAAAGTGTGACTTTGCAGTCAATTCAGTAAAATATCTAGGCTTCATCATCACGGTGGGAAAAGGAATTTCAGTTGATCCTGAAAAGCAAGTCGCTATTGAGAAATGGGAAGTTCCGCGCACCCAGACTGCAGTGCGCAGTTTCTTGGGCTTTGCTAATTTTTATCGAGATTTTATTAATGATTTCGCCGCGTTGAGCGCCCCTCTCCAGCGCTATACCAAGAAGGAATTTTCCGGAAAAGGAAGCATTCAATTAGACCAAGAAGCTCAAAAATCTTTTGAGACACTGAAGAAACATTTTATCACAGCTCCTATTCTTGCACTCTTCAATCCGGAATTGAAAACAGTGCTTGAAACGGATTGTTCGGGCTGGGCCATGGGGGCATGTCTCTCTCAATGGGATCGTGAAGGAAAGCTCCGACCTATTGGCTACTTTTCTAAGAAACTCTCGCCCGCAGAATGCAATTACGATATACACGATAAGGAATTATTAGCCATTATAAGAGCAATTGAGTTCTGGCGGGCAGAGCTGGTATGCTTACGATATCCTGTGGAGATCCTCACTGATCATAAAAATTTACAATACTTCATGTCAAAAAGAACCCTGTCGGAGCGACAAATTCGATGGAAAACCCTACTTGATGAACTTCCGGGTATTAAATTACGCTACCGACCAGGTCGAGATGCAGGGCGTCCTGATGCTTTGTCTAGAATGGAACAGGATACCCCAAAAGACTTAGATGATCCTCGGTTGCGGCATCGCGAAAAGCAGTTGATAGAAGATAGTTGGATCACGGCTTTGGACGACATACCTGCCGATTCTGGGTCTAGCGATAGTGAAAATGCACCCTTCGAAGATAAGGAGTTGAACCGCCTATGGAATATTGGTGTTCAAAATGATGGAGAATTTCGCGACATTAAGGCCGCTCTCGAGGAAGATAAAAGATGTTTCCCACCATCGGTGAAAACAAAGGTCTCGATTTCAGAATGCTCAATAGATACTAAAAGAAACGTTCGATGGAGAGGCCGACTATTTATCCCACAATATGAGCCGTTGCAAACTGAATTGATACAAAAATCACACGATTCACCTACCGCTGGACACCCAGGGCGAGAATCCACATTGAGCATTTTAAGTCGTGATTTCTACTAGCCCAGAATGAGCCAAATGGTAAGACAGTTTGTGCGGAATTGTGATGTGTGTGGCCGAACCCACGTATGGCGAGACAAGAAGCGAGGGTTTCTGAAACCACTACCAGTACCGGAGCGATTTCACCAAGAGCTGTCTATTGATTTTATGACGGATCTTCCGGCCAAGAAAGATCAGCCACGATATCTCATGGTTATAACGGACCGACTGAGTAAAGAAATCACGTTAGAAGCTATGACCACTATGACAGCAGAGGCATGTGCAAAAAGGTTCTTACAATGTTTTTACCGGTTCCATGGGTTTCCCCGCGCAATTGTATCAGATCGAGGTAGCAACTGGGTCGGAGATTTTTGGACAAGACTATGTGAAAAGACAGGAATTGAACAGAGACTTTCAACTGCTTTTCACCCACAAACCGACGGCGCGACAGAAAGAGCAAATCAAGAAGTCCAAGCCTATTTACGGGCCTACGTTACTTATGCGCAAACTGACTGGTCAGATTTATTACCCGCTGCTCAATTAGCCCTTAACAATAGAGATTCTTCGCTCGGCTATAGCCCCTTTTTTCTAACCCATGGATTTCATATTTCGCCTATAAATACTACAAACACACAAGAATTGGAAAAAGGACACGGAAAAGAGATGAAAACATCCAAAACAAGACAAGCCGACTTACTCGTCCATAAACTCGAAGAAGGTCAAGCTTTGGCTCAGGCGGCAATGGTTTGGAGGCAACAAATCATGGAAGACGCGACAAATCGGGGTCGGAAACAGGCAGAAGTTTTCAAAGAAGGAGACCATGTTTGGTTAAATCTTCGGAATGTAACAACACCACGACCATCAAAAAAGCTTGCTTGGTTGCACTCTAAGTATACAGTTTCAAAAGTTATTTCGCCACATGTGGTGGAACTAGACATCCCCGCCGGTATTTACCCACGCTTCCATGTGGACATGCTTAAGAGAGCTGCAAATGATCCGTTGCCCTCGCAGAAGCAAGATGACTACCAATTAGCGCCTATAGATAATAAAGTCCAAAGGGAAGACCAAGAATTTGTGGTAGAGCGTATTTTAAGAGCAGAAAAACGACAACGTGGACGAGGATTTCAACGAGTAGTGCTGGTTAAATGGGAAGGCCGGGCCGAAACCACATGGGAGCCACGCTCAGAGTTGGAACAGACATCTGCTCTGGATCTTTTCGAACAAAAATACGGCACAGGAGATGATGTTGGAGAAGATATAGGGGCCCCTATCGGCCCTCGAAAGCGAACTAGAAATCAATCTTCACGGAACCAATCCTAATGGGGGGGTAATGTTACGGGATAGCCCCTCTGTGGCGATTCTGGCTATGCCAGAATTGTAAGGCCACCATAGAATCAGACGGAATGACATGGAAGGCAGTAGAATCGCATGGCATAAAGCCGAAGAGAATGGAACTGATAGGAAGGAGATAGATGTACAGCAAGTCCTCCAGAATCTACGAGAACAATGTAGAAATATAAGAGAGGCAGTGTATATATTAAACAATAGTCACCAGTCCATAGATTCTGTAGACTTTACAATAAACTGTTTCTTTTTGGACTTGCTCTGTTGTTAACAACATCAACTGATCCCGCGACAACCCTTCTTTCGGTGATACCGAGTTGATTACCGATGGCGAGATGAGTAAAACCAAGGCCACGTAAGGTGTATATCTGGACTCGCTGATCCCTAGAAAGCTGGCTCCGTGATCTTGGAGTAGTGGGAGATGCTGGGGTGCTCATTTTTCTTCGCAGTTTATCGTGAGGATATAGGTTATTCGATATGTCGTGTCAACCGATTTAGTGTGGTACGAGGATGCTGTGCAACTATCGAACATAAGAGAGAAGGTTCAAGGAAGAAGGAATGCCTCGGTTGCCTTATTGCCTTAGTCTAGCCATTTTTGTAGCGCTAAAGTCGGAATGTCAGGGATAGCCCATGTAAATTAGACAGAATGTGGGGCTACACTTCTTACCCCTGTAATAGAGTATTGTTAAATGGACACCCCTGGTATCTAATTTTTCCTATTCTGGGATTTCTTTTGCCCCGAGCGCCACACCAATCTGTTTGGGATGAGGGTTTAAGTGAATACCAGAAGGGCAGGACTAGTATTAGCCCCAAATTTGTCACGGATACTCCCGCTGCTGTAAAGGAGATTGTCACTATCCTACTCTACTAAACCTGCAACTTTTCTGGCGACCGAAGACGACGACTTCATGCACGTACCACACGCGTCTCCCGTGAGAGGCCCCGGAAAGGCACTTAAGATTATTGGAAGGCGCATAGCATTCCTCGTTACACCAGTTCTTCGCTTCAGGTTTCGAACCGAGGGACTGATGTCGTGGTAGGACCTGTATACCGTCCGGGATACCAAACTCTATATGATCAAACGACTATGGCAAAACCTTTTTAAGAGTTGTGAGATCCGACCGTTATCATTATCGGTGGTTGCGCATATTCGCTTTCACTACAGATCACACAGGGATCATTGAAACTCATCCTGGGTGCTGGCCTCATCCGAAAAGTGGTAACTCTTCATTACCGTATTTTAGATATACGGAAAGCAACAAAGTTTTAAATACCTATTTCTCAAGCTACCGTCATCTTGGACCCGAGGGTGAAAAAAATTTTAGGCCCATGAAATTTTTTAGCTTCCACAAACGACAAGGGAAATACGTGGTGTGAAAATTAAAAACGTTGAACGGTATAACTCGGACTCGAATTTTCATATTCAACTAAATTTTCTATTTTAGAATATCGTATAAATAAGAGCCTCATACAATGCATGAGCACATTATATGTATTAACATTTAATGTGCGATATCCGAAAGTTGGCTAACAATTTATACTACAATCTAGTTGTGATATGAAGCAAATTACTACCCCTCTACCTTGAATCATCCTGCTATCTATATTGTTCGAGATCACTTTCTGAAAATCGTGCGCTTTAGCCAACATACTTCGAAATAAGGACCATGAATTTATTTGTTGTTATATCACTACTTTCCATTCTCATATACATTTTTTGCTTTCTTCTTGCAAGACCAAAGGTATGGCGAAATGGAAAGCTGCTAAGGTATGTTTTCTAAAGTCTAATTTCAACCACATGTGAACACGAGAAAATGATGCGGAGAAAAGCTGACGCTGCAAGGTATCCACCAAACACTCTGCCTCTACTAGGAAATGGGATTATATTCCTCGAAGAACGGAATAAACTGTTCTCGTGGTTTGTCAAATGTGAACGCCTCTTTGGATTTGAAACATTTGCTATAATTATACCTAGCCTACCACCTGGAGTAGTCATTAACGACCCGTTAAATCTCGCCTTCGTGCTCAGAAACGAAAGTGTTTTTGCCAAAGGAGATTTCTTCAAGAAAAAATCGCACGACTTGCTTGGTAGATCTCAATTTTCATGGTACATATTATGCTTTTCTAACAGCGAGAAGGTAACGGGATAATTAACTCAGATGGCACGCTGTGGAAGCTACAGCGTAGGGCTGGAATAAAGTTTCTTAGTATTGCAAACCTGAAGTTGCTGGCGGAACAGGCACTTCCGATATACCTGAAAGAAGCAGTCAAAGTACTGAAGCACTCAGATAAATCTGTTGTCGATCTAAATGAAATATTTCATGAAATAACTACTCAGTTAATGGGAAAAATGGCGTACAACGTGAGTCAAATTTATCTTTCCGCAGAACAAAAAACATTCTAATCATCATCAATAATTTTAAGATGGAAATCCATCATTCAGACCCTTTTTCGGCAGATTTTGATTATGCTTCAGAAGTGACTATGTCAAGATTTCCGAATCCATTTTGGCGCATTAAAGAATTCTTCCTCGGCAGCCAATTTCGAAAAGCAAAGTCAAATCTGGCATCTTTTGGTGCTCTAATTGTATCTGAAGTCCAGACGAAAAGAAACAAAAAATTTCCATTAACTTTGGAAGACAGCTTAGAATCGGCATCAGGGTCGTTGATCAGCTTACTTCTAGATGTAATTGAAGACAAAAAAGTTGTTGCAGATGCGGCTTTGTCCTTCCTAACAGCAGGTAAGTAAAATGGATAATTACCTGTATCAAGCTCATTGGTCTTAGGCAGAGACTCTACAGGCCAATCGCTTGCTTGGACTTTTTACCTTTTAATGAAGTATCCGAGTCAGATGGAAGCTGCCCGAAGTCATATTATGGAAGTTATGGAACAGAATACTTCACAAGTTCTGGAAGTAGAGAGCTTGGATACTTCAATATTTCAACCAAGTAGATTTCCATTTATAATGGCGATCTTTTATGAAGCTTTACGGCTTTTCCCACCAGTCCCATTGGAATTGAAAGAATGTCAGCAACCAACGACACTTCCTGATGGAACTGAGTTGTTGAAAGGCTACATAGTTTGTTGGTGTTCCTGGGCCATTAATCGGTCTCAATTGATTTGGGGTGACGATGCCGAAAAATTTAAGCCAGAAAGATGGTTAGTTGACGGTATATTCACACCTCGTTCAGCGTTTGATTTTCCAGTATTTAATGGTGGCACAAGAATGTGTCTGGGTAAGAAGATGGCTGAGATGATTGCCGTACAAGTAATTGCAACATTAGTCTTAGGGTTTGACTTCGAGCTCCTAGATCATAGAGAAAGATTAAGCAAGAACAGCCTCACACTACCCATGGTGGGAGGGCTCCAGTGCGGGGTCAAAGTGCGTGGTTGATGACAAAAGTACAGAAGTGTTGAAGTAAATTAATTATTATCACGTCTCAACTTAACCTCACCAACTTCAAAGATTTTTGAAAATCACTTTGTGGAGAGTACTTATGTCGATGAAAAACCGATACATTTCACTAGGTATTATGCTCTTCTTTCGTCCCGATACTTTGGTTGACGAAATCCGGAGAACCTCGCGTCGATAAGGGTACTTCGTCTAAGCTATGTTCTCGGACCTTCGTGAAGGCCACAAAGAACGTCGCACATATACTACTTAGTAGGATACCCATAGTACTAATAAACATAGCTCGATATGAAATTTTTAGCCCGTCCATACGCCATACTACAGCAGCAGCTGCAGATTGGACACTTTTATACCAGCCTGAGTAGTGTGATAAAATGGCAGAATTATTTGATAGTGAGCCAAGGAGCCAATAAGCGTAAGCTTGAAAACAGCCATCATAGAAAGAATATGCTAAATAGATGGCAAGATGTGGTAGATATCTGCGCGATTCTTCCAAGTCGATGAGAGGTGTGGGACTAATTCCCCGCACGGAATTCCTGACGAACAACCAGCCACTACCCCATACAGTGATAGTTAGGAGGAGAAGAAAAAGTATGCCGAGTCGCGCTCGCATTGGCCGACCAAGAGACTTTGACTTGAAAGGAAAGTCCATAGCTGTTCCCATAGCCCAAACTCCGATCATGTTAAAAAAGTTTGACCATAGGCCGTTAAAGTAACGGGTGCGAATGTTAAAGTTAGGAGCGTTGAAGTCATTTGCTTCTATTTTATGTTAAACTATGTTGTTAACGTGGAGTGATGTATTGACACTTACGGTAGGTGTAGAACCAGTTAGATGCAGCGAAAAACGGGAACAGTGTTGTAATCCACCAATTATCCCGAAGAATCTGACACATTCCTCGAAGTTCAGACCTACAGAAAATTAATTTTTGGCTAAGATTAATTTCTTATGGATTACTTTAGAGTGGGCATTGGAGGGAGAATAACGCGTGATCCATCACTCCTAATGACTTGGTCTGAAGGGATTAATAGGAATGATAGACAGCATCCACAGGTCATTATAATAATGAAGGCAATGTACTTTTCGTGTATCAGTAGGCGTAGACGCGAGAACAGCAGAGGAACACTTACCGTGCCGTCTTCAAGGTTCCCAGCATCCGATTTCCAATTCATACAAATAGGGATTATTGACCCTATTACGCCACCCATTTGGAAGATAGTCCAGAAAATAGAGAATGACCTTCCTTTCATGTCCTCAGTAGGGTAGCACATCGTCACAGCACCCTGTGCAGTCCAGAGCTATGTCCCTCAGAAAAAGCTACTTTTGACATTTCAAATGATATCTTACCATAGCGGCAGAGAGACCTTCCAAACAACCAGCCGTTACAATCCATGGGGTGGCTCGATTCCCGATATGCGAAGTTAACAGGAAGGCCGATGTCAAACATGCGTAGCCAAAGCCTCCGAACATCAAACTAAGCTTAATTCCAATACGGTTGTAAATTGTACCACCAAAGAAGGACAGCGCAGAGAAGGCTGTGTCATTTAGTAGATTCTTTCAGCAAATAAAGGATTTTTTACTCGCATATACCGCCACATTGGCGTTTGTAGATTCGGTCGTATTTTGTAATCCTCCACCTCCGGCGCCGCCTACTGCATTTGACATACCCCTGTAGGATGTTAGAGGAAAGTGTAAGGTAGAGACCCAAACAGTAATGGATAAGTCCATTACTACTTACACAGTACAAAACGCGAAAATCCCAACCATCACCACTTGTGCCATGGCAGTCCTATACTTAGGGATCTGGAGGCCACAGACACGGTACGAAGTGTCAATTGGTAAATGAACGAGCGACTTCGCCATATTTTTGGATCTTGGCTAAGGGTAAGATTATAACATTCGTCCATATCTCACCGGTCACCTCTGGTCTTTATATCGCATTTAAGGTCCGGGCCGTTGTTGGCTTCAGACTATCGTTTAACCAGATTCTCGCACCGGTAAGGTGTAACTTAGAGAGATTTATTTATAGAAATTTCGCCATATCACGATATTGGATTTCTATTGGTTAGTTTCCTTGAAGCCAACAGTGAGAATCCATCGAAATGAGTGTAGATCAAGCCCAGCGAAATCGCCACAAAGAGGTTTTTTCGCAACTATGACATTCAGGATTTGATTTTTGTCATCATTAGAGAAGATAATCGTGTGAGAAACCTGGTCGTAGCCTGCAAGCTGACAATGAAATGAAAATTTCGGGTCAATGCTGGAAGTTTCATCTAAGCTCTACAACCGCGGTATCAGCCCGTTGAAATACGGTAGGGCTCCTTTAGAGGAGTACTAGGTAGGGTGTGCATACCTTGCCAGATAGATGCCTTGCAGTAGAGCCTGTCAAAACCTGTAGTGGGTCCCGGTATAATCATTGAAAAGGATCACGCAAATTTTGCAGTTTATATTTACAATACTCACCCCTACATCTCAACTTAAAAGGAGGGGTAAGTGTTCCAAAAGTAAGGACTAACAATCCAATAAATCTTAACAATAATTAAACCCGGAACCCATAATGGGCTTAGACAGGTCCTACTGTAGTGGGAAAATAGTGGTAAATGCAACGCGGATCTTTAACACTAACTTGGCCGATATTAACTGGTAAGCCTAACATCCACAAGTGTACCAGTACTAAGACAAGCACTCAAGTTTGAGTACATCCAAGAATCCTGATATTGGTACATGTGGCCGTTTGCCCAAGACTCAATAATAACTACAGTTTTAGGCCTGCACTGTAGCACTGGCTATTTAGTTCTCACATTGACAAATTCCCTATTCACTTCCATTTTGTAGTCTCTGTCAGTAGCCTACAAGGCTTATGACCATTTACTCGCTAACATACCCATGCCACAGTGTAGCTAAAATATTAAATTAAATCAAACCCAACTGAAGAAGCTGCGAAAGTGCATCGGTCTGACAAAAAATGTTGGTTTGTGTCATAATTTCATTGATGCAAGCAGTACGAGGAGATATCTCTAGATTATGGTACAGGCAACGATGGATTTCATTCATATTGTCAACATCCAATTTTGGAATGTTTATACAATGAAAATCGTCAACTAAGGTCAATCGATTGCTTGACTAAATCCGTGTTTCCCTGATGAATCATCAAGTTATACCGCCTCATATCTTTGTTGTGCTTCAGCTAAACCTGATGTATATCTTACTCGCCTTCTAAATTCTTGCATAATAGAAATGTATATATTTTTGCTCTTTAATGCTCTTAAAGCTATCAATATTTGTCGCGAGGAGCTTCGCGAGAGTCTCAACCCAGGATCACGTAACAATAATCCTAAGAATAACTTCTCAGTGAGGATATGAGTCTTGATTACAAGGGCATTCTAGCGAGGCTTGAACAGATCCGAGAATAGATTGCTGCAACCGGTGATAGTGTTCTACATTTTCCCCTTGGATTATCCGAAGGTGATATATAAGACTTACAACTAGAGCTGTGAGCGTTTTGTTCTGCTGTTCCGAAGAACACATTTTCTTAAGCCTTGTTACATGTCATGTGAGTGCAATTTACCTTAATAGGATGCTCCTCTGCCCGTCGTTCATCTTCTTCATCTTCTCTTCTCACTTTCAGCCTTAAAGATACTCAATCTACGATGGCAACTCCCAAGAGCAAGAGCCTAATATGGCATCATTTCAATCAAACTGCCCAAAGCAAGCAGACTGAAGTGAGCTTCAACCTTTGTAGCCATTTTTTTTTATTACTTTGCGTCGTGCCTGCGCGCAGCATGTGATACAAGGTACCACGTGCCGGTTAGCTCAGCCTCGTAGAAAGCTACCCGACGTGCTGGCGTCTTTAGAGACCCAGCATTTTCTAAAGGGGCCTAGATCTATCCATCTAGCGCCTTACTATACAATTATTTTACAAAGAAACGAACTCTTCCTCTGAGCCGCTTTAAGTTTATCTAGTTGAGATTACATCTACAGGATTTATACGGGGATAAGTACTTGTCAGTGAAAGTACAGGATATAAATACGGTGGGAGGTGATTACCCAAAGGGTAGCTCTGTGATCGGTCAAAACTCTGTCGTTTTAATGGCGAAGTTGGATTTCGTCGAAAAAGAGAGTTTTCTTCACCCACTTTCCGAAGGTGAGTGCGCCATCTTTCGAGCCTAAGATCCAACGGATACCTGTAGGCGGGTGTCGAGGTCCATCAAGTCTCGCCCGGAGGCGGCCGAGCTGGCAGAAGAAGAAGTGATCCGGGGTTTTTTCTTCTCCACAGGTACATTCTAGTAAGGCATCATCGTGGTGAAACCGCTGGTGGTAGTCGGCAAAGTCGCCATGTCCTGTACGAGCTGCAATAAGCAGGCCGAGGGTGCGGCGGTCGAGGGAGGCGAGTTCTGGGGATATTTTGACGTTGAAGTTGATCCCGAGGTCCTTATATCTCGTGGGTGCGTTTTCTTGCCAGTAGGCGCTGACGTGTGACTGGTATCGTGCTTTTAAATCCCTCTTAGCCCTTGCGATAGAGGTAAGGAGTATTGGGGATTGAGTCGTGCAGGCCGATTTCGCAAGGGCGTCTGCAATTTCGTTTCCAGGAATACCGGCATGACCAGGGCACCATCTAACATTAACTGATCCTGGGAGAGTATTTTGGCTGCGGGATCTTTGTGTCCAGGTGGATGCGAGCTCTCGAAAGAGAGCTATACGTGGGGAGCTTGTTGCAGTGGGAGTGTCTATGAGAAGGCGAAGAGCAGCTTCTTGGTTATCGAGGCAGACCGTGACGTTGGTGGCATAGTAAGCCATAGGATTTGTGAAACCTTTGTAGCCATACCACATCATAGATCAATATTGTCAGGAATAGTCACATGATAGCTGAGCTAGTGGGAACGTCCCTTAATACAGACGTCTTTTTTTCAGGATCATGTGACTATTTTTGCTTCTGGATGCCGATCATCACTTTTTCATGTACATGCGCTTGTGGCTTGAAATTAGTAATAAACATTTCTATGCCACGCGCGACGCGTCAGGCACACATAAATTAGGTACATAATATAACTACTTCACGTGGGATTTATACGTCATCTCCCCGTATTAACTCACAACGTGCAACTTCACTATCAATTAGTAGCAATTTCTGCCCCCTACTGTACAGTATACTTACTGCTTATTACCTGTAATACTCATGTTATAAGGGTTCATGTATATCTATCAAAAATGTAGAGCACGAAATTACCGGCTCTGTGAGAGTTACAGTAAAATCAATTTTATAAGCTATTTCAATAAGCAGTTCATGGATGCTACGTCAGGGTGAAATTACTTCTTGTTTGGAATACTTCACAAAATATTTCACTTACGTCTCATTAATCTGTAGATTTTTTAACACGGAGATGGAGAGCGTAGACAACTTTTGACCAAGTTATAATATTACTCCTAACTATTATATTACATTGTCACTGAATCCAGCCTAAAACCCAATTCTCCAACACTTAACCATCAATTTTGTGGATAACAATGAGATGAAGTTGATGAGTATGGGAAGTTTCAATGATGTAAAGTGACTGGAAATACGGTTAGATTCTCTTCTGTTGAGGAAATGCTTTCTTACTTACTATTAAAATTTTAAACCTTTACAACAGAATCCTACCTGCTGTACATGATTGCAGGATGTCTATTAGGAGCCCAGGTCTTCGGCATCGTTCTCTTCCTTTTGCGCTGCTTAATCTCTTCAAGAAGAGTTATATTAGACGCATTACTGTCGTCAAATTTTTGGAGCCACCTGCTGTTGAGTTTATCTCCCTGCTCTAAGACAAGATCTTTAAGCTCAACCAACGACGAAGCGATTCTTCGCGAATGCTCACGCGGATCTTCGTCACCGACATCATCAAAATCTTCATCACCTGAAACTTCTTCATCTTCGAGCTCCTCATCCTCTTCTGAAGCTTCAAGTTCATCATCGTTGAAGTCAGATTCATTTTCCTCTGATGGAGGAGTTTTGCTCACTGTTTTGAACTGCGGAAGAACAAGTTGGGGGTTTTTCCAAAACGGAGTACACCTTTGCCGACGGACTTCAGAAAAAAACTTAACAGGATCCGGTATCCTTTCAAAGCAATGTATGATGTGTTTGCAGAGCAGGAAACGACTGAATAAGAATGCATTGCAAGCACATGTCCACTTGGATGGATCAGTGTGGTTGGTTAGCAAACTCTGGGGGTCAATCTCACTGCTTTGTAATCGCTTCCACTCTTGCTTGAATGGTTTCCTCCATGCAGCTGTAGCCTTTCGGTGGTCCCCGCCGATGATTGCCTTCATCCGATTTACTGCCGAAGGAACCACCCGTGAAACCAAGACCCAGGTAACAAGATCAATCCGGGGACGGTTGAATCTGTGCAAATAATCGTGCTTGATCCTTCGCCAGTGCGACTCAATTATCATCGTGGTCTTTAGGATAGGGAGACTATCAGGGTTAGAGGAGCGAGCCCATAGCTCCCACTGCTCAGGAGAATACAAGTTGACATATAAGTAGGCCCAGAGTCGGTAGTAGTTACGTGTGTAACACCAGATGTAAGCTTTGTTAGTGCAGTCAAGATGGATCTGCTTCGCAGAACGAGCCGTGCCATTCTTGTCGGGGATCATCGTGTGCATGTTATAGTGTCTGCTGAACATTTGCAGGATAATATTCCGCTCGACTACACTGACAGTCTCGAGTCTGCCATGCTCCTGGATTTCAGCGGATGAGGAAGCACATTGACACCGTCTATACCGGTGATCACCGCTAGGACGACACGTAGGGAGTGAGCCCCAGCAAATTTCAATAGTTGGCACAAGCATTTGGGCTTTCTGAGGTTGGTAATACTTCAAATTTGATGTCCTTACCGAACTCTGGAGCTTCATCCTGACAGCTCTTTTCGCGTGCCAAAAACAAATTTGCACCGTAACATTTTGCCATACTCTCTAGATCGCTGAGATCTCAGCCCTGTCCTTGTCACAGCCGGAAAAAATTGGATTGAACCCGGCAACTTTGAGAAGTCGGAGGAACTGTTCAAGAATCAGAGTCGAGGATCCAGGAATTGCAGGGCTCAATGTCGTTCCAGAGCCGTTACTACCGTGGAAAAGGTAGCACAATGGAACTCCCGTTCCATCCAATTCTGCCAAAACAGCCGATAGACCCATGCCTAGGCTACAATTAATAATGCTGTTACTAGATCAAGTTGTGCCATATGCTTACCAGAATTATTTGTACCAAATGTCGCATCAATTACAAGCTCTTGAGTAGTGGACACAAGAGCTGTTATTGTTTCCCGAATATACACTGCTTGGGCACGTAAATTTCCGGCAGTATACGTCTCGTGCCAATATAAATTCAAGTGCAGATCAAGAAGCTTTAACGTGGACATAAGTTGAACCAGGTCATGTCGCCAAATACTAGAATTGGCTTGTTGCCATTAATAGTATATTTGGTGTTGAGCAACTATCTCAGCTCCTGGCATGGTAGAAGCCTGAATTTCGCGGTACAGCTCGGCGGGAGTCTTATTCATAAATTGGGAGTTGACGAACCCTAACACCTCTTTAGATAACCCAACATCGATATACGTTGTATGATAATCGTGCTGGATATTAATGGAAAGTCGCCTCTCTGATAGATTCGGCTGTAATATCAATTTGCTCTTGCAATGAAACCTTTCCATACGTCTTGGATCGCGTTTGCCAGTAGCTTTTGACCCAGTGCTTTTATCTTTGTCTTGGCAGCAAGCATAGAGGTAGTAGTAGCTAAAATTGGGCTTCTGATTGTGGCTCAAATAGCGGAGTCTATGACCTCCAGCCTCT
This sequence comes from Podosphaera xanthii, assembly GCA_028751805.1. Lineage (NCBI taxonomy): Eukaryota > Fungi > Ascomycota > Leotiomycetes > Helotiales > Erysiphaceae > Podosphaera > Podosphaera xanthii. Next base: position 1,951,149 of record JAPWIX010000013.1, on the reverse strand, counting down.
CGAATGAGGCCAGCCAACTTACTGACAGCTTCATTGAGTGGAGTGAAGTCCACGGTTTTACCAGAAACTTCGAGCGAATCTCCAAAATTGATTGGCAATTGATCGAGATCAAAGTTGTAAGAAATGTCAAGTCGTTTAGTTTGGCCCTTAAAAGAGTACAGATTGGGATACGCTTACGATAAAATAGAGAAGGCTTATGGGTCAGCTCCAACAATTTATTTCATGTATAAAGCTATTCCATTCGTTTACCTTTGGTAAAGAGCGTTTTTTGCTGTGCTTTGAGCACGTCTTCAGTCGATTGCCCTATTTACTGATCGAGAATTCGATGGATGGGCGAAAGCGTTTACGAGTTGAGCAATATACATCTGATTGGGACTCCGTTTTCAGTTTAGGTCAAGAAAGAACAGCTGAGTCGGGGTTGTATGAATAAATGTGAATTCAATTGGCAAGCTTGGGTGTGAGGATGAACTATATTGTACGTTGCCAACAACGCGATGCAAGAATCCGACTGAGTTAACAACACGCGTAACGTTAGCCTGGGATGGAAATGTTTATTACTAATTTCAAGCCACAAGCGCATGTACATGAATTTATTTATTTATTTATTTTTTGTGTCTACCGGGCGCTAGTTACAACTAAAGCCCCATCCCTGGGGGGACATGATGACTTCTATATGTAGTACGAACAAGGTGCTGTGACAGAGAGGCCATTAGAATACATGTAGATATAGTGAGCGCTATGCAGCGGATTCCTCACATGACTAGCTCATATGGGACGGATTGGGCAGATTTCTGAGAGGAAATTAACCTTCTCCAATATGGTGGCGAAACGCTTGGCTCCATGAGATGTGCCGAGAAGAAAATCGAGTGGGCCCAGGCTTCGTCGGTGACCAGCCGAAGCCAGTCTCTCTCGCACGAGGGGGCAAAAAACCAAGTGGGTGATTGACTTGTCAGCCCCGCAGGAACAAGTCAGAAGAGCATCAGTATGATGAAATCTTTCATGATAAGCACGAAAGTCACCGTGTCCAGTGCGGCATTGGATTAAATATCCGAGATAACGGCGAGGGAGTCGTAGTTCCTCAGGAGGCTTCTTGGGAAAAGGCATCCCCAACTCGCAATAGGTAGAGGGAGCATAAGATTGCCACCATGCTGTGGTCAAATCCCATATTTGCCTTTGGATCTTAGCGCGAGCTCCGGCAAGAGATGCAGCAGAGGGGGCCGATTGACGGGCAGCCTCACCGGCCAACTTATCAGCCAGCTCATTGCCTGGGATTCCCATATGGCCAGGAGACCACATTACGTTGACTTTGCCAGGAGCCGCCAATGGAAGAATCCTCCTCGTAGGCCACCGTGACGCGAGATCTCGAAACTCCAAAATTTCTCTTTGGGAGGACTTCGAAGGTGAGACGTCCAGAAGGCGTTGTGCTGCTTCTTGGTTGTCCAAGATTACGTGGATATTGGTTGCAAGGTGCGTTGAAGGAGCCGCTACAGCGGCCTTAAGCCCAGCTAGGGCGCCGATAATTTCGGAATCATAGACCTCGAAATCGGGCCCGAGAGGCACTCTCACTTCAGCTAGAGTGATGTCCCTGTGGAAAACAGCGGCACCTGCCCCTGCAGACCCATCTTTTTGCTTTGAGCCGTCTGAGAAGACAAGAATGTCCCATGATGGCAGTGCTCTGATACGCTCGAGAAATTCTTCGGCAGATAAGTCTGCTCGAGAGCGGTTAAAAGGGGCTTTGTAGGAGGGTGCTAAGAGTTGGGGGCGAGGGAAGGGCGGAACGAGCTTCAGCTTTTCGGTGAGGCGAGTGTGTGCCCGGGAGTCGATTGCTCTTCTAACCGTGGGGTGAAAGATGTCCGCGGCAGCTAGCCTAAGGGCAGAGCGGAGGCGCATTTCCTCAAGTAATATAGGAGCAGGCTTGAGCCAAACTTCTCTCAGAAGAGCTGCAGTGGGGGTGGTTCTGTATACAGGGAGTATTGCTCGGGCTAGGGTGACGAGGGCTCTAGAGACCAAATCTACGAGGTGTTGAGACCGAGTTGAAGTTTGGCGACCGCGGCGGCTATAAGTATGACCGCGCCACCAGACCTCCGCACCGTACAAAAGTACAGGTAGCGCCGCAGCCAGGGCTGCGGTGCGAAAAAAGGCGGTGGGTATACCACGATTGGTGTTGCCGGGCTGACGTATGTGCGCGCTGATCCGTTGCGTCTTAGCACTCCATACTTGTACATGCGCTTTGAAGGAAAGCTTGGTGTCAAGGAGAACGCCTAGCCATTTTACCGTTGGGTTTGCATCCCTCACAATGCTGTTGATGGTTAAAGAAGGAGAGGGCTGACGGGTCCTATGAAGATGCAGAATCTCCATCTTATTTTCAGCTAACGAGAGTCCATTCCTGTTACACCACTGGGTGACTGCATCAACCCTAGCAACAGTGAGGCGCGAAGATTCGACTAGATTCTTAGCGACCGACAGGATTGCTACATCATCTACATATCCATAAGTGGGGAAGCCAAGTTTGAATAAAGGCTCAAGGAAGAGGAGGAACAGTATGGGTGAAGCAGGGGATCCCTGAGGCAACCCGTGCGGAATGTCCAAAAATTCGCCCACAAAATCGTCCACTCGGAGGCGAGCTTTCCTGTCTGAAGCAAAAGATGCAGCCCAGTTAACGTACGGTACTGGCCATCCCTGTTCGCGCAACCGTAAAGACAGGCGGCCAGGCTGAATGCTATCGAAAGCGCTTTCGACGTCAAGAGTAGCCAAAGTACACACCTGTTTCATATCCCATGCCTTCTCGACATCGTGAACAAGGCACTCAACGAGGTCCATAGCCGATCTTCCAGGAAGAGCTCCAAGTTGCGTTGGAGAGATAACGCAGCTCGACAACGCCCAGAAGGCGAAACGACGCGCAAAGAGGCGTTCCAGCCCTTTCCCAAGGACAGGGAGGAGAGAGATTGGTCGCCAATTGGCGGGGTTAGTCAGATCATCCTTGTAAGGTTTCGGTATAACCACAACTTCAGCGCGGCGAAAAACGCTTGGATGATGTCCGAATGTCAAGCAGAGACTGTACAAGTTTACAATCCACGTGCGCCATGTATCGACTTCCCAGACGTGGCGAAGAGCAACAACCGAGAGATGATCGTGACCTGGGGTTGTGGAAGATGTATCAAGAAGACAGTGTCGCACTTCATCTTCGTCCAGGGAGGGTGGCGCAGGAATCTCTCGCAATGCGCAGGTAGGGGTGTACACGGAGACATCCGGCTGTCTGATTAAGCGGGCAAGCTTCGTGCGGAAAAAGATGTCAGCACGCTCAGTCGGGGTACTGTACGTGACTCCTTGAAATAGAATTGGAGGAGGACCGAAGCGACTGGAGAATCTTCGCCATCCAACCGCTTTATGGGCCTCCAAGATTGAAGACACACTATCTAGCTTAGAGCGCTGGTACTCTCGTTTGGTTCGCTTAACGGTTTTGCGGAAGTTACGGTGTGCCTCGCTGATAAGGTCTGGATCACCACTGTTACGGGCATTAACATACCGGCGGCGTTGGTCAGAGCATTCTTGGTTCCAATAATCCTTACATGGCACACACGCGGGCCTCGGTGGGTTAACTGAAAGTAGAATAGCTGATAGGGCAGCGATGCCCGAGGAAGCTGTCGAATCTAAGAGCTGGGGGGTAGGTTCCTCGAAGGGAAGAACAGGAGGAGTAGTGGCTATGAGTGCTTGTCGGAACACTTCTGTTTTTTCGGGGGTAAGTTTAGGCAGCCTCGTTGACGGGTAGCGCCTTTGAGCTGAAGAGAGATGAACTAGGCCAGATATTGTCTCGTGATCGGAAGTCGAATGAGACCCGGGGTCCACGCGGGCCAAGAGTCCGTCCATGTTTGTTAGAACTAGGTCAAGGACGTGGCCAGCGCGATGGGTAGGAGCCCCATATGGTAAAGCCGACCTTAAGGAATGATTATCAATCCAGTCGACAAAGCTGCCAACTCCGGACGAGCGAGATACATTTGGCTCCCATAACTCATGATGAAGATTAAAATCTCCCACGATTATGGAGTTCAGCTTGACTGGCCACCTTAGGAGTGGGTCCAGACTCTCAGGCATATGGGCTTGAGGCTGCCGATAGACATTGATAACCTCTATAGGGGGAGAACATTGAAGAAGGAGGGCTACAGTGTCTGGTGAGGGTCCGCTGTCCAGCTGGATAGGACGGAGGTTAGATTTTTTCCGGACGTAGGTTAGTACGCGTGGACGCGCAAGCTTCCAGTCCCGATCAGGAGGAGTAAAGATAACATATGCCGGGTGAGACTTGGTAACATTTTTGAAGTTTATAACTTTAGTCCAAGGCTCCTGGACAAAGATGACGTCGTACTTACCCTGAAAAGCGGCTTGTAAGAGAATAAGGTGCGCAGATCCACCACGTCCAACGTTTGCTTGAAGGAAGCGAAGACAAGGCGGGGGGGTACTCCTAAAGTATGCTCTATCGTTCATGGAGAGTAGGACTAAGAGTATTAATGGGAGCTTGCTCTTCCGAATCTACATCCATAGATCCAGAGGAGGAATTTTCGAGGGAGGTAAATCTATTCTGACTAGCAGAAGGGGTGGTGTTGCCGGGGTCGGAGGCAGTTGAGGCAGCTGTGGCAGCAGCAGTAGCAGCTTCAGCCCGCCGTGTCTTACGGAGCTTGTTGCGGTTGTTTGTGCGAAGTTCAGTAACCTCTTTATCGGAAAGCTGAATAAGTTTGCCCTTGTAAGGACGAGGGCGAATGGGGCAGGTGTGATCATCTGCAGGATGTGGTCCTAAACAGTTAATGCATCGGCGATGATGAGAGCATTCTCCTTGGTGGCGGGGAGTGCCGCAGAAGGCACACAAAGCCTGGATCCGGCAGCGAGAGGATTGATGAAACCCGAAACAAGCTTCGCACTGAACTACCTTGGGGTTGGGAACATATCGCCGTGATGGCGCGCTGTCAACTATTCGGAATGTAGGAACCTCCTTTGGGAAGAAGATGACCGCCGTATGAAAAGGATCGTGGCTATTTTCATGCTGCGACCAGTGAGCACTGGATGGGGCGACGCCCGTCTGTGCCTGGGCAATGGTCTTGACGTCATCAAGGGTTGAGGAAACCAGATTGGACACGGGATTCCAGATGGTGCGGGGAATGCGTTTGACGACATATCCATACCGGTCCTCTACCTGATGTAAGGCTCCTGAAAGAGAGGCCTTGATGGAATCGGCATGTTTCATCGCAAGATTCAGCGATTCCTCGGATGAAAAGGTCATGCTGAATCCGCTAGAGTTTCGGGAAACGGAAGCGATACCGTCTTTAAGGCCAGGGACGATTTTTATGATGGCAGCTTTGACTGATGTTACGTCTGCTCTAAGGAGAGGGGCATCTTCAGTCAGGCGGAAATTTGCTTTAGGGCCCTTGGACTTCACAGCAGGTTTTTGGACAGCTGTGCGAGTGGGTCGATTTTTGGTACTAGGTTGAGCTGGAGCTGAGGGTAATGAAGCGGGTGGGCTTGCGGCGGTCGCTGCCCAATTTCGAGGTTGATTTGTGATTGGAACGGGAGGTCGGGAAGGAAGGTTATGGCTGGGTTTGGGTAAGGAGCTCGCCGGCTTGGGCTGTCTCGGTGTGTCATGCCGCATAGGTTGCCCAGAAGCAACTGCGAAGAGGAACGCGTCCATCTGCTCGCGCACGAAGGACTTGATAAGAGGGTCAGCTTCTTCGACAGATGTCCAAAACTTGTTGTGGAAGTTTTGAACCCAGGTAGCTCGACCCTTTGCCACGCGCTGTACAAGCTCGAGCTCTTCAGCGACGCGCTGGGCCAGGGGAGGTGGTTGTTGTGATTTGGCCATCACGAGCGCGATGACCAAACTAAAGTGCACTTAATGGATATAAACATAGTGGGATCGAATTGTAGGGAATGTCAGAAGCTTCAATGAGAATGCGCATGTACATGAAAAAGTGATGATCGGCATGCAGAAGCAAAAATAGTCACATGATCCTGAAAAAAGACGTCTGTATTAAGGTTCAATGCTAGTGGGGTACTTCGGTACACATGGCTTAAGTTAGTAGCGGCTGTCCTGCTAGACGTTTATCTTTTTTTTTTTTTTAAATCATTTTGTATTCAGCCTAATAGCTATGACAAGTGATCTAAAAAAAAATACAAAAATATAACGAATTTCCCCAAGCATAGGTCATGATAGCTCTAACTTTATTATTGACCTTGCCAAACTCCCAAATAATTTCCACAGATAAATTCATACAAATATTGAAATCCCACTTCAACTATACCAAACCTATTCATCCTGCTCCTTTAACATTAAATTTGGCTTTGTATTTATATTTATCAAATAATTGTTTATTATTTGTTGTTGTTGTTTTATTTATTTATTTTATTTTTATAATAAATGTTGATCAAGTTTGAATCTGATGTTTTTCCAGGGTTAAACATTTCGAGATCTCAAGGAATCTTAGCAGCTTCTCCCTGCCAACATTAGTATTAGAAAGTATTTGCAAATTAAGAGGCTCTAATCCTTCATATGCCATTTTCCTATCTGCTGAGAATTGGGGGCAGTGTAACAGCAGATGTTGCATGGTCTGCTTCTCTAGACGTTCATTGCATCCATCAAAAAGACCAAGTTATCCTTAACGTTTCTCGTCCACGTACACACCTTTACCAAAGATATTCTTAGTATAATTGAAAAATACATAGGCTGGAATTACACCTCTTAAATTGCCCAGAGCTCTTAACCTTCGACAGATAGCTGCTGGCTAAAGATGGATTCCTACAGGATACCGGCACATCAAAGAAAAAGTAGCTTAGATTAATTGGTTTTGTTGATAAGGCTGAGACTGATGAACAGATTTCACGGATTAATTCATATCCCTCAGGAGACCGTGCGATAATGACAGAGCACTAGACTACGTAGAGGGTCTATGAGTAAATACGACTGAATGAAGTTTGCGACGGTTACGGGGACAGTCAAGAGGGATTATGAATGGAGTTAATCGGTCAAGTGGATAAATTTATATTGTGTTGAGCAATAATGAGTTCCTCAGTCATGGAGTTGCAGAGCGTATTTATTCAAATATGCTAACCATTCAGACTAAGTACAGGAGTTTAGATCACTTGTATTTTCACGACGTGACTAGATGACTAATCCTAATGACATATTCCCAACATATTGTATGTGTATATGAATGTCAAGTTGGTAGTTTTCTCTTCACGCAACGTCTTCTTCATACATACTCACTAATTACTATTCACATCTCTTCTTTGGGAAAACCATTTTATTAATATTCTTAACTACTATCCTTACCCAACGCATTACCCATCACATCCTGTTTTGCTTAACAAAACTCCTTCCATTTAGTCAATTCGGAACTTAATCTTTATCTACCTTCTTCCTCTGTGCCCCACGAAACGCTGCTTGCCTCCCCTCTGATAACAGAATAGATTTGAGCACAATCTGGCTACATTGATGTTTCAAGTTAGTCTACCACTCTCAGATGTTGACAGTATGGCTTTCAAGGAAATGATTTAAGATGTCAGAGAGCATGCTCAGGAGCCATGATGATTTAAGGGGCTCTATTAGATTCTTTAGGATTCTAACTGACACTACAGGAGCTCAGGACGATACGGCTGGAAACCTTATTGAGTGAGTGATTGATTGATTGATTGATTGATTGATTGATTGATTGATTGATTGATTGATTGATTGATTGATTGATTGATTGATTGATTGATTGATTGATTGATTGATTGATTGATTGATTGATTGATTGATTGATTGATTGATTGATTGATTGATTGATTGATTGATTGATTGATTGATTGATTGATTGATTGATTGATTGATTGGAATTCATGACGTATCAGGCACAAGCCCTGCACCCAAGAGGCTTGATACGGATAGCCGATCCCTAGGGACTCTTAACTACCTAATTCCCTGACTATTACTAGCCAGTATATGCTTAAAAAAAAGACACAAAGGTGCCAAAGATTCGACGCCCTGCATCTCCCCTTCCCTCTCCGCCGCGAACGTCCACGCAACAAAAGAGATTTCCCAACGGTACAACAGCTCGTGCCGAGTACTGTCATAAAGACCGAAGCCGCATGTCTCGCCTCCAAAAAGGAAGCGCAGCCAGTTTATAAAGTGGTGGCAGCACTTAACCGAACCGAAAAACCTCGGCACACAACACTTCCAAAGTCAAAAATTCCATCGAACATCCTCCCTCCAAAACCATCTAATCTTTTGTTAGCCGAATTCCCTGTCTCTCCCTTTCTCGTAGGTTCCCACCGTAACCTGGCCTTCCAAAGCCAAAAACAATCTCTCCATCTTTGAGCCCTCCGACTTTCTTTCTCCATCGGGTATTCGTATCATCGTGGGTCTGTAGATGGAGGCGCGCGGAAGCAACGCAGAAGATCATGATAGTCCAGCCGTCAGAGTAATTGGCGGAGTTTATCTTTCGATACTTCGGGAGGTGGAAGACGGCGGATTAGTTAAAGTGGGTTCTTCGGATTGGTTTTAATAATGCTTTGGTGAAATTTGACTGTGGGTGATGTAGAGTGTAAGATAGGTCGGAATCCGATTGCGACTCTTCTTGGCTATCCCAGATGTGCGAACATACTGGGCGTTTACAGCCGGCACCGCGTGAAGATGAATTCGTCTTTGCCAGCCACCGAGACTCAGGTTCTTGTTCGAGAATTTAATTTAGAATGTTCTGATATCTTGAGACATTCATCTTGAGTTTGGAGAGTTAATTATTAGAGAATTTTCTGATGCTTTTGTGGCGGCCAGAATGTGTTTGACAAGGCACGTTAAGTATCGTTACCATGCTTCCAAAGCTTCAGAGTTTGCACTGGGGTTTGAGTAATAGGACCAAAAGTTATGAAGTCTCCTTAAATGAAGAGGGCTTCAGATACTGCGGAGAGATTTCGTTCACCAGAAGTTTGGACGAATTCATTTTATTTGATAAAATTTTTTTAAATCAATATATCGTATGCAGCCTGAGGCCATGATGCGAATGATTACGGAAGACATGTATATTTCGCAGGGGGACTGAATTTGTCGTTGGGAACACTCATACTCAGATTTCATTTGCAGATACCACTACGAGAACAACGCCATACGACACGTAGCCTCCTCCGTGAATACCCACCAGAGGTGGAATGCGAGATAAACTTATGGGTATCTGGGCATGATTTCGTCATCCTGCGAATTCAGTGTCACCGCGAGAGAAGTGGTGTGAGGGCCTAGCTGGTTTCGAACCAGCTCTCTACTGTCTCGAATTGGGCATGTGTCCAATCTACCTAAACTCTACTTGGGAGAACGGCCCGGACGGTGAACCACTGCACTATCCGACCCATTATCTTTGAACGGGATAATGCTGTAATACTTAAATCTATCTCAAGCATGTTAAGTCTGATGGCGAACTGAATTAACGTTCTGGCTGTTCTCTCAAGTAGAGTCTGACCAAATAGGACACATTCCATCTTTAGATATGAGAAAGCTGGTTCAAATACAGCAGACCTTTGATAATATTTTTTTTATTCTCTTGGGGTAATATCACCTTCTGTTTGAATGTGTGAAAATCGGGTATTGGAATTAAAACGTTACAGAAGACAAATATAAAAAGTTCCCGATTGTTCTAGAAGCGGAAGGGGATAAACTTTTGCAGCTTACATTGAGTGACCTAAAATAGGAGACAATCATGGTGTTCCCGCTTTCTACACTCTCATGTGTTCTATCAAATATAACACAGGAAGGTCGGTCTCACTTTGACTCATATCCAAACATGCATAGTTACTTCAAAAACTTGCGTCGAAGAATTATGAGATATAGCTTACTTGGAGTGTTAATTCAGAGAGTCGGAGTATCAGATCTAAAGGTCGCGTATGATGTGGTGTTAATAAGAATAAAAGTATGTTGGGCAAGTTACATCGATTGAGTAACCTCGACACAGGTGAGAATCATTACACGTTAAGAATAATGCGTAATATTGGTAGGGCTAAAAATTCAAGCTGACGCTGTGGAGAGAGTATGAGTGTACAATTCGATCACTGTAGGTTGTTCTTGACTTTTTCTTAGGAGGGTATCCGGTGAAATGGTGTGACAGATCAACTATATGAAGCAATGGGCATTTATATAAGTAATGGTAAGTTTATAAATTAACTATAACGAGAGAATATCTATGAAGCAGAAGGGCTAACTATATGTAATGAGCGTCTCTCTAAGACTATACTCTATCAAGTAACCATAGCTTGAGTTAGCTGACAATAGCTTTGTTGCCTTCCCTAGATGTTTCATGTCCTAACCAATGCTCCTGCATGATTCATCCCTCAGGTTTCAGCGATGCCTCTTGTATGATTCGACATCACGGCAATCCTCCTGAATGTTAGAGCATTAGTAGCGAGCTGTCTACAATGGCCATCGTAGGCTACAGGACTCCTCGGCTCACAAGCCGTCACAAATGGTTAGAGGTGTCGTAGAGAAATAATTTTGAGTGGTAGATCTACAGATGCATCTTCAGCATCTGCAAGGACCGAGCAACAGTGTATTAACCATTAATCTGATTCATTCTGTAAGAAATAAATGTTTTTAGTTATCAACTGCGTCATCGTTTGCGGCTGCATATACAATAATGATGTCGCAAAAATTGACAGATTAATGGCGATAGTCTACTGAGGAAACTTGCATACATAATCTTCCGGTAAGATGAACACCTTTAGCCTGAGGCATGAATGACAGAATTTCGTCTAAAGATAACAGTAGATCTATCGCTTAAATATTATGCGGGGAATAATATATTTTTTTGTAGATTAACGTGTCATGGCCTATTCAAAAACCCATTAAAAGCTAGACACGGGGACTTGCGAGGAAGATTGTTGATCAGGTTAGTGTGAAAAGGGATGGAGACTCCGGGACTTTTGGGACTAAGAACTATGGCTTAACAAATCTCTTGTCACTTGTTGCACTCTAATTAATTTAACAAATTACATATATCTACATCTACTAATCCTACGGCGCTGAGGTTTGGCGGCGCGGGCCAACCTATAACCGTCGTGGCCGCCCTACTTCTACCAGGTCTCAACATCTTGTCGACATGGTATCCCGAGCTCTGCTCTCCCTTGCCCGAGCAATCTTCCCGGTAAACAAAACCACCCCTACTACGGCACTCTTAAGAGAGGTTTGGCTCAAACCAGCACAAATTCTACTTGAAGAAACGCGCCTCCGCTCTGCCACTAGGCTAGCCGCCGCTGACTTGTTTCATCCTCTAGCCAGAAGATCCAACGATCCCCGCGCTCATACCCGTCTCACTGAAAAACTACAGCTAGTTCCTTCCTTCCCTCGTCCTCGGCTTGTACCCCCCTCGTACAGAACTCATCAGGTACTTACTCGATCCGACTTCTCCGCTGAAGAATTTTCAAGGCGTATCAGGAATCTACCGCCATGGGACATCCTCGTCTTTTCAGATGGTTCAAAGCAAAAAGATGGATCTGCTGGAGCAGGGGCCGTCGTTCTCCACAAAGATACTACTATAGCAGAAGTGAGAGTTCCTCTGGGCTTTGACTATGAGGTATACGACTCCGAGATAGTTGGTGCTCTTGCAGGGCTTAAGGCTGCCATAGCAGCTCCCTCTACCTACCTTGCTACCAATATACATGTAATTTTAGACAATCAAGAAGCAGCACGACGTCTTTTAGATTTGTGACCCTCCAAGACCTCGCAGAAGGAGATTCTGGAATTCCGGCATCTGGCCTCACAGTGGCCAACAAGAAGAATCCTACCAATAGCAGCACCTGGTAAGGTCTACGTGATGTGGTCTCCTGGCCACTCGGGCATTCCTGGCAATGATCGAGCTGATAAATTGGCCGGTGAAGCTTCCCATCAAACAGCTCCGCCTGGCGCATCTCTTGCTGGTATCCAAGCGAAAATAAAAAGGCAGATATGGGACCTAACGTCTGCCTGGTGGCAAAGTCATGCTCCCTCTACATATAGTGAACTAGGTATGCCATTTCCCAAGAAACCCCCCGAGGAGCTTCGGCTCTCTCGCCATAATCTTGGGTATCTTATTCAATGCCGAACTGGACACGGGGACTTTCGCGCATATCACGATAGATTCCATCACAAAGATGCCCTTATGACTTGCTCCTGCGGGGCCAACAAGTCAAGCATCCACTTCTCTTTTTGCCCTCTTGTTCGAGGAAAACTGGCCGCCGCCAGTCATCGTTGAAGCTTGTGTATACTAGATTTCCTCCTCGGCACTGCACACGGTGCTCAACGTTTCTCATTTATACTGGAAAAGACAGGTTTCCTCTCGGATATCTGCCCAATCCATGCCGCACGACCCTATTTGACGTGAGAGATACGCTGTACAGCGCTAACAGTAAACATAACCAGTTTGTTTTTATAAGCCTTCTGGCTCATCAAAGAATGTAGTGTATGTTGTAGATTATGATAGTCACCGTGTCCCCTTAAGCATGGGGTGGTAGCTTTAGCTGTAATCTGGTAGACCAAAAAAACAAATAAATAAATAAATCACATCTACTAATCCGAACAATCACATGTATTAGCTCCAAAAAATTAGTTACCTGTACCAGCACCGGTGCTACTCGTAGTGTTGAATTAATTTGGAATACGGTTGACATTTATCGAACAACAGCAACGTATAAAACACGCTACCCGCCGGTATGCAGATATTTTCATTGTCATCTATGTGGCTTAAGGGCACGCTGTAGGCTCGGCACCAAACCTTAAGTCCCTCATCACATGGAGCGCTCTCAGATTTCTGAAGATAAAGATTTAACTTGCGTAATGTCATCTGGTACCCATGTAAGATGTAAGGTCACATTTTTTGGAGTGGTAGCTTTCTATTTCAACATGTGCGAAGAATTTATCGCTAAATCTATATGTAATTACTAGGACGTAGTCCTCGCATGCTAACGTCGTGAGGACAAGAAGGCAGGTGACTTGATGAGATTAAGTAGAGAGGCGCACAACTTAGCACTGCTTGGCAGAGTAGGAGCTGTGGTTTGATCAAGGCGGCATAAATATACAAATATCGGAGTGTCTTGTCCAAAATGTCGCCCCAGAAACCTGTCAGCATTACGGCCAACTTACCAAACAACTCGAACAATCCCACAACGCCAGCCAAATGGACAACTCCCAAGAAAATTTCAAGAAAACATATCACCTACGGGAAACAGTCAAGTACAAAGATTAAAACTCTCACTCAGATGTGGGAGTGGGGCAAACTTACAGATAGCGAGTCAGGCAAGGGACAAAATTCCTTCAAGTATCAAGCCCAGGATAAGGATGATGGGTTTCTGCAAAAGCGTAAAGTAAATGATGATTTCAAAATCGTCAATCGTGCTCCCTCAAAGAAAGGAAACGGGGCGAAGAAATTAAGCACTAGCGAGTCTAATAGAAATCATTCAGGACCCGAATCCCTTAAGATAGAAGAGGTGAGTCCAGGAAGAAAAAGTGAAAAGATTCCCGCGCAGAGAAATCCAGTGGTATCCAAGCTTGCTCCTTGGAACGTTGTCAGAAAAGGCGAAATATTCACATCAGAAGATGAGCCAGATGAAGGCAGTGAAGATGAGAATGTTTCACAAAATGACCCTTTCCTAAAAAATGAACTCGACTCAATCTCAGCCTATCGATCTAGTATCACTGAAAATTTATCAAGATCTTCAAAACATCGAACAATAATGTCTCCTTCTCCTCAAGGAAAAGATCATTTAGGGACAATTCAAACTCCAAAAACGCCACTCGGTAATTTTAGATTAGAAGTCCCTTCGTCACAGTCCCCTGCAACTCCCATGACACTACACGTCCAAAGATCTGGAGAATATTATTCCTCGTCGAAACGTCTATACTCAAATTCTCCAACTCCAAAACCTACCGGAAGTAAATTTAATTTTAGCCCTAGAGGCTCGCACAGTCCAATGATTCGGGATTCATTTTATAGCACTTCAACACTCAGCGTGAGTGAGGAAAGAATGCCTCCTCTAAGAACCATTGATATAAATGACATTAGCATAAATTACAACCTTTCAAATAATGTTTCATCGACCCCACACAAACGATCGAGCCCGGGAATACCTGTCACGTCAACGCCCGTAAATTTACAACAGCTAGATGGTCAAGTGCCGAATATTTCCACAAAATTAAAAGATCCTACTCTTATTAATGTTAACTTATCGTCGGGCTCAAATTTTAAGGGGGAAATTTTGGATTCAGAGGCCGAAAGTGATGAAGAATTTGAAATCTCTGAGTTTAGTGAGTTAATCGAGGAAAATAGGCCAGATAAAAAAGTCTGTCACAATAACTTCAATGCGATGAAATCGGCTAGATTTTTTTCCCCAAAGACTCCAGCTGCCCCAAAATTTGAGCAAGAAGAGGATTGTGTGCAAACACCTCCACAGCTAGCTCAGGATACTAAGACCTTGAAGGAGATACTAGAACGACAGTCCCTAACAGAGCTTGAAACTCTCGTAGCATTAGACGAGCCCTCCGGAATTCGGAATAGGGAGGAGCAGAAATCCGAGGAAGTACCTCTGGTATCTTCAGGCTTTAAATCTTTTTCTAAATACAGTCCACGGGGAATAACTCCAACCGAAGAGACGCAGTACATGACGACCCAGCGTCTTTCTTCTCAATACTTAGCTCAGATGGCACCGAGAACCAGTGAATCTGATATTTTCATGTCTATAGATCCGCAAAGAGTCACCGAAATAAAAAACAGATCGAGGGATCATGAAACTAGAAGATATAAACTACCGCCACTAGCTTGCCGTGTGTGGCTGTATGAACGGTCTCCAGTTTCTGCTGTTAGATTCATGGCAGAGATAAGTCCAGCGAAATCTCCAGGCGAGATCATTGATGAGGCAGGTATAGGAAACAAAGCTTTCAATTTACAAAAGAAACCCTCCCCCTGGACTGCTTACGAAATTTTACAGCTGTATGAGCTATCGAATCCACTCAGTTTAAAAAAACTCAAAGAAAAAGAATGGCTCAAGTGTGCCCCAAAACCTATGAGATGGACCAAAATTCCACCGGCAGTCGCTGATGAACTTGTCGCCAATATCAAATCACCTTTTTTTAATGATTTTCTTGATACCGATCTTTCAATGGTTCCTATCTCTCGGTCTGATCATATCCAAGAAGCTAATCTTCAAGAACCCGACTCTATCCCAAAATTTAAAGATAATAGTTTTATCGAACCACAGCCCATTTTCCAGAATAAACCAGTGTTGAAAGACGATATATATGCTTCTTCTCAAGCGACAACAGTTGACCTCTCGCAAGCAGAGACACCTAGACAATCCTCCACAAACGAATGTGCTCGCGAGACGCCAACAAAATTTGAACTTACGAATACTTCATCCGGGAGACCCACGCCATTCTCTATGGCATCGTCCGTTATCTTAACTAAGAGTCAGTTACTACCTGATAGTCTATTAAATGATTTTGCATCGGTCCCTCCGCCAGCTTTCTCAAGCTCCGAGTATGAAATTGAAATCTGAATTTGCAATTAAAAGCCCTGAGATGGATAGTTTTAAATGAAGCCAAATTTCTTTACAAAAAAATTACACTGCCACTATGACTCCAAGTAAGATAATCATGAATGTGAGGAATGTCAAATGATATTGACGACTTGGAGCTTTGTTGATTCAAAGTATCAATTCATCATGACTTGTAAGTTTTCGTCTAAATATTAGTAATTTTGTACAAGATAGTAGACTTGCTAATCTTCGAAGCTTAACGTAAAGAAAACACAAGTATAAAACTAGGCTCTAAGGTGTTTGAACATGTGAAAATATAAACGGAGAAACAACTATGTAATGTATTATAGAGGCGTGTGAAATTATTCAGCTTCGATTTCGATAGCCAAAAACTAATATCGTGGCACAGCAAATTTCTTCAAAAGGAAAAGAATCACCGATGAAGTTACCGATTGTGCTTTCTAACCGCATTAGCTGATCTTCTGGAGATTCGAAAAAAGTAGGTACGTTAGCTCACATACAATTACGTCCTTTCTCAATGAAAATGCAGATCTATAGTGCCCAGCGATTTCGAATCAACATTGCTTCTCACCTTTGGAATCATGATTTAGCGTTCGAGACTCACAAAACTTGCCCCATTCCATTCTAATTACTTGAGCGAGCACTTTCTATGATTCACAGTTTAACGAAAAAATGAAAAAGCCGTGATCGTGGAGTAAATTAGAAACAGACCGAGACGCCTTTCAGAGCTGGTATAAGGCTAGTTAGCACCAAGATCGCTACTTTTCGTCAACACAGTGGCATGATCGATTGAAAAACTGATGTCGTAAGACTTAAATTTTCTCTTCAGTCGATGAACCACAGATAAGTCAACTCGTGGGGATCATTAAAAATAACTCATAAACTATATTTTCTCTTTAACCCGCATGTTTCTGTCTAAAGTAGACAACATCCTGACTCCATCTTGCAGCTTAGTTCTCTGCGAGAAATTATTTAATTCAGTCTTATTTATACATATAGCTAGCTGATCGCCTATATCTACGAGAAAAAATCACACCTCTGGCGAAATTATTTGAAATTTTGAGAAAAAGTTATTTACCAGAGATTTTATGTCGCGATAAGGTGCTCTACTCAAGACCCGTAGCATAATGATTTACTGAGAAACTAGTATGATCTTTGGTACGATTTACAAGTGCAAGCCTCCAAGGACTACACAGAAGCCACATCGACACAAGATTTCATCTGAGCCTTGGGAATCTAGAGGAAACCCAACCAATCGTATTAAGGTCAGTGACGAGAGGAAGCTCTCAAAGAGGCTCATCCATCGCCAAGCTACGTCTCACAGCCACTGATGACGAGAGACGCGTTTTCATCCTCGCCGGATCTTGTTCGAAGAGCCAAAAATTTATCCAGGTCTGATTGAGGTCAATCATTCCTTCTACCCACCATGCAACCAAATGAAAACCTGGTGGCCTTTTTATATGTGAAGTGCGCCCACGCACGTCAGACATATTTGCACTTATTTGGAGTGGAGATAGATATCTCCGATAGAGGGTTCATAATCTACCTAGTTCTTAACACGGAAAGACCAAGCTCAAATGGCGATTGCGCGAATTTAATATCATAGGATGTATTATTATTTTCTATGCAAGGAGGGTTCAGAGCTCACAACCTGATGCAGTTTGAAAAGAGGAATCTGGATTAGTAATTCGTTTTTTAGGCCCAGGCTAAGCTTGAATTCGTTACTCATAGAGAACAAAGGCATAGCCCATTGTGTTCGAAATCAATGAATAAAGTAGCATTAGATAACGAAAATTTTGAGCACATTGAAATTTTCACTCTGATGAGGGCTGTCGTCAAGACTGTTATCCAGCGCTTTTATTTCTATGTGTCTTCCATGCCGACCCCGGAAATAGTCCCGAGAAAGTCGCCT
Source organism: Podosphaera xanthii (assembly GCA_028751805.1). NCBI lineage: Eukaryota > Fungi > Ascomycota > Leotiomycetes > Helotiales > Erysiphaceae > Podosphaera > Podosphaera xanthii. The sequence continues at coordinate 1,933,712 of JAPWIX010000013.1, read as the reverse complement.
TTCTTGCCTTCTAAAAGCTCATTGATATCTACCGTCCCAGCTGTCAAGTATTTTTCACTCACTCCTACATTCACGCGCTGAGCCAATAAAGATTTTAATTCGCCTCTTAGAGTGCTGAGCTCATTTTTGGTGAGTTCTCTTGCTTCTTTCTCCTTGAGTTTTCTACCAGTGCCCCTTCCTTTTCTTCCGCCGCCCGCCGCCTCGAACTCTTCACTATCGTACTCGACACCTAGTTCCTCAGCTGCTGTCTTAAGCCAAAATTCATCATGGCCTTTCTTTTCTTTCGAGATGGTACTGTCGGCAATCTGTTTTGCAAGTGCGACGCGATTTTTGAGACGTCCCACGACTTTTCGGTCAATGTCAAGAGATTTCATATAATACTTTGACTTATTTCCTCCCCCGGAAATGGCATTTTGCGCATGTACTTTTGCTACCAGTCGCCGCATTCCCACCACCTCTTCGGGGGCACAGACTAGAATGCTGGTGCCTTCGGCAGTTGCGCGAGCTGTTCGACCAGATCGATGGACATACATATCAGCAGTTCTAGGGAGATGATAGTGAATGACTAGCTGAACGCCTCCGATATCAAGACCTCGAGCTGCCACATCTGTAGCAACTAGGATTGAATTATTCGTAATTGGTGCAGAAAAGCGCTCAATAGATCGCATCCGAGCCTGTTGGGCCATTTGTGAGTGTAAAGATTGGGCAGGCATGTTCAGATTTTGTAACATGGGAGTTAGTCTTTTGACAGAATGAATCGAGTTAGTGAAGATTAAGGTTCGCTGATTCGGGTGGTAAAGCAACAGGGCATATAGGTAGAGATCCTATAAATCGTCGTTAAAAGTCAAATAGAAATCATAGGAGAAATATCTTACTTTTTCAAGGCCCGCGCATTCAATTATACCTTCCTTCAGTCTATCTGCCATTTGAGATACGGGGTTTACATCAACAAACTTTGGTTTGTCCTCTCGGAAATTGAGCTTTTTCAAAAGATATTCCAATGCATCTTTATCTTCCAGTAGAGCCTGCTTACCCTTGCCAGACAGTTTTTGCTGCAATCCCTTGTGAAAGGTTGCTGAGAAAACAAGAGTTTGGCGATTGGTGAGAATAGGTTGATTTTCTTCATCATTCTGATGGTCTAAGATGTTCATGATTTCTTCCACTTCTTTGAAATGTCCATCAGTAAGAAGGCGATCGGCTTCATCGACCACGAGAAATTTGACTTGCTTGAATGATTCGAGCATCTGCGAGCTCGAGTTGATCACCTCCCAGAGACGACCTGGGGTGCCAACTATAATATCTGCGGTCGAAAGTTGCCGTTGCTGTTTTTGAATCGAGAGTCCGCCAGTGACTGACGCAACCTTAGGACCGTCTATAAGACCATTGCACAAGGCTTTTATGTGCTTTGATATTTGATGGGCAAGCTCTCGAGTCGGTGATAAAATTAGCGCGATTGGGGGCCTTTCTCTTCTCTCATTTTCATCATTTGATTCGTCGTACAACTCCAGCCAGTTATCGATGATAGGTATAGTAAAAGCTAATGTTTTACCTGAGCCAGTAGATGCTTTTCCAACGACATCATGTCCAGCAAGGATTTCGGGTATGCCAGCAGATTGAATCGGAGTTGGTTTCGAGAATCCTAGACTGGCTATAGCAGCAAGGAGTTTAGGATTTAGTTCTAACTTTGACCATGCAGACATGTCGACGTCTTCAGCTTCAGCGATTTCTGAAAGATGGTCGAAGACATTGCCTTGAATATCACTAGAGATAACATTTCTTGCCTTATCCTTCTTCGCTTTCTCTTTCTTTTTGGCTCGCTCCTTCGTAGAAAGTTTAGTTTGTACATCCTCTCTATCATACTTTGAGTGCGCATTTTCTTTCTCCGTCTCGATCTCACCAAACCCTTCAAATTCGCTCTCATCGTTCTGATCTTGCACTGCGATAGTGACCTACAGTGGATCAGCTTGTTTCTTAATTTTTAAATATGTACCGTACAAATTGAAGAGTATTCCCTTCCTTGACTACTTCAACATCTTCTACCTCTTCTAGCCCGTAGAATCCTTCGGCATCATCAAGTATCTCGGGCATTTTTACTTCGTTCCATGGTAAGGCGTCTAACGCTACGGACTTCTTTACTACCGCTGCATCATTACGGCTGCTCTCAACTCTCTGACGCTTATCAGATCGTTGACTTGATTTTGGCAAAGGCCTAGGTCTTTTCTTTATTTCAACGGCCACCATTTTGTTGATGGTAACGGATGCCAGCTGGAAAAACCCGTACCGGGAACAGCCGAAGCGAAACAAGCTCTACGCACACCTCAGCCTGACCGGCTCGACCACGGCGAGGAACAGAATCCTCGACACTCCACTATGGGAAAATCTTCCAAGGACAAGCGCGATGCGTACTATCGACTTGCCAAAGAACAAGGCTGGCGCGCGCGAAGTGCGTTTAAGCTACTCCAACTTGACGAGGGTAACACAATCTGACAACTCATACTTCCTACTCTCACAACGCTCCAGAATTCAACCTCTTCGCCAATGTGACTCGCGTGGTGGATCTCTGTGCTGCTCCAGGAAGCTGGAGTCAAGTTCTGTCGCGGGTCCTCATCCAAGGCGAAAAGTTTGGGAGAACGGCGTGGGAGGATGAAGGGCAAAAGTCACGGCAAGATCTGTTGAATATGTTCGGCTCTGATACGGGTAGATACCAGAGATCTCATTCACACGATGAGACTCAAAATAAATTGGCTGAGCCAACAGCCCCTAGGGATGTGAGAATTGTGGCTATAGATCTACAACCGATGAGTCCACTTCCCGGCATTACTACTCTACGTGCAGATATAACACATCCAACTACGGTGCCACTGCTTTTAAAAGCATTAGATCCTAAATACGACCCATCATCCGATTCTCATCAGGCATCTCATCCTGTCGACCTCGTCCTTTCCGACGGCGCTCCCGACGTTACGGGTCTCCATGATCTTGACATCTACATCCAGTCACAACTACTCTTTGCGGCGCTGAACTTGGCGCTATGTGTGCTGCGTCCAGGTGGAAAATTTGTAGCCAAGATCTTTCGCGGCCGCAATGTCGATCTCATCTACATGCAGTTGAAGATCTTCTTTAAGCGAGTCATCGTCGCTAAGCCCAGGTCAAGTCGGGCAAGTAGTATCGAAGCTTTTATCGTCTGTCTAAACTTCTCGCCACCGGCAAACTTTAAGGCAGGTCTGGAGGAGCAAATTGGTGTCGATGACCGATTACTTCAGATGGTCGCCCGGAAAGTCGAGCAGGTGCCTGTTTCATCCCCAATCCTACTCCAAAATCCGGCAACATCTGAATGGTCAGTCAGCCAAGTATTCCCAACTCCTATGATCGAAGATGGAATTATTTATCTCACGCCCCAAATTCATCAGGCTGATGTCTTTGAGAGTGGAAAATGGATCGCTCCGTTCTTAGCGTGTGGAGACCTATCAGCTTTTGATGCTGACGCCTCTTATCACCTGCCGAAAGATCGCATCACCATAGATCCTATTCAGCCGCCCACTGCACCGCCATACAAACGTGCTCTAGAAATGAGAAAAGCTGCCGGTGGTGCCTATGGAAAGACTAATGTTAATTAAAGCTATATGGTGGGAAGTTCTGATTCCGCTATCAATACTATAAGTAGATATGCTGACTTTGACCCCTCACCTCTCCATCAAAATCGCGTGAAAGTGTCAAGACATTTATCGATGACCTTAGTGGAAGGTGATTAATTCAATTGCCTTGTTTGATAATTCTAGATAGATCTAGATAAACCAATTTATACTTATTGACCTCGAGCAACCTCTCTACACGGCCTTTTATTCTGAAAAGCACATGATTCCCTAGTTGGGCTTTTCTCCTACAAACAGCCTGATGAACGCTCTGCTTAGCTATGATCACCTGGTATCACCAGAGCTCATCGATCACCGATCTCTTCAATTTACCTCTATCACCAATATGTATCACCAATATCAATCTGCATCATCTCCGTAGATCCTGCCGGATCCGTTGTATGCCTGATATGGCCTTGCATCTTGACAGGTCGATAATTGCGATTGAGAGGACTATACTCAAGTAGATTCGCACGTATACAGCTGAAATTCATCATTTTCATTTTCATTTTCATTTTCATTTTCATTTTCATTTTCATTTTCATTTTCATTTTCATTTTCATTTTCATTTTCATTTTCATTTTCATTTTCATTTTCATTTTCATTTTCATTTTCATTTTCATTTTCATTTTCATTTTCATTTTCATTTTCATTTTCATTTTCATTTCATTTTCATTTTCATTTTCATTTTCATTTTCATTTTCATTTTCATTTTCATTTTCATTTTCATTTTCATTTTCATTTTCATTTTCATTTTCATTTTCATTTTCATTTTCATTTTCATTTTCATTTTCATTTTCATTTTCATTTTCATTTTCATTTTCATTTCATTTTCATTTTCATTTTCATTTTCATTTTCATTTTCATTTTCATTTTCATTTTCATTTTCATTTTCATTTTCATTTTCATTTTCATTTTCATTTTCATTTTCATTTTCATTTTCATTTTCATTTTCATTTTCATTTTCATTTTCATTTTCATTTTCATTTTCATTTTCATTTTCATTTTCATTTTCATTTTCATTTTCATTTTCATTTTCATTTTCATTTTCATTTTCATTATATACTCGACTTCCCGAGGTCGAGTGGAATAAGACTTGTCGTAATTACGGATAACTCACACGCGTAAGAGATTTCTTAAACTACTTCGCCTGCGAACTTATTTTCACTAGATATCAGCACATCATCTTTATTCAGAGCATAAAATTAATGACGTGGTTACTGTTACGGGCGAGAGGAGTGGATTTGACTGAATGAAATTAGAAGGAACGGGATATGATAGCGGATATAATTGATAGTTGTCGATCAAGATAATTAACTAAGATGTGCCACGAACTCTTAATCGTTCGCAACACAACTTATTTATACATAGATCTGGGGACTCGTATCATTGAAAGCCTGAATTCCCGGCTTCCTTCCCCGGAGAATTCCGTAACCCAAAAGCAAACACAACAGAACTCCGAAAACCCCAACAACGCTCAGACAATCTTAAGAGGTCGAATAATATAATATAATGATTTAACAAAACAAAACATAACATATGAACAACCCGATAATGCTTGTCCGAAAATCTTTTATGAACAAAAGGAAATTACACGGTGCTGATAGGGACCGTGACAGTTACGACGCAAAATGCGATGATATATATCGGAGCTGTAGACTTGTGCGAAACTTATATTTGTATAATAAACTTGGACCACAAAGTGCTTTGATTTTATTGTGACGTTTATTAAGTCTGCAGATAACGTGCAGCCACGCGCCCTAAAGGTCTCTATTGGGACGCAAGACCTCGGAAAGCGTACGCCATCCTCAGTCGCTAGAACTAAGATAATACAATCTTGATGACGCTGAACAATCATACTAAGGAGGCATTCGCCAGTACCACTACAGGGTCACACTTGGTGAGACTTACGCCCCGCATCTCCCCTCAACCGTGAGAACCTGCCCAAGGAAAAAACAAAAAGCCTCAGACTCCTCGGCATGCTTCATTATCCTGTCCTTTGCAACCGCGCGAGATGTGATTTCACAACTTCCTCGGACCTTGTCGTAGTAGGTGTTCAGGCCACAGGACATTCAACTTAGACGGGTCCCAGACAGCGGACCACCACACTATCTTTTGTTGATGGGGCCTTGGCGTGCACAAAGCTCTCGAAGTCGAAATATCCCCTCAAATACTTCTTTCAAAAACTCTATCCTCCCCCCACATCCTGCTGACTTGACCTTCGGATTTTCAAAAATTCACCACTAAAGCCGTATCCTTCCTCGATTATCACGAGCAATCTCCCTTCCTAAATTTGTGCCCTGCGACTTTCATCCTCCGTCGGGTATCCATATCATCGGAGGCGTATATTTGGGGATCTCAGCAAGGTAAGCGCCCCGTCAATTTCGTCGGGGGTAGTCCAAAGTAGGAAGATAATCGATAGGTTGTAAAGTTGACAGAGATGCATGTGAGGTTGAAGCTAAGTTATGGCCGAGGGATCTCTTGAAGTGTTGAGAGGACTCCGACTAAGAATCATTATGGACCTCTGACTCTGATCGTATACGACTCCTCTTGGCTATCTTAAATATGCGGCGAACATATTGAGCGTTTACAGCCGGCACCAGGTGAAGGTTAAAAGCTCGACTTTGCCAGCCGCTAACTATATAGACTAAGTTTAGAAGTTTAGATCACACGTATTTTAACGACGTGACCAGATGACTAATCCTAATGACATATTTCCTAAAATATTTGTATAACCATACTGTCTGTGCGTTGTGCTTTGTCCAATTCATATTTGCATAACTATACACACGTATCTGTGCATAATTATACCTTTAATCAGTTAAAACTGGGCTCACTAGACTAGTTAACATAATCCGGGGCGCAGTCTTTAACACAAAGCACTTTGTAGGCTGGCAAAGTCGAGCTTTTAACCTTCACCTGGTGCCGGCTGTAAACGCTCAATATGTTCGCCGCATATTTAAGATAGCCAAGAGGAGTCGTATACGATCAGAGTCAGAGGTCCATAATGATTCTTAGTCGGAGTCCTCTCAACACTTCAAGAGATCCCTCGGCCATAACTTAGCTTCAACCTCACATGCATCTCTGTCAACTTTACAACCTATCGATTATCTTCCTACTTTGGACTACCCCCGACGAAATTGACGGGGCGCTTACCTTGCTGAGATCCCCAAATATACGCCTCCGATGATATGGATACCCGACGGAGGATGAAAGTCGCAGGGCACAAATTTAGGAAGGGAGATTGCTCGTGATAATCGAGGAAGGATACGGCTTTAGTGGTGAATTTTTGAAAATCCGAAGGTCAAGTCAGCAGGATGTGGGGGGAGGATAGAGTTTTTGAAAGAAGTATTTGAGGGGATATTTCGACTTCGAGAGCTTTGTGCACGCCAAGGCCCCATCAACAAAAGATAGTGTGGTGGTCCGCTGTCTGGGACCCGTCTAAGTTGAATGTCCTGTGGCCTGAACACCTACTACGACAAGGTCCGAGGAAGTTGTGAAATCACATCTCGCGCGGTTGCAAAGGACAGGATAATGAAGCATGCCGAGGAGTCTGAGGCTTTTTGTTTTTTCCTTGGGCAGGTTCTCACGGTTGAGGGGAGATGCGGGGCGTAAGTCTCACCAAGTGTGACCCTGTAGTGGTACTGGCGAATGCCTCCTTAGTATGATTGTTCAGCGTCATCAAGATTGTATTATCTTAGTTCTAGCGACTGAGGATGGCGTACGCTTTCCGAGGTCTTACGTCCCAATAGAGACCTTTAGGGCGCGTGGCTGCACGTTATCTGCAGACTTAATAAATGTTACAACATCTATATAGTTAGCGCCTTTGAATGAACACGCTCTGCAACTCCATGACTAAGGAACTTTTTTTTTCTCCGTAAATATACTGCGTGTAGTAGTTAGGCTTTGTGGAAGGAGGGGGATCCTCTCAGACCTTCGCTTAATTGTTAAAATAGTTGTAAACGTCCGATAAGTCAAAGGGACCGTGTAAGGTGCAAACAAGTAAAAGATTTACGTGCAGAGTTGCTATCAAGACCATCGTAACATTGGAGGCATGAGAGAGCTAATTCCCTTGCACAGTTGTTTTTACATAGATATAATATACACAGTTTGAGGCACTTGCTTGTCGTGCAGTGGTTAACGCACGTAACCCTTCACACCTTGTTCATCAAACAAACTTGTCGTTGCCAGTATAGAATCAAAAAAGCTCGAATCTCGCGGTGAAACTTTGCTTAAATTTTCTGAAATAGAAACAGTCATTCTCGTCAGGAAATGGTGCAGATTTTGAAAAATTAGTACGAATCTGCCCATAAAATTAACAGAGCAGATAAATACAAATCTTTTACTTCGTTCTTTGACTTTGCGGACTGAGAAATTGCCTCGACTGTGATGACCTCTGTTATGGATTATTTATTTAAATTTTCCGAGAACACCTAACATGGTGTAGGTAGATCTTTGTATTGTGGTATACTAGCACTTATCTTGTTCCATAAGAGGGTTGATAACAATCATTATTCTAGCCCTATTACAAAATTTCTCTGTACGGTCCCTTAATAGTACTTGGCTAATGCACCAAGAAGCAGAATAAGAACTGATGTCGTTAGAAAACCTGATATCGAGAACCATAATATGACCTAATTGAAGTAGTGTACGAGAATAGTGTAGTATGACGTGAACCTGAATCTCTTTCTTCCTTTAATCAATCGTGGAAACATCCATAACGCCTCTCCCAAAAAATTCACTAATAGTGCTGAAGCGGTTATTACTCTGCTCTAAGGCATCCAAAAATATATCATGCCGATCTGAGCTTTCATCTTGAGCTTTTCGAATAGCACGAATAGTGTCCATGTCTTTACGACAATTCGGACAACTTCCCTCAATACTACCATCTTTACCAATTTCGACGTTGAGACATGTTTGATGAAAGCTATGTTTGCACAAAAAGTGTATGGCAGGTAGTGAGAGCTGAGAGCCGCAAAAATGACATCGGGTGTTGTTAAAAGTTTGAGGTTTTGTCGACAAATCAATAATTTCCTTTCGCTTCTCAGTTGTCTCCGAACGATATGAATCAATGAGACGTCGATTCATCGCTATTTCATTTCGCTCACGCTCAATCACCTGCTGTAGATAGCTTTTGATCATTCCCATTGTTGCAAAAGCATTTGAACTGAGAGTTTGAATAATTTGTAAAGGGGCCATGAGTCCATCTTCATCAATCTTCTTTAGGACGGCGTCAAGCTCATCTCCAGCCTCCTCAAGGACTTGAGCATCTGATGTAAAAAATGCTAATGCAGCTGGATAAAGCTGGGGTTCATCAGGGCCATATTTTTTGAGGGCTTTAATCGCACCACGCGTATCTTTAGCTGATGTGTAGGATCGGAAAATATCAAAACGCAAACCAGCTTGTTCTCGTACGAGGATGGTTCCATCACGGAAGTCAGAGAGATGTGATAGCAATAAGACATTTGATGTATCTATCGGAATTTCTTTATTTTCAATAAGTTTCTTTGCTTTGGTCTCCCAGAGTTCTTTATCAATGCCTTTCTTCTCACGCGACTTTAATAAATACATCTCAAATAATGCTGTATGTAGATCAGTTTTATCTTGTATTTTAAGATCTTTATCCATTGAGCAGGCCTCCAGAAAATCTATGAACTCGTCAGGGTGGTCTACAAATGACGAGAATGCCTTTCGGGATGCGGGAGGAGTATATTTCGGCACAGATAGCTGAAAAGGCTCGGTAGAAATAAGGTTATTATTACTTATAGTCTCAACATTACTTTGTACTAACATTGGCGCCACTGTTGTTGTATTCATGTAAGGCAAAGGGAAGAGGTCTTTTAAATTCTGTACTGCACTAACTGCACCAGCAGCATAGCTAGATTGCTGCCGCTGTGAAGTCTGAGGGATTACACTGTCTTTCGATGGACTAAAATGACCTGTAAAGTACTGAATAAACAGCTGAGTAGTTTCTCGAGGACAGTGCTCGAGTAAAACTCTTGCATATTTCATAAGATTTAAATACGCCTTTGAGGGTTTAGCTAATTTTCAGTTGGTTAGAATATGGTTACTTACTGCATCTGGGTGTAGTCGCGAAATATACTTAATAGCTGAATTATACATTTTGGAGTCTTCAATAAGAATATCCACGACTAATTCGTTATCCCCGTGTTTTTCTGCCAAGTAAGAAGCTTGGTCATAATAACCACCTTGTCGACACATTGAGACTGTGGTATCCAAATCAAATTTAAGATCACCAGGGGACTTGATAAACTTTTCTAGTTTCTGCACATCCTTTAATTTTGCATAGCAATTTAATAAAAGTGTGGTATGATCTGAATTTGCCTTGAGCTTTTCATGGAGTTCTTCGAGGAACTCGATTAAATTGTGTATTCTTTGAGTGTCAAGAAACTAATCAAGTCAGCCGAGCTTCAGTACATGGGTATAGTGAAATACTTGCCTTTCGGATTATTTGAGAAGGCTCGCTATTATCAATAGACTTTAAATATTGTTGCATGGCGCCATCATAATCCGCTTTTTGATATAAAAAGTCTCCGTATTTACGAAAAATGACGTTCAGTTGTGATTCATCAACGCCAGCCTTTTCTGCTAGGCTTATAGCTGGGACAAAAAGGTTTCTTTGGTAAAGATTTTCAAGTCTCTGCTGTAATGGTTTGTCGTGATATCGGTATATCTAACACTAAATGTCAGATGTGCCAACGTGGCTAGTCATGGAGGTAAGCCGACCTTGCCATTTTGCATAAGTGTAAATAAACTATCCCATATTGTAAACACTATTTTAACCTGAGAAGCAAGAGACTCAGAGTGTGCTATGAACTTAAGGCCAGTATCTAAAAGGGTAAACGTTGATGTGTTGAATATTTCATCGGCTTGTGCGCCCCCGAGTCGCAACAAGTTGCTATTTCTGGTAGACTTGGTTACTGCAGCTGGGGGAGATGCCAGTGCAACATACTCTTTATAGATAGCCACCAGACTTTTAGGACCATCAAACGCAAAACATGGTCCACGGCCATCCACACCATAATAATAAATAGCATCATCTCTTACGACAATAATATCGCCATTTTTTTTGTCAAAGGTCATACATCCAACTCCACATCCTGCATCTTCAATAGTCTTTACTAACTGGCCTTGTCCACGCCCTGAAATAATGAGCTTCAGTATTCGAGAAGTTGTTGAAATGTAGAGCGTTGGAACAAGATGTTCATCCCTCATTACCAGCCCAGTGATTGGCTCTTCTGACTCGAAAACAGTTCTTTGCTTTGCACCACGGTCATGTATGAGATCGCCCCGCACAATTGTGACAGAACCATTTCCAAAACCAATCGCTAGTTGTGAAAGATCATCAGTAGCCGTAAAAGAAGTAATCTGATGGTAGATCGGTAAATACAAAGCCACGCGTTTGAGCATACTTAGAACATACTGGAAAAATCTTCCGGCTGCTTTGGATATTCAAGGTCGATGAACAAGTCGGGATGCTAGTTTTTTTGTCGGGCTTGTCCAAAGCCCATACTTTGAGCACGGGTTCACTTGAGATAGTTTCCTGAGATCTATTAGATCCTTTACTCTAGGGTTTTAAAAGGCCATACAAACAGATATTGTAACCAGTATTTTGGATCCTTCTACCTGCTTCATGTATGTTATTGCACCAGATACGCCGGCCGGAAACGTTTGGAGGACTTTAAACTCTGCTGACACTATTCGTATATAGCCGTCATTGCTTCCGATGAATAGATTCGCAAAACCAGGGCAGATACAACTTATTTGATTACATTCAAAGAAAGATTCACTCTCTTCATCTGCAGGGCTAACTTGGTTTACTTCGAAAAAATCGAATATTTTCCACTATGATGTGATTAGCTGTTGATAAGATTACTTTGAGAGCCTTTCACTGACTGAAGTTAACGCCATTTTGTTTTTCAGATACAGTCATACTAATCCTTTTCGTAGAGCTACCCAAGTTAGACGAGCTTAATAAGATATCTTCGGTGATGACGTTTGCAAGGGACACAGGCGCTCAGAGGGGTTTAGCGAAGGAATAATAGACAACATTTGGGTCGGATGGTAGTGTGGTACAACGTCCAGGCTGTTCTCCCAAGTGGAGTCTGGGTAGCCGATGCAAATGTCCCAGGAGATTGCTAGTCCGAATCCAGCACGACCCCTTCCACATTTACCGCCTGGTCATGTAAATAACGATGGCGAAGGTGAAGGTCAAGGCACACTGGATAGCCGTGGGTGGCTGAAATAAGTTCCTCCGGCATACATGGACGGTTAAGGGTTGAAAGGGCTGAAAGGCACCTGAATTCGAGTTATATCTTCAAATGATATTCGGGTGTGGGTGCCCCTCCAATCAAGTTGAGTCATAGCTCTGTGTACTGCACCAGTGTCATTCGTGTCATAGCCGCAAGGCTGCATAATCAAGAATGATTTGAAAACAGCGAATCATCGTCTTAGCAGGGATTATGGCTTGACGTAATAAAATTCTGTTCATTAATGTGTGATAATTTTGTGTAATAACATACAAAACTTCCACATGATTTTGGAGCTTTAAATATTTCCTGAGGTGCCGTGCTATTGCTGCTGGACCGGCTAGCAGATTGATAGTTAAATCAATTGTCAACTACGTCTAACTGTCTTTTAATGAACGTGAAAGGCCTGAATGTAATTTTAACAGACTTAAGACTCTTGATTTGGCAAAATTTGAGTTACTGGTTTCATGATCTGCCTTTTTTTACATCTAAACTTGATTAAAGTTACACGTTGATATTCTTATCGCATAGCATCTCTTTTCGAGGCGGGGTGGCAGGCGCAATCTGAGTAGTCAACATGGCTTCTCACACTCCATCCGTTGTTATGGACAAGTAAGTTGTAAATACTCTATCCCGGCTGCTACTGACACGCTACACAGTGGTACCGGCTTTTCAAAGCTTGGTTTGTCGTTCATAGCCTCTTAAAACTATTGATGTGCTGACGAAACTATGTAGGTTTTGCTGGCAATGACTCACCTTCATTTGTCTTTCCCACTGCAATTGCAACGAAAAGCCATGGAGGGGGAGGTGGAGGATCCGGATCAGGTAGACCAGCAGTTGCCAACAAACCCTCTTATTTGACTGGTGGAGCCGGTACTGGTGGTCATCTTTCAATGAAAAGGGGTACCGAAGACTTGGATTTCTTCATTGGGGATGAAGCTATCACGGCATCTAACGGGCCGGGTATTCATGATTAATGCAGCTTCTTTCACTTATCTGACAGGCTTAGGTTACGGCTTACATTACCCTATTCGTCACGGACAAGTAGAAAATTGGGTAAGGCTATTAGCCATAGGAAGTAGGCTACATTATGATCTAACTTGCATAGGATCACATGGAACGTTTCTGGTCAAATTCGATATTCAAATATCTTCGTGTTGAACCCGAAGATCACTACTTTCTTCTTACAGAACCTGTAAGCAAACACAGAGAATCTATGTATGCGACGCTTTTTACTAAATTGTTTTAGCCTCTGAACCCCCCCGAGAACCGAGAGAACACAGCTGAGATCATGTTCGAGTCGTTTAACTGTGCCGGCCTATATATTGCCGTTCAAGCTGTTCTTGCTTTAGCAGCGTCGTGGACATCATCTAAGGTTTCTGATCGATCCTTAACAGGAACCGTCATCGACTCAGGCGATGGCGTAACACATGTTATCCCTGTCGCAGAAGGCTATGTCATCGGATCTTCTATCAAATCTATACCAATTGCTGGACGTGATATTACATACTTTGTCCAATCTCTTTTGAGAGATCGAGGAGAGCCTGACTCTTCACTGAAAACTTCCGGCGAAATCAAAGAGGAATATTGTTATGTTTGTCCAGATATTGTCAAAGAATTTACCCGTTTCGATCGCGACCCCAGCAGATTTATAAAACATGAAGTTTCCCATCCTGGCGGCCGTAAAGTAGTCGTCGATGTTGGTTACGAGAGGTTCCTCGCGCCCGAAATATTTTTCAACCCCGAAATATACTCTTCTGATTTTTTGACACCTTTGCCTACTGTTGTGGATAGCGTAATTAAATCTTCGCCAATTGATGTTCGAAGAGGATTATATAAAAATATCGTACTCTCGGGAGGAAGCACACTTTACAAGGACTTTGGCAGAAGGTTACAGCGTGATATCAAATACCTGGTCGACGCTAGGATAAGAGCGAGCGAAGCCAGGAGTGGCGGTGCTAAAAGTGGCGGCATGGAAGTACAAGTCATATCGCACAAACGGCAAAGACACGGCCCGTGGTTTGGTGGTAGTTTGTTAGGCCAAACACCTGAATTCAGAAGTTATTGCCATACCAAGGCAGAATATGATGAAATTGGGCAAGTCACTCAACCTCTATTTCTCTGATTCTCGTTCAAGCGACAATCTATTGAATATCCGGCTCTATGCCACAATTTTTTTTTTTAAATTGATCAAAGCTAACCTTAGAATCATAGGCCATCAATCGTTAGGAGATTTGCCCTATTGGGTGGACCTGGGAGATCTTAGCAAGTAATTCGTTAGTTCAAAACCCCTCAAGCCGGCTGAGACTCTATCAGTCTCACTCAAAAGCTTCTATTTCTAACACGTTCATAGTCCTGGATATCTTCATAATTCTATATGTACAATGCAATATCTGCCGTGTGTCAGCCTAGCGGCGGCAGTGCATGGCCATGGATCATCTTCTGTGGACTTAGTCCAAAACTGGTTTGTGGAATGCATTTTGCATATCAAGTTAGCTTACTGGCAATGAAGTATTGTAACTAACCAGAGGCAATCGAAGCTTAACGCCTGAATAATTAGCTTGAGTTAGTATCTTGAAATTCGACTGCAGTGCGACAAAAAATATAAAAAAGGCTTGTTTCAATAAAATTCTCCCAAATACCTTCGCTGTTTTAAACTATTTTTCAAAGAAAATAACATGAAAATCTAGAAAAGATATGGCTCGTACCGTTGATCCTTTTCTAAATCAGATCATTTTCTCTTGCCATGTTGTAGCCTAATTACCCAAATATTATGACTGAGTCTCTCAGTTTATAAAGGAATTCATTCTGGCTTTAAATATGCTTCTCAAAAATGAACTAGTAACTCTACCACTGACCGAATTAGTAACCGTAGGACAACAAGTGTAATTCGCAGACGAATCAGTTGCATGATCCTCAATCTGCCAAAGTCTCTTACATGACTAACGTAATCTACATTAAATCACGAAGGTTGTTTTATGTAAGATCGAATATAGCCGAGTTAGAGAGAATATATCAAATCACAATGGAAACAATCTCTAAATATTTTTCCGGGACTTTGGGAACGCGTTGTACAAAGAGATAATCTTCTGCATTTCACATCCAAAAAACATACTCCATTTTCTCCGTTCTTGGGACAAATCTTGAAATGGGAAAGTTCTGTGGGGACCAGTACTAAAGATTTATGGCAGTATAGGTAACTTCCGTATTTAATTTGACATGATTTTTAACGAAACCAGGCAAAAGCCCTACATCCAGGAGGCATGGCACGGGTTGCCAAGTTATAAACACAAAGTCTCTCGACTGCCAGCAAGACCAGCTCCAAACAAACCAGATAGGATGCATGAAGACAAAGAAAAACAAGGACATTTTCTTAAGCCCCAGTGCCCTGCACTATGCCATGTTTCTGTGCCAAAGCTAACATAAATGGAAAATTACAGGGGTGACTTTAAAATGCTGTTCATGTCTTACTCGGACTATAAATTGCGTAAGAGTTAAAAAGCGCCACAAGATCTGCAAACCTTCCTGTCCTTTTGTATCTCTTAATCTGGCTCGTGATTCCTGTATGTCCGTCCTCCATCTCTGAACTACTAGGCGATTTTCCGCAAAAAGCCAGAGCCAATTCTCTCGACCGCATTTGCATGAAATTTCCTCATCTTGGTGTTTAAAACGCCTGTGGTAGCTAACAGAGTACCCATGTCCAGTTCTTAATGCGAAAATGCGGTGATACGCCCATCTAGGAAGGACTAACTCTGGACGTTATTCACGACGTATGAGTAAATGTAATAGGATTGATCACGTTAGCTATTCGCACAAGTGAATCCAAAAATGAGGTTTATATTCTGTACAAAAAAAGAACTAGGTGAACTCTACGCAATTAACTATATACTAAAAGTTATGTAAGTCACTCTAACATGACTATCCCGGACGTGCTAAACGGACAGTCCCAAATGCTCGCTGGACGTCCCTGCAAGTAGATTGCGCTTCCACGCTAACCAAATCTGCATTGATCAGCGATCTCGTCGAATATTTTTTGCGCTACTCCAAATTTGGTCACTATCGTTACAAGTATAGTAGTTACCATGACAACTTAGAGCCCGTGTTTAACAAACATAACATAAAGATACCATTTAGAAATATTGGTCCTGGAATTGCCTTAATAACTTTTCCAAATCGTCCAATTCTATATTCCAATTTCATCTTCCTCACCTCCAACTTCGCCTCACTTATTGAACTCCAAATTACAATGGCTGAACTGAACTTTAATGCGCTATCAGCATCAATCAACATATCTCAGGTTGCTAATGAAAGAGGTATTTTTCCCTTTCTTTCTACTAAAATACATATTGGCTGATTTCTCCAGGAATGGTTACCGGAAGTGCTCTTTTAGAGGCCCATGATGGGCATCAAAGTATACCAAATAATGAGGATACCCGTATGCTAAGCTCCCTAAAACTAATTTATTTATGGCAAAATTTCCACTAATACGCAATTTCTTCAGTTGAGACCCAGTGCGGAAGTATGGAAGAAATAATTAGTGTCCGGATCGACCAAATGGAGGACTGTAAGAGAGCTGTCGAGCACCTAGCTAACGAAAATGGATTTGCGACAGTCATCCGGAGATCTACCAAAAAATATCCTCAAACTGGTATTTACTTAAAGATTGAGCTGGTCTGTACTAGGAGCCGTCAACCTGAGCTGAAAGGATCCGGGAAACGAAGAACTCGAAGCGGCCGAGTCGGATGCCAATGGAAGGGATACATAGCCTTCTACAAAAGAGAGAACATCTGGAAATTTAATGTCCAGAAAGACTTCCATAATCACTATCGGGTAAATGCAGAGCGTATTCCCGTTATTCGTCGCCATAAATGCAACGGTAACGTTGAGGTTTTAAATCAGATTCGTGCGTTTAACAATAATCGACGTCTAACTGCCCAAGACATTGCTGAAGAAGTTGGTCGAAAATATTCTCTGTAGGTTACGGCCAAAGATGTTCAGAACATTCGAGATGAAGACCAACGAGCACTGCTCGGAGGAAGGACCCCAACGCAACAATTCTTGCATAACCTACAAAACGATAGCTCTGCTTTAGTAGTAGATTTCCAAACCGACGCCCAGAATCGTGTTGAACATGTGCTATGGACATATCAGTGGTCAATCGAAACCTGGAAAAACCATAACGAAGTCATTTCACTTGATGATACCTACAAAACTAATCGATTCAATCTTCCACTGATGCAGATCACTGGAATAACAGGCATGAATTCCACCTTTAACGTCGCCTGGGCTTTGATCAAGGATGAGCGGCAAACATCCTATCAATGGGTGTTAACTCGGCTGCAAAGGATAATGGATGAGCATCAAATACCTTTGCCTATGGTCATAATCACCGATTATGATACGGCGCTAAGAAATGCCCTCGAAACTGTATTCCCTCGAGTCCCAACCCAGCTCTGTTTGTGGCATGTTATGAAGAATGTTGTATATAACATTGGCAAGAAATGGGAAGGTACTTTAGAAGGTACTCTTCTCGGAGAAAGGCTTGGCGGGGTTGGAACTGGAATAAGAAGAGAGGGCAACCATCTTGAGCACGAAGATGCTAATGCTAATGCCCACGCTGAATCTGTCGCAACACACTTGATGGAAGGGCCAGAAAGAGCTGTTTTCGGCGGGAACGCCCGGCCAAGAATAAATATTAATTCAGTGCAGCAACCTGGGCCGGGTCGGTCCTTCGTAGACAGTGCGGATGGAATTTTGAGTGCTTGGAGGGTTTGCGTTTATGCCGAAACCGAAGAGATGTTCACCAACAACTGGCGAATACTTGAAAGAGAGTTTTCTGATCAGCGAGGTAAGCAATCTCTAAACGGTTTAATCATAGAAAAAACAGCCAAATAAGATATCCATAGATATTATAAGCTATTTGTCAACAACATATCTCCCTGTTG
The DNA here is from genome assembly GCA_028751805.1 of Podosphaera xanthii. Lineage (NCBI taxonomy): Eukaryota > Fungi > Ascomycota > Leotiomycetes > Helotiales > Erysiphaceae > Podosphaera > Podosphaera xanthii. The sequence continues at coordinate 1,915,865 of JAPWIX010000013.1, read as the reverse complement.
TTGATCAGTTTGCCTTGTTCTCAACCAAACTTCACCGAAATTATGGAGTCAAAGCAACTTCGAGAACTGAGGGGTCTCACTCTTCTCTCAAAAAGCACCTCAAAAACCGAAATGGTGACCTCATCGCTCTCAACAATGCCATAACCACAATGAGAGAAAAACAAGAGAGAAACTACCGAAACGAGATGGAGAAGCAAATGCATAAAGTGCTTCCTCAACATAGATCACAGTTATTTAACTTGGTCAGATGTAGAGTCAGCTTTGCAGCACTACGTATGCTCGAGGATCAGGCAAATCAAGCACACAATAACTCGAGGATGCCTCTGACCGTCAACTGGACTTGTAGTGGAGTTTTCACGGCGCAATTCGGTCTCCCATGCTGGCATCGATTAGTCGACGTTTTGAATACCAACGGTACGATTGAGATGCGCTCTATCGATCCGCACTGGTATCTCACAAAAATACCTCTACCTCAAAGAGAGGAAGACTTACGCCGCATTCTCGATCCTGCTGTTATCTCTCGTAGGCGTCAACGTACAAGGCAAGACGCAAGCGTACGAAGAGATCGTTCTAATGACGAGCTTCTACCTGTAAGACGTATTCAAGCGTCCGTTACTGCACCTCCCGAGCTTCAATCTTCAGCGGAGTCTCAATTGCCACCCCAGCAGGGTTTAATAGAGCGACGTCAGCCTACTCCATCAAAGTGCAGTATTTGCGGTCAGTCTGGACATCGCTTTAATAGCGCACACTGTCCTCTTAGGGTTCGGAATTAGGCAAGTTTTCTTGATTTGTTCTTGTATGCCGCTCAAAATACGTATATGTAATTAGTTCTTATACACAGTCTCCCCTTTTCAGTAGAATAGTAAATACTTAGATATAAATTTATTTCAAATGAAGAAAGTGTACCACACGTATGCATGTGAGCCCATCGATTGAACATCATTGATAGGAAAAATGTTGAAGATAATTACGCGTAACTAATTGTTACTGCACGGTTTGATGTTAGTAATATATAACACGACTTGGAGTAGCGCAAAAAATATTCGACGAGATCGCTGATCAATGCAGATTTGGTTAGGGTGGAAGTGCAATCTACTTGCAGGGACGTCAAGCGAGCATTTGGGACTGTCCGTTTAGCACGTCCGCGACGCGCGTATAAACATTACATAAGCAAGAATTTAGTTTTAACCAAATCAAGAATAGCGTCTTAATAGGGGCCAGATAAACTCCGGTTCCAACCCGCATAGGCAACAGCCTGTAACAAGATCCAATGAGTTAAAAATTGTTGCTCTGTAAAAGCGTTACTTTCTATACCTCACCGTTCCCGCTGTTTGTTTGGAGTGGCGCTACTAATCCTGTGTATGAAACTTGTTGAGGGAGCTTGGGAGAAAGTACGTATTATTATTGTCATCATTATTGTCATACTATTTACAAATAGGAATCCAGGCTTAAAACGTAAACAAACACGTAAGCTGGCAGGTCGTGGTTGCCTTTGTTACCAAACTTTCACATGCATCCATAGACTGAAGATTGGTACTTCAACAAAACTCAATATTTTTACACCTCGACTAGTCAACAAGATAAATGTCTCTGTGCTTAAATTATTTTTGCCTGCGTAAGTCTATCAAAAACAAAGGGACAATCAGTGTCAATGTTTTGTCAGAGGTTCTTTTTGAGAACGAGAATGGGCAACGGTACACTTATGTACGCTGATATCGTGGGATAGGAAGTACGTTTAACCTACTACCCATTTCCTTAAAAATGATAGAAAATTATTTCTTTTGTCGTCTTTCTCGTAAGATAGGATAACGGCTTTGAAACAAAACCGGCCAGAGTATCTAGCCAAGAGCAAATTCTCTAAAAAGTGTTATCCGTCTATTTTGCAACGCTTTTGTCAATAATTTTGTCTGCACTGCGGGAAAGTGCAATAAGGGACAAGTAGAAGGTTCTGTTTAATTTTTTCATCTCCTATTTCTTTTAAATTTGATGAACAAATTATAGCCCAAGTATCTACTTCATAATGGACTCAAGTTTCAATACAGAAGAATTTTCTATCTAGTGTTATGTATTTTTTCATGACATGGCTTTATCAAATGACAATTTTCTACCGTTACAATCTCTCATAGGGGCTTATCCACCTCTACTGCGAGGATGAGGAATTATTGCAGCAGAAATATCATCAGACCTAATTTGGTTCACTTCAGATGAACCTAATTTCAGTACGAGATCATTTTTTTCATGAAAGTTTTCATCAGCAGAAATTAAGGCTCACTCGATATGATCAATAGTAATGAGAACTCACTTGATCTTAGTGCTTTTTATATATTTATATTGACGTCATATTTCAATAACACCATTCTTGGTACGCTTAAGCTTTATGGAATGTTTATTGGGTCAACCACCTTATCTATATAGTTGATGATTCTTATGACAGATTTGTGGTGTAAAGATTACCCGACTCTAAGCTTCCCTAAATCTTGAACTAAAATAATCCCTAAAATTATAACATAAATCGAGTTAAATTTAAGCCTATCTTCACTTACGTGGCAGGATTAAGTTAAATTTGGTTTACTTTTCTTTATTCGATTGAATTTTACTTGTTATCCATACCTCTAACAAATCCCCCTCTCAAAAAGCAATCTAAGGATTTATATCTCTGCGCGTGAAGGGTGACGTCTTAGTTATATACTGCCTCAAGTTTTTTAATCGACATACGATCACGATTAGTTACTTTCTAGAAACGAAAAGAGTAGAGGACAAATAATTACTAATTTATCAAATTAAAACCATCAGCTAACGTTGCTTTAGAAGGACACTATGGAAGGACAAGATGAGTTTCGTAGAGACATTAGTCCAGGATCAACTTCAAATGTTGAAAAGACTACTCTTACGCCGAATATTAGACCTAGCTCTCATCAAAAAATACAGCTGTCAACAAATGAGAGCAATTTTTTTTCGGGGAAATATCCTACTGAGGATACTGATATTATAAACTATACCAATTCTGATAGTATTCCTAAATTTCACACTCAGAACAATGATATTCATAGTGTGCAGTCAATCGAATTGGTCAAGAAATTATTACCAGTCAGGATACTGCAACGACAAGCTTCACCAGAGATCAAAGCACCTTTCAAATTTGGAATGGCCCCAAGGCTTAAGCAAAGTAGCTTCAGTTCAAAAAAGCCTGCTGCTGAGAAGTACATATTGCAAGAAAAATCCGATGTTAACTCGCCCGATTTGATGGCGAAGAATTTTCCGGAAGGCAAATAACGTTTTAAACTACCAAGTTCTCGCTGCTAACTAATTCTAAGCAAGGTTCAATTCAGTCAAGAGAACAGCAACTAGTTCAAATTCTGTACCAGATTCTGCTCAGATTTCTTCTCAACTATCCACTTCAAATTCAAGCCATGCTTATCATAAGCAACTTAAGGAAAGTGTACCAGAGGCAGTACCCCATCAAAAATCAATTGGAGATTTAGTCGTAGAAATTCAATATGATGATATGCCTATGAGTAACCACTATTCAGAATGGGACCAAAAGAAAAACTCGTCAATTGGAAATAAAGCCCCTGCTACAGCTGATTTAGAGTCTTATATTTTTTCCGAAAATAGGCATTTGAATCCTAAAGAAATCAATGTAAGATATTTACATGAGATTCCAAATAATGGAAATTTAAATCAGATGAGTGCCGAGGTCTTGCAAAATTGTACTCATGCTGAAAAAGAAAATGATCACTTGCCCTTCAAGCTTTCAGATGACCAATCAACAAGAAATCATGAGAAAATAGCACCACGACTACCTAGCAAGTAAGTACTGTCCCTCCAACGGCTTATCCGGTCTCAAGTGTCACATAGAAAACCACGAATTAAAAGACTATTCCCAGAAGCCATAAATATGTCAACTTGTCTTCAGGAAGTCTATGGAGAGTTAGATTCTTCCCACATTTTTGGCATCACAAATGATGGAGAAAAAAATTGCCCAAATGAGATTTCCAAGGATCAATCATCCCCAGATCTCAATGGGCCTAAAATTATCAAGAAATCCATGGATAGACCATCAAATAGTCTACATCCTAGTTCTAATGATACCCAGTATACAGCGATCAGAGCTGAAGCCGAAGCTCCCATGTTTAATACTCAATCAGGACAAAAACATCAGAATATGTTTCAAAGTTTTGTTCTATCAGGCGATAATAATTTGGCCACTGATAAAACGATCTCCAATTATAGTCCAAATGCACAAAAGACTTCGGAAAAAAAAGAGTCCTGTTATTTAAATAAACTTCAGTCCAGTTCCCCGAAACAGAACTCTGATAAGATTTTCAATTACTCCTCCCCAGCGATTTATTGTAATGTTTCAGAAGCGAATCTCAATAAGCAAGCTCTCACTAAAATAAAATCTTTTTGCGAAAACTCAGTTGATTGTCATGAGTCTGGTGGAAATTTTCAAGATTTTGGCACTGAAAGTGAAAATTTAAATACGGAAATTGACCAGAATTCCCAGCTCATATCGCCAAGTTTATCGCGAGTTTTATCTGAGCCCTCGAAGCCTAGTTCCCAATGTGGAGGTCAAATGCAGCTTGAAAACACACCTGCCCGATTAAATAACGATCCAGGGGGCACCAGTGGTGCTGGGATCTCAAATGAAATTTCTAAGAGGGGACGGAACTTGCAAGATACGAAAATTCATTTCGATGCCATTAAAGCTGATCAGACTCTTAGTTCAGTCTCAACGGGGTGGGATTATAAGAAACTTATTGAATCCCACAGTATGTTTGTGGACTTAGTAAAGGATTGTGAAGGAAAATCTGAAATTATTGAGAAACAAAAGACCCAAATTCTCGATTTAGAAAGAAAAAAATGTCATTCTACCGAAAAAATTAGACGAATGGAAAACGACGTCAAAATTCTCACAGTAAAATCTGAAAAGTTCAATAATATTTGGAAGAAATATAAGGACCATATCAATGACATTATCATCTCTCAAAAGGATATGAAAGAACAAAGAAAAGAAGTTGATATGAGACTAAAACCTATTGAGGCTCTTCCTAAAACATTGGGATCAGAAATTGCGGAGCTAAAAGATGAGATTCAAGCAGCCACTGAGAAAATTGCAAATATCAATCAGAACATTCAAAAAGGTAGATTAACACTTTTTGTCAATAATTTATTTCTAATTAACTACAGTATCAAAAGATGTCCAGGAAACCAATAAAAAGCTTGTCAAGCACAACCTCGAACTGAGGGAGCAAAAAAATGCATCTCATATTCGAAGTCAAGATTTAGAGAAAAAGAATAGAGAGACGGAAAACCTTGCCATTCAGCGAGAGGCTGAAAAAAATCTACTTAATTTAACGATGGAGAATTTGAAAGTACATATTGAAGAACTCGAGACCTCTAAAACTAATTTGACTGAACAAGTAAGGAGACTTGATATTGCAGAGCAAGAAGCTTTATTCGAAAAAAAAAGCCTTGAAGAACAATTAAAAAATGGTAAGCATATATCATTTATTCTTATGGACATTAAAACAATACTCATAAAGCCACTAGCCATTGAAATTGCTCAAGGTAGGAACCAAATAATTGAGAATTTACATCGAGAGAGAAATGAATCAGAAAAATTGATAAAAGAACTCGAAAGTTTTCGAGCTTATCATGTGGAACAAATAGGGCTCATCAAAAAAACACCCACAGAAGTTGCCTGCGAGCTTTTTAAAGAGAACAGTCTACTCTCAAAGATTTTTAGTGCAGGCGATGTAACGAGAGAAAAGTAAGCTCAAAACTTTTTTTTTTGCCTGCGACTAATTTGTATAAGAATTGAAGAAGCTTTTAATGACCACAAAGCTAAAAGTGTGGAACTACAAGATTCCTTACTCAGACTTATGGAGGGCCATTTCTCAAGGTAAACCTCTATGACTACAATCAAAATAAACCTTTAATCATTTTCATTCTAGACAAGAAATCTCAATCGAGAAACAAGACAACAGTAACGTGATTTGTGGAAAAATAGATCAAACCGTAGAATATCTTAAAAAGAGTCTTCTTGATTTACAACGAGATAATCAATCAAATTCACATTTGAGTGCGAGTATTTCAACCCTGCAAAAAACTAATGAGAATTTGATCAAAGAAAAAGTAAATCTTGAAGACGAGACAAGACTTAAAGCGATCGAATTGAATGAGCTTAAGTCAAAACTTCACGAGTATGAGAATAATTTACACGCAAAGACTATAGAACTTGACCTAGCATTGGCCGTACCCAAGGAAGATCCTCAAGTAAAAGCTCAAGTTGAAATTTTAAAGAACGAAAATGTTGAACTTAAGCACCAGCTGGGGGCAGTAATTCAAGAATTTTCCAATCTAGAGAAGAGCAGAGAAGAGGCGAACGTCAGGGAGCGAAACATGAATGAAATAGAAAAAATACTTTCTGATGCTAAATTAAGAATTCAAGGCTTTGAAGATGAGAAAAAAAACTACATTATACAAAAAGATCAGGAAAACAAAAATTTGTGTCAAGAGCTTACCAAAAAATCAGAATCTTCCAAGGCAACGCTAAAATTGAAGCTTGAGACTGAGGTGAAGAATTTGGAGCAAAAAATCAAGGACAAAGTTATTGATCTGTTGTCGAAAGATGAAGAGTTAAGTACAGTAAGAGATGAATTGAAAGAAGCAAACGAAAATACTCAAAAACTCAAAGAAGAAAACAAATTGCAACATAATGTCAATCAAAGACTTGAGGAAGAACTGGCTTCCTGTAAAGAAAAATTATCACTGCTCACTCCTCAGATTAAACTCATGGAAAGTCGGCCTTTAGATATTGATATCACAAAATTTCTTGAAACTAGTATTTGTGGTGCTCGACAAGAGATATCAAAGCTTCAAGCTTTCTTCAAGACTATTAAGGAGGAAAATGCACACCTTGGTGAAATGATCATAGCCGACAAACAAGAAATTTTCAAATTGCGTACTTTATATACTCAAACACAAGCACAAGAGCAATACACTTTCAATTTGTGTAATAAACCGACTCGTGATGGTCTTGAAGACTCGAAAGATTTTCTATTTCTTGAAAGTGGAGTAAATCAGAAGCAAATTAAAGCAAATACCCCAACAAAGGAATTTTGCTCGGCAATACTAGGTAGATCATCTGCATATATTTCTTGTGATAACATAGATACAAAAATTGAAGAAAAATGTACTGAAAATGGGTCAACGCCTCAAAATTTTACCGACTCATTTCAGAATTTCATCAATGGTCAACCCGAAATCAGACAGACTATCTTCCCATCATCTGATAAAAAAAAAGAATCAAAGCTCTTTGTTGGTGACTGTCATGAATCTGTTGAAAATGAGTACTTCCAATCGTCTGAACGTAAAATAAATTTGAAACCTGTTACTGATAAAAGCGATCCTCAAAATGATTCAAATTCAAGCTCATTGACTGACGTTGAGCTAATGATACAAAATCTTCCCTCTGTTCTATGTCGAGATAGACCAAACTTGGAATACGAAGAGACAAAGAATCTGCAGAAAACTGATAGTCAATGCTCGAAATTAGTATCTGCTTCGAATACAGGCAGCTATAGGACTGCGAAGCATGGTACGGAGCGAGCTGTAAATCCGACAGGCAGTATTAAGGTTACGGATATATCTCATAGTCAGGCCAGAGATACAGATAATGATGAATCATCAACGAAGAAGCGAGGCCGAAAAACAAACAAGCTCTTAACAGGTGTCAAACAACCAAAAAGAAAATGCTCAGGTCTATCGAGGCCAACATTGAGCTCTTCCAGAACTCAAATAGTTCAAGGCCGTAACCTTCATCCTTCAGCAGAATGTCAATGTTCAGAACTCAATTGTGAGGTGCTGCCAAGCCATAGATCAGGAAGTCTGGAAATTCAACGGGCTGAGCCGGCCGAGAGTAACGTGAAGCATAGGCGCAAGGAAATGAGCCCCGACGCTTTCAGCGAAGTTCCCAACAGACGTGAAGCAAAAACAAACGGTGTATCGGGACACTGTGGACTAATTTAATGAAACCAGTTTGCAAAGTTATCGGCTCCATATTTGCTTCGCCGAAATCCTTAAATATGATAAAAGGTGGAAAGCAATGGCTATACCCAGAGTTTAGTAAAAATGGCCAATCGACAGCAGAAGAGGGATATTTAGTCTTGATGATCGACTACGTGACGAAGAGGGAAGAATTTCGAGGATTTTTTGCTGATCGATAATCAAAATTATTGCTTGATGAGGTGCTTTTTTCCCAATTCCTTTTTATCAATGTACCTTGACGCCGTTCGTAACATCCCTAGCTAGAATTTCAATTTTTACAGCGAATGTAACAAAATCTCTCTGCAAAGTCCCAGTATCACACGTTATTTCCTAGCCCCGACCACTACGTTTCTGCTCAAGGAATAAGACTTTCTTCCGAACTACAAGATCAGGTGTTAGCCGCTACTCATTAATATATTTCTCAAAGCTTTCATGGGTTACAGATGAGCAATAAATCTGGTTCTATCATCTTTCCTATGAGTACGATCTCAAAAAGATATACTTTACTTACCAACAGGATCGTACTTCAACATGCTCAATGGTCGGTGAGTTCGTGGTCGCACCATTGTCTTGTAGTACCCAGTGAGTGCCATAGACACGAGACGCACGGCGATAGTTCGAGACTTGGCTAGTACCTATCAATCGCAGAGCCACATTCGCTCAAAATAATATAGACTCACGTTTTTTAGCCATCGTGAGGTGAAGTTGATTTGTCTTTGATGAGAGGGTACGAGCAGTGATTGGATATGATGTTGTAATACAACTGCGCTGGCCTGAGGATGCAATAATCCACTTTGACCAGTGTCAGGACACAATGTTTCCAGGGATGCATGTGGTGGGGAAGGGGTCGGATGGTGCAGTGGTACACTATCCGGGCCGTTCTCTCAAGTAGAGTCTAGGTAGCTTCGACACATACCCCACTTGCGACAGGAGAAAGCTGGTTCGAATCCAGTAAGACCCTCACACCACTTCCCTCGCGGTGATATTGTATTCGTAGGATGACGAAAGCATGCCCAGATAACCTCAGGTTTTTCTCGCTTTTCCCTATGGTGGGTATTCACGGAAGAGGGTACATGTCGTAAGGTGTTATTCTCGTAGTGGTATCTGCAACTGAAATCTGAGTATGAGTGTTCCAAACGTCAAACTGAGTCATTCTGCGAAATATACATATCTCATGTAATCATTCGCGTCATAGCCTCAGACTGCGTACGCTAAAATGATAAATAAAAAACAAAATTGTGGTGGGGAGGAGTGTTATTAATAATGCCCCTGTCTATCTTCAGATCAAATTTTTAGCCGTTGTCAATAAATTTGCTTACTAATATACTCGCCTAGCGACCGGACGTGCTAAACGGACAGTCCCAAGTGCTCGCTGGACGTCCCTGCAAGTAGATTGCGCTTCCACGCTAACCAAATCTGCATTGATCAGCGATCTCGTCGAATATTTTTTGCGCTACTCCAAATTTGGTCACTATCGTTACAAGTATAGTAGTTACCATGACAACTTAGAGCCCGTGTTTAACAAACATAACATAAAGATACCATTTAGAAATATTGGTCCTGGAATTGCCTTAATAACTTTTCCAAATCGTCCAATTCTATATTCCAATTTCATCTTCCTCACCTCCAACTTCGCCTCACTTATTGAACTCCAAATTACAATGGCTGAACTGAACTTTAATGCGCTATCAGCATCAATCAACATATCTCAGGTTGCTAATGAAAGAGGTATTTTTCCCTTTCTTTCTACTAAAATACATATTGGCTGATTTCTCCAGGAATGGTTACCGGAAGTGCTCTTTTAGAGGCCCATGATGGGCATCAAAGTATACCAAATAATGAGGATACCCGTATGCCAAGCTCCCTAAAACTAATTTATTTATGGCAAAATTTCCACTAATACGCAATTTCTTCAGTCGAGACCCAGTGCGGAAGTATGGAAGAAATAATTGGTGTCCGGATCGACCAAATGGAGGACTGTCGCAAATCCATTTTCGTTAGCTAGGTGCTCGACAGCTCTCTTACAGTCCTCCATTTGGTCGATCCGGACACCAATTATTTCTTCCATACTTCCGCACTGGGTCTCGACTGAAGAAATTGCGTATTAGTGGAAATTTTGCCATAAATAAATTAGTTTTAGGGAGCTTGGCATACGGGTATCCTCATTATTTGGTATACTTTGATGCCCATCATGGGCCTCTAAAAGAGCACTTCCGGTAACCATTCCTGGAGAAATCAGCCAATATGTATTTTAGTAGAAAGAAAGGGAAAAATACCTCTTTCATTAGCAACCTGAGATATGTTGATTGATGCTGATAGCGCATTAAAGTTCAGTTCAGCCATTGTAATTTGGAGTTCAATAAGTGAGGCGAAGTTGGAGGTGAGGAAGATGAAATTGGAATATAGAATTGGACGATTTGGAAAAGTTATTAAGGCAATTCCAGGACCAATATTTCTAAATGGTATCTTTATGTTATGTTTGTTAAACACGGGCTCTAAGTTGTCATGGTAACTACTATACTTGTAACGATAGTGACCAAATTTGGAGTAGCGCAAAAAATATTCGACGAGATCGCTGATCAATGCAGATTTGGTTAGCGTGGAAGCGCAATCTACTTGCAGGGACGTCCAGCGAGCATTTGGGACTGTCCGTTTAGCACGTCCGCTAGCGACTCAAGCTCGAGTTTTTATGTAATTAAATCAGTATTGCATATACAGCCTGGGGCTATACTGCCTTCCCTTCAAAGTTCGTCCCCCATATGTGACACAACTCCAGGAGTATATCCCAGCTAGAGCTTCCTTGCTAGGCCAATCTTACGGCACTCAGATAAACTGAAATTAGCGTCAAGACTTTTGTAAGATTCTCATTCCCTCTATCCGGTCTCTGTGGAAGTTTTACATTCAATTTATTGAAACTGCCATTAACAAGCCTGTATCTTTTCATCAACATCTGCGATCAACCAATACTTTTTAATCTAGTAGATATACGCATATTTGAGAAAGGCCTGCAGCGGTCCTGGGAAAAAGATTGGGGCTCAATAAATTCGGAGCGATACTATGAAAAAGTCGTGCCTCTCATGAGCTCCTAGAAGTGTGAGAATCCAGGCTTTTTACTCATGCAAGATGGGGCTCCCCCCCCATAAATCCTCTAGAACAACCCAAATCTTTACCCGTTTTTCGTAGTAGGCTCCCCCCACTAGAAGTAGTATCCAAACAGAGACCTAGCGGACAGGTGCTCTTAACTTTGTATTCAATACTCGGGATACTAGGCAAGGAGGCCTAAGTCCCTCTTTTTCATTTTGGGTCATCTAGACAACGAATCGTCGGGTAGCTTTTTAAGGCTGTGCTAACCGGCAGATATTACATACTCCGGCTCAGGGATTAAGAGTATATCCTTGTAAACACTGATCTTATAGCTTACCCCTGTCGATTTTTGGAAGAAATAACACTGATATAATATTTCAGGCTGGTCAAGCGAGTTAGTGCTCCATGCCTCGTCCTCGGCTGAATTATCAGGTTTTACGTTGTTCGTGCAATTACTATGTGGATATTGACCAATGAGAATGTGAGATGACTTAATTACATCACGAGGTGTCTTGTGGCTCCGACTACGGCAACAATCTGCTAGTAGAGCTTTTAAGACTAATTTCGTGATGTCCATCTCCTATTGCAACGTGAGTGAGAAGTCTGTAGACTATCCTGATGACTAATAATACACAAACCTTGTTTGAAATATGAGGAATTGGTTACGATAGATTTTATCCAGGTTTCCCAAGCACCTCTGGTGGAAGAGGCTTTAGCACCTCATCCCCCATCAGCACAGCCAGCACAGCCAGCACCGTCGTCATCCCGAATTCCCCTTCCGCCATCATCTCACCCTTCCACTTCTCAAGTCACCAGCACTGTTCAGGCGAACCGGCCAATCTTACAACCAGTTCCTCCCTCAAAACGTGCAGGTCCGCAGAGTACATTCTCGGCCACCGATATATTAGAAAGCGAGCCTGACCTAGCTCCCGCGTACCTACCCAAGGAACTTGTTGAAATAATCAGGTCCCGTCAACGTCAGGAGAGAGCCTGGCACATACGACTTTCGATTTGTTCAGGATTAATTTGCAAAATTGATAGCACGCTCTCCTCCTACAAAGGAGAGTTAGAAAAAGAGGAAGCCAAGACTATCCGCAGCTATTTGCATCAAGCTATCGCTCGTCTCGTTGCCTCGGAAAAGGCCCCGTTGCCTCCTCCTATTCCAACACAATCGAAACCTCCCCGAGCTACGAAAAATACAGGTAGCAAGGAAAAAGTAACACGGAATCCGGTACCAGTGGCCACACCTACAATAAGCCCGTTTCGCGGCCCAAATCACACAACTTCAAAACCAGGACCCGATAAACAGCCAATAAGTATTCCTCCAACAGAAAATACTTGGGCAAAAGTAGCCCGTAATGATTACAAGAGAGCTAAAGCAACGGCTATCTTACAAACACTCCCATCTTCTTCTCCATCTTCTTCTCCATCTTCTTCTCCATCTTCTTCTCCATCTTCTTCTCCATCTTCTTCTCCATCTTCTTCTCCATCTTCTTCTCCATCTTCACGGGCTAGATGCGAACCTGCATCGTCTATGCTCCCCACAAATGCCAAAGCTAGCCGCAGCAAACTTAGTGAGAAAATTGACAACAGATTTTTTATTCGCCTCTCATCAAACCATGATTGGCGAAAACTATCTCCGACTGGCCTCCGCAATGCAATCATCGAACGGATGTCGGTCTCAATCACCACCATTGGGCTGATAAAACCAGTACGATCTGGCTTTGCTCTCAGCCCAAGTAGTGCACAGGCACGCGAAGAACTTCTCAAGGCCTCTGGTGGACTTTTCCTATCAGGAGCTACCTTGGAGCCAGCTACCAACTGGGTCGGTCTTCTTGTGCCCACAGTTCCCAGGGTCATCTACACTTTAAAGGAACGGTTGGAGTCACGGGCGCTTTGCTTGCGGATGAAATTGAACGGGTATCATCTATACGTCCCACCGCCGTCAAACCATACGGTATGAATAACCTGGAGGCTCCTCACTGCACATGGCTAGCCCTTTTCACAAAGGCTCCACGGCCGGGTTTCCGAGTATTCGAGGAATCAGGACTCGTCAGGCCGTTCAAGAAGCAACGCCCCTTGGACTTCTGCAAACGGTGCAATGGACACCACTCCGCCAAATACTGTTCACGAGCTCCCTCGTGTGGTAATTGCGGTTCAACCATGCACTGCCAGGAGTCTTGCCGAGCACCAACCAAATGCAGGAATTGCGGTGGTCCACACCGCTCAGATAGTCTTAGATGCCTTGCCAGACCCACTCGTGCTGGGCCACCATCAAAAGATTAACTTAAAGTCTTCCGCCAGGTAGGTGAACGTGAATACCAAGCATTTGCCAGAGCTAGAGCAGCAGGAGAAAGAGCTACCGCCGTTACTGACCAAACCCCAGACATTGAAGTTGATAACACTCCAACACCACCCGACGAGGATGTGTCGGGTGATCAAATGCGTTTATGAAGGGCCCCTCACAAGCCTGTTAACCACCTCTTTATTTTCTTAAGTTCATATCCATAAATGTAGGAAGAGGAGGATCTGCATACGATATCGCCCTAGCCCGCGCATGCGACCTAAAACTTGATGCTCTATTGATTCAAGAACCATGGTGGTCAGCGTGCACCAAGTCGCATCCTTATTTTGACCGCCATATTCCTTTCGGAGGTGCTCACGTTAGACCGCGGGCCATAACTTATACCCGAAAGAATTCCAAACAATTGATAGCAGTTCAGAAATTTCCCCTTCATCCCACTGGCGATTACTGTTGGGTGATAGTGAATGGCGTCACGTTTCTAAATGGTACAATTCGCCACAGGATCCTTTAGCCGCCAAACCCTTGCTAGAATGGACCCCACCATCAAAGTCTATTGCGATTGGCAACTTCAATGCAGTACATAGGACTTGGCAACCCGGTGCTTCTAACCCCCATGGCCAGAGCGAAGCCATCGAAAAGTGGGCTGAGGACCATAATCTGACCTGCTTAATAGTTGGTGAACCCACCCACCACGCTGGAAATGCTCTAGTCTTAGCCTGGACAAATATTAGCGGCACAAGTGCATGGGTTGATCGTGAGGAATGTGTTACTAGTGATCATCTACCCATCCGTGGTCTAATCTCTGACTGTGACCGGGTAACAGTCAGTCCGACAGGTCCGCTCAGGGTTTCAAAGAATAACCTACCTCAATTTGCCAAGGTGGTTGCGCAATGGATTCCGCCTGCTCCTTCCCCAATCACAATTGAGGAAGTGGAGGATTTCGCCCATGACCTTACCAAAACATTGACTGACGCACTGAGAGCGGTTGGTAAGCATCCGAATCGGAAAAGCAGTAGGTCCGCGCCTTGGTGGACCCCAGAATGCAAGGGATCCCACCTAGAATATCGAGCTGCAGTGTTAGAATCCGAGCGCACTATGCTTGGAAAGGCTTTTAGAGAGGTGGTCGCCAATGCCAAATACGAGTACTGGAAGAAACGCATCGAATCAATGCACACTCCCTCTGATGTTTTCAACCTCATGGGCTGACTGACCCCAAGACAGGAAATAATTCCACCTCCACTCTTGCACAACAGGAATTTTATCTCAAACCAAGCTTAGCGTGCGTGTGATGGCTGATAGGTAGATCTTTTCCTATAGCATGTGATGGACATAACATGCACAGACTAATGCAGCCCTATCCGGGTATGCTAGCTCCCTGTCAAGCAATCGGCAGGGCAGGACGCTTGGACTCAGCTTGGCGGAACTTGCCTATGTTCCATGTTGCAAGAGGTATTACATGTCATGGTCTTATTATAGCATTGAGAGCCTGGTAGCGATTCATCGGAAGTGTTATAAGTATATGCTACCTGGGCAGATGTAATTCCTCTCTTGATAGATAAATATAAACTACATAAAAGCATACCGTTGCTCATGCACTAATGACCGAACCGTGACAAATGGCAACCACCTACGTCAGTTAAAGGGGTTCGATCTTTTCTAGGATTTGCGAACTTCTACTGTTGCTTTATTGAAAGCTTCTCAGAAATTGCGGCACCTTTGACGAACCTGACAAAAAAGGACTCTGCATGGATCTGGGGTACTGAGGAAGACTTTGCGTTCAACAGATTGAAGACAATTTTTGCTACCGAGCCAGTTTTGGCACAGTGGGATCCAGACCGGGAGACAATCTTGGAAGAAGACTGTTCTGGTAATGCCTTAGGAGGTTGTTTAACGCAAAAGGATCATCAGGGTATGCTTCGACTGGTTGCTTATTTTTCTAAACTTCTTAGCATTGCAGAAGTCAACTACCCAATACACGATAAAGAGATGCATGCTATCTTTGCATGTCTACAAGAGTAGCAGCCAGAGCTCCTCTCTGTCACAAAACCTTTCACGATCTTGACAGATCACAAAAATCTAAGCTACTTTTCGACAAAACGCCTTTTTAACGAGCGACAAGTGCGCTATAATTATGTACTGCATAAATTTAACTTTAAGCTTTAGTGGCGACCTGACAGTGCATGTGAACGGCCAGATGCTTTATTACGGCGGGACCAAGATAAGCCTGTTGGGATTGACGACGAAAGAAATAGTGGGCGTGTTATGCAACTTCTACCTAGAGAATTGCCGTACTCAAGAGAGATTAAGTCACAAAAGCTAAGCTCATTCTTCGATGGTCTGAACAATCAGGTTACTAAAGATAATTCAACGTTAGCACAGGACCCAGCCGCTTGCACCTTGTTATTTGATGACGCTGAAATGCAAACACATTGGCAGCAGGGAGCTCTGGCGGACGGAGATTGGCGGCGAGCACGAGACGCAGTAAAATCTGGTGAAAGAAGCTTCCCTCCCGATTTATCGCTAAAGTTGACGGCAAATATTGCAGAATGTATAGTGGCTGCAGACGGCATTCTTAGAGGGAGAGAGAACCGAGTCTGGGTGCCAGATCATGAGCCCCTGCGGACCACGATTATGCAGAAGACCCACGATAGTAATCTTACTGGGTGTCAGGATCCCCTGAACTGAGTGCCTGAGGCTTATCTATGGGTGCTTGCTACATCTCATTTCGCTTGAGATTCTTTTCTTCTTTGCACATGTATAAGTAGTTCGCTCTCAGCAGCTGTGTATCCCCGTTTTGTATTCTGTCTTACCCTCGAGACCTCTACGTAGATAATATAATCTACAGACTTACGTCCCCTCACGTCCCCTCACGTCCTCTTGCGTGTTATTAGCGGCTAAGGTCGCCTCTATACCTCTCACGTGACTTCATTCGCTCGCTCTCTTGCTGCGGTCCCCATCACCTGTCACGCTACCACTCCTCGCTTCACCAGTATACGTACGCTCCTGCCTGCCAAAGCCTGACACTGGGCATCCGGGGAAAGACACGATGGTTGGGATACTGTCAGGGCGCTGGTTCTGGCCAAAGATGAGGGATTCGGTCAGGTGCTTCATTCGAAATTGTGATGTTTGCGGAAGGACAACAGTGTGGCGCGAAGCAAAAGCGGGGTTCCTTAGATCCTTGCCGATCCCGTACTGTGTCTTATGCGAGCTT
The DNA here is from genome assembly GCA_028751805.1 of Podosphaera xanthii. Lineage (NCBI taxonomy): Eukaryota > Fungi > Ascomycota > Leotiomycetes > Helotiales > Erysiphaceae > Podosphaera > Podosphaera xanthii. The sequence goes on along the minus strand of JAPWIX010000013.1, from coordinate 1,899,213 downwards.
AGGATAGATTTTGTCACTAACTTGCCCAATTCGGAGGGTTGCACGAACGTAATGGCAATTACAGACCGACTATCTAAGTAAGTGTTCATGTTTGGCTCTGAGTCAATGGAAGCCAAAAAGTGTGCTGAAATATTTATTGATTGTTATTATCGCTATCACGGTTTTCCTCGATACATTACAAGTGATAGGGGCAGTGACTGGCTGAGCCATTTTTGGAAAACCTTTTGCCAATTGACTGGGATTACACAGCGCCTCACGACAGCACATCACCCCCAGTCAAATACCAGTGAATGAGCGAACCAGGAGATGTATAAATACTTGGAGTCCTTTAGATGTTATGCACAAACTGACTGGATGAATCTTCTTCCTTTAGCGCAGCTGGCCCTTAATTCACGACCACACTCAGCAATTGGTGGTATCAGCCCTTTCTTTCTTCGACACGGTTATGATTTAGATCCAATTGTTGAGCCTACACCAGAGATTGATGTTTCACGACACCCAGGAACAATTGTAGCTAATGATTACGTTAAACGGTTAAGAGACGCGCAGGACTTAGCACAAGCGGCCATGGCTTCTGCACAACAGCGTTACGAGAGCAATGCAAATCAATCTAGACGACAACCGGAGAAATTTACCTTAGGTGATAAAGTGTGGCTTAATCTCAAACACATAAATACGCCTCAATTGTCAAAAAAATTGGCATGGCAACACGCTAAGTACGAGATCACAGCTGTACCGGACGCACTTACAATCGAGCTTAATGTCCCGGGTAATATCCATATTCGTTTCCACGTTGAGCTTATAAAACGTGCAGGTACAGACCCGTTTCCGAGCCAGGTATGTGATGACGCACAAAATCCACCAGTAGTCGATGAGCTAGGCGAGGCAAAATACGATATCGAGTCAATCTTGCGGGCGAGAACAATACGTCGTGGACGTGGCACTTACCGTCAAGCACTAGTAAAGTGGGTTGGTTGGTTAGATCCGGCTTGGGAACTGATTGAATATATCAAGGATACCAAAGCCCTTGATAAATACGAGATGACATATGGCTCAATACTTAAAAATTACGGGCCAAATGAATCAACTGTGTCACGGTTCGGGATATAGAGGCAGAAGCACTGTATATCGTAAAGTAGTTTATATTTATCTATGAAGAGAGGAATTACATCTGCCCAGGTAGCATCTACTTATAACACTTCCAATGAATCGCCACCAGGCTCTCAATGCTATAATAAGACCATGACATGTAATACCCCTTGCAACATGAAACATAGGCAAGTTCCGCCAAGCTGAGTCCAAGCGTCCTACCCTGCCGATTGCTTGACGGGAAGCTAGCATACCTGGATAGGGCTGCATTAGTTTGTGCATGTGATGACCATCATATGTTAAAGGAAAATATCGGCTTATCAGCCGTCACATGCAGGGGTTTTATCAAGCGCGTATGATGACCATCATAGGCTACAGGAATATATTGGCTTATCAGCCGTTACAAACTGCTGGAGCGTTTGTTGGACCAGCAGAAGCGCATACAAAAGAAGCAAGACGTAAACGCCGAAGTAAACAAATACCTCACTTCGATTCACAAAGAGAAGGGGGGGAATTGTAACAGCTGGGAAGCTGGTAATCCCTGTAGCCTACGCAGGTAAGCGCAGGCGCTGGAGTGGAGGCGAAACCAAAAATACTTGAGACTCTAAGTGCGAAGAACTGGTGGTGGCAATCTTTGATTTCATCCTAGAGACAAAGCTCAGTGCACTGAAACCATCCCACGTCTGATCAGGGGAGTTTCAGGATGAATTGTATTGAAGCCTAGCAAGTAACAGAGAGTAAGCTATGCTGTATAATAGTAACCATCATCCCTCAATGAGCTTTTCTTTATAGTTAATTATAAATTATCTTTCATTACTTTACAGCTCAAGCGTTCAGTAGTGAACCGTGACATCCGAAGAACCTCACGTTCTCGATACCCTTCCCAAAGATAACGCCTTCCTAATATACATCATCATGAGAACCCTAACTAGTCCTCTTCTCATGACTTCTGTCAAAGGTTATAGCCAACTAATCCTAGTTGCTATTATGCTGCTATTCCAAAACTCCTCTGCTCGTTATGAAACTTACTCAACCCCAGAATACTCCTTTGTCCAAACACAATGCCTCCTGAAAATATGCCCCATTTGGCAACCTCTCGCGCCTCAAAACATCTCATCTTAACCGTTTGTTTAACTGGCACTAGGTGGGCGTTGCTGGAGATTGGAGGAACTCGTATTCTACACGTCCTCCTTACATGTCACGTCTCTTGGATTGAGGCTGCAAGTGTCACGGGCTGCGCCTTTGTCTTAAATAACAGGGGTGTTAAAGACAATCGTACCAGTGCTTCCAAAATTAAACAAGCCTACTCAAGTAAATTAAGCGAAATTAGGGGGTTATCAAAAAATCTAATCTGAGGTAGGCGAACAGGAATAACTAATACTTAAAGGTCTGCTTGTACATTAGTTAGCTCTCATGTAGAAATTAGACAGTATTTCGGCCACTATCCTTTGTTCTACTGTGTTTCAGTGTTTGCCTTTCACAGCAAGCCCGGCAAAATAATTAATCTACCTATCTATCTATTTATCTATCTTTCTACTCAGTAAGCCAATTTTTTGGAAGCCTTGAATGAGAATAATTCCTCAAATGCCCATGTACTACCCCATTCACCTTTAAAATCACTGCTACGCTACAATTGACTCGCTGTTTGTCATCGGCAGACTCTAGAATGACTCCGATGACAGAAGATCATCTACTGATGACTACTGCCATTGGCAAAGAACGGGCACGATCACGTCCAAAACTTTCAGGCCTCGCGCAAAATTGAAAAAGCGTAGGTGCGTTAGAGACCTGTCTACAAGGGAAGTCTCCAACCCTTTCCGATGCTGAGATAATTGATACTGAACCCCTCAGTAGGATCAGCCATGGCCCCGAGACCAAGCAAAGCTCTGAGCAGGCTACAGAGGGCACGAGCTCAAGTTAAGGAAAAGGAGCTGTTTGGGACTCGAAAAAAAAAGTCCGAGGATCTACCAACCAGAAAAGTTGCCGTGTCAGTTTCAAAACGCACAGCCGTTACAAAAGCTGCGATTTATCCTCCGGAACTACACGCCGTGATAGAAGGCCTGCGGGTAATACGCTTGTATAAGTGTTGCTTAGCGTAATATTTAGCGTATTCTTTTGTGATCAGAGTATCTTCAATTGTGATTCCAAAAAAATCAATAGATGGAAATTTTAATAGATGCGTACCCAGATAAATCCCCATCGTATACGTATACATTGATATTGTCATGGATCTGGTGTGACCCGGAGCCCGTAGCGCAGGATTGGGAGGAAGAAATTATATCGGTGTTGGGATTTGTTTTGGAGTCTGGTGTGGGGAAATTTACAGGGTTTTTCAGCTAGGGGTTAAAGGATCAAGTTGTCACTGGGTCACGGACTTGTAGATAAATACCCGGTAGTTCACGCTGTTAGAAAGACGCGTTACGTCTTGTTCTCTACCGTATTTATCTATCTCTAAGAAGCCTCACTTGTCAATCCGCTTCTATCCCCATATTCTTATTTGCTCTCCTTCTCGCGACCCCTCCTGTTACATTACGTAACGCCACCCATTTACTCTTACTCTTCAGTCATCATGTCAGGTTCATCCTCTCGCCCTAACAGCCTTCAAGAATTCTTGCAACTCTTCTCGTTGTCCAACAATGAGACCAGGCAGAGATTACTTACCAAAGTCTTCCAGTCGGGTAGAACTCTTCAAACTTGAAACGGCGAGCTGTCCGCCCAAGTAGACCGACTACAGCAACAGAATGTAACAGCTAGTGAGCTGTGTAATCCCTGTAGCCTATGCTATGCATAGGCGTGCATAACACAAAGTGGGCGCGTCCTGCATAATAAGCGACGAACAGGGGTACCTACCTTGCCATTAGGCATAGCTCTTTCCAGAAGCTTCCAGAGGTTTCAGAGGAGGGAAGAGAGGAACTTTCTAGTAATCTGAAAAGATCTATAAATCCTTGGAGTTGTATGTCTTAGATAGGTAGATACTTCCAGAATAGATTCAATATAGACCACTTATAACCATTAGTTGCCCCTTGCGCTCTTGGTCGAACTGTGACATATATTGAATCGATTTCACCCAGTGTTTCAGTCAGCGATTTTAGTCAGCGATTTCAGTCAGCGATTTCAGTCAGCGATTTCAGTCAGCGATTTCAGTCAGCGATTTCAGTCAGCGATTTCAGTCAGCGATTTCAGTCAGCGATTTCAGTCAGCGATTTCAGTCAGCGATTTCAGTCAGCGATTTCAGTCAGCGATTTCAGTCAGCGATTTCAGTCAGCGATTTCAGTCAGCGATTCCAGTCAGTAAATTTGGTCCCCAATTTACAACATGTCAGACAGTCAGAATCCTGGGTCCGCGTCAAAAATTCCGCAACAGACAGTCTCTGTGAACGATTTTCTGAAGCTAAAAAGGCAGCTTGAAGAGCTTGTAACTCGCCAGGCCAGTACTTCCCAGGCAACTAGTTCCCGAGTTGTTACCGAGAAGGATCCACCCCCAGAGTCAGGACAGAAATTCAAACCAACTAAGCTACCCGAATTCCACGGTAACCGAATAAGATATCCAGCATGGCGGGCGGCAGTTCTCGACACGTTCCGTATGGACTAGATTCTGTTTGGATATGATAACTCTCGAGCTTTCCTAATGATTTACAATTCTCTGAGGGGAGGAGCGTCGGAAAAAGCTGGTCCTTTCTTTGAAGCAGGCGGTATTAATCAAACCAGAGACCCGGCCGATTTTTTAGAGTTCTTGGACCGCATTTATCTTGACAGCACAAGAGTTTCTCAAGCCAATATTGACCTGCACAACTTGAAGATAAAAGAGAACGAGCGTTGGGCCGACTTCTTTGCATCCTGGTCGAATAAGCTAACGGAGGCTCGCGGAGACTTTTGGGCGGACGAAAACAAAATTTCTATGCTCGAGAATGCTATTAGCAAGAGGTTGACACAAGCCCTAGCCGGAAACTACCTACTACCAGATGACGATTTTAGCCAGTGGGTCCAAATTGTTAGTAAAATTGCGATGCGAGTTGAAAGAACAGAGAGGAAATCGGGTTGGACTCCGGGTCCTTCAAATCGAGGACTTGTAAAAGATGCGGACTTGGTTAGGGAAGGTTCAAGTGACCCAGGCCCAATGGGTAACACTTCTTACCAACAAAACTTCGGTGAAACCTTTAAACCTACTGTCCGAGTTGAGCAAGTAGGCGATATGGATGCTTCAGGAGATACCATAATGGGAGGTATCAATGCTACCAACGTGAGAAGGAATATACGGGCCCGGTCAAAGTGGAAGACTCGCGCCGAAATAGATCGGCTGAGGGAAGAAGGGAAATGCTTTCGCTGCGAACGCCGAGGTTGCTCAAGCAAAGCATGTCCATTGTTACCGACACGTAGGCCTCAAGGAAGTAGCATTAGGGTGAACTCTGCGGGTTTGTTGGATATAGACCCAGCTGTGTACATAATAGAAAGTAATGCGGCCCTTAAAGAAGTGCGGGAAAACTAGACGCTCCCGAGTACAGTCGCACCCGGGAGCTTAATGCAGAGGATAGCCAGATTGTTAGACTGAATACAGAACCATTTTTAGTAAATGCTTTGATGAATGATACGCTATTGGTTCAGGCATTGGTTGATAACGGATGCCTTTGCTACGGCATTATTGACGACGATCTAACAACCCAGCTACATCTGCCGCGCATTTCAATTCCTCCAAGATTCCTTGAGACTGCCGAGAAATCAAGCAAAGACAGGCCAGTTGTAAAAGATATCACATTCATATCGTTAGACTTGGACGGCTATTTGACACCTAAGCTTTGGCTATATGTCGTACCCCAAAGCAGCCACTCAATGATACTAGGAAAAAAATGGCTTGAGATTCAAGACGCAGTAATTCATTCAAAGGAGCAACGGCTTGAGCTCCGGAAAGGAGGTGGATCTGTGTATAGTGTGAAGAAATGGCGAGAAGGATTTGGAGAAGTTCTACATCCAGAGAGTACGTCTGCCCAAACTATGGCTTCCATAATGGGTTCTGTTCCAGTCTGTAAAGCAACGGTACAGGATATAAGTAAGGCATTACAAGGCAAGCCGAGTCTTACGGTGGAGCAAGCCAGAGAGCGTCTGCCAGATTAAATCAAAGACTTCGCGCACCTGTTTGCGGACAATAGTGGAGCAGAGCATCTACCTCCTTCAAGGGGACACCTGGACCATGCTATCAATCTCAAACTGGAAAATGGAAAGCCTTTATCGCAACCCTGGGATCCCCTGTATAACATGTCTCGGGAAGAATTATTAGTTTTGCGCAAAACGTTGACTGATTTAACAAACAAGGGATGGATACGGCCTAGAAACTCACCAGCGTCAGCACCCGTGCTTTTTGCGAAGAAACCCAGCGGTGGCCTACGTTTTTGTGTGGATTATCGTGGGCTTAACGCGATTACTATCCCAGACCGGTACCCTCTACCTTTGTTTAAAGAGATGTTAAGACAACTTTTAAAGGCGAAATGGTTCACCAAATTAGATGTGAAGTCAGCTTTCCATCGTGTTCGAATTAGAGAGGGCGATGAATGGATGACTGCATTTCGTTGTCGACTAGGACTTTTCGAATGGCTGGTGACACCCTTTGGCCTTGTAAATGCACCGGCAACATTCCAAAGATATATCAATGAGCACCTCCGAGAGCATCTAGATCTCGATGCAACAGCTTATATTGATGACATCTTGGCTTACACTAATGGTACTGAGGAAGAACATTGGAAGACAGTGCGTAGCATCCTCAGTAAGTTAGAAAAGGCAGGGTTATTTTTGGATGTTGATAAATGTAAATTCCTATGCCAACGAGTTAAATACCTTGGTTTCATTGTCGAAGCAAGGAAAAACATTACTGTGGACCCAATTAAAGTGAAAGCAATCTTAGAGTGGAAGGCCCCGACATCTGTTAAAGGTGTTCAATCATTTTTAGGGTTTGCAAATTTCTACAGATGCTTTGTCGATAAGTTCTCCGAAATTGCAGCGCCATTAATCGAGTTAACAAAAAAGAATACAATGTGGCGGTGGGGAAAAGATGAGAACTCAGCTTTTGAGAACTTAAAAAAGATATTTGCGTCAGAGCCGGTTTTAGCACAATGGGATCCAGACCGGGAAACCGTGCTAGAAGCAGACAGCTCCGGGTATGCTATGGGAGGATGCCTCTCCCAAGTATTTGACCAAAATACACTGAGGCCTGTTGCATACTTCTCGAGGCGGTTGAATAGTGCTGAGGCAAATTATTCGATTCACGACAAAGAAATGCACTCAATAGTTTCTTGCTTAAACGAGTGGAAATCCGAGTTACTTTCTGTTGCAAAGCCCTTTACTATTCTGAGTGATCATAAGAATTTGAATTATTTCACCTCGAAACGTCTATTAAACGAACAGCAAATGCGCTACAATGATATCTTGCAGCAATTCAGATTTGTGTTGAAATGGCGACCTGGGAATACTTGTGAGCGGCCAGACGCCTTATCTCGACGTGACCAGAATAGACCGGTCGGTCTCAGTGATGAGCGCAATGCAGGTCGGGTTTTACAACTTCTTCCGAATGTGTCACTTTATCCTGTTTCATGTGACGTACATAAACAAACTCAGAGGATGGAACCTAAAGCTTCGTCGGATGATGTGTCAGTTGCTAAAATAGGAGATCCCGTCACAGATGTAGCATGTGGGGCGAGAATATTTGATGATGAGGTTCTACAAGATCTTTGGAGAGAGGGAGTTTTGGCTGATAAAAGTTGGCGTCGCGCGCGAGACTCAGTAAAAATGGGCCAGAGAAGTTTTCCTCCTGATTTGGCTCTGCATCATTCAGCTAATATTGCCGAATGTACTGTAGCAGCAGACGGCGTGCTTCGCGGGAGAGAAAACAGAATTTGGGTGCCGGACTATGAGCCTCTACGAACAGCAATTATGCACCGAACTCACGACAGCCATCTTGCTGGCCATCCAGGAAGAGACACTATGATAAGTATGATTCTCAGGCGATGGTTTTGGCCCAAGATGAGGGAATCTGTCCGAAGTTTTGTCCGCAACTGCGATGTTTGTGGCCGTTCCACTGTTTGGCGGGAAGCAAAAGCGGGGTTTATGAGATCGCTACCAATTCCTGAGCGGATAGGAAGTGAATTAAGTATTGACTTCATAACAGATCTTCCCAAATCTCGAGGCTGTACGAATATTATGGTGATTACAGATCGGTTGTCCAAGGATATATTCTTGTTTGGGGCGGGCTCAATGGCTGCAGAAAAATGTGCCGACTTGTTTGTGGATAAATATTATCGGTACTTTTGGTTCCCACGATTTCTGACTAGTGATAGGGGGAGTGACTGGTTAAGCCATTTTTGGAGAACCTTTTGCAGGCTGACAGGTATCACTCAAAGGCTTACTACGGCTTATCACCCGCAATCAAATGCTAGTGAAAGAGCAAACCAGGAGCTTTACAAAAACTTAAGGTCGTTCACCTGTTATTCTAAGAATAATTGGTTTGACCTACTGCCTCTAGCTCAATTAGCATTAAACTCTCGACCCAATTCTGCAATTGGTGGAATGAGCCCCTTTTTCTTGCGCAACGGTTATGATCTTGATCCTATTGGTGAAGCAACACCCGACCTAGATAAGATACGCCACCCGGGAGCTATAGCCGGGAAGAAATACATACAAAGGCTACGAGATGCGCAAGATTTTGCTCAAGCTGCTATGGCCTCGGCTCAACAACGTTATGAAGGGTATGCAAATAGTTCTCGACGCCAGCCCGAGCGGTTTCAAGTTGGTGACAAAGTCTAGCTCGATTTACGGAATGTTAAAACGCCTCAACTATCAAAGAAACTTGCTTGGCTACATGCAAAGTATGATGTTGTTGCGGTCCCTGATCCTTTGACTGTGGAGCTAAATGTACCTGAAAATATACACAATCGGTTTCATGTAGAGCTAGTGAAAAGGGCTAGTGATGACCCGTTTCCAAGTCAAATACGAGACGACGCCCAGAACCCACCTGTTATCGACAACCTAGAGGATCGGGAGTACGAGGTTGAATCAATTCTTCGAGCAAGAACCGTAAATCGAGGCCACGGTAAACATCGGCAAGCTTTAGTGAAATGGGTCGGATGGGTTGAACCTACATGGGAACCCATAGAGTATATTCAACAGACTAAAGCCCTCGAAGATTTTGAAGCAAAATATGGTTCTATCATTACAAATGATGGTGAAGTAAAGACTCAAAGTGGTAAATTTGTTGGACCAGCGGAACTCCATACAATGCAAAATCGACGATCAAGACGGTTGGCAAAGGTGTCTCCAGAAGGGGGAGAAGGATTGTAACAGCTTGTGAGCTGTGTAATCCCTGTAGCCTATGCTATGCATAGGCGTGCATAACAAAAAGTGGGCGCGTCCTGCATAATAAGCGACGAACAGGGGTACCTACCTTGCCATTAGGCATAGATCTTTCCAGAAGCTTCCAGAGGTTTCAGAGGAGGGAAGAGAGGAACTTTCTAGTAATCTAAAAAGATCTTTAAATCCTTGGAGTTGTATGTCTTAGATAGGTAGATACTTCCAGCATAGATTCAATATAGACCACTTATAACCATTAGTTGCCCCTTACGCTCTTGGTCGAACCGTGACACAGAACCAGGACCAACTAGCCACCCAGCAGCGTGAATCAAGTGCTGCTCTCGCGGAACTTCGTCGCGAATTAACCCGACGATGTAACGGCTGGCTAGCCGGCAAGGATCCTGTAGACCACCGTTGCCAACGCGGTCCCTGTTACCCGAAGATATTGACATGGCTAGCACTCCGAAATGTAGATCAACGTCAATTGGAACAAATTTTGGGTGCAGGGGGGCAGTCGATGGGTCTAGCCCAACGTCAAGATAATTACAATTTGAGGATATTGTAATGAGGATCGCCGTGAACTACATCCACGGCGCCAAGTTGTTTGCTCTGTTTGCATGAGTGGAATCACATGGGCAGGGCAGGAGGAACCTATAAAAAGGCCATCATGTGTACATAGATATCTCTTTCTTTCCTCATAGTGAATATAAACTTCCGATTTTGATCCTCTGAGCCAACTTAGAGACACTAACCGTGACAGACGAGAAGGGATCATCGGGGCCCTAAATCGGCGTCTCGCTGTTTTTGATTATTGGCTGACTCAGCTTGAGAATAGCCAAACCGCTGCCAGTCCAACTAGTACCCCGGCCTCCGCCACAAAATCCGAACCGTACAAATTTGACCAAAAGTTCAATGGAACTAATGGCTTCAGTTACTCTGTGTAAGAAGACCGTTTCTCAGATGTCATGAAAGAGGATAATTGTTACTGTTACTGTTTGATCTAAGTTTGGTTTAATCTTGTCTTGCTCAAGTGGGAATTATCTCTACGTTTCGTTCATGTCTTCACTGATCAGCACACCCCCAGGTTTCGCGTTCTCTCACACCTGATACGGCTAGTCTTATTTGTATATTCTGAGTCATGACAATGAGTGATGTATATAGTTAGTAGGAGCGCTGGGTATTAGGCTTCTAACGCTTTGTCTTCTGTCAAAATCTAAACCCTTGAACTACCCGTCGTGCCCGCTAGCCTCCACTAGTATCCGCACTATCCTCATCCCACTTGTCGTCCCCGCGTCCTCCCGAAACCGCGTCTACCCCCCTCCGCCCCTAGAGAACCGCGTAACCGAAATCACCCCGACCCGCCTAAAAATTGTGCCGGACACAATTGTGACACTCTGCCTTCAAACGCCATGTTAGGGTGGCATTAGCTCAGAACTCTGACCGCTATCCCAGTGTTCAGTCACAGATTGCGTTAATTTACCAGAATCTAGGGCCAGAACCCCAGTCGTTTTTAGATCATTACCTTCAGGAAGATAGGTTCTTCGACCTCCCGTCAATACAGGCAGTGTGGAACGTCCTGGGCGTTACTTACCGCAATCAGAACGAGTAAGAAGAGGCCGACAGGCTCTGAACCTCCTCCGACAGAAAACTCGATCTTTCGGCTATTTCCTAGCCGAGTTCCAACGTCTTCGGAACTTGGCAAAAATCGAAGACAACAAAACGCTAATTGCTGCACTTCGAGCAGGCGTGTTGGACGAAATGCGAGGCCGAATCTCGCAGCAACAGGATGTCCGAAGATCGTACACATTCGACGAATTCGTGGAGCTGTGTAAAGAATGTCAATTACGGCTGGACCTGGATAAACCAGCGCGTACCTGTTGTGCTTAGCATTGGTGGGCATGGAGGAACAGATTGTTGTGGTACTTGGACTTGGGCTCAGACTTGGTGACTTAACTGGAGCTTGATGTGCACAAATAACTCTAATGGCTTGGACAATCAAAAGATCTTGAGTACGTAAAATATGATAGCTAGAATTCGAGGATCTTAGATCTTGACTAGAGATAATGAATACAAGACTGAAAGCTGAAGAGCCTACTCCATGAAAACATGACCCATATTTATACCTATAACCCTTCTGTAGAAATTTGGAAGGGATTAGCAACAGTTTGTTAAGACTGATTAGGCACTTATCACAATCTTGCAGATTTTGGAATGTAAGAGGCTGTTAATCGTAAGCTGTGGAGTTCTCTATTACTCCAGCTTAGGAAATAGATTGCTATATATATAATATCTATCTAAAGAAACAGAAATCTAGTGATTTGTGTTAATACGGTTTAGCGTATTTACCAGCCTCACAACTTTATGGAAAGATTAGTACGTGCAGATCTACGTGAGTGCAAATGACTATCACATCCAAAGTTGGACGTTACTTGTTTCATGATAGCAATCATTTCAACACCTTCCACCTGATTCCTTGAAAATTCTCAAATAGATACTCCTTGACACCGAACACCAGCGAATACCCTAGCACACCGAGGTCTCGTCGAATGCTATAGAACATAGTTGAATCAGAAAGAATCTTAAGGAATAATGAAATAAACAAAACTCCAATGCCCTTAATGATGATCAGCAGAATCAATCGACAATAAATACGTAATTGAAGTTATTGTTAACGATCGACAAGAGGAAACATCAACAGCAGTTTATTTAGGCAATGATTGACAACCGAGCACAAAAAGATTACAAGCAATAATTTAATACATAAAAAATATATTCCGGTTTTAGCGAAAAGCTTAATTGGAACAAATTTAGAAAATCCGGGCTGGTCCGTGACATTACCCTCGCGCTAATCTCGCCGAGCTCCTGCGAGGTGGTTTCTTCTTTTGCTTTCTAGGTTTCGCGATGGGAGGAACATTTGTTGGCTTTGGTTCTGACGGATTCAGTTCGTGAAACTGTCGTACTAAGGCCTCAAAACTACCTGCCTGAGTTTCAGGAATACTCCAGTTGTCCTCAGGCCCATAGCCTTTCCATCGTACCAAATAGTGGAGAGATCCGTCAACCCAATGAGAGCCTATAATTTTTTCCACTTCGTACTCAGGATCATTGTCTTCGGCTTCAACTACAGGAGGCGGGCCCGAAGTTTGACCTGGCAGAGGATCATTTGCAATGGCTCGCAGCAAAGAAACATGAAATACTGGATGGATTTTCATCGAGGGCGGTAGTTTCAGCTTGTATGCGTATTTCCCAACGCATTCTATGATCTCGAAAGGACCTCCGTTTTTGGAATCCAACTTCTTACATGGGCGGAGTAACTTTACATTCTTGAAATTAAGACAAACTCGGTCTCCAACACGAAACAAACGAGCACCCATTCTAGATTTATTTGCCTGAAGTTCATATTCAGCGGAGTGGAGACTGATATTGTCTGTAATGAATTTATCAATTATTTAGGCATTTTTAACAAGCTCTTCCGCATCCCGTCGTTGGAACTGAATAGATGCTGGCACTGCAGGTCCAGTCAATGGTGCAGAAAGTTCCGATCCTGAACGTGGATATTGCCCGTACACAGCCAAAAAAGGTGCAACTCCGGTAGAGTGGGAGTCCTGATTGTTCATGGAAAACTCAGTAGACGGTAAATATCGGATCCAATTGTCTTGAGCAAAATTGACATACGCACGTAAATATTGCTCCAATCTTGCGTTCATTCTTTCTGTTTGACCATCCGTCTGAGGATGAAAGGCGGTAGAAAGACGATGATCAATCTGTAGAAGCTTACAAAGCCATTTCCAAAACTGCGACATAAATTGAGCGCCACGATCAGAAACAATCGTATCTGGTAAACCATGGAGTCTGAAGCATTCCTTGTAGAACAGATAGGCCGTATTTTTAGATGAAAAATCATTGCAGGGGATTAAATGAACCTGCTTGGTCATTCTATCAACCACAACCAGGACGGCTGAAAATTTGTTCCCGCTCCAATCTTTACTTAATGGTAAATCCACAATAAAGTCTAATGACACATGTCGCCATCTTTGAGTTGCCACTGGTAGTGGACACAAAAGACCCTGGTTGCCCTCCCTTGATGCCTTTATTCTTGAGCATGTGTGGCAATTTCTCACGTACCTCTTGATCTGTTTCAGCATTCCATGCCAAAAAAAGGTTCGCTGTATAGCGGCAAAGGTTGAAGCAGCTACCTGATGTCCTGAAGCTAATGTGTCGTGATGGCTTTGAATTATTTCTGTCGTCAAGGTTTTATCCTGATCACATTGTGGCACCACAATTTTTCCACGAGAAAATAGTGTACCATTCTTCCATTCGCATTCGGCCAAGGTGAAGTTTGAAACTCTGGGCATGTTCTTGTCAACTAGTGCATTAGAAACGGCTAGTAATGAGTTATCATTAAAGGTTGACTGGCGGATTCGTTCAACAAACGACAAATGACTCATTTCTTCCACCAAATTATCTGTTCTCTCTAGTGTATTAGCTAGCAGATTTGTATCCCCCATGCCAGGCGATAAATTTTGTGGTTTTAAGAGTCGCTGCTCAAGAAATTTCTTGGAAGGCAAATCTGGGGCTCCAGTAGGTTGAGATAAAGCATCAGCTGGTCCATTCTGAGTACTAGGACAATAACAGATCCTGAACTTAAACCTAGATAAGAATTAACTCCATCTAGCTTGGCGCCTACTTAGTAAGCGAGACTTCATGAAGTACTCTAAAGCCTTATGATCAGTTATAACTTCAACTGGACTTGGAGATCCTTCTAATTCAGGGCGCCATTCCTCAAAGGCTTGTACTATCGCCAAAAGTTCTTTGTCATAAATTTCGTAGTTTGACTCTGCTGGACTCATCTTTCGAGAAAAGAAAGCTACCGGTTTCCAAGTTCCTGTGGAATCAGGCTGTAAGAGAACACCTCCTGTCCCCCGGTCTGATGCATCAGTTTCCAACCGAGCCGGGTGATCCCAGTTAAAATGTTGAAGTATAACATCTTTCTTAAATTTGGACTCGATTTCATTGAAAGCTTTTTCTTGCGTGGAGCCCCAACTAAAGGGAACATCTTTTTTCATTAGATCGGCTAAGGGCATGACTATGGAGCCAAATCTGTGGATAAACCGTCGGTAGTAGTTAGCAAAGCCGATGAATCTGAATACATCCTTATGACTTTTAGGAGTTTCCCATTTCTCAATTGCTTCCAACTTTAAAGGGTCCATTTTTATGCCTTCTGTCGTGATAACAAGGCCAAGAAACTTAATACGGGTCACATTAAATTCGCATTTATTGATGTCAATCTGAAGTCCTGCTTCCATGAGACGAGCGAGTACCCTTTTGACGTGTTTCTCATGTTCTTCCAGACTTTCGCTGAATACTAGGATATCATCGATATAGGCTGTGCAAAAATTATCCAAATAACCCCTTAATGTATCGTTAATGTAATTTTGGAACGAGCTTGGAGCGTTTGCCAGACCAAAAGGCATAACCAGATATTCGTACAATCCAGAACGAGTTCGGAACGCGGTCAAATATTTGTCTCCTTTCGCAATACGCATTCGGTTGAAAGCAGATATAACATCTAACTTGGTGAAATACTTCGACTTTCCTAAAAGGGATAGAGTCTCGTGGATCCGAGGTATTGGATATCTATTTTTTATAGTCATGTCATTTAGTGCCCTGTAATCTACGCAAAACCGTAGTCCACCACCGGGCTTTTTGACAAACAGAACCGGAGAAGAAGCAGGGGATGAACTGGGCCTTATAAATCCTTTCTCGAGATTTTCATGAATGTACTTCTTTAGGACTTCAAGCTCCTCTCGAGACATACCGTAGAGAGGTCCCCAAGGCGGTTCTTCTCCTTGTTTGAGAATAATTCGGTGGTCACTAGGTCTATGCGGAGGTAGTTTGTTGGCTTCGTCTCTAGAAAACACAGGAAGGTATTCATGATAAATTTTCGGCAATTTCTCTGCTGGGTCAGTCTTAGGCTTTTCTTTCAGAGCCTTTTGGATGTCTTCCAGTGACACGGACATAATTTTCAAATCTTCTTTCTTAGCGTAATCCCCAAAATCTTGATAACAACAGTGATCAATATCCATAGATTTCTTTAAACAAATTGGGATGGATGAACTTTTCTTTCGCTGATCAATTTCGTTTGGCGAGACGGCCTGGATTTTAGTCGGGAAGGATTTCGAATGTCTTTTACAGCTGTCTTGATTGAATTCTAGATATCCCTTCGACCACTCAATTTCCGGATTATGACGCTGAAGCCAGGGAAGGCCAAGAACAACATCAAAGTTAGCTAAGGCTGTCACAAATAGATAAATTTGTTCTTCGTGGCCACAAATATTGACAGTAGCTTTAGCCATGTGAGTAATTTTTCCATGGGCTGATTCGGTTCCGTCGAAAACCTTCAGCGAGCGAGGCTGTAACATGGGTACAAGGTCCAAATCTTATAGTATGCGCGAACTCTACATCTACAAAGCCATAGGCGGAAGCACCGCTATCGATTAAGGCAAAAGCTGGGATAACAATAGAATCATTATTACTAATAGAACATCTTATTACAAAATGGCTTGTTTGATCCCATACTCTTTCACCAATGGCTACCGACGAGAGTGTTGTTAAAGACTTCATGCCCCTTAGGCGACTTTCTAAAGGGCTGAGCCTTTTCCCGAACTTAGATCATCATCAACATGGGCCTCCACTTCAGCGACCCGAGCTTGAACTGCTTGCTGAGGTCTCTTCGGACATTGTTGTGCTGGCTCGGCTGAGGTGCTGGTATCAGTAATGATAATTGTGCTTGGATGAGATGGAAGTACATGGAACCTCATGGAAGTCAGCAGAAGCATCGACTCTGTTCTATAGAGAACACAAGTAGATGCTAGAAGATTCCAGAGGTCATGATCAGGAGTAATGGGACGGTGTGAAACTATAATCTTAATGTATATAAGACATATCTTTCTCTCATCATATCATTAGGCAGATTATCAGATCATTCATTATAATACGCATACAGTATTCATTCTATATCTATTCTCACCATCAGTATACACCATCCTCTGTGTATACAGCCATCATCAGTATACACCATCCTCTGTGTATACAGCCATCATCAGTATACACCATCCTCTGTGTATACTGCAACAGATTCAGTAGCCAACATCCTGTCCTTCGTAAGCTCATAACTATAACAGACATTCATAAGACTTATGACCTCGCTCGCCACAGTAATAGCACAGTCCTAATCGCCGACGTCGTTCTCTTTCGTCCTGGGAGATGGGCCCATTTTTCTGAGCAACAGTGGCTGAAAGATCCATGGGGTCATCAACAACAACTGGAGATGGTGGCTGAGTTGATGCTCTGGGGATGATAGGCGGTTGAGTAGGGCCAGTGTAACGAAATCGAAGCTTAGATTCAGCACTGGCACAGGATCGCAGGTGATTTTCAATGTCCTGAAGTCGAGATACCGCTTCATCGAACCCTAAAAAGTCAATTTCGCGTTCATGGATGAGGGCTCTCTTCAGTTCTAAACTCATATTATTGAGTACTAAGTCCTTAAGATACCGAGAATTACTTTCGTATCCGGCTATGGCGGCGTCGCGACGTATTTCTGCTATCCAGGCACTGAAATGCCTATTTTTCTGGGGGTTAGAATGAAGCCGTGAGACAGCATCACGTACTCTGTTTGGATCACCGAAAATCACAGTTAGCTGATCCATCATGTGAGTGAATGAAGGGAATAGAAATGTTCCGTCCTGGATCTAAATCTGTAGGTGTGTTTTACTGTCTGAATTCATTCTGGAATATACATAAACCATCCGAGACTGCTCCGTTGGATAATGATCCGAGTTTCCCATAATTTTCATCATGATAGATTCCTTCCAGATGTAGAAATCTTTTTTGTCTCCCGAAAACACATGAGTATCTGGGACTGGTGCGGACCGTGTCGTATTTCGAGCCTCTAGCGTGTTAACTAATCTCGACATGAAACTTTCTTCGGGCTCCTGCTTAACTGGATGGTTTCTGACGTTTAATACATTAACTAATCTCGCCAATAGGGTCTCATCGGGCTGCTGGGGAGTCTGAATTGCGGGCTTCTTTTCCAACTTCCGAATTTTTCGTCTGGCTGACTCCAAGTCTGCCTCGGCTTGCTCGCTTCTAATCTTCAAAGCCTTTATCGCTTCCATGATTGTGGCTGGATTAGACTGAACTCCGTGAATAAAATTCGAAGGGTATGATATTTCAGCAATCTGATCAACAATCTCGCGTTCCTGGACGGGAACATCTCGCGTTCCTGGACGGGAACATCTTGGGTGCTTGAACTTGGGTCTATGATAAGTTGTGTGAGCTTTCAGTTATGTCGTAGTACTTGGACTTGGGCTTGGACTTGGTGTTAGACTCTGAGGGTCTTAGAAAATTTAATGTAAAATCAGTATTTTTTTTTGAACTATCTTGATCGAAGAAAATAACTTGTACATATAGAAATCCTCCTCCAGCCAGTATCCAGATGACATCAGGATCAAGCCCATGTAAACCATTCCGTGCTGCTCCTGATACAAAACTCTTTTGCAAACGTGTTTTCTAATCCAAAACGCCTAATCAAACATTGACCCGCACACAAAACACTCCTTGTAAGCAAACACAACTAATCAGACAATATTCGCTCGACTACAGCTGAAACATCCAAACAATCCAGAGTTTGACACTTGGTGACTTAACTGGAGCTTGATGTGCACAAATAACTCTAATGGCTTGGACAATCAAAAGATCTTGAGTACGTAAAATATGATAGCTAGAATTCGAGAATCTTAGATCTTGACTAGAGATAATGAATACAAGACTGAAAGCTGAAGAGCCTACTCCATGAAAACATGACCCATATTTATACCTATAACCCTTCCACCTGATTCCTTGAAAATTCTCAAATAGATACTCCTTGACACCGAACACCAGCGAATACCCTAGCACACCGAGGTCTCGTCGAATGCTATAGAACATAGTTGAATCAGAAAGAATCTTAAGGAATAATGAAATAAACAAAACTCCAATGCTCTTAATGATGATCAGCAGAATCAATCGACAATAAATACGTAATTGAAGTTATTGATAACAATTGACAAGAGGAAACATCAACAGCAGTTTATTTAGGCAATGATTGACAACCGAGCACAAAAAGATAACAAGCAATAATTTAAGACATAAAAAATATATTCTGGTTTTAGCGAAAAGCTTAATTGGAACAAATTTAGAAAATCCGGGCTGGTCCGTGACACAGATCAGCAGACCATGGAAGGGATGATGCTGCCACAGTTGGGCTAAAGTGCCAGGACGTGTTAGGCGAGACCCGGAGCTCACGGGTGTGTATGCTCGCTCTGTTTGCACTATTGACGCACGGACATTATTTGGGTATAAATAGGCAGCAGGTCACCCTCATATAAAGTATCATTCTCATCATCTTTAGATACACCTTTCTCAAGCATCACTACCTCACAAATCTATTCCCATAAATTATCCTAAGCTGCCTTGACATAAGTATGTTCCCAAATCATACACCTGGTAAAACAGTACCCTCTCCTTCCGACCATCAGTCCCTCATGGCAAAGCGCCGACCCGTCCACCCGCCAGTCAACCCACAGTCTATCTGACCCATCCGACCCATCTGCCCAATCCGTCGCAATCAACACCCCAATCCGTGCCACGTGACAACCTGATGGTCCTAGATAGGGCCAATATGTCAATCTTGGGCCCAGACAGCCGTTTAACCCCCCAGGAACGTCAGAGAAGGTTCGATTTCAGGTTATGTGTGAGGTGTGGGAAAGCGGGACACTGAGCAGCAACCTGTCCAAAAACGCTGCGTGATAACGCGACGATTGATTAGTCAATCGCCCAGGCGTCGCTGGAGGATGATGAAGAGGAGGAAGAGGATTTGTATGGCAATGACTCTAAGCAGTTAAAAGATTGAACCACAGTCACAGTCACGACTGTGGTTTGATAGGGTCGTCGCCGGGATTAGTAGTTGGTCAAACTAAACTAGCACTTGATAGTGTTAGAATGAAAATCACTAATTCCCTCGTACTTCTGTGTATTTTGATATCCAATAATATTTGTTTTTCTGTACCCGCATTTATTGATTCGGGTGGTTGTGGATTGGGTTACATTGACGCTGCTTTTGTTCGAAAACATTCCCTTCCCACAATTCTCTTCCTTCATCCTCGCATACTCCGAGTGGTCAACGGCAGAAAATCTTTGGCGGAAATGGTAACCCATACTGTAGCATGCAAACTAGTCATTGGCCAACATCGTGAATCTGCAAAAGTCTTTGTGACAAGGTTAGGACAATACCCCGTCATCCTAGGTTATGGCTGGCTGAAGAAACATAACCCCGCAATAAATTGGCAGAAAAATCTAGTAAAATTTAATTCAGCCCCCTGCACAAAGAAGTGCTATAATCAACTTAGCCCGGAACAAAACATGACAGTACAAGTTAAGGGACTCTTGTTTACCTCGAATCAGAAAACTCAGCTTAAATCTCCTCAAGATCTTAACATTCAATCTATTTCTCCACCTCCTGAGATTTTCCCTCAACTCCCCGATTGGCTGCAGCATCAGACTTCCGCATTTTTAAAATCCGACTCATTTATCCTTCCCCCCTTATCGCCCCATAGACCACAGGATTGTTTTGAAAGACGGCTCCCAACCCCCATTCAGCAAGCTGTACAGAATGAATAGAGAAGAACTTACTGCCCTTCGAGAATGGCTCCAAGAAAATCTGAAGAAAGGGTTTATCCGGCCCAGTACTTCTCCTTGTGCGTCCCCTGTGTTATTTGTTAAAAAACCGGCAGGTGGTCTCCGCCTCTGCATGGATTATAGGTCCTTGAATTCGATTACCATCAAGAATTGGTACCCAATCCCCCTTATCTCCGAAATCCTCGATCGTTTACCTAAAGCCTGATTCTTCACCAAAGTAGACGTCATATCCGCCTTAAACAGAATCCGTATAGCCAAAGGAGATGAGTGGAAAACCGCCTTCAGAACTCGTTACGGTCTGTTTGAATCTCTGGTTATGCCTTTCTGTCTAACCAATGCCCCTAGCACCCTCCAGTCCTATATAAATAGTACCTTGCAAGAACATCTCGACGTGTTTTGTACAGCTTACCTCGATGATGTTCTGATCTATAGCAACTCTCGACTGTAACAGCTGGTGAGTGTTGTGATACGACTGTCAGAGCCAATATGGGGATATCCATGTCTATCTATAGGGATATTGCATATCCATGTACTAGTGCAGTATGCAGGGACCATTTATATATGGCCCCTGCACGACCGTTATTACAATCAACACTAAGAGCTTAATGACACTAGTACAACATGGTAGAGAATGGTAAAGAATGGAATGGAATGGATTGTGGCTATGGATCATTCTGGTCATATGATTATGGACTGTATCATGGGTATACAACATGTATATATATATTAGTCCTGTCTACATTCGTAGCCTTATCAATTGTATCAACTAAGTTATTCATATCTTCAGTCTCTGATTATCATCCTCTGCTCTTCTCTGTTATCCCTAGCTTATTCATAATTTCATATCTGCTCATAACCTAAGTATAACAGTGAGCTGAATTGTTCCTGTAGCCTATCTGGCGCATAGGCGTGCATAGACCTTACAGAGATAAGGTTGTGGTGCATGGGGCAATGTGCGTGGGGCAAGGTAAATGGGGCACGGTGCACAGGGCATGATCAGCTATAAGATGGCGACTAGCTGAAACGAGAAGTACCCTTGATATGCGTAGGCTTACTGTCACAGGGACCTTCTGATACACGAGAACTTTCAGGAACCTTTATTGATATCAGGGTTGGGGCGAGTCATTAGACTGCAGTGAGGGTTGTATATAGACTTGTTGAGTAGCAATATAGTTTACTTCCTTATAGAATTGAATATTTACTACCTCTACACACTTAGCTGCGCAGGCGCTCCTGTCTAGACTGTGACATCAACAAGAGCATCGACAACATGTGTAAAGATTGTGGACTGTGGCGTAGACTGTGGTGTTGTGCTATCGACATCGGCAATCTACATAACCGTGATGTGGATCGCATCAGGTGCACCATACCGCACGTGTGAGGTCAGGTGCTAAGTGGATCATAATATGTTTGATGTGTTTGACACGGTGGGTCAAACACTAAGCGAGAATATTCGTATATAAATAGTGGGCTCCGCACAATGTATTTAGAAATATTCATCATTCATTACACATCAATTATTACACATTATCTTCTCATACAATATCCTACAATACCATAGTGACATCTTTGCAAAGGTCAGCACATGATGATACCTCCCAAATCTCATAACTGTAACATGTGGACTCTGTGGATAAGAAAATATCAATAGCTGTGGATCAACTCAAGATTATATTTGAACAATGAATAGCTAACAAGACTCAGGTCTGAAGAACCTCTAGATTCAAAGGCAAGGCCACTATTTATACAAGTATAACTCCATCTCTATAAGGGCCATCTGGCCGACGACTAGGCCATCTTAGAAATACATAGAATATTAGAGAATGTTGTAGAAGCCCAATTGAGCATTACAAGAGGGAGTGTCACGGCTCTTCTCAGCTGATCAACGAATGGACATGGGCTAAAGAGAATGCTTCATACGAGTATCTAAAAGCTAAAGAAGGAATCTACTATTACAAGAGCGCAAAGGTATTGTCACCCATCGTTATGCTGGGTGCACCAGATGGCCCGTGCTTCAGCCTCGCACTGCTCCTTGGTGCAACACCGTTCAGCCTTGTACCTAAATTGTAACAGGGAGAATAGTATGGAAACCTATAGATCCTTAACCCAAAATCCCCAGTGTTTAGAAAGATGTACAGAAGTTTCTAGAAGAATGGAATCGTCAAGTGACAACACGTGAATCCGTTACTACTCACGTGACGGCAGTAGGTAGATTAGCCGCTGATCCTGACAACATGTCAACTTAGTCCTAAATAACAGTTGGCTTTGTATTGTATTTAACCAACGACGCACGCTTGAATCAATCTTACTACAACGTTCCAAATCCTACGAATTCCGCCTCAATTTTCTTTCTCGTCATCATAGTGGCGAGATCATGGCGCCGCTGGCCAAGCGCGCGCTTCCCCCAGACCTTCCAGACGCTAAGATTCGCGTCTCGAAATCGAAACCAATTTTGAGCAAGCATGGCGCAGACAGTAAAGCTGTTTGCTCTGCACTTCACTCTGCCAAAGCCCATCGAAAGGCCAAGGCAATCGAGAGGGCACTCAGTGCGACGCAGTGCCCTGTGGAAGACAACAACGCGGCACCCGATGCCCTGATAGACGACTTGATGAGTGATACCACGGACAGCGTCTTCGGCGACTCGCCAGCAGATATGGCGACTGAAGAAGTAACACAAGCTATTCATAATACACAAGAGAAAACTGTTTCGCCGAAAGAGACAGCCAATACTGACGGCCCACGTAGTTCCGCTTCGCTGATAAAGGCCATCAAGGGTCTACTCGACCTGACAAATGACTACCTACAAGACTTGGAGAAGGATCACCCCGGAGTCGGCTCGGACTTTTTAGCACTGCTGGCAGATGGTGCATCCAGAGCAATGCGCAGACAACGTGTTTACAAATGTGGCAAAGATTTATCCAAATCTCCCACAAAAACAGCAAATCCCTCTTAGGCTGATAGAGCGGCATGTCAGGACCCAAATCACAAGGAACTCTCCATCAAGAGACAAATTGTGAAAGCTTCCCCACCCCAGGGGTAGAGTAAAGAAGACCGCCGGGTCATGATCCGGCTAGGCCCCGACCATGAAGCCCGAAAGTCTGGAACATTTGAACTTCGACAAGAGATTCAAAAGCTGGTCCCTGATAGCTCTCTTGTATCTGATGTATGGAGTGTCCCCTCAGGAGTCGCTATTCTCGCCCCGACTCTGGCCAAGGCGGCTGCTATTCTCCAAGCGAAAACTGTCATTGAAGAAAGATTTGGTAACGCAACAGTTGAGCAACAAGAAACCTGGACAACATTTGTTATCGGGCCTATTCAGAAGAAAGTTCAATGTCTTGATGGCCTCTTGCTCGAAGAACTTGCCTCAGTACGAGAGGCTGTGCCTATAAGGTACATGAATTGGACCAAACGCTCTCAAAACGATGAACCGTACGGTTATATTCAAATTTGCGTCCCCGAGCTCAAAGCCGCCAGATTTCCTTCGAGACTTCGCGTTTTTGGAGAAGCTGTGTCTGTCCGGAGGATTAAAAATCGACAACAGATCTTGGTTTGCGAAAAGTGCCACGGCTTCCATGCCTCTAGAAGCTGTGCTCGGCCTACAAAATGTCAGGTCTGTGGTATGGATGCACACAGTGGGCCATGTGAAAAATCTCCTATGTACCTTAATTGTCGGGGCCCCCATAGCTCCACCAATACTTCCTGCCCTGCTCGGCCTCGGCGTATCAACAGAGTCTTTGTTCGCCCAACCGGGCCTCAACTCAAGCACATCCGAACTGCAGGTAGAAGAGAGTTTGCGAGAGCAAACTGTCAACAGCCTACTGACGCTTCCCTCCCCTCCAGTGGTAACGCTGGAACTGAAAACACTACCCCTCTCAACTAAGAATAGTGAGAAGACGTAGTCAGGGCAAAGAGAATATCCTACAGATCATGCAAGTCAACGTGGGGAGGTCGTCCTCAGCGCACGACATCGCACTCAAGTTTGTACAAGAAAACCGAATCAATGTCTTACTCATACAGGAACCATGGATTCACTCAGACCTTTCTACTCGGAGATCCAAGTCACACCGAGACTACGAGGCCTTCGCTCCGTTGTCAACTTGACATCCTTGGCCAAGGGTCTTTACTTACATTCGTAAAGGGTCCAGACTCAGACCCTTCCAAATAGCTAGTGACCTGTCTAGAGACCTTCTGCAAATAGTCATTACTAACAGGAACCAGGAGAAACTTCCCGTCTGGAATATTTACAATGTCACAGTCTAGACAAGAGCGCTTGCGCAGCTAAATGAATAGAGGTAGTTTATATTCTATCTGGAGAGAAAGC
Organism: Podosphaera xanthii; assembly: GCA_028751805.1. Lineage (NCBI taxonomy): Eukaryota > Fungi > Ascomycota > Leotiomycetes > Helotiales > Erysiphaceae > Podosphaera > Podosphaera xanthii. The sequence goes on along the minus strand of JAPWIX010000013.1, from coordinate 1,874,739 downwards.
AATCTATCTCGTAGTCCTACAAATATATACAAAGCTCTACTCCTCGTAGATAATACCATAGCCCTAACATCAATGAGAATTCCTGAAATAGGAGTTTGCTACGGAGTAGAAGGTTGCAGCATGGCAGAAAGCTCTTATGTCTCAGCTCCATGATCCATCTATTTTGGGAATTCTGGTATACAGTGTCTCAGCCAAAATTAACATCAGCCACTACATCTGCCAGTGCATAATGCACTACCCCTGCTAAGCCTGTGCACGCCTGTACACGCCTATGTATAACATAGGCTACAGGAATTATCCAGCTTACCAGCTGTTACACAATGCCCCTACCGGGTCAGAGGACGCTGGAAGAGGGTTATCCTATCTTTTTGGTTGCTCTGGCTCCCCCTTCTACGTGGATGGGGACTTCAACCTACAACACCCTCTTTGGGACTCTTCTGTGGCTTATGCTCAACAGACCTGCACAGATCTTATCAATTGGTACGAGAACAAGGGACTCAAACTCCTGAACCCTATAGAGACTCCCACTCACAACCGAGGTGGAACTCTGGATCTTGTCTTCTGCTCTGAGCACCGTGCGAAGTGCGAAGTTCGTCTAGATCTGAACACATCCTCCGACCACAAGACGCTGATCACATCCCTTCGTTGGAGCGCTCAACCTCACGGAGCTAGAAAACTACGATATGCAGCTCTTGATAGTGAACTATTTCTTCGGCACCTAAGAAGTCACCAAGACTCCGTTCCAATCGTCTAGCAAGAGGACCTAGAGATTGAAGCTAACAATATCACTGAAATTATTCGAACAGCGCTCCTAGGGGCATGCCCGCGGAAAAGTCCCCGAAAGTATGGCACGCCGTGTTCTACCCCGAGATACCAATCTCCTCCTCTCCGTCTCGGAGAGGACACTAGGCTACTTCACGACCCTCAAGACAAATCAAGACTTCTCTATAGCGCTCTCTTATGTGGGCACCTTGATGTGGATGATATACCCTTGGAAACTCCGGCAGTTCCTAGTCGAAATATTCCCTGGCAGGCAATCTCTAACCTAGAAGCCTTCAATGCTACCTGCAGAGTGTCTTCTACGTCCCCTGGGGAAGATGAACTCACCTCTACTTGCCTCTGTTTAGCATGGCCGATCCTGGGCGACAGGATCACCAAACTCTTCAACTACTGTATCCAGCTAGGAATCCACCCCCGCGCTTTCAAGAAAGCCACCGTAGTCATCCTTCCTAAGTCTGGGGAGAGAGATCAATCAATTCCGAAGTCATACAGACCTATTTCTCTCCTATCCTGCCTGGGTAAGGGACTTGAGCGGCTCATTGCCCGACGTATCTCCTACTGGGCAATCAAGCTTCGGATAATAGCACGCGATCAATGCAGCGCGGTGGGCCACCGTTCTGCCTCGGACCTGACTACTGCCCTTGTCTGCGATGTACGACAGGCCTAGAAGGATAAGAAAGTTGCAGGGGTAGTCACTGTGGACGTGAAAGGGGCTTTCGATGGAGTTCTCAGAAACCAACTGATTTACTGATTGCGGACCCAGGGCTGGCCCAATTGCCTCATCAAGTGGGTATTTTCGTTCTTCTCTGAACGCTCTGTGCGCATCTGTCTTGACCAGATAACGACCGACTCCCTACCCGTGGTCTGCGGGCTCCCTCAAGGGTCTCCTGTCTCTCCCATATTATTTTTACTATACGTTAAACCGCTACTCCGCCTCTCACGTGGAAGGTTCGGATACGCTGATGACACGGCGTTCTACTCGTCAGCGAAGACTCTTAGAGACTGTCATAACAAGCTACAAAGACAACTTGACACATATCTTTCTTGGGCAAATGACAATGGTATTCAATTTGACAGGGAAAAAACCGAATTGATATATTTCCACAAAAAGAGAAAATTTGTTGAACCTTCTCTACAGGTTGAGGGCGCAGAAATAAGACCGAAGGATATTCTTAAGTGGCTCAGAGTCCTATTCGATCGAAAACTCAGCTTCAAGGATCATGTACGATTTGCATGTTAGTGTGCTTGGGTGGTAAGTGACCACGTCCGACGGTTATGCAATACCACCAGGGGCGCTTGCCCTGGACTGATACAACAGGCGGTTCAAGGTTGTGCCTTCGCTACACTATTTTACGGAGCGGAAACATGGTACGGACCGCAAACCTCTAAGTGGGCACTGAATCAAGTACGACTAGCAATAAGCCGCGCCGCTCGAGCGGTTCTCCCGGTTTACAAAACATTTCCCATCCCAGCACTCTTAAGGGAAACAGGATGGGGGCCAGCAAAAGCATGGCTCGAACGTATACATGACCGACTGGCTATCAGAATCGCCGCAGCCGATCCTCAGCACCCCTTACGCAACCGATGGAATTCTGACCATTTCGCGTGGATACGACGCCGGCAGGAACTTGAATTATCTGTCGACACTGACGACCCTCCCTGGATCTCACTAGATCATGACCTAATCTGACAAGAAATTGGAGCGACGGGGCGTCGGACTGGTCTAGAAGCATACGAACGCTGGTCGTGGCTCCGCAGCCATCTTGACTTAACAGTGTTCTCAGATGGCTCAACGAACGAAAACGGAAACTCCGGGGCTGGCTACTGCGTATACCGTGGCTCCCAGGAAATACTTCATGGACGTGTTCCACTTGGAAGAAAAGCTCAAACATACGACGCCGAGGTCATAGGAGCAGTAACTGGCCTGCGGGCTGCTTGCTCTCACTGGATGGCCCGATTTGCAAGGAATGTGGCCATATGTCCCGATAATGAAGAGGCTGCGATTCGTCTCCACTCGGGACGACCCTCGAGCTCAAGCTCAACTCAAATTTTAGACTTTAAGGAGCTCCGAGATATTTGGAAAAACAGGGAAAGAGCTACAGCCACTCCTCCCGGAAGCTTAGAAGTAAGATGGATCCCAGCACATCAAGGAATCATCGGAAATGAACGGGCAGACGCTCTAGCTAAGGAGGCGTGTGACTTGTCATCAGACATCTCAGAGGCTACTATAGCTCGGGCTAAATCGCTATCAGAGGAAAGGTACCGCGACGAATTAGCGCATTATTAGAACTTACACGCCCCAAGACGGTATAGGGAGCTCAGAATCAAGATGAATTTTCGCCTTCCCGTGGAGCTTTTCTCTATCCCGAGACTAAGCCTTGGCAGACTACTCGCCGCCCGCTCTGGACACGGTGACTTTGCGGAGTACCACCGAAGATTTAAGCATACAGAAGCTGAGATATACTGCCCTTGTGGCCAAGAAAAATCACCAGAACACCCCTTTTCCTGTCAGCTACTTAGACGTAGCAATAGTCGACCTAACAACCCCACAATTCGGGATCCAACCGAGTCGGTAAACTGGACCCTCAGCACATCGGAAGGGGCAAAAGCTTTTCACAAGTTGATTGTAGAAAGGGCACCTTATGAATAGTGATTCCAACGCTTAAAGAACTGTCGCAAGAATTTCATTAATTTTATTTTTTATTTTTTAACTTAGGCACCCCAGGTGGACTTAAGGCGGAGAAAACCTAGCCTAGGCTACACCTATCGTAGATCTAGCACTTTCTAGTTGAATTGCGGGGACAATATGACGGGCTCAATAGTTCTAGAGTTTCTCGGACTATTTATATGGATAAGTTTGATGTCAGTAGACAACTAGATATGTCTGGAGGCCTTAGGCTTCGCAGGCACGCCAAATTCCCCTTGGGAGGCACGAGGCCGGGATAAGACCTGTGAGCCTGCTTGGCGTTAATCGTGTATATATAAATAAATAAATAAATTAGTCCTAAATAAACTGCGAAACGCGGGCCTACAATTGGATATAAAGAAATGCCAATTCGAATCCGAAGAAGTTAAATATTTAGGCCTCGTCATATCTCGTCGGAGGATCGAGATGGACCCAGTAAAGATAGAATGTATCAAGTCATGGAAAACCCCTTCATGTGTTAAGGATGTGCAAGCGTTCCTAGGCTTCGCGAACTTCTATCGAAGATTTATCCGAGGATTCTCTTCCGTCGCTTTACCACTAACTCAGTTAACTAAGAAAAATGTAACCTGGTCCTGGTCAATTCAAGCGGAAAGAGCGTTACAAGCTCTAAAGAGTTCGTTTACCAAGGCTCCCATACTTCTCCACTTCGATCCTGACCGCAAATATGAGGTGGAAGTAGACTCCAGCGACTGGGCCCATGGAGGCATCCTTTTAAGGTTCGATAAAAATAAAATCTTGCACCCAGTCGCGTATTTCTCAGGCCGTCTCACACCAGCACAAGTCAACTATGAAATTTATGATAAAGAACTCCTAGCACTAGTCACAGCTTTTGAACAATGGCGCCCCGAACTCCAGGGTTCTCCCGATCCCAGATCAGTCATATCCGATCACAAAAATCTGGAATACTTCATGTCAACAAAAACGCTTAACAGACGCCAAGCGAGGTGGTCGGAATTTCTGTCGAGATTCAATTTCGTCATCACTTATCGTCCAGGCAAGCTTAGAGGCAAGCCAGATGCTCTGACTCGTCGCTCGGAGGACCGACCTTCGGAGGGGGAAGATGAGCGTCTTCGCCAACAATGTAGGATAATCCTGAAACCCCATAATCTAGATCCGAAAATCGATCAGAAAATGGGCCCAAACTTGACGCTTTCCGCCACCCGTCTCAACCGCACCCGCACCCCGACTTCCGTCACTATCGAGCGCCTACTAGCTAAGGGGTACGGAGAAGATAAGGAATTGGTTAACCTTTTAGAAATCCTCCAGGGTCCCGGCCCTCATTGTTCCCGACGTTTAGACCTCTCCCGATGCAGTATAAGACAGGTTCGTCTCTATTATGACAATCAGATTTATGTTCCAGATCTACCAGAACTAAAACTCATCTTATTCAAGAATTTTCATGATCACCCCAGTGATAGACACCACGGCTGCAATAAAGTCTGCGCGGAATTAAGCAGAGACTATTGGTGGCCAAGCATGCTTCAGCAAATTACCCAATATACTAATAATTGCCACACGTGCAAGCGAATCACGCCCTCGCGCCTCAAACACCAAGGGCTGCTCAAGCAACTTCCGGTTCCCCAACGACGCTGGCGGGACATCTCAGTAGATTTTATCGGCCATTTACCCGTATCCGAGGGTCATGACGGCATTATGGTAGTCTGTTGCAGACTTACTAAAGCTCGTCATTTTATCCCGTGTAACACCAAAATCGATGCAGTTGAGATAGCCAAGCTGTTCTACCGACACATCTGGAAGCATCATGGGTTTCCAGAGTCCGTGGTCTCCGACTGGGGCCCGCAATTTGTATCCAGTTTCTGGCGAGAAATCTGTAAAAGAACGAATACCCAGGTGTTACTATCTACGGCCTGGCATCCGCAAATAGATGGCCAGACTGAGCGTTTCAATGCGACTCTCGAAAGCTATCTGAGGGCCTATTGTAATTACCAGCAAGACGACTGGGTCGAGTGGCTCCCATCAGCCGAATTTAACGCTAACAACGCGGAATCCGAAACGACCAAAGTAACTCCCTTCTTCGCTAATACAGCTCAGCACCCGAGAACAGCCATCAGTCCCCCCCGAACATTGCGTCCGCCGGATGCGTCCGAGTACCTCCGAGTTCAACAAAATCTAGCCAACGCATTCGTTAATCAGATGGAAGAATTAAACAACTTCCTCCAGGAAAACATGAAGACCGCTCAAGCTTTTTATGAAAAGCACTCGAATCGCCATCGCGCTCCCCCCACAGCATACAAGGTAGGGGACCGTGTGTTCATCAACGCCCGAAATATTAAGACTAAACGACCAAGCAAAAAGCTCGATTGGAAAAATTTAGGTCCCTTCCCAATCACAGAAATTGTCAGCAGCCACGCTTACCGGCTAAAACTACCCGAGGACCTAAAATCTATTGATCCGGTCTTCCACACCAGCCTACTTCGTCCTGACCCTAATAACCCCTTTCCGGGCCAAACAAATGAAGCAAACCCCCCATCGAAGTGAACAGCATGGGTGAAGACCTTTATGAATTAGATGTAATTCTGGGTTCTAGACGGACCGGTCGAGGTTTTGAGTACTTGGTAAAGTACACGGGTGACGTTGATATCTCATGGCAACCACTCTCGAATATCGTCAGCGGGGAGTCCTCGGAACTGGTCAGCAACTTTCACCGAAAACATCCAAGATCGGTGAAACCTAACGCTAAGGAACTATGCCATGCCAGAGAAGTTTCCAGAAAATCCACAACAAAACAAATTAGGAGTTAACGTCTGTTGGGACAACAGATCTTGAAAGAGGGGACCTGCTGTCATGGATCTAGTGCGACCCGGAGCCCGTAGCGCAGGATTGGGAGGAAGAAATTATATCGGTGTTGGGATTTGTTTTGGAGTCCGGTGTGGGGAAATTTACAGGGCTTTTCGGTTAGGGGTTAAAGGATCAAGTTATCACTGGGTCACGGACTTGTAGATAAATACCCGGTAGTTCACGCTGTTAGAAAGGCGTGTTACGTCTTGTTCTCTACCGTGTTTATCTATCTCTAAGAAGCCCCACTTGTCAATCCGCTTCTATTCCCATATTCTTATTTGCTCTCCTTCTCGCGACCCTTCCCGTTACAGATTTCTTCTCTCTAAGATATCCGGTTAATACCGACAAAATGTTATGGATTGATGGGAGATGTGGAATATTTGGCGACTTGTCTAATCATGGTACTGTCCTTCGATGGAATAGTCAATGGTGTGAATGGACGGTAAATACGATATTAATGGTTATACTGAATGCGTATAGTGGATGAAATATCGCCTTGATGGTTGTGGTGGAGACTAATGTTGTTGCTCCCCTGGCTATGGCAGTATCTATATACATCTTTCCTCCAATATCAATATCCTATGCCAACTATATAACTAAAATGCGAGTTCTATTATCGTATAAAAGAAGATGTTATACATGACTCATTAGTTTCAGCAACTCTGTCACTTGGCACGTTATCCATAAGCTTCAAACTCCAGATATCCTTGAGTCATAACCGAGTCAGCACAAATCACTGCTCATCTTCCTATTTGCTCCACTGCAATTCATAGTGTTGAGGCAGCCCCCACGCCACTCTCGACTGGTGAGAACAAACCCTTCTGTCAGGATGACGGCGAACTTCGACTAAGTGGTGAAGGTGATTATGTGTTGATCATGATTTCCTTTTGTTTAATTGGTTAAATGCTACTCCTTAAAAGTCTAAATATTTTATGCATATATGTACTATATTTAGCTCCTTTTCTAAGTGTCGGTTAAGCGGCTTTCGCGTAAGCTCGGTATCGGGCTCACCGAGCAGTTAGGAAAGGGGGTCGGAATAACCGAAGTTCGAGCAAGCATCGGGAATACCGAGGTTAGAGGCTTGACGTCACTGACTCTTGAGATGTAGTCGGCTTCACCGAAGTACTGATAGCAGAGTTGTTCTAGAACAAAGAAAAGGAGAAGGAAAAAAGGATTGGCAAATTTTAATGTCTACATAAAAGGCTAGATAGATCCAGAAAGAAAGGACCGCACTTCTGAAATAAAAAACATTGACTGAAATCTTTCCGATTGACATTATGATAGTGGTGGTAATTACGGTAAGGACAGTGACTACGGTACAGATGATTATTACAGTAAGGGTGATGGTTACGGCGAGGGTGATAATCGCGGCTAAGAAGGTGAGGGCGAGGATGGTGGAGACAAGGGTAATGGCTCAAGTGGTCGGGATGCTAATCGAGATGAGAGGAAATAAGTTAATGAGGTTTATGACAAATGACTTGACGTGCAGGCTTACAATTGGACGCCTGTCGAACTATATACAACAAAACCTGTTGAACCGCCCAAAAACAGACTTCTAAGGGAGATTAACATTTTTACAAAAACAAACGGCACTAGGCGCAGATCCTAAATATCCTTAGGAATCCAACACCTTCTGTCATAAGCGGTATGTAGACAGCGTGGGGACAGAGAGGGGTCAAGAGGTGGGTGTCAGGCTAAAGGTTGCCATCCTACATGATACACGAGATAGATGCATCACCACTCGGCTAAAAGGCCAGACCAGAATCATAGAACACTATGATCTGGCAATCTCCATATATATATTATACAGCAGAGGCTTTCCTGACACCTTCCTAGATGATATCAAAGTCTACTTACGGGCTGCCATTGCGTAGTACGTGCACACCGGCTCAGGGACAACACCGCCAAGTATCCCCGTCCGTCCTGCTTGCCCTATCTCACCGAGGGTCCTAGTAAGTAGGAAACAAACCACAACGACGCCATAAGCTCAGGCTATAAGAAAAACCTGGGCTATAGTAGCTCGCAGCGGCCCACATCAAAACGCGGGACCAGTAACGATTAACAAAGCACCATCTGCTCAGAAACTGGAAAATGTTGTCCCTAAATCAAAAGTCAATATGCGACTATTCATTCGGCTGGACAAAGCAGATGCATGGCGGAACGCGTCCCCGTCTGACATTCAACAAAAGATATCTACCTTGGCCTCAATTCCCTTGGTAGATATCCCCATAGTATAGCAAGTTAAAACTTGCTTTGTCATAACAGGAACAGACGAGACCAGTAGACAGAAGATACTGGATCTTGTTACAAAGGAGGGTTGTAAGATCGAACCCGCTTCAAATTTGGTAGCATACCTCATTCCCACATTACCTATAAAGGGCTATTCTCCAACACTGTCACGGTCTAGATAGGAGCGCCTGCGCAGCTAAATGTGTAGAGGTAGTAAATATTCAATTCTATAAGGAAGTAAACTACATCGTTACTCAACAAGTCTATATACAATCCTCACCCAAATCCAATTACTCGCCCCAACCCTGATATCAATAGAGGTTCCTGAAAGTATTCGTATATCCGAATATCCCTGTAACAGAAAGTCTATATATATCAATGATACTTCTTGTTTCAGCTAGTAGCCATCTCATAGCTGACCATACCCCATATCCTATGCACCTTGCTCTTGTCCCTGTAAAGTCCATGCACGCCTATGCGCCACATAGGCTATAGGAACAACTTAGCTCACCAGCTGTTACAAACGGATAGCATTCCATTCGCGGCCGAAACAGTCACTCAGGAAATCAAACGAGTGTCCAATGCCGTTCCATCTCTAGTCCAACCTCATAGGGTTAGCAAACTTGGATCGCCATACCAGAACTGGATAGCACTCTTCCCTTGAAAATCTGCTCCACGGCCTGGATTCAAAAATAAAATCGGACCCGGAAGGACAACAATATTTCGCTCCCGCCGCTCCATCTAGCAGAGCAAACGCTGTCTCGGCTTCCACTCTATACATGGTTGCTCCCGTGCCCCAGCTTGCTGGAATTGCGGATCGACAATGCACTCCAAAAGAGAGTGCCAGGCCCACACTAGATGCCAGAAAATTTCCTGCGAAGACGTAGGAGAGTTATTATTTCGAAGACGAATTGGATTGTTCTACTATTCCATAGCTACGCGGTAAGCGAGACGACATTCTACGCCTAGAACACGTAGTCACTAAGCGACCTCTTCTACGTCGAAACTGTGATGGACCGCACCAATCAGATAGCCGGGAATTCCTGGCTCGACCCACTAGGACCGGATCGGCGACAAATGGACAGCTCGAGATATTCTAAAAGCATTGTGACGGCGTCGACACCGCCACTAATGGCTAATGGCCAGGATCCCATTGTCGGATTAGTAATTTACCTCTATCGTAATTGCCATGATGACGTGCACAGTCCTCTCTTGGGTGGTGAGGTCTACGATGCTGAAATCTTTGGAGCTCTCAAAGCACTAGAGGTTTCCCTCATAATTGAGAGGAATTCTCCGATCAAAATCCTACTGGACAACCAGGAGGCGTCCAGAGCTTTAGAAAAAGGACAATCCAGCTCTTCACTAACAGCAGTGCGGAGGTTTAAGCAGTTGAGTGACGAGCACCGTCGTGTGCAGATCCAATGGATCCCTGGACACAGCGGCATAGAGGGGAATGAAAAAGCCGACGAAATGGCAAGAGCAGCGTTAGCAGAGATATCTCCGGAATGGGCAACCTCACTTAGAATAAACGACAGGGAAAGGGTTCCCATTCTTACTTTTGCAGCACTCGGACGCCACATCAATATCCGCAAGCAAGAGCTAGTTGATAGCTGGTGGCGAGCATCGAAACCAAAACGCTACGAGGATCTAGACATCCAGATGCGCCAAAAACGACTCCCAGAACTAGCCCTCCCACGGTGGGCATATCACCGATTAATTGCTGCGCGGACTGGCCATGGAGACTTCGCAGACTACCATAGACGGTTCAGACATATGAATGCCACAATTACTTGCGTATGCGGGCGGGAAAAGCGACCGTGGCATTTTGCGGAATGCCGACGAGCCACACAACGTTGGAGATCTACCACATGTGAAGCGTGCCCCACCGCCAAAGAGATGGTCGAACACAACGGATGGCAGCTGTTTTTACGGTTCCTGACCGAGACAGAGTGCTACAAAGAACAAAGCGTGAATGAACATCGCGTAGACCCCTTTCTCTGACAGAAGTTTCTGGTCTGGCAGAGTTTGGGTAAAAAAGTAGAGAAGCTGGTGTAGGACACCGGACTCCTTAGAAAATTTTCATTTGTTATCTCCCGGATCATATAGGCCCGGTCATGTAGGTTGTTGTTGTTGTTGTTGTTTCTATTTTACGTCTGGGGTGATGATCATGTGCCCCAGAAGCACGTGATATCTATCCCAATTGGGATATAGGACGCTAGAGTCGGAACCCTAGATCTAAGGACTGCTAAGTCTAATTTACATGGCTGTGCAGCGTTATCTGAAACTGCGCACAAAATGGAAGTATGCAAATATGCAAAAAAAAAATATCTCAGGAGTCTTCCACATACTCTTGAGTGGTGATCAGTCAGTCACACTCCCCCACTCCACCTTACCTCCGGAGCCTCGAATTGGACAAAGGAAAAAAAGACATAAAAGGAAATTAGAATAAAAGCTCCTCTAGCGAGGGCAAATTTGCTCAAAATATCGGGCACGGTCTAACCATTTACTTAAAATTAGAGCTCCTTCCGGTGTGCCAAGTAGGTTTGGTAGAAGCGAATTTATGGGCCCTTCAGGACGTCCGCCGCGGCGACGAAGTATCCGGCAGAAAAGGAAGTGTGTCGGGGTTTTTGGAGACCCGCAGCGGCAGTTATTGTTTGCCTCTTCGTGGTTGAATCGGGTATGATAAGCGGCAAAATCTCCGTGGCCAGTCCTAGCAGCAATAATTTGTCCCAAAGCTTTTCTATCCAGTAGAAGCTCTTTTGGGAAAGCGGGGGCATCGTTTATTTCAAATCTAGCGTAGCTAAGGGGTATGTGATCTTTCCACCACTTCTCCCTCGCTTGGCTCATCTGAGTCGAAAGCCACTTAGCAAGTGACGCGATCGATAACTTTTCTTGGAAATCTTGGGCAGGCAACGCTGCGCCTCTCTTAGCCTGGGTGTCGGCAAGGTCGTTCCCTTCAATCCCCGAATGGCTAGGGATCCATCGTATTTTTATGCTACCCTCACACGTGTGAGGGAGTCTAGACCGGGCTTTCCATTTTTTGGGCATTTCGAAAGCATCTAGGAAAGTATTTTGAGACGAGATACTGGTGGTTTTAGTGAAGAGTCTTCTCGCTACTTCGATGTTATCAACAAATAGCCATATATTACTCGCAAAACGTGCCGATGGGAGAGCAACTGCTGCTTGAATTCCTTTTAGGGCCGCATGAGCTTCTGCATCAAAAGCCTCCTTCCCAGTGCCTAGGGGGAAGGCTTCAGTTTTTATTTGAAGCCCAAATTGGAAAATAATATAACCACATCCAGTCCTTTCGTCAGGTAATTTGGAACCATCTGAGTAAACTTGTATGTCAGCTGGTGGAACTGACCTGACAAAGTCTCGAAAATTGTTTACTCCTGATATTGAAGGTGTTGTCGGAATTTTGATACGTCTGAGGGAGTCACGTAGGGTTTCCCGCGTCTCCCAAGGAGCAAGAATAAGAGGGTCGAAATGTTCAGATGCTGGAATGCTTTTATATGAGCGGGCAAACCTTGACAAAGCGGGGGATAGAAGTGACTTTCGTCCTCGTTGGGATAGAGGGTGTCGAGAGTCTAACTTTCGAATGCGAGCAGCGGCCCTTCTTGATATACAGTCTAGCGCCACTCTAGCTGGTGAGAGACCTGCCTCTCTAAGAAGTACGACAGAAGGTGTTGCGCGGAAAGCGGGTAATATTGCTCTTGCGGCAGCTGCATGAACTTTGTCTAACATGAGGAGATGTTGTCCAACTCTATTAGATATTATCCTGTCCTTAAGAGTTCTGTTTATCCCTGGCCACCACGTTGCAACCCCAAAGTGAGCGATGGGCAAGACGCACGCCATTATAGCTTGTCTAGCAAGTCTGGGTGACACACCGCGAACAGTATTACCAATGCAGCGGAGAGCATTTGCAACCTTAAGGGCTTTCGTTGCCTGAACTTGTGCATGGTGACGGAAGGTAAGCTTCCTATCAAAATGAACGCCTAGCCATTTGATGTAGGGACGACTGTTCTCGGTAATGGTGAAGTGACTAGTTTGTACTTGGGGGCTCCGTTCCTTGTCCCTGTTTTCTCGAGAAATGAATAAGTTCCGATTTCGCTGGATCAAACTTTATACCTTCTTGTATGCTCCAGGCTAAGGCCTGGTCAATTGCTGTACCAATTTTCTCTGAATTCGCTTCGAGTGTGGGAGATATTTCGGGAATCGCTACATCATCAGCGTATCCAAAAGAGTTTTTGAGACCTTCTAGCTTGAAGAGAGGCGATATGTACAGCATGAACAGAATAGGGGATACTGGAGAACCTTGGGGGAGTCCACAGTTAATTGCTCTCGGCTTACCAACTTCTCTATCAATGCGTATGCAAACTTTGCGTTCGGTTGCAAATGATCCAATCCAATTGCAAAGATGAGTAGGCCAGCCTTGTTCCCTAAGGCGTCTCACAAGTCTTCCTGGGAGAACAGCGTCGAAAGCTCCTTTTATATCCAGGGTAGCAACCGAGGCCGTCAAGCCCTTATTGATTGCAGTTTCGATGTCATGCGTGAGACAAGTGGTTAAATCTACAGATGAGCGGAGCGGCAAAGCGCCGAACTGTTGACTGGCGAGTACCTTATATTTGATGGCTACCCAAGCCATCCGCCTGGCAACTACTCTTTCCAGTCCCTTACCCAAAACCGAGAGAAGTGCTATTGGTCTGTAAGACCTTGGAGATGACATATCCGCCTTATTTGGCTTACCAATTATTGCTATAATCGCAATACGGAAGCACTGAGGATGATAGCCGGAGTCAATACATCTTTGGAAGAGGTCCAGGACTAAACTTGAGATATGTGGCCACGCGAGGCGAATGACTGCAGTAGGAATTTCATCCTTTCCCGCGGTTGTGTTGCCAGCGCCGAGGATGGCGTTAGAGATTTTGTCAAAGTCGATCTAAGGGAAAGGGAGCTCTGCACTCGCTACAGTAGGGGTTGTCAAGGGAATATCAGCTACACCTGATTGATTGCACAGGAGATTCTTCATTAAAACCTCTCTTTTTCCTTCATTGGTTTGCGCAGGCGGTGCCTCTGGAGAGAGTGGGTCGGTAAGTGGAGGCATACGGAAGCTACCTTTTGACTTATGCCATTTAGTTATATCAAAAGCATCCTTTGCGTTGCTGGCTTCCTCAAGCTTTTTCTGGAAGAAGGAAGACTTAGCCTTTCTTACCTCTCTTCGGAATTTCTTCTTCTCTTCGTTTGTTGAGTCAGAATAGCGAGCTGCTTCTCTATATCGCCTTCTTGCTTCCCTGCAGCTTTGGTCCCACCATGGCTGACATCTGTTGTGTGGTAAGGACCTCTTTGCGGAACCGGAGAAGGAGCTATGTAATATCTGTACTAAATCTTCAGCTCTCTTATCTAGGCACGACGGAGACTTAGCTACGGGGAGTGCAAGCCCGTCCAGTTGTGAGCGAAGAAGTGAGAAGAATGTTGGCGTGTCGATTGTTGCAAACCGTAAACGGGGGAGGGGGAAGTCTTTCTCAACTTGACAGGGTAGTGAAACTAAGACTGGATAATGATCCGAAGTCACGTCAAGATCTCGTTGGACTGCTGCAGTGATACCTTCAGCGACTAAGGAGTCTGAAGCAAAAGCAAGATCCAGGACATTTCCGCGAATCTGTGTTGGCTGATCTATCTCAGATATAAAGGAAATATTTTTGGCCTCGAGCCAGCGGGTAAGAGTTTCTGCTTGAGTAGAAGGTGACCCACGGCGGGAAGGGTGCCATAAGTGATGATGTAAATTGAAATCTCCGGCCAGGATTATATTTCGATGGAAACTATTTTCTGGTATAGAAATAAGGAAAGATAAACCTGCTCCTGGGTTTATAGCCCCAGGGGGGGCGTTGTAGACATTAACAATTTGAGTAGGTGGGAGACCAGAGGCTTTAAAGGTGAGAAAAATAACGTCCCCGGCCCCTTGGACTATATTGGGTTGCGGCCGTTCTTGGACAAATGAAATAGCGCTATTAATCCGTGTGTAAGTTAGCACTCTAGGTCTGGTAGACCAATTATCGGTAGGGGTGAAGCATTCGTACGAAGGGTGTTTGCACGTGATTCTCCTTGAGATATCCTTGGAGATATAGGGTTCTTGAACCAGCAAAATATCTATGTTATTCTGAAAGGAAGTTGAGAGAGCAATTTGATGCGCAGACGAGCTGCGACCTACGTTAACTGAGAGTATGTGGATGGAAGAGGTCTTAGTAGTCATTAGCTGTTTCCATTGAGCTGCTCTGAAGGCTGTCGTCAGCCAGAGGTGCGAATCTACCGCTAGTTATTGAAGGAGATTCAGTGAAGAGCCCTCTAACTGTAGGTGGGGTCTTTGGGAGTGCTGGAGTTTCGTTGTTGTTCGAAGGAGCGGATGCTCTGGTTTGGTTCTCCATTACTCCACAGTGTGCTGCCTTCAGACGGAATCTAGCGGCCGCTGCGGCCTGTCTAATCTGAGCAATCTGTTGCTTGGGAGGCAGCGAATTATCTTTTCGAGGTCGAATAAGACATTCCAGGGAGTCTGCTGGGTGCGGACCATGGCAGTTTGCGCACTTAGGCGGGCAGAAATGATCTTTTGAAGGGTCGCAGGAGGTGTGGCCTGCTTCTAAGTGTTGAGTTGAGCCACAGATTCTGCAACGGGGGATCCGAGCGCACGAACGTTCATTGTGCCAGCCAAAGCACCTTCCGCATTGGGGAGTTTTAATCTTCTGTGGTAGCAGTTTTGTAGGGACTCGTACCCCGAAGAGAGGTAGCAACTTTGATAGCGTTGAGCCTTTGGGATAGAGGACAATCCAATTTTTCTGATGATAGAACTCTGAGTTACTTGAGCCTCGAGACTCAAGGACATTAATGGGGGCGACATTGGTCAAATCTGTTAAAGCTTCTGCAATAGTGGTTGCGGAGATTTCTGACATCTTCATTGAGGAACCATTGTAACTAGCATATGAGCGAGGAACGCCCGATAATCTGTAGGCGTTGTGTTGAATCGGCTTTTCGACTTTGCACTGGCCCTGTGAGGACAGAAAGGATTCTAACTCGCCCATACGGACAGACAAAGCTTCTTGAGCCTCTATGTTTACTGGGCAAATTGCAAATCCTGTCTTGGTCATCTGAACTTCGCGAACCAGTTTCGCGTTGAGGAAAGCATTGAGCTGCTGTTGTATGGCATAAGGTGACATCCTAAGTGCGGGGTGTCCTTCGCTGACTCGTACTAGTAAGCGATTGTCTTCTGGAAGTTTTTTGGGGTGGGTTTTGGTAGGTTTCACAGAACTGAGCAGTTGTGTCGGTTTTTTCTGCTGCGATGCTTGCACATTGGGTCTCTGTAATGGGGTTAGAACTGCAGCAATGGAAGCAAACGATTTTGTCTGTCGAAGGCCGGAGGGATTGGTAGCTCCTTGCACAGTTTGTTTAACTTGGACATTAGGGGTAGTTGAGTAGGGTACTGGCGGGCGTGGTGAGCCTCTAACGTGACACTCGAAGTGTCGTCGGGCAACAGAGGTCAGGTCCAAAACAAATTCTCTGAAAGGTTTCTGGAGGTGGTGGGGGATTGATCTGTTCTCACTGATCGCGTCGTCTAAGCCGGTCATGTAGGTAGTCATGAGTCTTTGTCAGAGCTCGAGTACCCGTGTCACGCCCCCTGGGTGTAGGGCCATGCCCGACACGATAAAAATAAAAATAATAATAATAATAATAATAATAATAATAATAATAATAATAATAATAATAATAATAATAATAATAATAATAATAATAATAATAATAATAATAATAATAATAATAATAATAATAATAATAATAATAATAATAATAATAATAATAATAATAATAATAATAATAATAATAATAATAATAATAATAATAATAATAATAATAATAATAATAATAATAATAATAATAATAATAATAATAATAATAATAATAATAATAATAATAATAATAATAATAATAATAATAATAATAATAATAATAATAATAATAATAATAATGCCCTAAGACATAGAGCCACAGCCGACCCCGAAATCTGGGGAGCAGCCCATTTTATTACAGACAAACTAACTGGTAGGAAAAGGGTAAGTCTTAGAGGCACACCATGCGCGATACATAAAAACCTCAAAAGGGCCCAAAGTAGTTTAGCCATGCAGATAAGAAGCGAGCATATCGGCTTCAATTCTTATCTATACCGAAGAAAAGTCCCCGGAGTCGACAACCCAAGATGCCCATGTGGATACATATCGCAAAATGTCAAACACATGATAATGGCCTGCCCCTTATGGTCCAATGGGAGAACAAAAGTCTGGCGTAAGGCCAAAAATCGGTCATTTGAAGCAATGATGAGCAACTCAGAAGATATTGAAAGAATCACACAATGGATCTTAGAACAGGGATAGATAGAACAATTTCGACTGGCTGGGGAAGTTGAGGCGCAACTAAAGCAGAGAGAAGACTCACGGAGGAACCAAAGAGGTGGGTAATTGACGAGATGGTAGCTACACTGGGCATAACAGTGTAAACGCACTTCCTGAAGGAGACCCTGTGAAAACCAGGAAAATGTAAAGAATTTAATCATGCAGAACCAAGGGGTTTTTACCGGGAGATTTCCCCTTATGTATATGTACAGCAATAGTCACCTGCATGGGCCACAAGAGCTCCCTATCAGGGTAATGAAATCAAATTCAAATAATAATAATGATGACGTGCACAGACCCGGTTATAGCCCACCTGTATTTATTAGATTCTACTCACAGATCTTAGAGGATTGTACAACCTCGTTGTAATATAGTCGGAATATACACTTTGCCATCTCTTCAGTGACCGCCCTGCGCAAACTTAGCGGCTGCTTTATCTGACATTCGGACCCACCGTGACAGTATGGACAGCGCGAGTACGCTGCAGTACCCCGAGCCAAGGCTGCCGCCAAAACGGTAGAATCGGTTCCTGACGCCACTTCGAGAAGTATCTTGACGGCGTAGGAAAAATTCTTTGGAGTTCTAAGCTTTGAAAATAAAAATATAAAGATACAGGAACCCAGCTGTTTTTGAAGGAGTTCTATTGACTCATCTCTCGTTTTCAGCAGGGGTGAAGAAAATATTGTTACCAGGAAGATCTAGCAGGACGGGGAACAGGCAAGGAGTGTGACTTTCGGACCAAAGAAGATACAGTCGTCCCTCTCTAACTTGATAGTGGGTCCCGGTATAAGTGTTGAAAATATTCATGGAAATTCAACCATTTAAATTTGCAATACTTACCCCTGCACTCAAAATGACCTGTAAGGGTAAGTGTTGCAAATATAAAAGTTCAAGTTACAATGAATATTTTCAACAGTTATACCGGGACCCACTATCGAGTTAGAAAGGGATGACTGTAATTATAAACTGTAAATAAATACTAATCGCACATACGAGTATCTGTATGTTTAGTTATTTTTGTATATCTTTGTTGAAAAAAATACTTCAAAATTTTACAGCCCACTTTTTACTTTATGGTTCTTGGACAATGTACGAACTGATTACATAGATGAAATTAAATCAGATACCCTATCAACGTAGTAAATCTACTGCACCTATGAACTGTTCGGTTATTTAGTATCAAATAAAACTATTTCATGGTCAAAGTTCGATAAAATTACACAAAACAATTTCGCTACGTAGTATCGTTCCAATTTAATGTGAGGAATGCCCCTGGTTATCAAGTCTTTAACTACGAGCATGGCCACTTGCCCCACATCCTTGATATCTTGTTCAACCGTATCCGAACTCAACACAAGCTGTGCAATATCGTAAAACTTTTGGCATGGTCTTGTGTTGAGACAGGCTCGACCAGCTGCATATCACGCGCCCTAATAAGTGTAAAGTTGTTTCTATTCGTGCTATCTTGAGTCTAAGACTATCATAAGACTAGGACTCCTCTTGCCCTAAATCTGAAAGGACAGTTGGTATTTGGCATCAATCTACGTCGTTCCCTACATGTCTCGTCCACTTCGCCCAGAAACATTATACTTTTCTGACAAGCTGGGAGTTTCTTTCTTCGCCCTTTTCTCTATTTTGAGTTGCTGGTGGTGATGGCATATCCAGCAAACCTAGCATGATTTCGGACCGCCTCATACAATTTTATAATAGAAACGTAAGATCGGGGTAGATTCCATTTCGACGAAGTTATCCTGCCATTGTTAGTTTTAGAGATGGATATCGATTACGCTCAAATCGATAATAACGTACATGGAAACAGTTAGAAGATGAATTAGTAATGAAGGATTACTAGATAGAACCTTTGAACTTGAGAGACTGTGGAACAAGTAAATGGCCTGAAGTACATGTGTTTTGTGAGTTTTTTGTATTTTTTATTTCTTGATTCATCTTGCAATCAGCTTGTAAGTTATGAAAAGTGTTTAAAGAGTTGACTGTAGCCAAAAATGCTTCGCCGGTTTCGTTGTACGCGGTTGTTGATTAAGATTGGCACATACTTTTACTGGACGTGATTACGTCTGCTGCTGTGGCGACGCGGATATCAAACTCAGTTAATTGGTAATTCAATTAGCGTTCACCGCTCGACGGATTCAGCATCAAAAAACTGTTGCAACAAAATGTCAAGGGGAGGAGGGTTAGTATCACGACTGCTAATCTTCAACGCTGCCCAACATTGTTACAGCGAGAAATCACTGCACTAGCAGCAGAACCGCCGAATTTCTCTCTTGTCCAACTGTTGTTATGCCGAAATTCGGTGATTGGGAGACAATATCTCGAATATCGTAAAATGTATGTAAAATTAATTCGTGCTAGAAAAAACATCGGTATAGCGCGTATGATTGCAACAGGGGCTCGACTGTAATTTAGACAGAATCTGCTAGCCCTTTTTGGAATTATGAGCGAAAATGTATAAGGAAAATGCCTGTAATCCCGAGATTTAAGGTTAAACGATCTTTAGGGTTGAGACGCATTATGCATTCCGCTTTGATTACTCTAGCCGCGGATTTTTGGCCATAGTCCAGAACATACCAACCATATACTTCTTCCTGTTAATTTAAATGCCGTAATTCTCATCAATAAATACTATCTACATAATCACTAAGAGGTGTGCAGAGAAGTATGTAAGTACTTGTGTTCGATCTCTTACAGATTATCTTGACATACTGGTAACTTTTCAATATTAGCATCTGTTTTTTATCTCGGATCCATCTGCTTGAAAAACACTGCAATTAGTCTCCTTCAATAAAGTTAATAACTCTAAGTTTACAAAAAGATAATAATGGCAATGAAATTTTTATACGTTATGTGCTGTGAAAATGTTTTCAAAAACACTTTACTTATCTTATCGGCTTACAAGTCAAATAAAGACTTTCTGGTAGGACGAAGCCTATGAGACAAAATCAACCAGATATATATGGATTTATCTTATTAAAATCCTTTGAAAACTTAATTTACAGAAACAAAAATTTGGATCGAGGCCGCCGAAAATTAAAGAAGCATCATACGATCAAAGACTTCGAGTAACTAATTCTATGTCTCCAGTGCAACCTTATATGAAAAGGATTCAAAGCTTGAACTGGTGAGTCGACTTGGACAGCAGCAATTTTCTAAATATGTCAATTTTTATCACATAGATAATAAAAGTCAGTCAAGCCGATAGGACGTCTTCTGACATTAACATTTTAAATGATGATTAGAAGGTGTAAGTTCGCCTTATATGGATCTCAGACAAGCGGCTGAAAATGTTTCCTTACATCTACATTAACTACATCATTGATCTTTTAAAATATCAAAGTATGAAGTATCGAAGCAAGTACGATGGATTGCCAATACATCTTTTAAGAAGAGGTTCCTTCTAAATCTATTGTACCTCTTTTCTTCCTCTGGCTCCTTAAATATAGATCACTAAGTATTTGATTAGTTACAGGACTTCTTAACTTTTCATCAATCATTATTAATATTTTCCTGGATTCTTGCGTCGTTACAAACTCTAAAAAATTAAATTGATAGAGGAAGTCAAGTTTATATATACATATATTTATATATTATCCCAAAAAATCCTCTCCTATGAAGGCTATATCCAACTCATAGGGAATCATTTTCGAATATGAAAAGCAAATTTGGTTTGCCGAACTAAGTTTTTGGGTCTAAAAATGGTGCGGAACTTTTTCTAGGAATATTTGATTCAATACTGATTCGAGTGAATAGATAAAATCACAGACCAAGTTACAAATATCGACATTCCTAATTTTGATGGGTGAAATAGTTTAATTGCAGCCTCTTTATCCTCGCAAAATTCTCGTTAAGATCACTCATTCTTAAACTTTTGCAACTAATTCATTACACCCGAGATCCATGGCTTTAAAGTTATCTTTTCTAGTACAGCATCGTCGTTAAGAGTGCTTGAATTACATTCATACGGCTATTTGTCTCTTTTTCAGCCTTCGGTCTTGACGCTCCACACAAAGGATACAATACCCGGGACCCCGGAATCCCTAACTTACCTGTAATAGCTTGGTGTTGGGTTGTGAAATTTCTAGTAAAGTATTACAAGAACTTCTTGGGTTACAAGAGGGTAAATTTAATCATTCATGAGAGGCGTTTAGGGCTTGGTAATTAACAGTTATAGCTTTATTTTTGCCGAAACGAGCAATTTGCGATCTTTTCGATCTTTTTTAAGGTCAAAAAAAGTTAACAGCGAAGTTTTTACAGAAAAAAATGCCAGAACAGCTTTTAGAAAATATACCTGCCATTTTTGTGCATGCAGGGGCAGGATTCCACAGCATTCAGAATGAAAATGCTCATCTTAGAGCTTGTAAAAGGTTTTTTTTTTCAAATTTATCATTGATCGAGTCATCAAACTCTCAGACTTTGCTGACAAGTATGAAGTGCAGCAAAAATAGCGATGCAAGTATTGAAAGCCGGCGGGACAGCAGTAGATGCCGTCGAAGCTGCGATCCAGACCCTCGAAAATAGAGAGATAACAAACGCAGGTTATGGAAGTAATCTAGCTATTAATGGTGTAGTTGAGTGTGATGCTATCATCGTCGATCATTTAGGCCGAAGTGGAGCTTGTGGAGCAACAGCTCGTAAGTCCAAATCTCTTGGGTCTAAACTTTTACATGACTTTTAGATCTACTACTGTCTACTAATGCAATTAACCAGAAATAAAGAACCCAATCAACCTTGCCAGAAAGATACTTGATACTTCTAACAAGCCTCTTTCACTCGGAAGAGTACCTCCAAATATTCTTGTTGGTCAGGGCGCGATTGACTTTGCAAAGGAAAATGGAATCCCAGTTATTCCACATGATAGTTTGATTTCAAAAAACGCTCGGAATCGATATATTCGCTGGCAATCTGAATTGAATAAGATTGAAGACCTGCTTCTGTCAAGCTCAAAGTGTGATACTCAGGCTTATGAGGGGAGAGCTCTGGATTTTGAAGCTCGCCCAAAAACTAAACGATTATGTGACCAAAACAAATCAACCTTGGAAGACACTCCCAAGGAGGGTCAACCAGAGTATTCTCGTGAACTGCCCGAGTCCTCACCAGACCGAAATTTATGCGCTACTGGGGCGCCATCAGGATTTTTCTCTGCAAGTTTTTCTTCCGCTTCTCAATCTAGTGCTCACGAACTGCACCCACATAACTTGCCTCACAAACGTGCTCGTCATGGTTACTTAGCAAAGAGATATGAATGTTTGATTCCGGCTCATAATACGACCGGGAACGATGCGATGGGAGAGGCTAGCGCAAATATCACTGCGAGTAAAATCATCTCGCCAAATTTACTTCCTGATACACAACATGGTGAAATAGAAAAGGATCATATATCATTAAGCAAAACGGTCTGTACTTGTTCCGAGTTTCATAGGTGTAGTGACTCTGTGCGGAATAGCGTGTTCAAATCTCTGAATCCATCCAAATTTTGTGATGACCTCGTAACTGATACTGTTGGCGCCATTGCTATTGATAAATTGGGGCACATTGCTGCTGGCTCTTCATCGGGAGGAATCGGTATGAAGCATCATGGCCGCGTTGGTCCCGCTGCGCTCATAGGAATTGGATCAGCCGTTGTTCCCGTTGATATCACAGATCATAACAAAGTATGTGTGGCTGCTGTTACGAGCGGCACTGGAGAACATATGGCGACCGCTATGGCATCTCAAAAATGTGCTGATAGGCTTTACCACAACACAAGACGAGCAAAAGGTGGAATAGATATTGAAGCTACAGAGGAAGAGGCAATAGAGTCATTCATTTCCAAAGATTTCATGGCACACCCAGGTGTTTGCGTAAGTAACTCACCTAGAGCCATTGGTGTTATGGCTGTCAAAAAAACTCCTTACGGCTACTTTCTTCATTTTGCACACAATACCGAATCTTTTGCCTTGGCTTCTATGCATTCAAAGGAGAAATCCCCCAGATGTGTGATGTCTCGACTCGGACGTTCTGGAAACATGGTCAGTGGAGCTCGAAAGATTCTCATCGATTAAATTCTCTCGGTTTCGTTTCCTCTGATTTCCTCTTTTTTAACTCAAATCGTCAACGCAGAGTCTCTGACTTTATCTTTATCAAGCCTGGTGTTCGGAAGGTGGCAAAATACTGAGGAGTAGACTGAAGAATATGTGACACTTTTTTAAACTTACTTTTTCGACAAGTGGATTGATGGAAAGCGAAATCATTGACAGAGTCACTAGTAATAGTTATAGATCAGAACTGACTCTACAATTACTACCAGGTTTAGCTGTTGCCGCTACTCAATGTGATATAGCATGAAAGTCTGCTGCAGTCGCAACCAAAAGTCATAAACCTATGTAATTAGAGAAACTCGTGTGATGTAGTTCATTAACTTTCTAGCTATTCTTTTAACCAGTTCCCACCTCAGAATTTATTTTTATCATCGCAATTAAAAGATCTTGAAAATACGTTTTCTCAATCTGAAAAATTCGTAATAGCTAGATCTTGCTTTTTCAGACTCAGAAGATTGATGCAGAGTTCTTCGACATTCATGTCTTTCAACTCTTAGCGGTCAATGTTCTTTGAATAACACACTAAATGGGATTAAGTTAGAGTGTCCTTCTGTTTTAGATAAGCTATACTGTTATGATTTTAATGAAGATATGTCGAGTCTGATGGATCAGGAAATATCAAATTGGCTCTCGGGAGTTTTTTTTTTTTAAAAATTCATTCTTGTGTATGCAGCCTTAAGGCTATGACACGAATGACAGTGGTACGGTACGTGGAGCGATGACTCAACTTGATGAGGGGCTCTCACGCCCGAATATCATTTGAAGACATAACTCGAAGTCAGGCGCCTTACAGCCCTTTCAACCCTCAACCGTTTATGTCTGCCGAAGGAACGCATTTCAGCCACCCACGACTATCCAGCGTGCCTTCGTCATCGTCACATACATGACCACGAGGGTCGGATGGTGCAGTGGTACACTGTCCAGGCCGTTATCCCAAGTAGAGTCTGGATAGCTTGGACACATGCCCCACTTGAGACAGGAGAAAGCTGGTTCGAATCCAGCAAGACCCTCACACCACTTCTCTCGCGGTGATACTGTATTCGTAGGATGAAGAAAGCATGCTCAGATAACCACAGGTTTTTCTCGCTTTTCCCTATGGTGGGTATTCTCGGAAGAGGGTACATGTCGTAAGGCGTTATTCTCGTAGTGCTATCTGCAAATGAAATCTGAGTATGAGTGTTCCAAACGTCAAACTGAGTTATTCTGCGAAATATACATGTCTTCCGTAATCATTCGCGTCATAGCCTCAGGCTGCATACGCAAAAATGATTTAAAAAAAATACATGACCACGCGAGAAATGTGGATAGGGTCTTGCCGGATTAGAACCAGCTTTCTCCTGTCTCAAGTGGGGCATGTGCCTTGGCTACCCAAACTCTACTTGGGAGAACGGCCCGGACGGTGTACCACACCACTATCGGACCCGGCTCTCGGGAGTATTGGTGCATGATTCTCGGAATTGGTTTCGGGAGCGTCGGCTTCTGGGAATGGAGATTAGTTTTTTTTTGAAATATCTTGTAATTATTAATGGTTTGTTATTGTTTATTTATTGGAAGATTCGGCGCACTTTCGTATAATAAAGAAGACGAGAAGGAAACTATGTATCTTCAGCTTTGCAATTTGTATCCTTTATACACATCTATCAATTAGTGGTTTTGTCCATTAACTCCTCTGTCGGTTGTCATGATATGCGCTAGCCATATCTAGCTCGGTTGGCCACAGCATAACGCAAGGGCCCAAATAGGGGCTCCCTTTAAATTGTCGATCATTACTTTATCTGATAGAATCTTCTGGAACAAGCTGGGGGTTTTCGTACAGAATAGAATGGAATCATGTAGAACACAGGGAATCAGACTTGAACACTGGATTAGATGGAATGATGAAACGGAAGTATCTATAAGTGATAGATTGATGTATAAATAGCCCTAGTGTCTCTACCGACAGAAGAATAACATTAGAATCGTGCAAAAAGGCCCCCATCAACTTCTATTCTCACTCAATCACAACACACGCATCAAGCAACATTGGTCTCATCCACAGCTCTTTAAAACTTGAACTTTATCTTTACTTATGTAATTTTCATCCTTACCTTTACCTTATCCTATCCACCATCTTAGACTCATCTTTTATTCCCCCCTTTCGAACGATCGCTCGCCTATCTCCCCTCGAAGACGGCAATTTAATCTCCCTTCCGAGTCTCGCCGTATCATATATTTAGCATCTAATCTGTTGAGTGAGTTATTGCCAGTAAAAAATCGTGGTGTAAAGGGGGACGAAGACGGCATTTCTACCTGTACGTGGTGTGCCCTACAAACCTGGAGTTTATCTTCAGAGCCAACAGAAACACGCATTACTTGGTCACGGAGTAAAAGTCACCCAAATGAGTTTCCGGGGCGTAACCAGCTCCCGTTATTGTGGTGATGGATCAGACTAAGTTGGCCCTTTTTATCGAGATGAATTCCCACTGTTTACAGATATTTTGGCATTATACTGTCTCCCGAGGAGAGAGCACCGCTACCTGTGCGCTGGTGGTGTCGGTATAAGGGGGATATCTGGACTATGGGATATTAGGGAGATACAGATGGGGATACGCACCTCGTGTGGCTCTGGTGTTTAGGCCTCGTCTGGCTGGAGTTGCAGGTTTTTTGAGACTTTTTCCCGCGTACCGGTTTCCATGGCTGCTCTTTTTCAAATTTTTTTTGAGCAGAAGGTTCCGTAGAAAAGGTGGTTGAATTCTACGGGTATTTACTGAGCTAAATGGCTACCCGTCTTGGGTCAATGTATCAATGATCTTAGGTTCGAGGTAAAAGGGGATAGGAGCACTGCAAAAGGTGTGGCTTGGGTCAGAGAGGAGCCCTAGTGTTATAATAGTCTTGGACTCTACATAGCACGAATAAACACCACTACAATCGTGATGTAAAAATATATTTCGAGGCGATGAAATATTCAAGATTGTTGAAAATAGATGATAGCAACTACAGTAGAGCCCCTCTTAACTAATAGTGGGTCACGGTATAATTATTTGAATTTTGAATTTGATTTGATTACCCTGATATGGAGCTCTTGTGGCCCATGCAGGTACTATCAACTATATTATGTACATGAGGGGAAACCTTACCGGTGAAAACCCCTCCATTCTACCCGGTTTTTTTCTTTAATTCTTTACCTAGTTTCCCAGGAAACCTTCAGGAAGTGCATTAACACTGTTGAGCCCAGTGTGATTACCATCTCGCGAATTATTTCTTTATTTTTTTCCTTTCTTTTGCGAGTCTTCCCTCTGCTTTATTTGTGCCTCCACCTCTCCAGCCAATCGGAATTGTTCGATCCATCCCTGGTCTAGGATCCACTGCGTGATTCTTCCGATATCTTCTGGGCTATTCAACATTGCTTCGAAGGTTCGATTCTTGGCCTTACGCCAGATATCTGTTCTCCCTTCTGACCATAAGGGGCAGGCCATTATCATATGTTTGACATTTTGAGATAGGTATCCACATGGGCAACTTGGGTTCTCAACTCTAGGGACGTTTCTTCGGTACAGATAAGATTTGATTCCCAAATGTTCGCTTCTTATCTGCATTGCTATACTGCTTTGGGCCCTTTTAAGGATTTTGTGCATCGAGTAGGGTGTTCCTCTAAAACTTACCTTTCTTTTGCCTGTCGTTTTATCCGTGATGAACTCGGCTGCTTTCCAAGTTTCTGGATCGGCTACAGGTCTATGTCGTAGGGTTCCACTGCGATGTCGACGGGGCCAAGTATTAGCCCATTCTTGATACGCTGCTAGCTTTCCCTTCTCTTTCTGTCCTCTGATTGACTCTTCTCCTCCGCTGATCCTAGACCACTCTTCTCTATCTCTTTCTTTCGCGAGAGAGTGATTGCTGGTTTCGCGTCCGTCGACTCGTTGTCTGATCTTCCAGCAGGATTTTTCTATAGTTCTCCGGATCGGTAGGTTCTGGGTGAGTCCGGCGTGTTGCACTCTACTGTTTTTTAAGTAGATCTCCACCGGCAGGGTGGAGGTCTCGTGTTCTAGCATCCTCGTACTGGTGGACTTGTATGCCTTTGTGAATTTCTGTAAGCATTTACTCTGTATGGATCTCTGAGGTTTGACTATCCTATCGGGGATGTTTCCTGATGTCCCAGTCTCGGCTCAAATTGGGGACCTATACATAAGGGCCGGCCTCACTAGTGTATTGTACTCTATTGCAGGGGTAAATAGTGAAGGAAACCCCTGAATGCCAAGATCTGACAGGGATTATACAATATGCCATTGGCTGCAATATTTTGACCATACCAAATCCGACAATAGCTGAACCTTATTTGTATGGGAAATTTTGCGTGATAAAAGAAGTGTAGGAGATCCCTGTAACTCGTTGAAATGATCATATTCTATTCAAAAGTGCTAGCTTTTATCAAGTATTAAATACATTTTTACCAATAATTAAGCATCATTAATAAGGAATCGAACCTCCTCTTGCTCTGATGACTGCCTGGCACCTTTCTGGCATGCTCTCTACAAGCGTAGCCAGTTGCTCCTGAGAAATTGACTCCCATGCCTCTAGGACTGCATTACGGAGCACTTCCTCAGATGGATTACCAGAATCAAATCCTGGGTGGTGCTCTTCAATATGGGATTTCATCATATCCCACACTGACTCAATTGGATTCCGGTCTGGGGAATATGACGGCCAGACTATGAAATCTACCCCCCTTGATGACAGCTCTCTTTTCGTACGTTGAGCAGAATGGGCAGGAGCACCATCCTGCATAAAGAGAAGAGGGCCGTGAGAGTCAATTGGTTGTGTTGCCGCGTGGATTAAAGGAACAATCCTCTGGCAGTAACTCTCCGCTTTTATAGTCCCCCAATCCCTACTCCAGAAGAGGGCAGGGCCCTTCTGATTCCCATAAAAGGAGCCCCAGAAAATCCAACCACGCTTTCGAGGACCTTTTCGAACCAGGCAAGTGTGATAATATGTCTCCTCGGGCTAAAAAATTAGATTAATGCAGTTGATACATGGCTGAGATCTGGACTCACCTTCCTCGAAACCCATACTCTTGTGTGACGTTCACCAGTGACCCAAGTCTCATCAGACCAAAGAATTTGGGACCACTGTTCAGGTGTCCAAGAAGAGTGTTCTTCCGCCCACTCTAATCTTTTCCTCATATGTGCAGGCGTTAGAGTAGGCTTCGCTTGAGCAATGCCACGCTTGAACCCTCTTCTCTCAAGAGCACTTTTGATTGCGATTTGGCCACAATTCCAGTGGGAAAACTTAGCAGCAAGCTCCAGGTGGCTCATCTGGCGGGCCTCACTTGAAGACGTGACAAACTCTTCAAGCTCAACTTCCTGCTGAGCGTTCAAGGCGTGGGGTCGGCCATTTCGCTTTTTGGGCGTCAGACATTGCCTTGCAAGGGCATATTGTACCCTTCTTTCGGTGATACCGAGTTGATTACCGATGGCGAGATGAGTAAAACCAAGGCCACGTAAGGTGTATATCTGGACTCGCTGATCCCTAGAAAGCTGGCTCCATGATCTTGGAGTAGTGGGAGATGCTGGGGTGCTCATTTTTCTTCGCAGTTTATCGTGAGGATATAGGTTATTCGATATGTCGTGTCAACCGATTTAGTGTGGTACGAGGATGCTGTGCAACTATCGAACATAAGAGAGAAGGTTCAAGGAAGAAGGAATGCCTCGGTTGCCTTATTGCCTTAGTCTAGCCATTTTTGTAGCGCTAAAGTCGGAATGTCAGGGATAGCCCATGTAAATTACACAGAATGTGGGGCTACACTTCTTACCCCTGTAATAGAGTACGGACGACCGACAACAATATTATTAACACAATACTTAGTTATCACGTGATATTAATTTGGCGCCGTTCGCTTAGAATTACGCACAAATACATATTTAGCTAATCTGAACATCCTGTAGTGGATACCTTTATCTCGGAACAACATCATCACGGCCCACGAATTGTAATACAACATTCAACGTCCCGTCGAAAGACACCTCTCCGGCAAACCGACTAACAGAAAAGATACTCAATTTAGTCATCCCGCCAACCTGAAGATGACTAAGATAAATACTTGTATGTCAAAATCATCCAGTTTCCGACATAAATTGAGGCAATAGCTACCAGCAGCAATGGACTAATTTGTGACAGCTTTGTCATCCTCAAGGAGGAAGTCTCGCAAGGCACATTTTAATGCCCCTTCCAGCGTTAGACGGACTATAATGAGTGCTCCTTTAAGCAAAGAACTTCGAGAGAAGTACAACGTACTGATATCCATATTATATCTAAGAATTACAATAACTCTGGCTAGGTCCGCTCTATTCCCATCCGGAAAGATGATGAGGTACTTGTAGTTCGGGGCTCAAATAAAGGCCGTGAAGGTAAAATAACATCTGTTTACCGACTCAAGTACATCGTACACATTGAGCGAGTAGTGAAAGAGAAGTCCTCCGGACAATCTGTTCCGTTGGGAATACACCCTTCCAAAGTTGTGATTACAAAGCTCAAACTTGACAAAGATAGAGAAGACATCCTGGAGCGCATCAAAATTGGGCGGGAGGCAAAGGAAAAGCTAAGGAAGCCAAAAGTTTGAACGATGGAAAAATTGAAGCTAGGACAGGCGACAGTATCATTAAGGCATCCAAATAAGGCTGGCAATTGATATACTAGGCACATCAAATTAAAAATTTATGGCCATTTCACATATTTCATGTGAGGTGATCCATGGGAGCTCTTCCCGAAGTGACTCTTTGAGTCGGCAGAGCCTGTGCTACTCCATAAGGTAATTAATTTCATAAATTTTGATTTAAGTTGCACGCAGCTAGTGCTGCTATCGCTAGCTTATCTCCGCGTTAACCTCCTTCGTTGGATAAACATGGTTTACGAGGTAAACATCTAGCGAATATTGATCGCGATTTCTTTTAAATATACTTTTATTTATAAAATGAATCCCTCTTTACGAAGCTACCTTCAGATGAATATCCATGACGATGAGAGCCTAAAAATGAGAAACATCCAGCAACCCTTTGAACACTTCGTAAATCACTGTTTAATTTTAACACCATCGCAGGAAGAAATCTCGATTGGACTTATCACAGTTATCAACGGACAATTTCTATCCAACCACTACGTGGCAACTACCATCTACAGCCCTGCATATGGTTTTGTGGATTGGCTTAACATTCTGTCGCGCCAAGTAAGATTGGAGTGCCGGCTCTACGAATTTTCACTTAACGCTTTATTTTTTTTTCCACCACTTGCAAATTTTGTCCCACTTGAACTTTTATTCCTAGTCGAGCAAAATTAGTTATATAAGTGACTAGAGAT
Source organism: Podosphaera xanthii (assembly GCA_028751805.1). NCBI lineage: Eukaryota > Fungi > Ascomycota > Leotiomycetes > Helotiales > Erysiphaceae > Podosphaera > Podosphaera xanthii. Next base: position 1,844,374 of record JAPWIX010000013.1, on the reverse strand, counting down.
TGAAGACTTGGATCGATTTATACCATACAGGTATAAGGACGACGGAGGTTGGCGGCTGAACGACTATTTAACGCAGATCTAAGAATGCGTCGCCCATAAAGACAAGTAAAATGGAAGTCTTCACACGGGACGACCCACCCGTGTCGAGACGCTACTCGTAATAACGATAATTTTTGCGACCAGACAAACAAACCAATATTCTGTGGCTAATAGAATTAATTTCCTCCAGACCCAATAAATGTACGATTTCTACCATGTAACTTCACTGTCATAATCGCAGGTATATGGCGTGCAATCCGTTCTGCGCTTGTTTCTACTTGATCACTCTAGTGTACGCTGCCCTGAAGCTATAAAACGTGTCACACTGGCAAGGTACTTGGAGCGATGACTCAACTTGACATGAGGAGCACTCAAAATTGAATACCATTTGTAGACATACAGAAGCTTACAAGAGTGGTCGAATAAATCACCAAACCTAATACATTTGACCATAACTTTACAATATGATCTTGAAATGAAAATATTAAAGCATTATATGAAAATTTAATTACTTTACTATTGCTGAGACAATTTTGAAGCAAAAAAAAAGAGAATTGATTATTCAATTGTGGTCTTGGCGTTCTCAATTACTCGACCAATTTTGGAAGCATCATTCTGATACAAGAAAGATCTTTTCCCAACTAGCCGTCCAATCCAGGAAATTTTTTCTCTTACATTCTGTAATTTCTTATTATCAGTACCTTTAAACAACCATGGAAAATGAATCAACCGATTTCTGAGCTAATATGTAGATGAATGGTGAAGATACGACCTGTCAATTAGGTAAAAGCTACAGAAGTAGCGTTATTTGAAATACAATCGAATCGATCGGTGAGGTGATAAGTGCATCTGTAGCGTAATTTGAATCTCAATGGAATCCAATCGATTGAAAAAGATAGAGTTTGAACTAAGGCGTAAAAGAACTCCAACCATCATGTAAAAAGGAAACATAAAAGTCAGATTAATTGTATTTATCGGAATCATTCAGCCTCCAGTATCAAAATTATTCAATCAATTGATTCATACTTATCTTTTGAAAATACTTCTACCCTGAACGAGATTATTTGGGATTTTTATCAAAGTAATCATTTCATTAGAAAATATGAAAAAGATATCTCGCGACCAAATAACATCCTTTGCAAAATTAGTCCATGAAGGAAAATCAACGAATGAAATTTCAGCAATATTAGGACTCAGTCATGCCACTGTTGTAAAATACCGAAAGATGATAGTGAAGGAAGCACCGAAATTAAAGAATGGAAGGCCACAAAAACTATCAGCTAGTGACAAGCGAGAAATCGCCCGTTTAATGGTAAATGGGAGCGCTAAGACGGCAGTAGGAGCGTCCAAACTAGTAAATTCAGAAAGAGAAGATAAAGTTTCCGCTCAGACTGTCCGGCGGGCTTTAAGGGAGCAAGGTCTGAAGGCGATAAAAAAAAAGAAACCAAAGCTGTCAAAAACTCATCAGAGAGCTCGCTTGAACTGGGCTTTATGCCACGAAAATTGGACGAAAGAAGACTAGAAAAGGGTGATTTGGTCAGACGAAACCGAAATAAACAGACTAAATAGCGATGGGATTAAATATTCTTGGGTTAAAGGCCCAAAGAATTTGCAACCAGAAGCGATTGAAGAGACCCTGAAGTTTGGTGGGGGCAATCTAGTGATGTGGGGGTGTATGTCATGGTATGGTATAGGTGGAATGGGCCGTATAGTTGGACGAATGGATTCTCAACAGTATTTGGAAATCTTGGATAATTTTCTAGTACCTACTATGGATAGAATTGCCAGAGAGCCTGACTCGGTACCTGCAACTGAGCTAATCTTCCAGCAAGATAACGACCCAAAGCACACATCCAAGAACACAAAAAGCTGGATAGCTTCTACAAATCTCAAGACAATGAATTGGCCCTCTCAATCGCCGGATATGAACCCGATTGAGAATCTTTAGGGTCGGCTCAAGTGTCGACTCGGTGAGTATCCAGAGCCACCGAAAGGTATACATGAATTGTGGGAAAGACTTGGGGAAATTTAGTAAAACTTAGATCCAATTTTATGTCAGACTCTAGTTGAGAGTATGCCGTCGCGTGTTGCAGCTGTAATAAAGGCCAAAGGGGGTCATACTAAATATTAAAATGATGATTCCAAAATTGGTCGAGTAATTGAGAACGCCAAGACCACTGTAGAATAAACAATTCTCTTTTTTTTGCTTCAAAATTGTCTCAGCGATAGTAAAGTAATTAAATTTTCATATAATACTATAATATTTTAATTTCAAGATCATGTTGTAAAGTTATGGTCAATTTTATTAGATTTGGTGATTTATTCGACCACTTTTGTAAGCTACTGTAAGTCGAATCCAAGCATCTTACAGCCCCGAAGCCCTCAACTATTCACGTCTGCCGCAGGATTTCATTTCTGCCACTCACGGCAATTTAGAATGCCCTCGTCGTCACGTACATGACCAGGCGAAAGCAACTACGACGGCGTTTCTACCTCTACGTGGTTTCCCCTACGTACCTGGATTTTATCTTCAGAGCCACCAGAATCACGCAATACTTGGTCACGGAAGGGAATTCAGCCAGATGAGTTTCCGGAGCGTACCCAGCTCCCTTTATGGTAGTGATGGATCCCACTGAGATGAATTCTCAACATTCATAGAAGTTCTGGCATTATACTTTCTCCCAAGGAAAGAGCACCCCTACCTGAGCGCTGGAAGTATCGGTATAAGGAGGATATCTGGATTATGGGATACAAAAAAGATACAGATAGAGATACGCACTTCGTGTAGCTCCGGTATCTAGGCCTTGTCCAGCTGGGATTGTTTTTTTTAAAATCATTTTAGCGTATGCAGCCTGAGGCTATGACGCGAATGATTACGAAAGATGTGTATATTTCGCAGAATGACTCAGTTTGATGTTTGGAACACTCATAATCAGATTTCAGTTGCAGATACCTCTACGAGAATAACGCCTTACGACATGTACCCTCTTCCGTGAATACCCACCATAGGGAATAGCGAGAAAAACCTGAGGTTATCTGGGCATGCTTTCGTCATCCTACGAATACAATATCACCGCGAGGGAAGTAGTGTGAGGGTCTTACTGGATTCGAACCAGCTCTCTCCTGTCTCAAGCAGGGCGTGTAGACAAGTTACCCAGACTCTCCGTGGGTGAACGGCCCGATTAGACTACCACTAAATCATCTGACCCCGCGTACTGGTTTTCGTGGGAATCCTTTATCTAACTTTTTACAGCAGAAGATTCCGAAGAAAAGGTGGTCGATTTCTGCGTGTAATTACTGAGCTAAATGGCTGCCCGTCATGGGTCAATGCATCAATAATCTTAGTTTCGAGGTAAATGGGGATTGGTGTGATTTGGGTCAGAGAAGAGCCCTAGCGTTACAATAGTCTTGGACTCTCCATAGTACGTCTAATGATGATTTTATTTCTCGTCTGTGTATAGGATTACCTACCCGGAAGCACAGATGGATTTTATCCAGGTTTCTCAAGCACCTCTGGTGGAAGAGGCTTTAGCACCTCATCCCCCATCAGCACAGCCAGCACAGCCAGCACCGTCGTCATCCCGAATTCCCCTTCCGCCATCATCTCACCCTTCCACTTCTCAAGTCACCAGCACTGTTCAGGCGAACCGGCCAATCTTACAACCAGTTCCTCCCTCAAAACGTGCAGGGCCGCAGAGTACATTCTCGGCCACCGATATATTAGAAAGCGAGCCTGGCCTAGCTCCCGCGTACCTACCCAAGGAACTTGTTGAAATAATCAGGTCCCGTCAACGTCAGGAGAGAGCCTGGCACATACGACTTTCGATTTGTTCAGGATTAATTTGCAAAATTGATAGCACGCTCTCCTCCTACAAAGGAGAGTTAGAAAAAGAGGAAGCCAAGACTATCCGCAGCTATTTGCATCAAGCTATCGCTCGTCTCGTTGCCTCGGAAAAGGCCCCGTTGCCTCCTCCTATTCCAACACAATCGAAACCTCCCCGAGCTACGAAAAATACAGGTAGCAAGGAAAAAGTAACACGGAATCCGGTACCAGTGGCCACACCTACAATAAGCCCGTTTCGCGGCCCAAATCACACAACTTCAAAACCAGGACCCGATAAACAGCCAATAAGTATTCCTCCAACAGAAAATACTTGGGCAAAAGTAGCCCGTAATGATTACAAGAGAGCTAAAGCAACGGCTATCTTACAAACACTCCCATCTTCTTCTCCATCTTCTTCTCCATCTTCTTCTCCATCTTCTTCTCCATCTTCACGGGCTAGATGCGAACCTGCATCGTCTATGCTCCCCACAAATGCCAAAGCTAGCCGCAGCAAACTTAGTGAGAAAATTGACAACAGATTTTTTATTCGCCTCTCATCAAACCATGATTGGCGAAAACTATCTCCGACTGGCCTCCGCAATGCAATCATCGAACGGATGTCGGTCTCAATCACCACCATTGGGCTGATAAAACCAGTACGATCTGGCTTTGCTCTCAGCCCAAGTAGTGCACAGGCACGCGAAGAACTTCTCAAGGCCTCTGGTGGACTTTTCCTATCAGGAGCTACCTTGGAGCCAGCTACCAACTGGGTCGGTCTTCTTGTGCCCACAGTTCCCAGGGTCATCTACACTTTAAAGGAACGGTTGGAGTCACGGGCGCTTTGCTTGCGGATGAAATTGAACGGGTATCATCTATACGTCCCACCGCCGTCAAACCATACGGTATGAATAACCTGGAGGCTCCTCACTGCACATGGCTAGCCCTTTTCACAAAGGCTCCACGGCCGGGTTTCCGAGTATTCGAGGAATCAGGACTCGTCAGGCCGTTCAAGAAGCAACGCCCCTTGGACTTCTGCAAACGGTGCAATGGACACCACTCCGCCAAATACTGTTCACGAGCTCCCTCGTGTGGTAATTGCGGTTCAACCATGCACTGCCAGAAGTCTTGCCGAGCACCAACCAAATGCAGGAATTGCGGTGGTCCACACCGCTCAGATAGTCTTAGATGCCTTGCCAGACCCACTCGTGCTGGGCCACCATCAAAAGATTAACTTAAAGTCTTCCGCCAGGTAGGTGAACGTGAATACCAAGCATTTGCCAGAGCTAGAGCAGCAGGAGAAAGAGCTACCGCCGTTACTGACCAAACCCCAGACATTGAAGTTGATAACACTCCAACACCACCCGACGAGGATGTGTCGGGTGATCAAATGCGTTTATGAAGGGCCCCTCACAAGCCTGTTAACCACCTCTTTATTTTCTTAAGTTCATATCCATAAATGTAGGAAGAGGAGGATCTGCATACGATATCGCCCTAGCCCGCGCATGCGACCTAAAACTTGATGCTCTATTGATTCAAGAACCATGGTGGTCAGCGTGCACCAAGTCGCATCCTTATTTTGACCGCCATATTCCTTTCGGAGGTGCTCACGTTAGACCGCGGGCCATAACTTATACCCGAAAGAATTCCAAACAATTGATAGCAGTTCAGAAATTTCCCCTTCATCCCACTGGCGATTACTGTTGGGTGATAGTGAATGGCGTCACGTTTCTAAATGGTACAATTCGCCACAGGATCCTTTAGCCGCCAAACCCTTGCTAGAATGGACCCCACCATCAAAGTCTATTGCGATTGGCAACTTCAATGCAGTACATAGGACTTGGCAACCCGGTGCTTCTAACCCCCATGGCCAGAGCGAAGCCATCGAAAAGTGGGCTGAGGACCATAATCTGACCTGCTTAATAGTTGGTGAACCCACCCACCACGCTGGAAATGCTCTAGTCTTAGCCTGGACAAATATTAGCGGCACAAGTGCATGGGTTGATCGTGAGGAATGTGTTACTAGTGATCATCTACCCATCCGTGGTCTAATCTCTGACTGTGACCGGGTAACAGTCAGTCCGACAGGTCCGCTCAGGGTTTCAAAGAATAACCTACCTCAATTTGCCAAGGTGGTTGCGCAATGGATTCCGCCTGCTCCTTCCCCAATCACAATTGAGGAAGTGGAGGATTTCGCCCATGACCTTACCAAAACATTGACTGACGCACTGAGAGCGGTTGGTAAGCATCCGAATCGGAAAAGCAGTAGGTCCGCGCCTTGGTGGACCCCAGAATGCAAGGGATCCCACCTAGAATATCGAGCTGCAGTGTTAGAATCTGTCAAACTAATCAAGAGTTAAATCTCGGTACAAGGCTGACATGGTTATGCATGTAACCCTGGAGGTTATTAATGCAAGGGCCTCGACATGCGACCTGATGAGCGGTAACGTCAAGTCATATAACTAACTGCAATTCTCCGTAACTGTTTACATGTTAACATCTACAGTTTGCAAATTTGTACTGTTATTGTTTGCGTCTGCGGGTGAATATTGTCGATATTGGTATTTATCATGTATTCTGTTCGATATGTAAAATTGGATGACATGTGTTCTGTTTGTAAGACGGGATGGGGAAATTACTTGGTTGGATAGAAGGCCATCGGCGAGATAGCGAGCGAACTTGTACTTAAGAACAGGTTAGGTCCTTCGGTACGGGGGGCAATCAATTCTTTTCTTCTCTTGCAAACTGATCTAAGTTCGAACCGCTCTACAGAATCCGAGCGCACTATTCTTGGAAAGGCTTTTAGAGAGGTGGTTGCCAAGGCCAAATACGAGTACTGGAAGAAACGCATCGAATCAATGCACACTCCCTCTGATGTTTTCAACCTCATGGGCTGGCTGACCCCAAGACAGGAAATAATTCCACCTCCACTCTTGCACAACGGGAATTTTATCTCAAACCAAGCTTAGCGTGCGACAGTCTTACGAGATAGTCTCCTGGCTCGTCACCAAGCGTCAGACGACTTACCCAAGTTTAAAATATCAAATGAAGGCCATATCCCGTGGACATATGATCTGACAGAGTCGGAAGTACGGACATGCACAATTGGAAGCGGAAACACCTGCCCAGGGGCAGATGGGATCTCAGTGGAACTTCTTACTACTTGCTGGGACAGTATCGGATTACATGTCACCCAGCTATATGGTGCATGTCTCTGGCTTGGATACCATCCGTCCTGCTTCCAGCTAGCACAGATAGTATTTCTTCCAAAGCCTGGTCGGGATCCATCAACGACTAGAGGATGGAGGCTAATAGCGCTTCTTTCTTGCCTCGCGAAGGGTCCTGAAAGAATTATCGCCAAGCGAATGTCCTATCATGCCATCACATCAGATGTAGTAGGTCGCCAAAAATTTGGCGCACTGCCTAAGCGATTGGCAACTGACCTTGTCTCTTGCGTGGTGCACGACATAGAGGAGGCTCGCTCACAGGGATGAGCGGCGACATTTGTAACACTGGATGTGCAGGGCGCTTTCGACGCTGTCTTACATAACAGGTTGTTACAACGAATGCAAGCATAAGGCTGGCCTGCTTCTATTCTCCGCTGGACTTCTTCATTTCTCAGCAACCGGAGAGTGCAGGTACGCTACCAAGGCGGGGTCACAAGCCCAAAGAGGCTAGAGTGTGGAGTACCGCAAGGATCTCCCATCACCCCCCTTTTATTTCTTCTACATATGGCAGAACCATTACGCAGTGGTAATCCTCGAACAAGGTTTGGGTACGCCGATGATATAGGGATCCTGGGAATTGGACCTACTAGTGTGGAATCCGCTTTAGCTGCTCAATGGGAAGTGGACAGCTTGCTAGGATGGGCAAAGGAGAATGCCGTCTCATTTGATACTGGGAAATCGGAAATAATTCATTTTAAGTGTCGTCGCCAAGATGGGCCGATAAGTATCCTCGTCAACGACTCTAGAATTGAACCCGATGAACATATACGTTGGCTTGGAGTCCATCTTGATTCAAAACTATCTTTTAAACACCACGTTGCCACGTGGTGCAGCAAAGCACTTAAAATGGCTCAGCACATGAGAAGACTGAACCCAGTAAAGCGAGGAGCAACCACCGGGGCTTTAGCAACCGCTGTCAATACATGCGTCATTCCAGTTGCCACATTTGGAGCGGAGGTGTGGTGGCCAGGGACATCTCGACCATCGAGACAAGGAAATGTAACCCCTCCTACTTCTTTTCTGTGTGACTTAATCGATAAGTCATTACATTTAGCACTAAGAACCGCACTTCCAGTATGGATCACAACAACCAACGCAGTTCTTCACAGGGAAGCAGGGATACCTGCAGCAAAAGTTCTGCCGGAAGGAAATCGACTCCGACTAGCAGCACGACTAAATTCCCTGGACAGTGCTCACCCGCTGCGCAGTAGAGTAAGTTCTTGCCCCAACTCAACAAAGCACAAATACAAGAAGAGGCCTAGACCGTCGCAACAGCCTGAGATTTTAATGACGCGGATCCAAGGAGCCATTCGGGAACTTCCTCCATGCGAAGATGCAGAGCCACTGGCGTTTCCAGAATATCCTCCAAAGATAGGGACGAAGGTGGAAGGATTAGCTGAACATCGCATCTGAGCCTCGTCAATATTATTATCAGATATTTGTGCCTACTCAGATGGCTCATCAGAAGGCCATGGTCGCTCCTCCTGGGGCTTTGTCTTTCAACGTGGGGGCATTACATCCAAGACGGGACATGGTACCCTACATGGTGGAGAAGTCTATGATGCCGAACTCTACGGGGCGACTGCCGCTCTAGAAGCAGCACTATCCGTGAGGGAAAATAACGAAAAGATTTACGTTTTGCTAGATAATCAGGCGGCAGTCCTAGCCTTAGAAATTGGGAGAACCTTTTCTAGCCTCCGTCTCACGCGTGTTTTTCACGAAGTCGCCAAGAAAGCTAATGCTCACATTAGGTGGGTGCCAGGACACTCGGGGATAAGTGGGAATGAGGAAGCGGATGCAGCAGCCAGAGCTGCACTCTAGGAACTTCCCCCTCGCCATACACAGCCTGGCTACATTACCCTAGCATACCTTCGTAGGCTTATGCAGCAGTATCGGCAGAATCTGATAGATTGTTGGTGGTCATCTGTTTGTCCAGCTTGATATAAAGATCTAGACCTTCAAATACGTCGCCGCAAGCCCCCAGAGTTAAATCTCCCTCGGTTGCCTCTCCAGAGGCTAATTGCAGAAAGATCAGGTCATGGCGATTTTGCGGAATACCATCGCAGGTTCCATCAAGAAAGTTCAGTTCTTGACCGCGCCTGTGTGCTGGAAAAATCTCCCACACATTTTGTTCGTTGCCGAATACACGCCAGTCACACGCATAAGCTCAGGAAAGGTAGAACCATCAATGATTTTATCAGTCATCTTCTTGGACCAGACGGTCATGAGAAGTTTACGGAATTTGCAAAGACTACAGGTTGTTTCGGGAACATACCTGCAGACTTGTTCTCTGCTGGACGCGAGAACAGTTAATTTTAGACTGCTAGGTCGTAAGAGCGGCGGGTTAGACATAGTGTGGGAAGCACTAGGCTGATCCTTTATTACGGTGTCGCGGCTTACTCTTTCTTTATTTTTCAGTAACTTAGCTACTTGTATTAATATCTATTTATTTGTTTATTTATTTACATATCAGGTGCGAACGAGTTGGGCACACCTTGAGGTGTGATCCCTGCCGGCTCCACCGGTCCTGCACATTTAGACTTAGGGCTTCGGCCTAGGACCTTAAAATACAAACAATCAAACAAATAAGGAATTGGTTACATCAGAAAGTTATAGGATCCACAACTACGTCCACTTTATTATGACTATTCCACTCCGCTTCAGTTAATGTAATCAGTCTTGTTGTCGTATACGCACAGCCACTAGATGATAATTTTATCAAACTTACCTAAACAGGTTGTGATCTTAATTTCTCCTCGTTTACTGATCATCTTCACAGTATGAATCATCAAACTATAAATGCTCTATCAACGCCTCAAAGATCCCGTAATCTTACCCAAGATCAGAAGTTACAAGTCAGTATCGCTCAAACTTGTGGGAAAAAATGATTCTAAAAGTTAATGATTCTCACACTATAACAAGCCGGTAATAATTCAAAATACATCGCAGAGTTTCTCGGGATTACGTTCGCACAAGTCAAATATACCATACGTCCCGGCCACGTCTCTTCTAAAAATAGCAAAGGTGCTTCTGCATAATTCAATAATACGAAAGCAGATGAATTGGAAGATTTAATTTGTTCTTCTCGTTAGACGAGGCAAATGTCACACTTCGAACTCGCTTCGAACTGTTAAGATCAAGTGAATAGTGGGCCTAGTCACGTACTCGCTTAAGTCAAAATATATAGATTGGCCACACACAAATAGTTGTACTTTGATTTATTATTAAGTTTTACCTAGTTTGACCCATCTGATTATATTGATTTCCGCCTCTACATCAATATCTATTCTTTTAACTTTGACAGGTTATAGCCCGGATAAATTACAGTTGAAAGAAATGGAAGCAATTATGCAGAAAGGAAATGTTCGAGTAAACGAAATGGGGCTTCCGATCTGGGCCGCGGGCTCGAATGGGGATGTCGTGATTTTGACGACAGAAACGTTTGGGCAATGGAGTCTAACTGTAAAGTCAGCGCTGTTGTCAGCAGAATGTTTTGGGGTGGTTAAAGGGACAGTGGCGACAACCGACTTAAACTACTCCAAGATGACCAAAGATGCGTTGCAAATACTCGGGAACTCAGTCGGGTTCAACTACAAGCACATCGCAGTCGATTATCAAGAGAAAGGCGACCCAAAGGGACTATGGGAAGCTCTACAGAATGTGAATCCTGTGAACGACCCGACCGTCATATCCAGCCTTAGAAGAGAATTTATGACGACGACTTTTGATCCAGCCAAAGAGAGAATACAAGATGTTCTTACGAAGCTCAATAATATTAAAATCAAGCTCCAAGATACAGCACTACCATTGACAGACGAGAATGTTAAAGAGACGCTTATTCAGTCAATTCCGTCTTAAAATCCTCTCTGGAACATGGCAAAAATTAATGCTATACGCGACAACAAGGGCTTGATGGAAACAGTGACCACCCTAAAGTCATTGGAGGCAAACATCAGTTCCTCAGTGCTACCCTCGCCAGCCATCGTCAATGTAGCTCAGCAGAGTGGCGGCTTCAACAACTCTGGTCGTACAGGGGGAAGAGGACAAGGTCGTGGTCGATTTCGTGGTCGTGGTCGTGGTAGAGGTAGAGGTCGAGGTCGAGGTGGAAGCCGAGGCAGTCACTTTGACAGAGATGAAAATTTTCAAAAGAGACAAGGTAGATGTCTCAATTGTGGAAAAAAGGGGCATTGGAAGAGAGACTGCCGCCAAAGAGATAAGCTTGCTCAAAGTAGCAATCCCATAGCTGAAGCTAATGCTGTTAGAGTAGAGTATGAATACGGTTCCGACTCCTATCTCAAGCCCAGTGAAATACCGTATTGCAATGCCGTAACATTAAAGAAACGTTCTTGTACTCTATCGGAAGCCTACCCTACGCTCACTACATATGCATTTTTCACGAAGAAATCAGATATTGTTACGCTTATTGACTCTGGTGCCTCTCAGCACTTCAGCGGCATTAAAGAGGATTTCAAGTCCCTGAAGAGATGGGGGTCTCCTAAACCAATTCGTGTTGCTGATGGAAAAATAATTTATTGTGAAGGTCAAGGAACTATCAGGCTTAAGTCAAGAAAACAAATTATTGCTCTAGATAATGTCTGGTTTGTACCAGAATTCGGAAAGCTTAGATTACTCTCTGTCCACGAATTTAACAAATGGGGAGTAGAAGTACTATTTGCCAATCAGCAGTGCAAAGTCATGCGAGAAGGAAAGATATTGTTTGATGCAATGGCTGAAGACGGCGTTTACAAAGTCAAAGAAGACACTAGTTTCGAAGAAAAGGCGATGAATACTGAATCTTCTTGTTCGACTCAGATGGAATCGTACCAACCGAAAGATCCGGCCATTGAAACGGAATGGGATATTCTCCACAGAAGACTTGGTCATATTAATTTTAAAGACGTTGATATTGTACTTAAAAACGGCGACACAGGAATTGCCATACCAAAATTCAAAAGAGCGGTGCCTCTCGGTGAATGTAATTGCGAATCCTGCTCGGCAGGAAGACTCAGGGAGAACTTTAACAAAAAGACAGATAACCGATGTGTGAGCAAGCTGCGGCGTGTACATTGTGATATTTCAGGGATTCAGGCATCGTCTGTGAGAGGGTATAGATATTTTTTACTTGTGGTCGATGATGCCACTCGATATTGTTGGATCAGGCTATTAAAGACCAAAGAAATGATAGAGGTATTGTCCAAATTAAAGGAAATCAAGTCAATGGCAGAACTCGAAAGCGGCCATAAAATTGTCTACATCAGAGCCGACAATGGCAAAAGTGAATTTGGCACAGAATTTCAAAATCACTGCAAGGAAACAGGAATACAGCTTGAACCAAGCCCACCATACAAGCATTCAATGAATGGAGTCGTTGAAAGATGGATAGGTTCTACAGAAACAATTGCTAGATCCATACTTTATGAAGCAAGGCTACCGCATCAATTATGGGACTATGCAATTGAGCATGCAGTTTGGATAAAGAATCGAGTACCAACTGCAGCACTCCCATTCGATCAAATTAAACAAAAGACTCCTTTTGAGGCATACTATAACAAGATACCATCACTCAAAAATCTCAAAGTCTTTGATTGTAAAGCAGATGTACTGTATCCACCCGAGCTACATCCACAAACTTGGGTATCACGCATCAGAGAAGGCAAATTCATAATGATAGGTATGCAATCCTCAAAGATATGGAAATTACTGGACACCGTCACTCTACAAGAAGCAGTTTCTGCCGATGCGAAATTCAATGAATATAGTTTCGGGAGAATTGATATCTCAAAATTTAGTCAGATTAGCAAGGAAGATCTTTTGAAGAGTATAACTGGGAGGCCAAAAGGCGCTAAACAGAAGAGCAAGGTATACACTCCATTACACGCCATTGAGACTGACAATAGATCCCCCAGTGTTAGGAACGCAGATAATGAAGGCCACAATCCTAGAGATGAGTTGAGCCGCGTTAGGAATGCAGATAATGAAGGCCACAATCCTAGAGATGAGTTGAGCCGCGTTAGGAACGCAGATAATGAAGGCCACAATCCTAGAGATGAGTTGAGCCGCGTTAGGAACGCAGATAATGAAGGCCACAATCCTAGAGATGAGTTGAGCTGCGTTAGGAACGCAGATAATAGAATGGATCATCCAAGAGATGGTTCTATCAACATTATAGATGTAAGCAGTGAAGGTTGGCGATCTGATACTAATCATGAAGGTCAATCTACCCGAGGGTATTCTCAAAACAGACAACAGAGAGCAGTACTTGAAACAGGAAAATCGGCTCAAGAGTCCAAAACTGAATGCAGATCTCGATACGGAAGATTAATTAAAGAAAAAATTGATTCGGTATTTTCTGAGGAGATCACAAGGAATGCAACAGCATTTCAAATAGTTGATATCAATGAAAGTAACTCCTCATCAATACAAGTACCTACACCACCATTCGAATCAATCACTGTTGGACAAGCCATGAATGAGGATGAAAAACTATGGACTGAAGCCATCTTATCTGAACTCCAATCTCTAGAAAAGACAGGGACGTTCACAATAATTAAAGGGAACCCACCGATAAACCGAAAAGTAATCTCCAGCAAATTAGTGCTGCGGAAGAAACTCAAGTCTGATGGAACACTTGCTCGTTGCAAGGCAAGGATAGTAGCAAGAGGATTCGAACAGGAATACGGAACCGACTATTTCGAAACCTTTGCTTCGGTCATAAGATTTAACACACTCAGAATTCTTCTAGCAAAAGCTGCTGCGGACGACTTAGAAATAGAGGCATTAGATGTCGAAACAGCATTCCTTAATCCGAAGCTTGAGGAGGAAATATTTATGGAAGTCCCTCAACTCTTTCATTTACTTCATCCAAATGTTAACCGAGATACGCATCACCTTAAGCTCAATAAATCACTTTACGGCTTAAAACAAGCACCACTCGCGTGGTTCAATGAAGTCAAGTCCCACTTCGCAAAAATAGGGTTGAGAGGGGGAGATGCCGATCCAAACCTATTTTTGGGACGTAATGTCTATGTACTACTGTATGTCGACGATATGCTGATAATTGGGACAAAAGAGCGGTAGAAAGTGTGAAGAAGGATATCAAGAACAGATGGAGGTGTAAATTACTTGGTCCAATTGATACCTTTGTTGGATTACAAGTTGAACGTAACAGAGTTGCTCGATCGTTACGAATTCATCAATCAGCATACACCACGAAATTATTAATACGAATGAAGATGCAAACGTGTAACTCCAAGCAAACGCCATTACCACCGAAAACCATCCTCAGGAAAACTCAAGATGGAGACACTTGGAGAAATCTGGGTAACGATGAAACTGGACTATACCGACAAATAGTTGGAGCGATCCTATATCTGTCAAACGGCACAAGGCCTGATATCTCCTATGCAGCTGGACAATTAGCCAGGTTCATGTCATCTCCTAACTCTCATCATCTAGAAATGGCCAAGCACCTCCTAAGATATCTCAATGGTACACGCAATCTTGGAATTACTTACGCAGCGTCAGAGGCTCGGGAAGTAGGATGGTCGGCTTGGACTGACGCCACTTGGGGCACAGAAGAAGATATGAAGTCATTTCAAGGCTATACTGTGATATGGCATAATGGCGCAGTATCTTGGTGTGCGAATAGACAAAAGAGCACTGCGTTAAGCTCAATGGAAGCAGAGATTATGGCTGCCAGCGAAGGAGCTAAAGAGTTGGCTTGGATGGAGAAAATCGCGACTGATCTGGGCCATAAATTTGATAAACCACCTCCGCTTTACATTGATAACAGACCAGCACTTGAGCTATCGAAGACAACGAAGTTTCACAATAAGGCAAAGCATATACGAATTCGATACCTATTTGTACGGAATGATATGGTTCAACAGAACAGAATAAGGATTGAACATATACCTGGCACTAATCAGGTTGCTGATGTACTAACCAAGTCTTTACCGAGGGATAGATTTGAAAACCTTACAGCTGGTCTTGGCATGAAAACTAGTTCGTGCAGGTAGTTGGAAAGAAATACGGCATTTATCGGGACTTCAATGACTTTTGGGGTTCGGCAAAATGAGGAATTAATACAGCTAGTCACAACGGGTACTCTTGTACCGCAACACAGCGTCCATGCTGTGGTGTGCTGAACTTCCACAGGGAGATGTAGGCATAACAGGCTCTAGGGTTCTAGTGTTACTGTTGCGGGAGTTAACGAGGCCTGTTACACGTACAATGATCTTTAAATTACTGAGATAATGGAATAACTCAGCATGGGGGCGTGTTAAGATCAAGTGAATAGTGGGCCTAGTCACGTACTCGCTTAAGTCAAAATATATAGATTGGCCACACACAAATAGTTGTACTTTGATTTATTATTAAGTTTTACCTAGTTTGACCCATCTGATTATATTGATTTCCGCCTCTACATCAATATCTATTCTTTTAACTTTGACACGAACTTTACCGACTGGAATGCGGGTGATAAAGCCGTCAAGAAAGTTCTCACCAAAGGGGATATTCACGCTACCTTTCCAGAAAAAAGGCCCCAATATCGGAGGAAAATAGGCGTATCCGTAAGGCACACGCTGAAGCTCGTCTTTATTTAATTCATGAAGACTGGTCGCTCATTCTTTGGAGCGATGAAACTTGGATCAATGATGGGAAGATTACATCCAAATACATCACTCGGAAGGGCTGCCAATAAAATTTACTGTTTTTTATGGATTGACTGGCAATATCTAAGATAGGAGAAGAATATGACAATACTTGTGTGACAGAAAAGCAAAGCCAAATAATTTGTGGATGTTTTGAGATTCCTTTTCTGGATCGCTAAAAGGGGACCATCTAGTCTAGAAATGACAATGGGGAAACATAATAGCTGAAAGCTACACCGAGCACATACCCCCCTGAGTAGTGCACTGAGTTAGTAGAAATCCTGGGCCTGATAGCCGCTCTATCAGATTCATGCAAGATAACGCACCACCACCCAAAGCCACACTCTCAATAGCATACCTCGGATCTAACGAAATTGAACTGATCTCTTAGCCGGCTTTCTCTCCAGATCTAAATTCGATAAAGGCTGCATGAAGTATGATGAAATCATATATACAGGCCCGATATCCTGAGCTTGGTCAAGGGAGACAGCGTAGTCGGTTACAGGTTCGTGAGATTGCTGAGGAGGCTTAGGATTCAATATGTTACAGTTATGAGGAGTAGATGCAATGTTCTGACTTGCGAGTATAATGTATGATCCCTCTAATCGAGGATAGAACGGGAATGTGGTAAAGAAGAGTATGTGAGTTATGTAAAGATGTATTGATGTTATTGACTTATTTTCTATGGAGGCTGAAGTATCCTCATTATATACATAATCCTAACACCCTTATTCTATTGTTATACTCACTGTTTTCCACAGACTGAGCTGCTCTTCATGCTGTTAGTCCATCGAGTCGTGTACTTGATCTCAGCCTCATCATACGATAAGTATTGTTTTATGCAACTCATCTTACATGACTTTTATCACGAGATTGAATCTATGCAACACGGTATCTGCTAGTCAGTGCTGTCAACTTAGCAATCTCTGTTATTTCATGCTTCTACATGTATGCATTCAAGGTACGTGTATGCGTGATTACCACTCCTACATATGTACCATAACTCATGAGTCGCAATTCACAACACAATAACGCCGGATCAGCTTCAAACCCTGATTGCAAGCATGCCAGCGAGATTTCAGGCAGTCATAGACGCCAATGGTGGTCCAATAAGTTATTAGTCTTTGAATTTGTGATTCTATAACAAAAGCTTGTATTCGTATTCGTTAAATAAAAGATTAATTAAAAATTTAATTGCCTTCGAACCACCAGATGTTTCCTATTCAGTGCTAGTACAGTAATATCTGAAGAAATTGCAAGGGTATCAAAGCTAGGAAGCCAAAACTTTCCCTCACCAAAACCTCAAGTAATGACAGGCTACCAGTGAGATTCGTTACCCAATGCGTCCGAGAAACAATCGATTTGACGCTAAGGTGTGCCACAAATTACCCCGTCTGTATAAAGATTATCAAAGGATCCCTACCTATAAAACATGGATATAAAGATTATTGTTGAGCCGGAGTAGTTTCATCCTGCTGTGCGCGGGCACAACGCTTAGGTAATTCTAAAAAAAACAATTCCCCTAGAACAACGACTGAACTAGGCCAAAATAGGATTTTTCCCATGACCTGGCCAGCATACTGCTCAAACATCAATCCGATAGAAGATGTTTAGAATCTGACGCAAGATTTCATAGCGCACTATATCTCGATCTGTCAGGTGGGGACGAACGAGTCGTGATAAAACCTCCCCCCTTGGGGTCGGATGGTGCAGTGGTACACCGCCCGGACTGTTCCCTCAAGTAGAGTCTGGGTAGCTTGGACACATGCCCCACTTGAGACAGGAGAAAGCTGGTTCGAATCCAGTAAGACACTCACACCACTTCCCTCGCGGTGATATTGTATTCGTAGGATGACGAAAGCATGCCCAGATAACCTCAGGTTTTTCTCGCTTTTCCCTATGGTGGGTATTCACGGAAGAGGGTACATGTCGTAAGGCGTTATTCTCGTAGAGGTATCTGCAAAAGAAATCTGAGTATGAGTGTTCCAAACGTCAAACTGAGTCATTCTGCGAAATATACATATCTTCCGTAATCATGCGCGTCATAGCCTCAGGCTGCATACGCAGGAATAATTTTAAAAAAAAAAACCTCACACTTTGAAAAAAACTATTCAGCATTGATATATGGATTTATTATTAGCCCCATTTCATTTACGAATAAACCGACTAATCATAAATTGGTAATAAATTCCACACGCACGTACAAGTACAGTGTTACCACCCTAAAGATTGTTAGTTTGCATAAATGACAGGCATTAAAGTGGGGTTTCTTGAAAATTCTTGTCTTATTAGGAAATGATCACACCTCTTTGCCGAGACATCCTGAAAACGCTTAACCGTATTAGGGACAATATACCTTGCAAAAGCTTTATAGAAAGGAAATTTTTCTTGGCGCCCAAATTTTGTTAAACCTTAAGTTACTTAGAAATATTCTCATTATTTCTTATCTACAACTGGGCAGAGCTACCATACATTTGAAAATAGGACAAAATTAATCGTTAAAAACACATCAATACGAAGTAGGACCTTCTTCTGCTTCCATAATAGCCTGATATCTTGCAGGTATGTAGGCGACAACTCGACTGAGTTTGTCAGATGAGATTGAGTCCTAGGCTTCTCTTATGGCTTTTTTAAGCGTCTGCTGAGATGTTTGCCTTCCATTTAAAAACCACGGATATCGAGCTTGAATGTAATCCTTTATCGATTTCCATACAGACTCGATTGGGTTTAAGTCGGGAGAGAAAGGAGGCCACACGATAGGTTCTACCCCGGCTTGGAGTAAAGCTTCCATGGTTTTCCGTGCAGAATGGCATTGAGCACCATCTTGCATCAGTAAAAGTGATGGATTAGCTTCTCGTGCCGTATTTTTTCTAGGTAAAATCCATTTTCAGTAGGTTACCGAGTTCATTTTCCCCCAACTTTTTTCCCAAACTAGAAAACTACCTTTTTGATTCCCATGGAAAGATCCTCAAAACATTCATTCATTTCTTCGAACAAACCTTGGAGATAAAAACGTCTCGTCAAACTCCTCACCAGTCTAGACTTCGTTAGTGGAAAAACCAAATTATCAACAATCTAACTGACCTCTGTAGTCACCCACAAACGGGTGTGCTGACCGCCAGTATTCCAAGATTCCCCGGTCCAAAAGATTTGATTCTGCTGTTTAATGGTCCAACTTAAGTGAGACCGAGTGAAAAGTAAACGTCGCCTTTTATTTTCTTCGCTGAGCGGAGGCTTGCTCTGTGAGACACAACGCTTATATCCCCTTCTTTCAAGAGTGTTCCGAATAGCTTTCTCACCCACGTTCCAGTGAGAAAACTGCACTGTGACAAGTTCCAAGTAGGTCATAAACCGACCAACCCGTGAACTGCGCATAAAGTGTTCAAGTTCATCAGCTTGAACCGCACTCAGGACTGGAGGTCGACCGGGACTCCTGGCTTTTGAAAGATTTACACTTTCACATGCGTATTGAATTTGTCTCTGACTTAGCCCCAATTTACGAGCGATGTCAAAAATGCAAGCCCGTGCCTTCGAAGTGTCTGGATTGCGACCCGCTTATCTCGATTAAGATTCTGGCGACGAGTTCTCTTCGAAGACTGATGGGCGTTAGAATCCATTTCGATTTTTCATTGACAGGTTCTGATTTGGAGTTAGAAGTGGGAAATCTAGTGGTCAGGTGATCGTGGCTGCAAAGATTTGAAGGTAAATATTAAACTAGTTGTGAGACTAAGGATGTAATTTGTAGATGCGGCTTGCCGGTCCACCAGCTTTGTGATTCAGACTAAATCTGCTAGCCCTTTTTGGAATGATTGACGTAAAATACTAAGCTTAAGACCTGTAATTTTGAGAATTAAGGTTTATCAATCTTTAGGGTTGAGACACTGTACATGTATGCTTGATTACATTTGTACATCTTTATTGAAAAACACTTCAAACCCTTACGGCCTATTTATTACTTTGTGATTTATGGATAATGTACGAACTGATTTTCCTGTGGATGAAATTAAACCAGATACTTGACCAACTCGGTACACCTACTGCACGTATGAACTGTTTGAGTAAATCATATCATTAACAGTTATTTCCTAGAGTGGGTTTGATTCAAGTGCACGAAACAATTTCGCTCCGTAGCATCGATTCAAATAGGTATGAGGTTGACTCCTAGGTACAAGGACAAAAACTACGAGTATGGCCAGTTGTCCTACATCCTTGGTATCTTGTTCTATTGTGTTCGAGTCCAACACATGCTGTGCATTGTCGTAAAACTTTTGGCATAGTCTCGTGCTGAGACAGGATACGACCAGTTTGCACGACCAGCTGCCTATCATGCGTCCTAACATGTGTGTAGTTGTGTTTATTCGTGCTACATTGAGTCTAAGACTATCATAACCCTAGGGCTCCTCTCTGGCCTCAAATCTGATCGAACGGTTGGTCTTTTGCGTTAATCTACGCCGTTTCCTGCGTGTCTCATCCACTTCACTGTGACAAATTCCACTTTTCTTACAGCCTGGAAGTTCTATTCTTCATCTTTTTCTCTTTCTGAATTGCTGATGGTGATGGCATATCCAGCAGACCTGGCGTCACTTTGGTTCGTCTCATACAATTTTTGGGGGGAAACTTATGATCCGGCTGGAGGAAGCAAAAAGAGCTTTGATCCGGGTGGATTCCATTTCGACGAAGTAATTCTGCCAATGTTAGTTTTAGTGCTGGACGTCGGTTACGCTCAAATTGATAACAATCAATATGGAAACAGATCGATGATGAATTGGTTATGAAGGATTACTATATAGAACCTTCGAAATTGAGAGGCTGTGGAATTAGTAAATGGCCTGGGGTACTTGTGTTTTATGTGTTTTATGAGTTTTTTATGTTTTTTTAAAATTTTAATATCTTGAATCAGATTGTATACAGCCTGTAAGTGGTGACAAATGTCGAAAGTAGATATGGATGCTTGGCCGATTACACTGTTCGCGATTTTTTATTACAATTTGCACATATTGTTGCTAGACGTGATTACGTCTGTTGCTATAGCGACGTGGATGTCAAACTGAATTTAATTAGTGATTTATTTTCCATGCACCACTCGACGAATTCAGCATCAAAAAACCGTTGCAACCAAATTCCAAAGGGGGGAGGGTTTGTTTCACGACTCAGTTTCGCCTAATAGTGACTTGTTCGCCAGCGAATGCGACACAGATCAATCGGCTAACCACTCGTCACACAATTGCCGTAAAGAATCAATCCATCGCAATGAACCCAGAGATGAAGTCTTGATTGTACCCCAAGTGTATGGAATTACGATACACGACACACGACACACTTAGCTCTCTCCATAATAAAGTACTCAATTTTACCAAGTCATCCTACCCAGACTCCATGGCAATTTTCGAACTTAGTGTGGAAACATGCATGCCACGGGCAAAAAGAGAGATCCATTATAAACTGCCGATACACTCTGAAACCGAGGAGACGGAGCGTTTTTAAAGTCAGATGAAAAGCTCTTCGCCGGATACGTTTTGCGGCTGTTGAGTCCCGTATAAAAGTGAGTGCATCTAGAGATTTTGAGTCTTCTCGAGAAATTGCTTCAACTGCGCATGTATTGTGCTGAGGAACCCCTCAACCGTTTTCATCATCCATTTGTTTTGCCTGCGTAAATGACCCACACATGAAGTTGTGAGGAAACGGTCGCTTTCGCTGGGCTTTCGCTTCTCTCTCTGCGGCTATCTCTAATATTGAACCGAGACTAACGTTTTTAATTTGGCTGGCAAAGTCGGACTCTTCGCCTTCACGCGGTGCCGGCTTTAAACGTTCATTATTTTCCCTGCATATTTGAGATAGCCAAGAGGAGTCGCATACGACCAGGGTCAGAGGTCCACTAGCATTTTCAGTCGGAGCCCTCTCATCACGTCAAGCGTTCTCTCGGCCATAACTCGACTTCAACCTCACATACATCTCTCCTAACTTTACAACCTATCGATTATCTTCCTACTTTGGACCATCCCCGATGAAATTGACGCAGCTCTTACCTTGTCGAGATCCCCAGATACATGCCCTCGATGATATGGATACCCGACGGAGGATGAAAGTCGCAGGGCTCAAATTTGGAAAGGCAGATTGCTCGTGACAATCAAGGAAGGATACGGTTCTTGTGGGGAATTTCCGAGAGACGGAAGGACAAGTAAGCAGGATGTGGAGGGAGAGTAGAGTTTATGAAAGGGGAATTTGAGGGGATGTTTCGAATTCGAGAGCTTTGTGCGCGCCAAGGCCCTATCTGTTGAAAAGAGTAGGGAATTTTGAATCAATGTCAATTGATTAATCACGTGTCACTTGGAGAGAATAAGAAGACTAAAGTAATTTTGTCAGAAACGCACGGTGGAGTTGTTATGTTTTACAATCCGGATCTAACCAGACTATATATACTACCAATATGTAAAACTGACTAACAGGGTTTACGTGATTAGCGATAAATACGGTTAAGGGCATTTAGTAAGTGCATTAATTAGTATGTGTGCACTAAGGTAGGTATTCCCTTTAGTACGCATGACGATTAGTAAATCACTAATGAAACCCTCATTTCCAACACTATCAACAAAAGATAGTGTTGTGGTTCGCTATCTGGGTCATGTCTAAGTTGAAAGTTCTGTGGCCTGAACACCCGCTACGACAAGATACGAGGATGTTGTGAGATCACATTTCGCGCTGTTGTGAAGGACGGGATAATGAAGCATACTGAGGAGTCTGAGGTTTTTTGTTTTTTCCTTAGGCAGGTACTCACGGTTGAGGGGAGAAGCGGGGCGTAAGTCTCAACAAGTGTAACCCTGTAGTGGTGCCGGCGAATGCCTCCTCTGTATGAGTGTTCAGCGTCAAGAATGTATTATCTTAGTTCTAGTGACTGAGGATAGCGTACGCTTTCCGAGGTCTTGCGTCCCAATAGGGAAATTTAGAGTGCGTGGCTGCACGTTATCCGTAGACCTAATAAACGTCATAAATAAAAATAACGTTTTAAATTTGGCTGTCCTTGATCATCAATCTTCTCTTTTCTTACCTTCAAAACTGGTTATTATTATTATTATTTTGATTTGATTTGATTTCATTAACCTTATATAGTGCCTATGATGGCCCATGCAGGAATCTATCAACTATTGTATGTACAAAGGAGGAAACCTTTCGGTGAAAACCCCCTACTCCTGCCTGTCTTACTTCTTTATTTTTGATTAGTCAAAGACTTACCTTCAGGAAGCGCGGTGAATGCTGTGTAGTCGCATGTGGACCCCTATCCCACTCTCTTCAACCTTCTCCTCTTCTTTCCGGCCTCGTTTTCCTTGCTTCTATGGTGGCTTCAACGTCTGCCACGAGGCGGAATTGTTCGAGCCATCTTTCTTTGAGAATCCATTACGTTATTCTGGCAATGTCTTTCGGGCTATTCATCATCGCCTGGAAAGATCTATCTTTTGCTTTCCTCCATCCTTCACCCCTTCCTCTTGACCATCGCGGGCAAGCCATGATCATATGCTTCACATTTTGAGAGGGATATCCACACGGGCAACTTGGGGCGTCTACTCCAGGGACTTTTCTTCGGTGAAGATAAGAATTGAACCCAATATGTTCGCTTCTTATCTGTGAGGCTATGCTACTCTTGGCCCTTGTGAGGTGTTTATTATTATTATTATTTATTTAACGTCAGCGGGGAAACGTGCTGTCACGGCCCCTACGGTTCCCTAATGGGATACAGGACGCCGAGGGATAAACCTCGGGCTACAAAGGAAAGCAATCTAATTTACATGACTAGGACGCATTTCCATAGCTGCCATTAGTGAAAAGAGGTAAGGATACACGGATCAGGGTTCGTTTGGGGTGCGTGAGTACAGTAGACCGCACTCAGTGGCTGCCTCAGATGCCTATTCTCTATGGGCATATCTCTGAGAAGAAGCGAGACTGTTGGAGCCATTTATGAAGTACGAGGCCACCTTTATAGGTGCCCAGAAGAAAAGGGAGGACTTCTGACGGAGTGCCAGGAGGGCGCGGGACGCGGCGCTTGGCGATATAGCAGAAGAAGTGGAGAGGAGATTTTTGGTGACCACAAAGGCAATTCATGATTGCTTCAGGGTGTGGAAATCGATCGTGGTAATCTGCAAAGTCGCCATGTCCAGTTCGGGTGGCTAGGATGCGGCCAAGGGTTGACCGCGGAAGTTCTAATTCCTTTGGTCTATTTGGAGAGGTATGTATATAAAGCTGTTGGTAGAGGCCAAGGCTGGAAGAAAGGAGGTTCCATAGATTTCCCATTGAACGGGAGATCGATTCCTTGACAAAGTGTTTGATGCCTGCAGTTGAGTAGCAGAGGTTACTCGTGAATGGGAGGAGTGCTCCCAACTTGGCAGATTCGTCAGCAGCTTCGTTCCCTGCAATAGCGGCATGTCCTGGGACCCAGCGAATCCTTACTTCACCAAGTCCAGTGTGGACGAGTCGGTATCGTGACTGCCACAACGACTTTAAGCCGAGGAATTCATCGAATATAGGTTGAAATGATCCCGGAAAAGGTGAGAGAAGATCTAAGGCGACCTCGAGGTTGTCTAGACAGACCCAGAGATTGGTCGCGAACTTAGTTGTGGGGGATCCAATAGCCGCTTTTGCGCCTTCTAAGGCTCCTCTGGCCTCAGCGTCAAAAATCTCGACTCCTACGCCTAGCGGTATAGAGTGGCGTAAAATTTGGAGGCCACCTTGGTATGCTACGAATCCAGCACCTGCGGCTCCATTTTGTTGCTTCGAGCCATCAGAATAGAGCACGATGTCCAGGGAGGGAATCGACTGAAGAAAAACGAGGAAGTTCTGTTTCGCAGCTTCTTTGGAGGTGCTGTTAGGACCCCAAATCCGATTTATTGCTGCTTCCCGAGTCTCAAGTGGAGTCCAAGGGGGGGAGGCGATTGGGTTGATCTGCTCGCATTTGGGTAAGCTCAGCACTCGTCGGGCAAAGCGTGAAGACGGGCGCTGCTGGGTTAGTATTTGATTGGCTCGGCGTAGAAGAGGGTGATAAGAGTCGAGTCGGCGGAGTCGCGCAGTAGCTGTCACAGATTAACTATATGAGGCAATGAGCACTTGTATGAGTAATGGTTGTTAATAATTCACTATGAAGAAGAAAAGCTAACTTAGGTTCCGAACAATCCTCGATATACAAGTTCTGTGTTTCCTTCTCATTGTTCAGCTTCGAACATCACCCATGAGTAATTATTGAAAATCAAGGATACAAACTTATAATTAGTATCAGTCAGTTCAAGCCAAACCCTGATTACCTAGTCACGTTGTAGCCCTGTTTATAGACCCTTGTAGGATCTAGGACCCTTGCATAATGCAGTCGCTAATCTCTATTATTAGTGATCTTGCATTATGTACCAATGATCTGCATGATAGTACATGCCTGCGATAACCATCGTTGGCTACAGGTTTACAATCGGCTGAACAGCCGTCACAGTAGCAGCTACTGCCCTCCCGTCGAGGGCAATTTCAGATGGACTAATCCCAGATTCGCGTAGCAGAGCTGCAGTGGGAGTAGTGCGATAAACTGGAAGAATTGCTCTAGCACAGGTGAATACTACCTTATCTAAACGATGCAGGGTAGATTCCACTCGATTGGAAATACGGGCGCGAGCGCCTTGTCGGAATCTGCCAGGCCACCAGGACTCCGCACCATAGTACGCGATTGGTAGTACGCAGGCGAGAGCTGCTTGTCTAACGAGGTGCGGTGGGGCGCCCCTGACTGTGTTCCCTAAAGAAGAGAGAGCATGGCCAACCTTGAGTGCTTTCTCGGACGTCGCACGTGCGTGCCACTTGAAAGAGAGTTTCTTGTCGTAAAGGACCCCTAGCCATCGAGTGTAGGGGAGTCTTTGACTCTCTGTGACTGTGATAGGGCCAGAAGTGACTGACGGGGTAGTGCCAGCATCCTGGTCATCCCGGCGGCGAGAGAAGTGCAAAAGTTCCGTTTTTCCATGATCGAAGGTGACGCCCTCTTGTCTTCCCCAATCAAGAATTTCATGAAGGTCCTGTGACAGGAGTTTGGCGTTAGCATACAAAGTGGATGAGGTTCGGAGGATTGCGATGTCGTCCTCATATCCAAACTTGGTTCCCGAAGTACCCATGGTGAATAAAGGGGCTATATAAAGCATAAACAAAATGGGCGAAGCTGGAGAGCCCTGTGGGAGACCGCAACGGACTTCCACGCCAGGTCCAGTCATTCCGTCTAATCGAATCTTTACAGAACGACCAGTAGAAAAAGAAATTACCCATTGGATTAAGTGATCCGGCCAGCCTTGCTCTCTCAAACGACGTGCCAGGCGACCTGGCAAGACACTATTAAAAGCGCCCCTTACATCCAACGTTAGGAGGGAGGCGGTCCTTTTGCTATTAAGGGTAGACTCGACATCATGTACTAAGCAGGTGGTCAAGTCCGTCGCTGAGCGCAGAGGGAGGGCACCAAATTGTTGTGATGCTATCACCCTGGCGTTTATAGAAATCCAGGCAAGGCGGCGTGCGACAAGTCGTTCTTGGCTTTTCCCCAAAACTGAGAGCAGGGCGATAGGGCGATAGGAGCGAAGATTTGATCTGTCTAGCTTATTCGGCTTGTTGATGATGACTAATATCGCTGACTTGAAGCATGCTGGATGATGTCCAGCTGCTAGGCACCTGCGAAAAAGTTGGGAAACTTTACCTTCGATGAGGTGCTTAAAATCTGGTTTTTTTTTTTTTTTTCATTTAGCGTCGTGCCGGCGCACGGCTACGAGTCTTAAAGTGACACGTGCCGATTAGCTCAGCCTATAATAGCTACCCGACGCGCCAGTGCCCCGAAGGACCCGGCCTCTACTCATAGATCCAGGCCTCTCTGCCTAGGACCTTTCTACCTAAAACAGATATATAGAGAGCACCCTTCCACTGGGTCTCTGAATGGTTTACTTATAGACTGATACGTGTCTAGAATATTTTAGGGGATACCCTGTAACAGGATTAAGTTGAATGACGACGTGAAGGTTACACCTTATAACATAAGAAAAAGAAAATATAGCAAAAACAAAAGAAAATTATGAAAATAGTAGGCTGATAGAACACTGATAGAAGAGTTCTTTATGTCAGCGGGACATACTAGCGGCGGAGCTGTATTTCATCAAAAAAGGAGGTAGCCTGAAGCCAGTTGTTGAAAGATTTTCCTCCTTCCACTGTGCCTAGTACCCATCGGATTCCGGGGCTCGGGTGTCGAGGTCCGCCCTTTAAGCGAGCGCGGTTTCGGCCTAGTCGGCAGAAAAAGAAGTGATCAGGTGATTTCTCCTGCCTGCAGGTGCAGGTCAGGAGTAAAATCTGGTTATAATTAGGGAATGGCTAAATAGCCATAGAAATCCACGTGATAAAGAAATGATCCCAAATTAGATAATAAAATAATAGTCTTTACTCTACACCCAGGCTAAGTTTTCAGCATGCACTAAAACCTCGCTAATGAATATTATCTCCACTAGTCTTATAAGATCCCTGCTAGTCTTCACACCAAAAAAAATTGAAAATGTTGGCCTGAGTGATCAGGCTTTTTACTGGAATGCTGTTTTGATCTCTTTCCCCCCCTCCCTCACCTACGCATTTCAATAGACATCGCTGCTGTTACTGTCTACAGAATCACCATCATCATCAGCATTTTCATCTAAGAGAATCAATAAATCGTTACTCTTAACATTTAGCATATTTCATAGGCCAATTATTCTTTAGAAGATGAGCCAGGTACAACCAGCAGCTCACACAAACAACGCCAAACGATTAAACAGAGATCAGCGTCTCCAGGTAAGCCCAATTTTTGATGGTAAATAAATGTCTGAGGTAACACGTCTAGATCAAAACTCTCCATGATTCGGGAACGAATCAGACAAATATTGCAAAACAACTCGGCATATTTCGAAATCAGGTCAAATACACCCTTTGTACTCCGTACATTGAACCCAAGAAAGCTGCAGGTCGGCCCCCAACACTGTCCTCTTCTGACGTTGTCCGGATTGAGGCTTTCATAACATCATCCTCTGAAGGTCGTCGAATGTCATGGTTTGAACTTGCCCATGGCCCCTTTCGCGATTTTGGAGTGAGTGAAAGGGTTATTCAAAACAAGCTAAAAAAAAGGGGTTACGGACGTCATCCAGCGCTGAAAAAGTCTCCCCTTTCTGAAGAGGTTAAAAGGAAGCGTCGGGAGTGGGCCGAAGCCCACAAGGCCTCGACTGTTGAAGATTGGATGGCGATTCTTTGGACTGATGAGACCTGGGCCATTGACGGCCAACATAAGAGAGAATGGGTAACGCGAAAGGCTGGTATCTTTTTACCTCAACTGATAAAAAATACCGATCTAACTCTCAGTTCAAGATAAGTGAAGAAGTCAACGCCACCTGCGTAGTGGAAAAGGTGAGAAAGAGTCTTGGCTGGATGTTTTGGGGAAGTTTCGCAGGGATAGAGGAAGGTCCTTGCCTTTTCTGGGAGAAGGAATAGGGGTCTATTACCTCAGAATCATACTCTCAGAGAATTGTACCACTGATTGAAGGAATGGTGAGCATGAGACCTTGGGCTTCTGTGATGCAGGACAATGCTCCTTCACACAGCGCAGCGGGAACAATCGAAGAGTTCCAGGAGAGGTTCATTACTCCGATCGACTGGCCTCCGTATTCTCCCGATCTGAATCCAATTGAGCACGTATGGGATAGTATAAAAGATTACATACAGTACAATTACCCGAGATTGGAAAGAGGAAGGCAGCGATCCTTCGATGAACTTTGAGGAATAGTGAGAGAAGCATGGAATGACGCGACTAAGCCGGATAAGCTTGAGAAGCTTATCAGAAGCATGCCCACGAGATGTGAGGCAGTCATACTTGCTCAAGGCGGGCCTGTAAAATATTAAATCTGCTATGTAAAGTAAATTTCCATGTACTTGTTTATCTGAAATCGATTAAATTCAAAGAATGTTACCAATTTGATTAAAGTTTGTGAACTAGTGCCAGTGGTGAAAACCTCTGTCCGGCAAAATGATCATACAAATAATCCCTGCCAGAATGTCTGAAAACCTTATCTCAGAAAAGATGCTACCTAACTAGGCTTAAAGGATCCGATTTCGCCCCACAAATTGGATCTACTGGTGAAAACTTACCTTGGGGGAAGAGTACAGTCCCACCAATATCGCGAGCTTTTAGTGTTTCATGACACATCCAAAACAACACCGAAATCAAACTCCTGTACAAGAGGCTTGTCCTTGTCAAACCCCACATCGTCTAAGGAGAGGGACGTCCGAAGGAAGCAAGAAATGTTGGTAAAAAGCTCCACAGTAAAGGTGAGTATAACCTAAGTACCCTTATAGACCCCTCCCTCTTCAAACACCAAGCCATTAAGATGTCGTCTAGTACTGTAGATTCAACTTTCGAGACTAGGTATCCCCCTTCCCAACGTCCACATTTCATCACACGCGCGCGAGCTACAGCAAAAGCAACATCTGCACCCCTGATCCTGATGTTACAACCGCTTGCACAACGAAGCACCAGTACAACTCAATTAGGCTTGGGACGAGGATGAGGCACTGATGACAATCCATACAGTCCCAGCACTGAGCCACAGCGAGCGTATACGCGAAGAATTCATACCAACAAATTGGCCGATGCAGAAATTGTAGAGGAAAAAGAATATGATTCTGATTTATTAGAGAGTCAAGAAGGCAATACACAGCTACGAGAGTAGAAATTCGAATCGCAATCGTAATTTGATAGCATTCGTGAAGATATGAGGAAGTTCGGTGCCGAAGATAAAGAGGAGAAAGGAATACTAGCAGTGATCGATGTCGTGCGAAATTATCGATCTTGGAAGTATTTAGATTTGCATGCAGATTATACTTTTCCTTTGGAGATTTCCTTTGGCCAAGAAGTGCGCACATTGTACACGACTACGGTCAAGTGCGTATTTACACAGGATTTAGATTCATGGGGCTTTAGGCAACAAACGCTGTGAAAGGGAAAATGATCTTGTATGCGAATAATAGCTACATAAACATCTGGGAAATATTACGTATCTTCTTCCCTTTTTCATCGCATGGATTTTTATCGCTATTTGGCTGTTCCCTATAATTGTTAGTAAATTTGTATTTAAATAAGTATGTGATGACTCCTCAGACGGGAGTAGTTTGTATTCAAAGCCTGCTTTGCTTCGGAAATTAATTTCAAGATATGCTGAGATTTATTGCTTCCTCAGGAGAAGAGATCCCAGCTTGTAATCAGATATTTTTCCATCTAAATCTACCGACATTGACGACTTTCTGTAGATTGAGTCTCTCAAAGAATTACATCCATTTTAGGAAAGATTTTTATAAATTCCTCCATTACAAATGAATAATGTGATAAATTTTTTATCCAATATTATGAGTCAAGCCTGTCATCATAGACGGCGAATAGTTTGGAGCTGGTCAGCATTGAGATCTTGATCATGCATTTACATGCAAAAGCTCATGGTCTGATGAGGAAAAATTATCATGAAATATTAGATAAATTAATTTCTGTCAAACAGTACTCGGTGCGCGGCATTAGTATACTTCAAGCACTAATCTTGACTTTTCCTTCAATATTTCA
Source organism: Podosphaera xanthii (assembly GCA_028751805.1). NCBI lineage: Eukaryota > Fungi > Ascomycota > Leotiomycetes > Helotiales > Erysiphaceae > Podosphaera > Podosphaera xanthii. Next base: position 1,814,017 of record JAPWIX010000013.1, on the reverse strand, counting down.
ATCTCCACGTTAGGATCCAATTCCCTCCGAAATTCCTGGGACTCTATTTCAATGGCCTCTTTGAGTGCTTCAATGACATCAAGCACAAGCCACGTGGGACCACTGAGATAAAAAACGCCCTCATCTCTTACATAGGCTTGAATTAATTCGCTCATAGTCTCACGCATACGATCCTGGATAAAAATTTTTTGTGGCTGATCATGCGAAAACGCACGACTGAGGAGAGTGATGACGCCCGCGTCTTTGTATGCCTCCCATTCTTCACCGAAGAGATATTCCTCGCTTTGACGCTGTGAACCTAAATAAATTAAAACTGAGCCAACGGCTTTGCCTTGCAATTTTTTAAGTGCACGATCCTGCACAAAGGCGCGAAATGGTGCAACCCCCGTACCTAGACCGGCCATGATAATAGGGGTCGTGTCCGCCGCTGGTAGCTTCATCATAGAAGATTCAACTGAAACGCAGACTTTACTACCAATAGAAAGCTCGTTGAGATAACGTGTTGCTTGACCATACCGATTTCGGCCTCGGGAATCTATCCAAGAGACGACGGCGATTAGAATCGAGACGCTACTCGGGCTTACCATCTGAGAAGAAGCTATCGAATATTTTCTGCATTTTATTGGTGGGATTATTTCAATGATATCCCGAAAAGATGGACGTGCAGACTTGAACTCAAGGAGAATGTCCGCATAGGTCACATTTTCTAATTCAGCACGACGTCTATATTCATTCTCTCCCTCTGGGCTCCCAAGAGCTGTGAGATAGAATTTTTCCTCTTCGTCACTAGCAAATCTTGATAATACACTGTAGAATTTTTTAGTTGGTTTACCAAAAATGTCGATCTTCCGAACGAGATACTGATAGACAGTTCGAACTTCGAGAAAACTTTCATCATAGTAAAATGGGACATCAATGATATCGTCTGCGTCGAGACCATACAGAATTATGAAATTAAGAGTATCAGTGACGCTATTTTCGGCATGAATACAGAGCGTCTCACCGATTCCAAAAGTGAGACCAGAGTTAGATAGAGCAAATTCAATGTGGAGGAATTCTTGACTATGTGTCGAAGAAGTCGAGTAATGCTTTTCTTGGACCGTGATTTCGTAAAAATTTGTCGAAAAATCAGGTGCCAGGGTAGACTTAGCGCTATATGCCTCTTTGAAGACAAAGCCTCTAGCCAGAGATTCCCTAGTAGAAAATAATAATGGCGATTCTATATACCCTTTCGCAAGTCCTGTGAAGCTACTTGGAGTAATAGTCCATGGAAGCTTATTTACCTCTGGGATTAGTTCAAGCTGACTCCAATACTGTGGAATGACAAAGGGGCGAATAATTTTATCGAGATCAGTAGATACTTCACGAAAAACTCTGCTATTCCCATTAATCGAAGCTAATTTTTCATAACTGTAATCCGCAAGATCTGGACGGGTCGCCTCTAAGAATGCTAGCTCGACGATCATTGTCTCAATCGCTTTATCTCTTTGCACCGTTGTGGATAGAGATGGGTCTAAAAGAAATACTTGTAAATCTTTGGACATGATTTCTTTTCGAACAAAATCAGGAAGCCGTTGGTCTAATAGGTGATCCTCAATCCCTGGAAGCTTCAAGATTAATTTGCCTTGAAATTTAATGTTTTTTACTACATCAACAACTTCAAGTAGCTTTTCATTTCCAACATAGACGACATCAGCCACTTCGATGGAGTAAAATGTTTCTACCGGTTTCTTGGAGCATCGAATATCCGTTCTTATGGTTCCACCTTGAATAGAAATATCATAAGTCTGATTGATAAAAACGTGATTCAAAGGATTCACAGACAATAATTTGCCGATAGCTAATGGAGCAGTTGATGCAGGTGTGCTTTCAATATCAAAAAAAGTATATTTTTCAACTTCAATGTCAAGCAACTTTAAAATTTTGGCGTCTTCAATTTTTCCAGCAGGCGGTGAAAAGTAGGCAGCGATGGAAGTCGGCGTAAATTTCTCGCCTCTATCATATTTGAGATCAAAGACAGACGGTCTTCTTGCCCATCTATGAGAAAGAACAATTGCAGCTAAAATATCTTCGTAAAGGCTTGAGTTAATAGACGTATCAGTCACTGCTGTGTGATTTAAAACCTGACCCAAGACATAGATTTTTTTGACAGAGTTGGGTAGGGTGTTAGTGAAGGCTTCCTCAGAAAATGGACTAAAAACTCGAACACTGATAACACCCACTTTATTGCCCACAGCAGATAATTTTTCAGCAACCTGACCGGCAAGCGAGCTTTCTACGCTTCCGAAAACGACCAGGACGTTTTCAGCAGCACTATGACCTCTATAATCAAATAGGCTGTAATTTGTTCCTAACTCACGATTGATAAATTGGAGAAGATGATTTACTTTTGTACTATCACCAGCCTTCTTACTTAGTTCATTCAACTCTGCCAAAGCTTTATTATATACATCGCTAAGTACAGATGGATTGAGAACATCAGTCACGCGTGAAGTATCGCGCCCCATTCGTAGACCATCATAAATGTGAATCGTGGGCAAAACATTGGCTAAGGCGGTGGAAAAAAGCGCCATATGCTGAGCCTCTGATGGAATAGAGCTAGAGACAAGTCCAAGCCCAAGTTCCTTCGCTATATTTAGGGCAGTCATATAATCAGTGACAAGATTTTGCGATTCATTTGTCTCATAATCGATTGCTGCAACATGAGCAACAAAAGGCGTGTAGACTGAGTAGAGTGGAGAAAGCCGACCCAGAAAAGGCCGTAGATTTTGTAGGAAAGAGCAGAAAGTTATAAATGACTGAGGGGTTTTCTTTTTTTCCTGTTCAATATCTTTGGAAAATATGTATCCTAAGGCAGTTGCGCCTGTGGTAGAAGACGTTTGTATATACGTGATCTTGGGAACAATGCCATTTGTGTTCCGAACGTTCGACGCTGACCAATCTTTCATCGAAATATCTAAATCAAAAGATTCCGGAGCGGAAGAGAAGATGTTATCTGAAAGAGCGTACACAACCTGCTGGACCAGGGTTTGTGCAGTCACATAGATGGGACCTTTTGTTGAAGCGTACGCAATACTCTGGCCAAAGGGTAGACTTGAGGATTTCAGCCTGAACTTTCGGAAGGTAGTTGGATCATTCTTCACAGTCCAAGTATGAAGAAAAGCTTTTGCACTTGGATACACCTGCAAACTAGGTTAGAAGAATTGGAGAAAATGCAAGAGTTTGGCCTTGACTAACCTGTTGCCGAGCTGAAAAGGGACTATGCCCTCCATTTTGTGTTTCTGATGCCGACGATTTAATCTCCATCAGGCCATCTCTGAGGTGTTAGAAGAAAAAATATTTGCGGAGTAAAGCCTTGAATGCAGAGCCACAGGCTGAAGCAAGATAAAGTGATAATGAACACAGCCTGATGCACACGGATCATTGGGATCTTAGAAAAAGGCCATCAGTTTGAGCAATAAACCGATAGAGAAAATAATCAAGGAACAGTTTGAAAATATGCCTAAATCCTTGTTACAACTGATGCGATAGCAACATATGTGTTTTGGAACCTTTGATACTACATACAAAACCTTAAAATAATACAATTCACCAAATTTTTTAAAGGGGGTCTTCAGATTGAGATACCGGTACATTTATATTTTTAGATAAAATTGTTTTTAAGTCTCTATACGTAGAAAACTCACGAGATATAGATAAATAAAATAATTGTCACACAGTGGGAGATGTTTAAGGCCGAGTACTTAATCGCAGGGTTTAATTACCCCGCCCAATAAGTTCCCATGGAGGATATCAAAAAAAAAAAGGGAACGGCTAACACAATCACACATTTTGCTATTCTGTTCACAAAAGCAAGAGTTGCCAGGGTGATCCCAGTAATAATACATGGGTCATATAATAAGCGGACCCATGGCGTGGATTTAAGCCAGGTCCATGTGCGTATACTTATAAGTTCACAAGATAGCGCATTGTTATTATTTGTTCACTAAACCTCTGAAGACACTAATCAATGTCTCGCAACGTGCTTTACCAATTGGCCAGTCACTTTTTAAAATGCGAGCTTCTATCAGCCAGTTCCTCTAAAAAAAGACCGACCAAATGGTAAAGCACGTTGCGAGACATTGATTAGTGTCGTCGGAGGTTCAGCGAACAAATAATAATAATGCGCTATCTTGTGAACTTATAACTACAATCGTCCCACTCTAACTCGATAGTGGGCCCCGGTAAAAGTGTTGAAAATATTCATTGTAAATTGGACTTTTATATTTGCAACACTTATCCTTACACGTCATTTTGCGCGCAGGGGTAAGTATTGCAAATATAAGTGGTGGAATTTCAATGAATATTTTCAACACCTATACCGGGACCCACTATCGAGTTAGAGTGGGACGACTGTATACGCACATGGACCTGGCTTAAATCCACGCTATGGGTCCGCTTATTCTATGATCCATGTATTGTTACTGGGACCACCCTAGCAACTATTGCTTTTGTGATCAGAATACAGGGGCTCAGGGGTAAGTGAAGGCAGCTGGAAATCTTATATACAGGGGTTATAATATGGATATATCCTAGCCATGCTATACAATTTTCTAGGTTAGACGAGATCATATGACCTAATCTTTCACACCGAATTCATTTCATCGGAAAAGCCACTTTTGATATACATTCGTAAAAATCTACGGCTGCATCACTGTTAATTGTAGTTTAGCGTGCCAGTACACCCCGAAGGTTCAGACACGGGTGAGGCCGGGCGAGATCAGGTTGGCTGCTCTGCCTCGTCTCACTCTAATGACCGGAACAATGCTGGAATATATACATGTGTTGAACGTGTTGACTCCAGCAGCCCAGATAAACAAACAAACAATGTGAAAAAATTAACATGTTTTCCCGCGCCTTTACGCCTTCTCTCTGCCGTATCCCTCCTCACATAGTTCATCAACCTCGGCCACCACGCACCCGAGCTTATCCATTACTTTCTGATATTTTTGCAGGTACCATCCCCCTACGCAAATTCTGGCCAGTGTTCGATTCTCCTATTCCCGCCATACCAATCACTGCCTCCGCGTAGATCCCGCTTCCGTGAACATACTCAGCGAATTTCTGCCACCCGTGTGCCCCGAACAGAGTGTTAAGAGCCGGAGCTCTCCGCCGTGCACTAGTTTGGCGCCACCTGTTCAGCGCGCTCCGGCATTGGACCAGGTGACCCACTGATTTTTCCCGCCTACACTCGCACTGAGTTGCAGTGTCGCGATTCCATCGGCGGTGATAGGCCGCAAAGTCTCCGTGGCCAGTTCGGGCTGCAATTAGGCGCGCATAGATCGCTCCTGAGAGCGCGAGTTCAGGTGGCTTTTTACGTCGCATCTTAAGCTCGAGTTTTTCGTATCTTCTCGGGCAGGCAGAAGCCCACCAATCTTTGCAAAGGTTCTGCGCTAGCGCTCGGGCTTTCCATCCCGCTGACGCTACAGTGAAGGTTCCGGTCCCTCCAGTGCTGATGGCTTGATTGAGTGCTTCTCACGCCAATCGATCTGCTGCTTTGTTTCCTGGTATGCCTTCGTGACCTGGGATCCACTTCACGTGCACCGGTGTTACCAGACCATCCACCCACCTTCGGAATCTACAGACACGCCAGTGGGATGATGTAGTTTTTCCCGTCCGCAACGCTTGCGCCGCTTCGGCATTGTCAAGCATGACATAGATTGTCGTGATGCGACGGCCGCCTAGGTTTGCGATGATAGCTTCGAGCGCTGCCATGGCCCCGTGAACTTCCGCGTCGTAAACTTCAGCCCCCACCAAGGGACCAGTGTCGCTGAGCTCAAGATTGTTGATGGTGTCGCCAAAGTAAACAGTGAAGCCCCATGCTGCGCGAGACTCGGCTCCACCAGATCCATCGCTATAGGCGCATAGGCAATCTGGGGGGAGTCGGCTGAGCCATTCCATCGTGGTTCTAGCAGCTGTTGTTTTGTCTGTTTTGCAGAGGCGCGCTGGCAGCGGACTAGGCTTCTAAGGGGATGGTAAAGCTTCGGTATCGGGCAACAGTCTCGACGCTCTCTGTAACCTGGAATTGTGGGTTCTTTCTGATGGGTTCGGGCCCCTGTTGGATATTCGTAGGCCGAGTCGGCGTCTTGCAGCATCTGTTCTTTCTAATGCTCGGAGTCGCAACGGGTGGTGTTCGTCCAGACGGCGGATTCTGGCGGCAAGCATGAGGCGTCGCTCTTCAAGGAGAATTTCTGCCGGTGGAATTCCTGTTTCCCTTCGTAGAGCTGCTTTGGGCATGGTTCACCAGGTCGGTAGGGCTGTGCGGATGCTTGTCAGTAATACTCGGTCGATTGCCGCGATCTGCATTCGGCATTTCTTCTGTACCACGCCTCTGGGGGTGTCACGAGTGAGTCCGGGCAACCATACCTCGGCAGCATATAGAGCAGTCGGTATGACGACAGTGCGAATGACGGTGGTCAACAGTCCTGATGGGGGTCCTTGTGCGCATTTCGTGAGTCGGCGAAGGTGCTGTATCATTTGAGTCGCTTTTCGTGTCCACTCAGCGGTGTAGTGGCGGAAGGTGAGGCCCCGGCCGAGAAAAACTCCTAGCCATCTCACAGATTCGAATTCCCGGATGGTTACGTCTCCCATTCTTATCGGTGGCAAGTCGGTAGGTCGAGTTCGGGGGCCGAGAAAGTACAAGACTTCCGCCCTGCCTGGGTCGAATGCCACGGCGTTATTCTCTGCCCAGGTCGTGATAGTATTCACTTCGCGCTGGGCTGCCTCTGCTGCCAAGGCTGCTGTTGCTCCCATACCGAGTACTGCTACGTCGTCTGCATAGCCAAACCTCCAGTTACTCCCCCCTGCTACCTCTGACATGTACAGAAGGAAGAGAATAGGTGATAAGGGGGACCCTTGTGGGAGTCCGCACTCGAGATTAACCGCTTCGGTAACGCCTCCATCATACCGAACACGAGCAGAGTGCCCCTGGAGGAGAGAAGCAGTCCAGCTTATCGTTTCCGTAGCCCATCCTATTTCTTTCATTCGTCGCAAGAGACGTCCATGCAGAGTCGCATCGAAGGCCCCTTGGACGTCTAGTGTGACCAGTATGGCTTTGAGTTGTCGATTGAGTGCGTGCTCTACGTCGTGGACAAGGCACGCGACCAGGTCGTTGGCTGAGCGGCCAGGTAAAGCTCCGAGCAGTTGCTGCGGGATCTTCTGGCTGCTAAGTGCTGTGTGTGCGATCTGCTTGGTAACGAGGCGCTCAAGACCTTTGCCGAGGCATGAGAGGAGTGCGATGGGCCGCCACCCTTTTGCTGTGCTGTGGTCGCGTCCTGGTTCAGGGATTAGAATGACCTCGGCCAGTTTAAAGATTGTCGGAAAATGTTTATGACGAAGTGACCCTTCGTAGAGAGCGCGGATCGCATTTCCAATTGCCGGCCATGCTGCGCGTAGAAGTCGGACAGTAACTTTTTCGGCGCCTGGCGCTTTATCTTGACACGACGTAGCTACCCACATAGCTTCCTCCTCAGTAACCTCCGTCGTCCATGGCAGATTTTCGGTATCTGATTCAAAATACGTGATGTCATCCGTGGTTTCGATATCGTTTTCGCTGGTAAACCTGGCCAGAAGCATATCGCGGAGTAGAGTCGCCCGGCGGCGTGGGTCTGATTCAAAACCATCTGCGGTTCTGAGGGGAGCGGTTGCGCTTTGCGGTCCTGGTTTGGCCCATCTAGCCATGCGATACATGTCGGCGTCGGTCCTGGCTTCAGAGAATTTTCGGCGCCAGTATTGGCGCTTAGCTCTCTTCACTGTTTGTCGGGATGCCTTTTTGCTGGCTTCGTCTCTCACTGCCCTGCATAAAACCCTCGCCTCTCGACATTCTTCTGTCCACCAGGGTGCAGATTGTCCTTGATGAGAGGAGCTCCGCCGCCCGGTCGCTTTTATAGCATCACTTAGGATTTCTACTAAATCGTTGCCAAGACTATCCACGTCGCTTGCAGTCCTAATCTCCTGTCTTCCGATATCTTTGCTCCATTCTCCTGCGACTTTTGAAAAATCCTCCAGTGCACCGTCACTTACCCGGATGGGGCTATTGAGTCTGATGGCAGCCGTCCCTCTGGCGTTTGGCCTCGGGACATCACCAGACAGTGTCATATGGTCCGAGGTGGAGTTGAGCTTTGGTGCCACGTCAGCAATAGCCCCAGCGTTGGACCAGACTAGGTCGAGGGTATTGCTTCTAGCATGTGTTGGGACGCCTGGGCTCGAGGCCAGTGACATGTCGTGTTCATTCATCCACTCTATCAGGATACGGCCATCTCCGTGTGAGCGCTCCGCTAAAGGTTGCCACTCTGGGTGGACGGAGTTGAAGTTTCCACCGATTACAGTTAGTCCTGTAGGGTTCCAAAACAGCAGGGGGGTAAGGCTGTGACTGGAGCCCGGTATATGGAGACGAAAGTCACATTATCTATCGCTATGGCAGCAAGGTCCGGAGATGTGCCGCACAAGAATTTCTGTTGCACGGGCATTCCTTTTCTGGTGTATATAGCTGATCTAGGCCGGGGCGTTTCTATTCCTCTCGTGTTTGGTGAGTATCGATCAAACCCAGGGTGAGACTTCATGAGCCAGTTGTCGTTGCTTCTGGAGGTCTAGGGTTCTTGGACGAGCAGAACTTCCGTGCCTGCATCCCAGGCGGATTGAAGTATGATGTCGTTTGCGGGCCCTCCCCTGCCGAGGCTTTCGCAGAGGAATGTGATTGTCGGTCGTTGGTTTACTCCAGGAGGGTTGTGGTCCCTTACGAGCATTGAGAAGGGAATGGCGTGTTGTTATCGGCAATCAGCTCAGCGGCCTTCGGCTTGGCTTCTGCCTCTCGTATTATTATCGTCCTGTCCTTTTGTCCACGCTGGCGAATGACAGTCAATTGGTCGTGGGTTCGAGGGTGAGTCTTTCCGTTTACACGGGCTGGGCGTGCCATGCAATTTGGGTCGTCAGCTCTGTGGGGTCCATGATAATTGATGTAACGGGGGATCTCTTGCTTACATGTCTCGGATTTGTGCTCCAGTGAGCCGCATCTGATGCATCTTTCTGCTCTGGAGCAGATCTTTGTCGGATGGTAGCCCCAGCATCGGTAGCACTGCGCAATTCGTGGTTGGCGGTGGAATGCTGTGAGACGGCTGCTGGTCTCAAAGAGTCGCTCCCCGAGTTTGGGAGTGCCAGTGGGGAAGTGGATCACCTAATCGTTTGCTGGTCGACCGCTGCTGGAGGCAAGAGCGCGTGCAGAGATGGGGGTTGCGCCGGTTTTGAGGGCAGCTTCTTCCATGACCATTTCCTTGATAACCGGAACGGAAACATGTTGGAAACTGATTGTTGCGCCTTGTTTCGACACGGTGGTTGGGCGCTCCAATGTAAGGAGATAGTCAGGGACATCAGGAGCGAGTACCGACGTCCATTTTGATGCTGCCTCCAGCTTGAGGCCTCGCGTTGAGAGGTTTGCCTCAGGGTTTTCACCTGTTGTCCCATCTGCCTCTCCTGCTTCCCTCTCGAGGCAGTGCACCTCCTCGAGGAGACGATTTCTGGGTGCCTCGTTTGCAGCTGTGATGGCAAGTCCTGATTTGACCACCGTGACCATCTGAATGGCCAAGCTTGCTACTCTCAGTTTTGCCGCAAGGCTCAGTTTCACGTAATATGGCGATATTGATCGCCATGGGTGTCCTTCACGCAGCCTGAGGAAAAGTCGCTCGTGGGGCCGGGCGGCATCAGGTCTCTTTGTCCTACCAGGAGGTTGACTTGGTCGCGCTGGGGTCGCAGTTTGCGGGATTGGCGGCGTTTGCTTTGGCTTCGTAGCCTTTTTTCGGGAAACCTCTGTCCACAAATTCTCTGCTGGGAGTGCTGGTGGCGTAGCCACTTGCGGGGGTCTTCGCGGGGCGGCAGCAGCTGGTTGTGGCGTCGCAGCTGGGGGTACGACTGGGGCGCTTGTGGTCTTGGCAGGACGTCGCTGCGCGCGAGGTTGGGCGACATGTAGGACAGCTGGCTCCTGTGCGCGTGTAGGCTGTGTGTTGGCAGCAGGATGATTTGTTGGTGCAGGGTGACGTTGTCTGCCTGCCAAAAGGTTTGCAATCTGGTCCTTTAGACCAGCCGCTGCGATTTCGGTCTCCCTGCGCAGCTCTTCGTCTTTGATTTCATCAAGTAATCTGCTGAATCTGCTGATTATGAGTCTCGCCACTGCCATCCGCTGTTGCAGCTTGTGGGCTTCGGCATCTAAGAATTCGGTCATGCTCTTTTCGAAAGAGCTTGGTTGTGTGGAGGGCGTGGGTATAATGAGAGAGGTGATAGGCCGGATGTCGACCATTTCGACGTCCTGGGACGTAGAATTTACGTGTGTCTGGATGGGGGTCCATTCAGCAGTCTCTCGAGGGAGCTGCGGGGCCATTTTCTTGTATATCATCTTGTGCGCGATAGCTTGACTTCGTTCTAGATTTCAGTTTTTTTCGCTGCATCACGGTTAATTAAACCATCTTACAGGTATTAGAAAAAGATAAAGTTAACAAACGCCATTCGCAATTTAGCACATGCCTCCCGAGAATCTTCTTTATTAGAATTACTATCCTCTAATCATGAATGCTCAAGCTACTTTACAAGGTCAATCTCGTGCTTCATATCTCAGTCGAGATCAAAGACTTGAGGTATGTGTAGAATTCTGGTACTGAACTAGGCACTTAAACGAACTGATTTTCTCCAGATAATTGCACTGTATCGGACGGGATTCACGTTCAAACAAATTGCGACTCAGTTAAGAGTAACATATTCACAAGTCAAGAACACTGTTCAATCTGATTGTGCATCTCCTAAATTAAGGACTGGACGCCCTCCTAAGCTTTCTCTTAACCAAATCAATCAGTTGGAAGAATTCATCTGCACTTCTCGCGAGGCACGACGATTTTCTTATCTAGAACTTTCAGTTCATTTCTCCTCATGGGCTACTGGAGAAAGTGCAATCCGTAGTGCACTCAAGGGAAGAGGGTACTCTCGATGCCTTCCGAGAAGGTCTCCGTCGTTATCAGAGAATCACATGATGGCACGGAAAGTATGGGCAGAATAACGCATTCAATGGCAAGAACAAGAGTGGTCGCAAGTACTTTGGAGCGACGAAACTTGGATTAATGACGGACCTATTATGCCGGGCTATGTGACTAGAAAGGTAAGCAATTTCTATATAAATCCAAAAGTTTTTTGATTACTCAGTTAAAGAAGAAAGGAGAGGCTTATGATAATACATGTGTCGTTGATCGATACCGTAAGAATAATTCTTGGATGTTTTGGGGTAGTTTCGCCGGAATCGAGAGAGGCCCTTGTGTTTTCTGCGAAGCCGACTGGGGCAAGATGACCTCAAAAGGCTATCGCCAACACATCTTTCCCTTTGTCTTGAACTGGCACAGAAACAGACGGCAAGAGACAGGTCGTGCATATTTATTTATGCACGACAATGCGCCAGTACACAAAGCACCTCCCGCGAGAGATTATCTCATGGCTGATGGAATTCAAACTATTTCATGGCCAGTATACTCCCCAGATCTAAATCCAATTGAGAATATGTGGGGTATGATGAAACTATACATTCAAAATATGTATCCAGAGTCTGAGCGGGGGAGGCAGCGGAGTAAAGCAGAGAATTGCCGAATCATACTAAAGGCCTGGTACAACTGTGCAACAGAGGATAAGCTTCGATCACTCATTATAAGCATGTCAAAGAGATGTGAAGAGGTGGTTAGAGTTCAAGGGAGTCCAACTTCATATTAGGAACACTTTGTATATTAGAATCTTGAGATAGATGTATCGAAATCCTTAATATTATCCTTGATGTGGATTTCTCAAGACACCATTCAATATTTAGCCAAGAGTGACATACTGCCTTCACTTTCGTCGCCAAGAAATCTCTCACATTAAATTGATATTAAGGTTTTGAGCTTATCCTAATATGGCCTCGCTTAGAAAAGATCAACAAAGGAAACCGCCATATTGGTATAATAATCGGCAACCAAAAACCCTGCAAGGACAAACTGCCTTCACTTACCCCTAAGCCCCTGTAGCAAAATGTGAGATTGTACAATACTACAGGCCTAAGTCAACGATATTGCATTAGTGTGACAGGGAATTTTGGTGGGGAAATTAAAATATTTTATCTCAAATAGGCAGTTATATTCAAATAAAACTCTGATTTGTATGTGAAAATTGCTTTTTATTTTATCGAACCATAGTGAACGATGTTCTAAGATTCTGAAATTCTTATCTATTTGTTTCAAATTTGGATTTATTGAATTATTTCTTCATATCTTTACTGTAATACGCCTGTTTATGCTACAAATTCTATCATTATTCACACGACTTTAGGTAAAACACAGAAAAACAATCCGAAATTTAGAAACGGGTGTGCCTCCCATTTACATCTAAAACTGCCTGGCAACTCGAATGCATACTCGCGAGAAGTGGCGTAAGATGGTCATCAGCGATTAAGTCCCAGCTAGCTTGGACTATTGCACGAATCCTTGAAACTGGCAGCCGTTGCCCGCTTAATTCGGGGAAATAAAACTGCATTTTATCTTTCATGATTTTCTAGACATTTTCAATAGGATTTAAATCTGGGGAGAAGGGAGGCCATTCCATCAACTTGATGCCCGCTCCAGCAAGTTCATCTAACACCCGGTCTCGATGAGCAGGTGCCGAGTCTTGCATGAGTATTAAGCCCGGGTGCTCTCTATGATGGTTGATAATTGATGGCACAACCCTTTCACTGAAGCTAGCTTGGTTAATTTTTCCCCATCTTTTGTCCCATATTACGCGTGGACCTTTTTGAGATCCCAGAAAAGATCCCCAGAACAACCAGCTATTCCCCTTCAAACACCTTATATCTACACAACAGTCTTCAACCTGTTCATTGACTTAAATAGCGCATTAGAGCTAGACATAATTTAGATAGCTTCAGTATTTACCAATCTAGTCACCCAAGTGTTTTTGTGAGGGTTACCGGTAGCCCATATCTCATCGGTCCAGAGAACTCGACTCCAATAATCCAAAGACCAGTTTATGTGAGTTTGGGCAAACTCAATCCTCTTCGTTTTGTTCAGGTCACTCAGCACCGGCTTTGAGCGAGCCCAGCGTGGAGAATATCCCCTACTTTTGAGAGCCCTTTGAGTGCATCTTTGACCAACGTTCCATTCCCTAAATGGATCTAGTGTCAGATCCAGATAACTCATCCGTCGAGCCTCATATGAAGACCTTACAAAGGCCACCAATTGATCTATCTGTTGACTTGAGAGTACAGGCGGGCGCCCAGTCCGAACGCTTGGACTCCCACTGTGTCGGGCACAAGCATGTTGAACTTGGTGCCAGGATAGCCCTAGATCTTTGGCAATTTATTCGATTGTTTTGCTCGTATGTTTTCGCAATATTTTAACTCGAATACAGTCTTCCGATGAAATATAATTTCGACAGTGCTGCGATGATAAATTAGTGGTACTCATTTTTTTTGATAGAAGTTGGTGGAAGAACGTAATTATTTGTATGTGGGGAGAAGAGATTTGAGTGATCCAAGAATAAGAGTTTCACAGTGCGGGGAAACAGTAGTATTGAACGATTGGATAATTGGGCTCGAGAGTTATTACCTCTTTTGTAATAGTCATCAATTTAAATAGGCCCCTGTCACGCTAATGCAATATCTTTGACTTACATGGTCGCGGGGGTAATACTTTGCCCGCATAAAGTGGCAGAGCTCACTCTATGTGGGCAAAGTATTATCCCCGCGACCCTTTAGGCCTGTGGTATTGTACCATCACTAGTACTAGTATGTACAAAGATCTACTAGTTTCCCATATCATCCTTGGTATGCCAACCATTCGGATCCAGCTGCTCATTCCAATTTGACTCAAGCGTCCAATCAAGCGTCCATTCTTTGTCGTCACAACAAAAAGTTATTCATTTCATGCTATTCAACATCATATCTCCACATTCCTCGACACTTGCCATTTCAGTAGTTTATTCCCTCCAAGTAGCAGGTAAAAATACAAATGTATTTAATTTAGAACAGCCAAATGAACTTCAAGCCTTGCAGATAATTTAATTAAACTTACATGCATTCGTTTTTGTACATGCTCGTATGAAAATAAATCTTTTTATTATCCTATTTCGGCGCCTGAAGGCCCACGTATGTATTTTTGGAAGATACGTATTCTTTGTTACAGAACGACTCATTTTGACGTTAGGGACACTCATACTCAGATTTCATTTGCAGATACCACTACGAGAATAACGCCTTACGACATGTACCCTCTTCCGTGAATACCCACCATAGGGAAAAGCGTGAAAACCCCATGGTTATCTGAGCATGCTTTCGTCATTCTACGAACACAATATCACCGCGAGGGAAGTGGTGCGCGGGTCTCGCTGGATTTGAACCAGCTTTCTCCTATCTCAAGTGGGGCATGTGTCCAATCTACCCAGACTCTACTTGGGAGAACGGCCCGGACAGTGTACCACTGCACCATCCGACCCGACCCATTGCCATCGCAGCAGCAGGATGATACGTAACTAGCCCCAATTCTAATTGATGGAGGCGATCCAGAAGCGGAACCCGAACAAACTGTTGAACGAATTTTGAGAGCAGAATGGTTTCGTCGCGGAGGAGATTGGGTGAGGCGATTTCTGGTAAAATGGAAAGGTTTTGCTGAACCCACTTGGGAAGACCGCTCCGGATTAGAAGATGTTGAGGCTCTCGACGATTTTGAGGCCCAATTTTGGCAAGGGCGATACTGTGGGTGAAATTGAAGGGGCTAGGTAGGGTCTGAAACACTCAGTAATAAAAAAAAAGCCTCTAAACAAGGGTGATAATGTTACTCGTAATTTACTGCTAGGATCCTAGAGGTCCTAGCTTGACACCTGAATACTGTATATGTAATGCTTGGCATTACAGGCAGAGGCTGGTATGTTACAACACCAACGTACGAGGCTAGCTAATTAATTACATATCACTAGCTACCGTAGAGCCTCTCATAGCTAATAGTGGATCCCAGTATAAATGTTGAAAAGATTCTTTGTAACTTGGACTTTTATATTTGCAACACTTACCCTTACAGGTCATTTTTAGTGCAGGGGTAAGTATTGCAAATATGATCGGTAAAATTTCTATGAATCTCTTCAGTAATTATAGCGGGACCCACTATAAGCTATGAGAGGTTCTACTGTAGTTATTTACGGTTGACAACTTTGGGGGCTGGCCACTTACAGATGACCACAGAGGTCAGGATCACTGAGGTATTAGTCATTAATGTATGACTAAGTCACTGTTGGAAATAGTTCTCTCCTTACTGTCGCAAAATGTTTAAATTAATGTTGCGGTTGCGTGACTCGGCAGGTCTCATCTATTCTGAGAGCACGATAAAAAAAAAGGTGAAACTGGATCACTAATTTTAGATGAGTCATTGTTTAGATTACAGGAGTTCTAGTATAGCGACGTATCTCATGATCTAGTGATGATATAAGGACGGCCGGGAAACTGTAGAAAGAGGCCGGGGGAGGAACTCATATTTTCTTCAAGTGATTATTAGCCTTTCAAAAAAGATTTTATTACCACAATTTCTGTCGTCACCTTATCAGACGAGCTCGATTCTTCTGAACACTAACTTTACAGATTGACATCGTGAATCTTTCATAAATAATCTTACAATTAAGTATCTGTGATAGTTGTCCTACCTTTGTAGATGGACATAAAAAAATATATTGCAAACGACATATACTTGATAATTATAAGATATGAACTTATGTCATCCAACTACATTCTAACATCTCATTTTTAAATAAATGTCTATTTGGTCGTAAGTGATCCAGCCACAATAATACGACTTGATTGATCTGGCGTTACACGATCCCGGTGAGTGATCTTCCTATCGCTTTTGGAATTAGGCGAGTGATCCGCTTGCCTGCCCTTTTACCTCAGATATATCACGTGATGTTAATTACCAATTCGCAACAAAATATAACTTATTTTATGGTATTGCTGGCGTGCAGTGAACGGTTGGAGCAAACGGTCACATCAACTGAAGCCCTCATCACCCGGAAATAACCCAGAAAAACAGTATCATTGTCTACCTGGATAAACACCCGCCTATACGCTCCCGATGTCATGGATAGTCGACGGAGGAATTAAGTCGTGGAGCACAAATTTGGGAAGGCAGATATGACATACGGTCCACTTTTGGGGAGAGGTCTGGAGGAATATCTACAAGAAAAAGATGGAGGGGCATTGAGGTGCGGGAGAAGAAGGAAAGGGTTCTGGAAGGGCAATAATGAGAAATCTTGACTGCGATGCGTTGTGCTTGTGCCAAAGCAACGTTTAGAAAAGTGCCGCCGACACTCTCAATATCGGCATAAACCATATATCTCTAACTCACCCTGTGCCCTAGACTGCTGGCGCTCCTTCAGCTGACAAAGTAAATTCATGGAGTAGCACCACCCCAGTCGATCGGTTTTTTGTTTCAGGGTTTTCCGGTTGAACAGTCACACTTGGATTGGCTATCAGTGAGGATAGTTGGTAATTGAGAAACCACGGGATCAGTGACCCGGGACAGATGGTCAAAAGATGGAATTAACTCGGGGGAATCTCATGGGTGTGGATGGGGAAGGAATATGTACATGGTGATAATCTTTCGGGAGACCGACGCGTCGGGTAGCCCTAGATAGGCTGAGCTAACCGGTACATGATCCTTAGGATCGTGCGCTGTGCGCCGGCACGACGTAGTAAGTAATCAAATAATCAAAAAACAACTAGTATCGTATAGTAAGACGCTAGACAGAATGATCGAGGCCTCTTAGGAAATGCCATGTCCTTAGGGACGCCGGCACATCGGGTAGCTTTTTCCCAGGCTGAGCTAACCGGCACGTTGTATTCTAAAACACGTGCTGTGCGCAGGCACGTCACAAAGTAATTTTTAATATATAAAAAAAAACAACTGGTATATTTCAACAGCAACCTATGAGGCTGGTTTGTTACAACACCAACGTACGAAACTGATTAATTAGTTACATTTCACCAACTGGCTAATTACAGTTGACAATCTTGGGGGCTGGCTACTTACAGATGACCTCAGAGGTCAGGATCACTGAGGTTTTAGCCTTCAAGTATGTACAGTAGAACCACTCTTAGCTAATAGTGGGTCCCGGTATAATTACTGAAGAGATTCACAGAAATTTTACTGTTTATATTTGCAATACTTACCCCTGCACGCAAAATGACCTGTAAGGGTAAGTGTTGCAAATATAAAAGTCCAAGTTACAAAGAATCTTTTCAACATTTATACAGGGACCCACTATTAGCTAAGAGGGGCTCTACTGTATAGCAGTTATTCTTTGTAATTGAACATGGAATAATACTATCTATTTTATGGTATTGCTTGCGTGCAGTGACCGTTTGCTTTCGCCGTTCACACTTTATTACCATTGCACTACTTCGCTACTCATAATTGTAACACTGTGTGCTAAAGAGTCGTCATACAAGACCCCCCCCTTGAAATTTTGTTGCAACAGTTTTTTGATGCTGAATCCGTCGAGCGGTGAACGCAAATTGAATTACTAATTAAACTGAGTTTGATATCCGCGTCGCTACAGCAGCAAGCGTAATCAGGTCCAGTAAAAGTATGTCCAAATTGTAATCAATAACCGCGTACAACAATACCAGCGAAGCATTTCTAGCTACATTCAACTCCTTAAACACTTGTAGTAACTTACAAGCTGATTGCGAGATGAATCAAGAAATAAAAAATATAACAAACTCACAAAACACATGTACTTCAGGCCATTAACTTATTCCACAGTCTCTCAATTTTAAAGGTTCTATCTAGTAATCCTTCAATACTGATTTATCTTCTAACTATTTCCATGTACTTTGTTATCAATTTCAGCATAATTAACGTCTAGCTCTAAAACTAACAATGGCAGGATAACTTCGTCGAAATGGGATCTACCCCGATCTTACGTTTCTATTAAAAAGTTGTATGAGGCGGTCCGAAATCATGCTAGGTCTGCTGGATATGCCATCACCACCAGCAACTCAGAATAGAGAAAAGGGCGAAGAAAGAAAGTCCCAGTCTGTTAGAAAAGTATAATGTTTTACAACGAAGTGGACGAGACATGTAGGAAACGACGTTGATTGACGCAAAATACCAACTGTCCTGTCAGATTTAAGGCTAGAGAGGAGTCCTAGTCTTATGATAGTCATAGACTCAAGATAGCACGAATAAACACAATTTTACACATATAAGGGCGCATGACAGGCAGCTGGTCGAGCCTGTCTCAACACAAGACCATGCTAAAAGTTTTACGATATTGCACAGCTTATGTTGAGTTCGGATACGGTAGAACAAGATATAAAGGATGTAGGGTAACTTCACATTCTCATAGTTACTGGCCTGATAATTAGGGGCATTCCTCACATTACATTGAAACGATACTACGCAGAGAAATCGTTTTGTGTAATTCCATCAAACTTTGACCATGAAATAGTTTTATTTGAAACTAAATACCCAAACAGTTCGTATGTGCAGCAGATTTACCAAGTTGATAGAGTATCTGATTGAAGTTCATCAAAATGAAATAAAGTCCCTACATTGTCCAAAAACCCTGACGTAGTAAATAGGCTGTAAAATTTTGAGATGTTGTTCAACAATGATGTACAAAAATAATTAAACACACATGTACTTGTACGCGCGTTTAGCATTTATTTACAGTTTATAATTAGACAGTTTTTTCGTAAATGTAATGGGGCTAATTGATAAATCCATATTTCCAGGCAGATAGGGTTTTCCAGGGGGGTGCTTTATCACGACTCGTAATCTAGAAGATTCTGTGTTTCTAGTCTGTGCGTAAATTAGCAACAGAAAAGCTTGCGAAGTTGTCACGTGCTTCTAAACATAGGTAGTCGCGTCGTAGGTCAACCAGATAGAGGAAACAAGATATAGGGACTTCTGTAGAGAATAGGATTACCTCATTATGTCTTTACAGGACATTTTCTGCAACTACATGCACTCACGGACTAGCTCCAATGTATCAATTGGAATCTTGGAGAAGATTCTGCGATTCTAGTCCGTTTGCGAATAAGCGGGCGCTCACGAAGTAGCTCTGATGTGAGAACTAGAATCTTCGAGAAGACTCCAAGGGTTACTGGGACGAAGAGGAAATATCAAGGGATAAGAATTAAAGTATACATTTACCTCTGTTCATCACTTGGTGCCAAGACACCATCATTATTATTATTTTAGATATCACTTCATAGTTAGATGATTAAATTACCATGACTTGCTCGAATGGTATTGCTTCGATCTCTTGATCTGTGACACCGTGACATGATTGAGAAAAACATTCAATTCAGCGGGCCGAGATGATTTGGATATTGCTGAGGGCCGTAAAAATTCGACTGAAGAGAAAAAAGCAATACGGAACTCAGTTGTACCAGCGGGGAACGATAAAATGATAATCAGCTGTTCAAAACAAAGCCGAATGAGTCCGGATAGTGCTAGGAGACGCTGGATAGATATCAGCTGCGAAACAAGGGTATACTAGATCCGTTGGATCCAGTCAATATCCATCAAGCCCAAACGAAAGCTTGGGTCAGAGCTGTCTTGGACAAGTAGACAATGTCCAGGATTGGTACGATCATTTGCTTGAATTACAGTACAACCATCTGAATAGTTGTGAGAAGATATCGTATGGGTCGTCTCCTGGTCTAGAAGCCCTAATTCCATTAAACACAAGTGCAGGCTAAATTGGACAAATAATGCGAATTCTATATGATTTATTTTGATAATTATCTGCATCTGATCGCGTCAATTGTTAAGGATTAATGCAAACGGTCACTGCACGAAAGCAATACCACAAAATAAGTTAATATTAAATCTATGGAGGAGTTTAATGAGGGCAGTAATAGCGATATTTATAAGTTCCCACCAGTTACTAGAATGTTCTTCCCGTTCCTCCGATTCATTGATATCCTTGAAGATAGAACCACCCGGAATACTCTTCTAGAAGTTTCTCACGAGTTCTAGCAATCACAGAAGTAAAGCCGCCGTCTATAAATAGTTATGCAGCGCGCATCTATTATGCACACCTATGCATAACACAAGGCCATGAGGAATGAACGGCATAAATGCGCTACGCCATAACACGTGACACGGATGGGCCACACCGAAATAGCCCAGCCACAGATTCACCGGGCTCAGCCCGTCACATCAATCGTGTGATGTGGAAATGCTAGTGACAATACTCGGCCAGCCGATCATATTTTCGTTGGCCTACCACTAGCATTATATTCTTAGATGAGAAAATATTATTTGAGCTCGCTGTGAAATTGGCCCTTAGCACCGGACGAATGTAGCACTCTAAGGCGCGAAGTGGCTCTTCAAGAGGGAGAGCAGTCCGTCACAGGGCTGAAGCCTGACCCTGGTTAGGCATTAGCCTAACCACATAAAAATTAATTAGTCGAGCTAATTATGCATAATACTTATTGTTAATTTTATTAATAATGGGCCGAGAGCGGAACCTAGCAACATCATCTTATCCAGGAATATAAACAAAACAAATTGACAACCTCAACCGAGTCATACAACATCCTGGAAGAAGATTCCATTATGCTTGAAATTAGGTACTCCATGAACGACTAATCTAAGCTCCATCATGGTTTAATATAATGTAATGATGGCAATGGAAATAGAAGGAGATGAGGGAAGGAGTCATAAGTTTGGACAGGGAGATTTTATTCATTCGATTTGGTCATCAAGAGAAACAAGATTCTCGAAATGTAGATAAATAAGCGAGAAACTTCCTGGATTACTTTCCTCTTCACTTTAAGATATTCTAGAATATAGCTCTGAGTAGTTTGTGAATAACAATTACTTTAAGACCGTTACACAGTCTATCACAACTCTATCTATCGCAGAGACAGGACTGGACCGGATAGATGACTTTTCATCTATTGTTTCCTATCGCAGATCCACCCATGTTAGACTACTCTTATAAAATATAGCTAATTTTATATAAGCGGCCTATCGTTAGCGTTGTCTCGATACCCATGCACGCCAGACAACTTTGAATCCTGGAAATCTTATTATCACGGACCATCACAATCGCGTAGATTTCGTTGTCATTTACAGATAGATAAGGTTTGGCGAAAATTACGAGAGCTTAGACGCGTCTGGAAGCCTGTCGTCACTGGTCTAATTCAAAAGATGGCACTTGGATGATTTCTAGGTTGGGTTTGGGGGGTTTGAGACAAAAATAATAAAAACCATAAAAAAAGTTTCGTAATTGGATGGTATCTTCGTGATAAGTAAATTAGACAAGGGTATCTACTGTGAATGCGACGTAAATTAAAATTCATGAAAAAATGGAGGTCTAGTTGAGGATAAAGTGTGAGAGGAACAACGTCGCTAGTGAATATGGGTAGAATCTGAAGAGCCGAGTAGATACATAGAAATAAGTTAGATCATTTCCCCCGCTATCAGTGCCAGTGGGGTGCTGTGTTCTTTCAGTTTACACTGGTTTAAACTCTCATTGCTTTGGAACGAGCCATTAAATACTTCGTTTTTTCCATTGCATTTAGACCGAGAGGTAGGTGAGCCCTCTTAAGACCTAGAACAACTTTGCGATGTTAGGGTAGTGTTTTCATCGCGATTGGCACTGCGGAAGTATCTAGTTGGGCTCCCTAAAGGACTGTGAGCCACATGAGTATCCTTAGTTGGAGTGAAAAAATGGTTGGTATCGTGCTGTCTTGATGAAACTTCGATAGTTTCATAAGGTTGATCTCCTTCGTCTTCCATTATAATTTCAATGACCCCGGATCCCGATGAAATCCTAGAGACTATGGAAGATGTGTTTGAGTTCTCTAGGCGACGAAGAAGAGTAGGCGGTGATGGTGGAGGAGGCGGAGGCGGAGGTCTTGCTAGATGTTGTAGTTCTTTGAGGATCGGAGGCGGTGGATTGGACATAACCTTATTCTTATCATGAGAATTACTTTCTTTAGAGTATGAATAATGAATTTTTACTTCAGGGTTGTTGCGTGTTTGATATCCAAGTGTCCCAGGCTGTATTCCGCCAGGGTTTACTTTTCTTATGGACGGCGGTGTGCAAATAACATTCGAATCAAAACCTCGTCTACCGGAGCTAGTTGGAAGAGAAGCATGAAATGCTGGATGCGTTGGAAGCTCAGATGGTAACGCAAGGGGAGATAAGGGAGGATCTTCAGGGATAGGTGCAGATGCTGAGCGTGATGGGGTTCGTCGAGCTGGAGTATACGTCGTTCTTGGCAAAAGAGCTAACTTTTCATCAACTTCTGGACACGAGATAACTGAACCATTCCCTGATGAAGATAACTCGTTTGAGTTAAATTTTGCTATGTTCTGGGACACTTTTGAAAGTTTCTTCTCGGAATCGTTTTTCAAGAGTTTCATAGCTTTTGGAGTTGCTGGTAACCCAAGCTGAAGCCCTGTGGTTTTCTTGATTTTCTTTTTTTCACCTTTCTCATTTATGACCCTACCTGGAAGATGAGATGATGAGAACTGGGTGTATGATGGTGGAGTTGTCTGACTGCGTTGTTGTATTTTACCAAAATATTTAACTTCCGAAGTCCTATAGTATGATGGAGGAAGTGTCACGATCTCTTCGGGGCGTATTATTGTAGGGGCAGATGGTCTTCTTGCAAGCGACTGACGTCGTTCCTCAAGTTCACGACTGGCTTGCTCTTTTTTAAAGGTACGATAATCCTTTTTCAATTTAATATCTCCAACTTCTAAATTTGATACCGAGCGGCTGTGTGAAACAGATTTACGTTGCTTAGAAAAATTTGCCAAATCATTTCTCTGGGGCCTGATGTACTCATTTTCACTGGGCGGTCGACTTAGCGACGGGTTTAGGCACTTTGTTTCCGAGAAAGACTCACGAGCTCCAGCTCTGCTTTCGGGATCATGGAACAGATCGTAGCTCTGGCGGTAGGTCAAATTAGAATCTTTTTTCTCACAGTGAGTGCCATCGCCATTACTTTTATCGCATCTATCATCTTCTCGATAAAATCTCATTTGATGAGACATCGGCAGTGGAGAAGAAGGCGACCGTATAGTAGAGCCTTCGCAATATACTCCTCTTCCTCGCTTCACAATTATGGGTGTAGAGAAGTTCTCCAGACTAGGTTGGCGATGGTGACGAATAAGATTCGTACCACTCCGAGCCAGTTTACTTTCAGCAGCAATTAAGAATTTTTTCACTGATAAGCCGCGACTACTCTTCGAAGGTCGCTTAAACTTGAATTGGCTATTTAGTTGCTCTTCTTTTTCAACACATGATGTTTTATGAAGGCTATGATCGTCAACAGCAAGTTCTGGCCTCTCTTCCTGGGAAGCTGGGAGAGGTAAAACTAATGATCGCCTTGAAATTTGAGTCGACTGTACTGAGGTGAGTCCCCTAATTTCTGAGGGCTCATAAATCGATGTATTCTGATTTTGGATCGGAAGATAATCTAGAGTATTTTGCTGGCAGACTTCATCAGCTTCCTGCCGTGCACATTCGAGACTTCTGATATATTCATCTAGAATCCTGCCGGTGACAGAGCCTGATATACCAGTATTAGCTATATTATTAACCGGGCTTTTGTTTGGGTCCGATAATAGCGAAGTTCGGGATTCAACTGAGCTAGCTGAAGATCTACGTTTTAAAGATTCCACAAGAATAGAATTGGGAGATTTCATGTAATTACCGGTAATAATTGACTCGATTGGGGGCCATTGGATTTGAAGGGCTTCAGGTTTTCGGTCACTAGGGCGACTCCTTTGGGATGAACCACCCTCCATGATTGATCGGAGCGACTCGGGTGGAGAAGGGAGAGGAATAGGGCTAATCATTAGGTTTCTGGGTCTTTCTATCATGGGACTCGTGGTAGAGGCCCTGTCGAGTATCGATTCAACTTGATTCAGTTCTGTTGAGAGATACTTTACGGGAACTTGTTGGACTACTTGAAAAGGCTCTGAATTTTTTACAGGTGTAGCTGGTCCGGGCGAGCTTATCTCGCTGTGTAAAGTTATATCTGGAGGCATCTCCCCGATAGAGGGAAGAGAGTGTTTCTGAAAGCCGCCAGGAGTTACAGTCCGAGCAGACACAGTTGCGCTGAAAGCACTTTGAGGACTGGCTTGCATAAGAGTTGGTATATCCCTTTCATTTTGTGACGACAGATATGGTGACCCAGTGGACGTCCAGGCATCTGAGTAGAAATCAGAGAGCTGAGATTTAGCACCGTGATCACCAAATGAAGTAATTAATTTCAGTGTGGGGGCCTGGGCCATAGGATGTAGATAGCCGGGAGATGGAGGAGAAAGGGGGGGGCTCAGTATATTCGTAATAAATGGGCGATTCTGTTGTTGTGAAACTCTTGCAGCATGATGAGATGAGAGAGCCAAAGAAGCAAAAATTTCAGGGTCGAGGCATGCAAAGCAACGATCAGCTACATTTTTCTCATTGTGTTGTAGAGCCCATTCCCCTAAACTTTGAACTAATAGACTTTGTCTTTGCCAATTGACGGGAAAGACAAGACAGGTTAAAATTAAAGCTTCAACAAATTTGTAGCGGGAAACATACGCCTGAATCGCATCATTGTAATCACCCATTCCAATCATTATTGTAGCTGCTGTATGAGTATCATTCTTATCAAGGAGACGTTGGACGTAAGCACGTGCAACCTGATTTTGTGACATATGACCAGAAATACCACTCAAAGCGAGGAGCATCCAGTCCGATGACGACATTGATTCTGATCCGGGAGTCATGATATGCTCATCGATTTCACCCAGCCATTTAGTCAAAAGAAGCCGGCTGACTGACCTTGGGGCATGTTTGCTAATCTCGTCCTCGATCAAATCTTTGGCATCACCAGGCCAGTCAAAAATTACGCGAAAAATAAGTGTTCGAGGATCACAGTTTGTAAGTTGAGATTTATCCAATTTATGAAGAGACTGGTGAGAAAGATTGCTTAGCCTTGTTTTGGTGAATTTAAATAAGTCAACCTCTTTAGCATCATCATCATAAAGTAATTCATGGCGTAAGCTGGAGCTCCTAGCACGATGATCATCCGATTCAAATGATTGAGGACTGGGCGAGTTAAATGAATGAGTGGTATCGCGACTTGAGCCAATGGAAATAACGGTTCCATCACTTGTGGTATGCGACATATTCGAACTGCAGTTTTGATGATATCTAGAGGATGCAGACGTTAAAGAGGATCGAGATATACCTGAGTTATTGCTTATAGATAAAACTGAGCTTGGGGCATCGATATTGGAGGATTCGTATCTCTCTAGCTCCGGCGTTTGAAGTTTTCTAATTTTTGCAGTAATTCTAGCTAGCGGCGACATTTGATTCTCTGCCTCATCCTCTGACGCTGTGTCGTCAAATGGAAATACTTCATCGAGTAGACTATTAGTAACTGTTTTTTTTGTTTCGTCTCTCCTTTTGGAAGATGACTCAAGCGGAGGCGGAAGCAAATCTAAAGAATGCCAAGTATCTAGCACGACATGAGGTGGTGAATTAAGGTCAAGTTTCTGTATGATATTCCTTCCTAGGATGAAGAGAGTTGCCCCAGGGCCAAAGATGGCGAGCCCAATGATGTTTTCTATTGTTGGCACGGCCTCCCAAGTCACGTTTTTTGTGCGAACATCCCACGATAATATTTTACTAGATAAGATGGATAAGTTATCGCAAACTCTTGACGCATGGATACGCTATTACTGTTGGGATATTTTTGTTCACTAACCTTCCTGATAATTGGATAATTCTTCCATTTTTGGACCAGCCTAGCCAGCTTGCACCTTTCGAAAGATTCTCTGCATGCTTTAAAACTCGCACAATCCTAGCAGCGGCTGTGGGCGATTTAGAAATGCTCCAGACTTTCACATTTCCGTCGAGAGTTTGGGTAGCTAACATATCGGATTTTTGCCGAGATGATGGAGAATGCCATGCCAGCATGATCGTCGGAGAAAGTCTTCTCGGGACATCTAAATGGTGTAATATAATGAGCTTAGGGTGTAAATTCACAATCACAAGTGATCCATCAGAAAATCTGCTCTTTATCAGCTTGAGCTCTCGGAATGTAATAATCCAAATACCCAATAGCATATGTTTTGTTATCAGCTGCAGGAGCTAAAGCTGTAATTGGAACTTGACGATTCGTTCTCCTCGAGATACATTCCGAAGAAGTGGGCTTCAGTAAAACTACTTTCCCTTCCACATTTCCTAAGATAAGATTCAGTACGGTTCTTGGGATGGGGGTATTCCATTGATTGTAAGTACCAAAAACAACATTTCCGTTGCGCATCCAAGTCGCCACAGTTAAGGAATTGTCGGTTCTCACCCTGGCAAGCTCATTTCCTGTTGTGTAGTTCCACACGATCACAGTTTGGCCTATGTCATAGCTAGCTACGAGTCTTTCAGATCCTTTTTCGCTTACGTTATCGACGGCCAATAACTGAATATCTTCAGTGTGCCCATCAAAACGACGTGCCACGGTCAAGTTGTCATGATGAACGCAAATTATGGAGCTCCCTTGAGGAAAGAGGAACATTGAAGCTGTAGCCACGCATGGACTAAGTTTAGGTGTCATCTCCATTGGGTTGGAACATAGGCCAGACATCCCCGTTTTGGTAGATGAATGAATCGGAGAGGCTGGCGTTAGTGAAGACTGTCGAGCTGGCCCGATCGAAGGACACGTTGAGGAATTGTAGCAGAACTTCTTTGAATTCAAGGTAAGCTTCTAGCTTAACGATTTCATCATCATAAATCAATGAACGTTGAAGCCCGCCCAGAAAATCAAGCTGGAAACAAATTCTGTTCTGGAAAGAAGGCAAGCATGGTGGGGTGTCTACTATTTTAATTTCGGTCGAAAATAAAGTCTAAGATCCGGAGTAGAGTGCTGGTTACTCCACCTCCTTGGCAGCCAAAAGAAGCTAGTAGAGCGTCGGCGTTGGTTTTCCTATTCTAGAAAGCTGAAGGGGAAGCGGCATCGAATATCGTGGTGCGGATAGAATATCAAGCACATGCTCGCGCGAAATTCTTCTTGTGCAAGGAAGTAAAGAAGGACGAGGGTACCAACGAGGAAATTAATCATAGACTAGAAGACGGGTCCGCGCAGGCCCAAGTTGGACGAGGGCTTCATGGAAATCCTGGCAAGAATAAGCCAAACAGAAACGTTTTCAGGGAGGCTTGTGTAGATACTCTTCGCGCAGCAGCTTCTCGCCTGAAAATTGACGAATTTTGCGCGTCAAACTGAAGACGAAGTTAGTATATGCATTTGTTCCACAGGAATGAATAACAACCTGTCTCTTTGCCGTCCATACACTTTTCGACCGCGAACGTGATCTCCTAGGATCCATCTTGAGCGATAACAAATTTGTCGGCAAATAATACTCGTCGTCATAGTCATCATATTTCAAGAGCTCTCGCTGCATTTACTATTGGATGGTTACAACAATATTGCGATGGTGAAGACAATGGTTGGTGATTAACCGATCCAATCTATTTTAGGCTAAACAGATTCCACCTTTAGACTGCAGGGATAATACAGAAAATAACTATTAAAGTTTAGTGGTTACGCTAACAGTTACTCTTTTGTATCCAAGTAGTATGGGCTTGAACTAAGAACTTTAGATTTGCGTAAAATATGTTCACGATTATCTACTGGCGCACTGAAACAACGTACAGACTTCCACAGCTACGTATTGATCTACCTTCATCTTCACCGTACAGAATTTATTTTGACATTAGATATCAATTATCCCTGGAGTCAGATTTTAGCGCTATTCGAGATCAGGGACTCATCTGTCAAATCGGCATGTTCGCACGTTGCTGAAAGATTTGAACCCCCTGGTACAGCGCTTACAGTTTTGACCACCCATTTTCATTTTCGACTCGTGGTGAGAAGGTAGATTCGTTCAAGGGGAGACACTGTGGGTAGTTCGTAGATTAATCTATATAATCATGCTCGTGGTCATTGATTTTAGAACATCACCTCCATGCGTCTTCTCGTAGTCGTTCATTATCATACAATTTTTTTGAAAACTGCCGTAACTAAAAAGGGCGTCATCGCGATTATGGAACACATTTTTCCATACAATAAACGAACAATGATTAATAGCTACGTAACACGATTCCAGCCAAAAAAAAATTGACTAAAATTCAGTCAATCTCTATTTTTCTCGATCAATGTGCACTTTTATCATGCCTTCCAACTTCCATCTATCTACTTGTTAAATTTGATTCAACTTTAGCTCTCCTAGGTTGGAAAGAACACGTGATATAAACATTTCCACAGTAAACTCTGATGATCACATACGCTGCAAAAAAATAAAAATCCAGTCACAACTGGAACTACATATAAACTATCAGCAATCATATTGGAGATTTGCATGAGCAAAATGGATTTGACATCGTCAAAGCTACTCTTTTCTTCTTCTCTTACAACTGTAATAACTGTATGTACCCGCTGTTGTGAACCTGAAGCTAAAAGCTTAGCTAAGCTTAAGCCCCATAATCTTGTCCTTCCATTCCGTCCACGTTTTTATCTGTCATTGAATAACGGAAAAAATTGGGAGAAGATCGCGGATCCTTGACTCAAAATGAAGAAATAGACAAAAGGAGCATAGGCCGAACTCAAAAGAGAATGCTTTTCTTCACGCTTAGATTTAGTGTTGAGCAAGAAAGGAGGGAAACACATCAGCAGCTCTTATCTCACCAAGTGGCGTATCCAAGTAGGACTGGAACTCTTGATCATACTCATAGATTCATTCTGGTGTGTTTTGATTGGCGCATCGAAATTGGAATTTGCAGACCTGAATTACTGAAACTACAAATACTCATTAGCAGAGTATGTTATGTTAATGATCTTAACCGTTCGCCGAAAATGGCTGTCAAGGTATTCGTAAGTCGTCTTCATAACTTTATCATAGACTCTGCTGGATGAACTCGGTCGATACGCCACTATATCAATGAGGACTTTCAGCTGCTGGGCCCGGAACACAGCTAATTCCTAGCTAGTGAAATTGAACGAAAAAGCTGGTCAAACGTAAATCTATCACGCAGACCTGCGAGCATATATTTATTGTGAGACCTAAAATAGGGCTACAGGTCTACCGTTTGCCAAAGAATCGAAGACAAAATTCTTTTGCCGTTGCTTCTCATGCATTCCTTCTCTAAAAGAACATCCTGAAACCCTTTGAAATGATGCAGCTCGGCTCATGGATTTCACAGTATTAAGTGTAAGGTAGTGGCTTGGAAAGTGTACTAGACCTCACGGTGCGTAATTCCTTTCCAATCACTCCGACTATAAAATCCAATTATTATTGGCATGCACATCACCTTAATTACCATTCAAAACTAAAAGGTCGACATAAAATCTTCAGTACTCTATTCGATGCTTATTTTTCTCAAGGACAGACTATACCTATATGATTAATCCGTCCCGGGCTACCTGTTCCATCGGAGCCTTCTGAATCTACTCCAAGCACACAGATTGAGTATTTAAATTCACATTGATTCGTTTCGATTGGATCTTACGGATTGGGAGGTCATTCAAGAACTCAGTAAACTGGTTTTCTATCGCGAAATGGTCTACAATACCGTTAACTGTGGAATCAGTTTTTTGGCTTTTTTAAGAACCATAGCTTCATACTTTTTTCTTCCGTTCTTCTAAATGATATTCATCGTGTGATATATTTTTAGATCATATTGGATTCAGCCTTATTGCTATGACTATTGTGATTTATATTTGTAGTGCGTTCTTTACATATAATTAGGGGGGCTGAAAGGCCCTGAAGTTTTAACTCCGGCTGGTAGTGTTATAGGCCTTCTCTGAAGAAATTAGGCAAACGGAGATGATCTCAAGGCTTCTGTTGATTGCATCTACTTTTCAGCAGGCTCAATTTAAAGGCCTTAGTTCTTCAAGATTGTATAATTTAAGAAGTTTAAGCTTTTTTTCGTAAAAGTAGGGCAATCAGATGCTGTTGTGAATAGTGGTGAGCGGGAATCACGTTGAATCGATGTATCGGAAGAATTGTGTTCGGGGAATTCTAGAAATGATACGAGAACATTTTCTTTTATTAGACTTTTAAAGATAGATTTGATTTATATATATATAATAATTGTAGTATATATCAAATAGAAATGAATGTCTATTTAGTAATATAAGATAAAAACAGGATAAAAAGGGCTAAGTTAGGTTAGGTCCAAAAACAATATCAAAAATGCTGTCCCCTACTTCCATCTCGTTCCCACGATCTTAAGGATATTTACCTATCTCAAAAAATAATGTTCTTGTCCAAATTACCATTATTCAATGCAACTGCGCCTCAAGTGTCATCTCCGAGCTAATGTAGTACATGATAATGCTAAATTTACCTGGAGCATGACTCAAGTTCTAAAAATATGTCTTATACCAAAACCACCTGTAGCAGTCAGTGAACTGAAATCAGGGGGGTACTCTAGTGGTTGCCGGGGTGACCCGTAGTCCTCATAATGTACTTAGACTCCGTCGCGTTGTAGAATGAGAAGCATATTCATTTCCCATTACTATTCACGAGAATTAACTGGTGACCTACACAGGGGATTTTCCTCTAGTCATCGTCATTGTCTACTTTGATCTTAACTATCTACCTACTTTATATCATCAGTATCGAGACGTCAGGTGGTGACTATTAGTAATCGTGTCGTGTGGATAAGGTCTATTTATCGAAGCAGGTCATCTCACGCGTTGAATTCGAGTCAACTGTTATTGGGAGCTACCTCGAGTCCACAGGCTGAAAATTCATCCTGAAATTTATTTGGCAGCTCGTTGGTCTACATACATATTACGACCTAGTTTTGTGCTGCTGTGTTGAAACGTGTCATCGCAGTGCCTGTTAAAGGAACCCGTTTTGTTCAAGTTTTGACCCTCAAGTGTGAATCAATTACGATGGCCCCATTATTAAGTTAACTTATCGGCCTAACATCTGTGATCTGGAATTGGTGTGGAAGAAGGTGGAAAAATAACAATAGAAGAATAAGGAAGATTACAAAGAAGATAAAATAAAAATAAAATTTTAAAAACGTCTTTTGATTTTAGTGAATTGCGTGCTGAGTTGGAAAGAATCTGGATTGGTGAAGAGGAACTCGGAATGGCAAATCGAACACTCCCAAAGTTTGAACAGGCGGGAAGGTTTGTTGGAGAAGGAAATTCCGGAGCAAGGTGGCTTTCCCGACTTGAATACGATTTTAGAACTGCAGGAGATACAATAGTATTACCAGAAAGCTTCCTTTTTGCGATTGATATCCTTCTTGAAGGTGAAGCTGCGAGCTGGCTTGACTCGACTCCGGAGCTAAGGGCGATGATTGACGACCGACAGTACGCGACAGAGGAACAGGTAGCTGAGCTCAAGTCACAACTGATAGAAAGGTTTCCGGCCAAGCTGGTCAGTTATGTCGAAGGGAATCTGCAAAATGATATTAAAAATCTTTCGCAGACGGAAGATGAGCCGTTAATGGCGTACTATCAACGTGCCTTACATCTGCTCCGCCGATCACATGGTAGAGACGCCCCAAGAACAGCAGGCTCGGGCAAAGCTTTGATGCCTATAGAGCAATCGGTACTGAACTCCATCGTCCTAGCCTTTCTCAATGGGCTTCGTGACAGTGACGTCCGGTGCGAGGCATTTTCCAGATCAGCCCTATCGTGCGGATCTTTATGGAAGTGTCAGGAAATAATTCTTGGGGTGCAGCAGAGTTTGGAAGCTACTCGAGAAGCCAGGAATAGAGCTGAAGAGCGAGATGAAGTGGCCAAGATACGAGAACTCTGCTCGGCGCACTACGGTAAATCCCTGTCATCAGTTCTGGCAGATTTTAGTTTTGGAAGGATGATCGTACCAAAGCCGAGACAAGGCTTCAGCAATGAAGCATCATCTTACTACAATCAGCCTCGGTCTTCGTATCAACAGCAACCTCAGCAGCTTCAGCAACCACAGCTTGGGGGCGTAAATTTTCAGGATCATAAGAATTCAATGTCTGGTAATCCTGGGCTGGGAAGGAGCCCAAATAGTCGACAAAATCCATACAATTCTCGGAATGCCTCAAAGAATGCCTTTGTCAATGGATCTGCGGTGTACAGATCAAGTGATGGACCGTTGTGTTTTGGATGTTGTCATGTGGGGCATATTAAGCCAAACTGCCAAAATCTGCAGCTTCAAAATTGGGAGCAAATCCATCTGAAATGCATTATATACGATCGCCCACCACCGCCACGACCGCCGAGAGATTCAAACTTGGTCCACTATGATTGAGGAGACAGTAGATGGGACGGTCCGAGTGATAACCGCCGTCATTTAAACCCACACTATGATCTACATCCTAACAAAAATGCGTTCCAAGCTGACAGATATCGAGAGATGGGCTTTCATCATATGGGTCCACAACGCCCTCCGTATAATCCTAGTAACAACTACAGGTCTGACGAATACGGAACTAACCAAGATAATCCCCCCTATCGTCCACCACCGATGAGAATGGGACCTCAGGGGATGCCGCAAGATGAATCTGAAGAATCCTGGAGAGCACCACACAAGGTTCATTTTGAAGACCAACAAGACGCTGACTGCTCACTCAGCCAATTTGCCAACATTAACATACCTGAGGATCAATCGCAGCATCCTGAGTCGAGGGCGTGCGAACTTGGCGTACAACTTCAGTCGTTTAGCTCAGGACCGGATAAGAAGAGACAGCGTATTGATCTTAGCGAGATTCTGGACGATGACCTCCCGAAGGTAGCGGAAATGACTAGTGGAGACCCTGGAACGTATAGACCAATAAAGACAGGAAGAAAGGGCAAGAGGGTCTTAAAACATCTCAGGGAAATAGTCGGCAGGGAAGGCTGCGGACCCATCAACTATATCGATTTAGCGAGACGAATTTCTATTCCCATAAATCTACTTGAACTCTGGCAAGTCAGTCCAGATGCAGCGAAAGAATTCAGGAGGCTGTCGACAAGAGTTAAGAAGAAAGGAAAAAGGGTACAACCTCAACTCTTTTCAAGCTCGGCAAATAACAATCTTGATAATCATACCTCCAAAATTTCGTCAACGACGACAGAAACCAAGGCTTTCAGAATTCCCGTAGTGGCACGAGCTGAGGCGAATGGGAAAATCATCAAAGTTGCGTTACCCAAGCACATATCACAAGCAGACCAGGGCTCGGAAATGAACATCATCTCACAGGGTCTCGTCACTGCACTTAAGCTCGAAAAACTGAACTTAGGGATCAAAGGCTTTAGTGGGCTCACAATGAATACGGCTGATGGGGGGGGCTACAGAGCTATCGCACTTCGTAAGCCTCCATATAGGGGTTTGCGGAATTTGGAGGCGAATTGATGCGTTTGTGCGCCCAATGTTAAAGAGAAACGGCGAACTTGACCTCCACTTACTTCTAGGAATACCGTGGCTTCATGACGTGAACGCTGGCATCTTCATCCGAGAGTCCAGAATTATTCTAGGTGATCCCCAGAAAAATGAGAAACGAGTCGCGATTCAGGGACCCACTTTTGTGTCCTCGAGTAGTCACAAACTTGTTCTATATCCCACAACGAGCAACACTGATATAAGTTATAGAAATATGGATAGTCAGAAGCAGCGACATTCACCGATTATGGACTCAGAATCTGATACGTCCGATGAGTCTGATGATACAGATTCTGATTTTGATGAAGAACTTCCCAGAATTGCTGAGTCCGCGTTTTCGAAAAACTAGGTCGACCCGAACAAGTCTGTAAACTGTCCAATGATGCCGTCGATAAGGAATCAGAAAAATTACCAAGTCAGGCCAAGTCTTATACTACTAATCATGATTCCTCTAATATTATCTCGAGCCGAGGCTCAAATATTCCTTTATCACCTTCTGTTATTAACAATTGCTCTGGCTCCTATTCTTTGCCATCAAAGCTGTTTCATAATTCTCAGTCTGTTACTGAGAATTGCACGTCATGTAGTCAACTTTATTGTGTTTCTTGTTGCGAACATTCTTTAAAAAATCACACGTCAGAAAACTCTCCTTTCCCAAGTCTCATTGCAGCCTGTCAAAACTGTATTTTCAATTCTAACTCACATCACTCTCATTCTGTATCTCATCTAGGATCTTGCTCTCACTCTAATGAGCATAATGCCTCTCTTGTATTTTCTTCCAATATTTCAATAGATTCTCTCTTGTGCACATTTCAGGAAAATAGTTTTCCACCGAATGAACTGAAAGCCCCAAGAATCACCAGAATTGATCGGAGAATTCTGTCGTCGCAACGAGCAAATATCATGGGCCTCTCAGATAGAAAGGTGCACGTCTCAGATAGCCACGCAATTAGTTTCAGCTCACAGAAGGATCTGAACCCTTCCGATTCAGCAGCCACGACTGACCCAGTAGACTCCATTCCATCCCACAAATTTCCAACGAGTAGAAGACCCAATATCAGAGCCTTAACTACAGCTCCTAAAGAACAAATTGACCAATGGTTTGAAACAGTGGGAACGAAGATTGGTGCGGCTGTGGGTAGTGAGGTTCAAAAAGATACGGTTAAACGATTGCTGTTCACCTACCAGGATCTAAATGGGACTGAATTGAAGCAACTCGTACCCACAGACCTCTACACGCATAGAGTCAGACTTAAAGAAGGAACGAAGCCATATTCAAAAGTAAAGCAAAAGAGATGGCCTCCCGGAAAAGAGTTCTGGCTTCAGAAAATTGTGAACGAAGGGCTTGCATGCGGAATGTATGAAAAAAACCATGGCGGCAAATGGAAAACTATCTGATTGGAACGCACAAGCAGTAATTGTGGACAAAAATGACAATCCAGGACCGTGGGATGAACCGAGAATCACATTTAATTATCAACATGTGAAACAAGACATGCCAGGCTGCTACCTAGAATTGATGGCCAAAGTTCATGACCACTTATCTCACCCTTCTCACAAGTTCTTTTTAAAATTCGATGTCAAGCACGGGTACTGGAACATTCTCGTACATCCTGACGATAGACATCTTTTTGCCTTCACTATTGCTGGGATAGGGCAAGTACAGCCTACGCGCATGCCACAAGGGTCAATGAGTGCAGGATTCTCGTTCACAGAATTAATGTACATCGTTCTTGGGGATATCCCAGCTGGGGAAAATCATTTCCCGGGCATGAAGTCAGTGCTTGTCTTGGAAGACGTCCTTACCCCTCCAAAAGCATCTTTCTATATTGATGACATGTTTTCAGGGTTCCATAACTTCAAGGATGCCTATGACTTCATGGCAGAAGAACTCTTCCCTCGCCTAGAATGGTCCCGACTTAAATTGTCGTTTAAAAAGATGGAGTTATTCATGGACGAGGTTGTAGCGCTAGGAACACTTCACAAGAATGGTGGTATAGTATGTGTGACTCCTGAGAGGCGGGACAAAATACGAGTCTGGCCTACTCCGAAAAATACGTCTGAAGTCCGTGCCTTCCTTGGAGCGATCAATATGACTCGTCGCTGGGTAAAGAACTTTGCCGAGATAAAGATTCCATTATCAAGACTCACAGGTAACGTTGAGTGGCAGTGGGGAGAAGCTGAACAGATTTCCTTCCAACTAATACAAGAAAAGTGTTCTGGTGCAATCGAAATGCATGGCTGGAACTTCAGAGATCGAACGATTATGTACTCGGATGCTAGCAAACTTGGAGCTGGCTGTGCGATAACTCAGTCAAGAATCAGCTACGGGAAACTAATAGAAGTCCCTATTTTATACGATGCATTCACATTCTCACAGTGCCAACGAAATTACGGGACCTATAAGAGAGAGCTGTGTGCGATCGTGGAATTTTGCAGAAAATATGACTACATGTTCAGGTCGCCACTTCAAGGAACGATTTTCACAGATCATCACCCGCTTACCTACTTCCTAAACTCATCATGTCTTGATGGAATCTATGCAAGGTGGGCCAGTGAACTGAGATTTTTAAACATCGAAATTGTGTGGATACCTGGATCACGGAATTCAATCGCTGATGCTGTTAAGGGCTGCGCCCTGGATTGTGTTGACTGGTCTAGCGAGCCCAGTTCTGACTAATCAAAGGGATAATTATGCACGGGCACGTGTGTATAGTTATGCAGAGATGAGTTTGACGAAACACAACGCACAGACAACAGAGGTATACATATATACTATATGTAGTAGATAGTCCGTGTAGAGGGAAGGGGATCCGCTTAGCCCTTCGCGTACTTGTTAGTACAAGCTTAAACGTCCGATAAGTCAAAGGGACCGTGTAAGGGGCAAACAATTAGAATAGTTACATGTAGAGGCGTTATCAAGACCCTAGTAACAGTGGAGGCATAAGAGAGCTGATTCCCTTGCACAGTTGTATCTACATAGATAGAATATACACAGTTTGTGGCACTCGCTTGTCGTGCAGTGACCGACGCCAGCTAGCCCTTCACAGATGCCCTCTCTTGGACAATCTTTCCGAGTGAAAAGGGGACACTAAGTGAATATACGGAATTTGGTGATCTAGTAGCTGAGAATGGGGATCCTAGGTGGATCTGGAAGGATGGTACGAATGGGTACGAAGAGTTGCTAAAAACCATAGGGGAGCCATTACGGGAGAAGGATCTAAGGGCCTTGTTTTTGGGTGATACAGCAGAGAAGAGGGTGGAATCAGGACTGGCAAGTTTAAACGTACGTATCAAGGAGTTGGGTGAAACTGTTCCTGCGCATGTAGCATTTGGATTTTTGAATTCGCTGTCGGAAATATCAACGGGCCTTTATAAGCCTTCCTGGGAATTCGCGGGGGCGGAAGCTATGGGGGGGAGTATGTTTCCCGTCTCTAACGTTACGGACAGTCAGACGCCATTCACCACGCCTCAGTATCACAGAGCGCCATGGTTTAAAAATGTGGTAAGAACAAAAACCCTTGCGCCTCACACTAGATTCTCGGATTCAATATGGTATAAAGATATTTCAATGTATCTGTCGATGGGAGTTATTCCTAAGAAGTGCCAGACAAAAGTTAACCAAGCGGCGTTCCTCAAAAAGGCAAGCAGATACCAAGTGCAGGGAGCTGACAGAGTACTCTATCTCGAAACCCAGGGGGTTTTAAAGAGGTGCATAACTGAGAAAGAGGTCTCATCCCTTCTGCTGCAAGCTCATGATAATGGGGGACACTTCGTGTCGTCTATCACAATGCGGAAACTCTCCAAGTACTTTTGGCCCGCAATGTCTAAAGATGTTCGTGACTATATCGCAGGGTGTCTAGTATGTGCAAAGCATGGAACAGCACTTAGGTCATAGACATTGGCGAGAGTGATGATTAGTACCCCAATGGAGCTATTGGGAATTGAATTCATGGGCCCGTTCCCAAAGTTTGAGGGAGTGGAGGTATATTATATCCTTGTAGTTGTGGACTACTTCTCGTGGTTTGTATGGTCAAAGGCGACAAAATCTGACAACTCAGAAGCAGTCATCTCTACACTGGAACAGATCTTCTTGGAAAATGGAGTCCCCACAGGTATTTATTCAGACCCTGGCGCTCACTTTGGGGAAGCAACACAGCGGTTCGCGGAATCAGGTGGGGTTGTCTGGTGTACATCGCCAGTAGCAGCAAAGAAGGCCACTGGCATGGTGGAGAAAGCTGTAGACGTTCTGCAACGAGCCTTGAAGAAAAATGCGCGTGACCCATCAAAATGGCCGTCAGTCTTAGCGAAATCTACATTTGACAGTAACAGGCGGGATATATTATATCTTGGGTATTCTCCTCACGAGATCTTGAAGGGATTTGCTCCTGATGGGGGTCTGGAGGCCGTGTTTCCGTCTAGCCACCGCGAGAGTCTAAAGTCTTCACTAGCTCAAGGCATTTCAGCTGTGTTCCCCGAGGATGCTGACGCACACGGGAATTTGGTAATTGAGTTTATTGTGAAGCGTGAGGAAATCAGGCAAGCAGCCTTAGCAAGATCAGACCGGCAGAAAGATCGAGCTAAGGATCGACACAATCTGGGCGTAAGGACAGAGCATGTGTATTCTCCAGGAAGTTTAGTGATGTTGTGGGACGCAAAGGCTGCTGGAAAAAAGCTTAGACCTGCATGGAGAGGTCCCTTTGTTATTACAGGTTATGGAGGTGATATGGAACGCTCTTATACATTGAGACAGGTCAACGGGTTACCAATTCCACGGCACTATTACGGTGACCACCTTAAGCCCTTCCGACTCAGAGAGGGGTATTTAATAACCTGCGAGGAGGAAGAGATTCCAGTGTATCAAAACCTTCGGTTAGGAAATGCGTCATTTAAACTGCCAAAATATGTCGACATGGTCCCTGGTGTCCATGGTGCCCGAGAGTGATGTTGTGACGGCGGAATCGACTTCTGATGGTGCAGATTAAAGCAGTCGAGTCTTGACGAGCGAGGATGGAATTATCACGGTCGAATAATCTGCGTCAAACAAATCTCCCACGATGGCGTGCGTGTAAGGGTCTTAAGATGATTGTTATTCACAAGCTATCCAGAGCTATATACTAGAATATCTTGAAGTAAAGAACAAAAGGAGACTGA
This sequence comes from Podosphaera xanthii, assembly GCA_028751805.1. Taxonomy (NCBI): domain Eukaryota; kingdom Fungi; phylum Ascomycota; class Leotiomycetes; order Helotiales; family Erysiphaceae; genus Podosphaera; species Podosphaera xanthii. The sequence continues at coordinate 1,775,399 of JAPWIX010000013.1, read as the reverse complement.
GAGCAAACTTCATTTATCTATTCCTCGTGTTTTACTTCCTTGTCTTGCTTCACATGATCCAAGTGAATGTTGCGTAGTCTTTGTTCCCTCCATTAGTTTCCATACCTCCATTAGTTTCCATACCTCCATTAGTTTCCATACCTCCATTAGTTTCCATAACTCCATCCCGCTTCCGAGTCCTTTCTGCTGAGATTCGATCTCTCAGGATGACTCAATCTCTTTCACGTACGAAACCATAGTCTCATCGTATGTCATCTGCTGATGTATGGGGCGACGTGTCATCTATTAATGTATGGGGAGACATGTCAGCCGGGGAGGTGTCAACATGGAACCGCTCAGAAGTCATTGTTCTAGCCTTAGGCATCAGCCTAAAATTTGTCAGGCACTAGCCTGTGACATTGCGAATGGGGAGAGTCGACATATTGTTTTAGTGTCTAAGGGCTTCTACTCGTCGCGGGTGCTCCAGTCTATGGGGGGGAGTAGTTAGTGAACTGAAATCAGGGGGGTACTCTAGTGGTTGCCGGTGTGACCCGTAGTCCTCATAATGTACTTAGACTCCGTCGCGTCGTAGAATGAGAAGCATATTCCTTTCCTATTACTATTCACGAGAATTAACTGTAGCAACAGCGTGGAACAATAGGTAAATATAGGCGAGACCGAACATCTTTAAATTATTTTTGAACATGCAGCCTGAGGCTATGACGCGAATGATGACGAAGAATGACTCAATTGGACGTTTGGAACAGTCATACTCAGATTTCATTTGCAGATACCACTACGAGGATAACACTTTCCAACACATACCCCCTCCCGTGAATACCCACGATGGGGAAAAGCGAGAAAAACCTATGATTGTTTGGATATGCTTTCGTCATTCTGCGAATACATTGTCACCGCTAGAGATGTACAGTCGTCCCTCTCTAAATCGATCGTGGGTCCCGGTATAAGTGTTGAAAATATTCATTGAATTTAAACCATTTACATTTGCAATACTTACCCCTGCACTTAAAATGGCCTATAAGGGTAAGTGTTGCAAATATAAAAATCCAAGTTACAATGAATATTTTCATCAGTTATACCGGGACCCACTATCGAGTTAGAGAGGGACGACTGTTTTGGCAAAAAAAACCCCTATAAATGACAGGCGACTTCACTTAACCTTGATCCCCTATATTAGCTAAGAGGGGCTCTACTGTACTTACAGGGGCTCAGGGTTAAGTGAAGGCAGTATGTCTTTGCAGGGTTTTTGGTTGCCGATTATTATACCAATATGGCGGTTTCCTTTGTTGATCTTTTCTAAGCGAGGCCATATTAGGATAAGCTCAAAACCTTAATATCAATTTAATGTGAGAGATTTCTTGGCGACGAAAGTGAAGGCAGTATGTCACTCTTGGCTAAATATTGAATGGTGTCTTGAGAAATCCACATCAAGGATAATATTAAGGATTTCGATACATCTATCTCAAGATTCTAATATACAAAGTGTTCCTAATATGAAGTTGGACTCCCTTGAACTCTAACCACCTCTTCACATCTCTTTGACATGCTTAGAATGAGTGATCGAAGCTTGTCCTTTGTTGCACAGTTGTACCAGGCCTTTAGTATGATTCGGCGATTCTCTGCTTTACTCCGCTGCCTCCCCCGCTCAGACTCTGGATACATATTTTGAATGTATAGTTTCATCATACCCCACATATTCTCAATTGGATTTAGATCTGGGGAGTATACTGGCCATGAAATAGTTTGAATTCCATCAGCCATGAGATAATCTCTCGCGGGAGGTGCTTTGTGTACTGGCGCATTGTCGTGCATAAATAAATATGCACGACCTGTCTCTTGCCGTCTGTTTCTGTGCCAGTTCACAACAAAGGGAAAGATGTGTTGGCGATAGCCTTTTGAGGTCATCTTGCCCCAGTCGGCTTCGCAGAAAACACAAGGGCCTCTCTCGATTCCGGCGAAACTACCCCAAAACATCCAAGAATTATTCTTACGGTATCGATTAACGACACATGTATTATCATAAGCCTCTCCTTTCTTCTTTAACTGAGTAATCAAAAAACTTTTGGATTTATATAGAAATTGCTTACCTTTCTAGTCACATAGCCCGGCATAATAGGTCCGTCATTAATCCAAGTTTCGTCGCTCCAAAGTACTTGCGACCACTCTTGTTCTTGCCATTGAATGCGTTATTCTGCCCATACTTTCCGTGCCATCATGTGATTCTCTGATAACGACGGAGACCTTCTCGGAAGGCATCGAGAGTACCCTCTTCCCTTGAGTGCACTACGGATTGCACTTTCTCCAGTAGCCCATGAGGAGAAATGAACTGAAAGTTCTAGATAAGAACATCGTCGTGCCTCGCGAGAAGTGCAGATGAATTCTTCCAACTGATTGATTTGGTTAAGAGAAAGCTTAGGAGGGCGTCCAGTCCTTAATTTAGGAGATGCACAATCAGATTGAACAGTGTTCTTGACTTGTGAATATGTTACTCTTAACTGAGTCGCAATTTGTTTGAACGTGAATCCCGTCCGATACAGTGCAATTATCTGGAGAAAATCAGTTCGTTTAAGTGCCTAGTTCAGTACCAGAATTCTACACATACCTCAAGTCTTTGATCTCGACTGAGATATGAAGCACGAGATTGACCTTGTAAAGTAGCTTGAGCATTCATGATTAGAGGATAGTAATTCTAATAAAGAAGATTCTCGGGAGGCATGTGCTAAATTGCGAATGGCGTTTGTTAACTTTATCTTTTTCTAATACCTGTAAGATGGTTTAATTAAAAATGATGCAGCCGTAGATTTTTACGAACAAATATCAAAAGTGCCTTTACCGATGGAATGAAACCGGTGTGAAAGATTAGATCATGTGATCTCGTCTAACCTAGAAAATTGTATAGCATGGCTAGGATATATCCAAATTTTAACCCCTGTACATAAAATTTCCAACTGCCTTCACTTATCCCTGAGCTTCTGTATTCTGATCACAAAAGCAAGAGTTTTCAGGGTAGCCCCAGTAACAATACATGGATCATGCGCACATCGTACTGGCTTAAATCCATGCTATGGGTACGCTTGTTGTATAATCAATGTATTGTAACTGGGAACACCCTGGTAGCTCTTGAGTTTGTGAACAGAATAACAAAATGTGTGATTGAATTAGACGTTCCCTTAAACAAGAGTCGTGATACACTACCCCCCCCTTGAAATTTTGTTGCAACAGTTTTTTGATGCTGAATCAGTCGAGCGGTGAACGCAAATTGAATTACTAATTAAACTGAGTTTGATATCCGCGTCGCTACAGCAGCAAGCGTAATCAGGTCCAGTAATAGTATGTGCAAATTGTAATCAATAACCGCGTACAACAATACCAGCGAAGCATTTCTAGCTACATTCAACTCCTTAAACACTTGTAGTAACTTACAAGCTGATTGCGAGATGAATTAAGAAATAAAAAATATAACAAACTCACAAAACACATGTACTTCAGGCCATTTACAGTAGCGTCTAAAAGTGCGTAATGAAACCAGCACGTTGACTAGATTTTTCTATAACTCTGCAGCAACTTCTTCAAATTTAAAAATTCTAGGTTCAAATAAAATCTAAGCCATTTCTTGAATAAGTTCAAGTTTGTTTTTGTAAAAATAATGATTAACTGTAAGGTTCACGCTGGTCTTGGCACTTAATGTCTATTGCGCACTTTTTGACGTATCATTTCACCATGTGGTAGAACCTGCGTTAACAAACAACTATGTTGTAAACTTTAATTTTTTGATCTATAGAAGTATTCGGCATGCTTTTGTATCATTTCTAAATCTTTTTGATTTCAATATTCTCTGATTTTTTACGATGAGAAAACTTTCACAGCACCAGATATCATCCATCACTACATTACTCGATGAAGGTAAAAAAGAACTAGGAATAGCAAAAATTATGGGCAGTCATAGGTCTACGGTAGCCAGGTATCGGAAAAAGACATCTCATGATACATCAAAACCTGTGCAGGGATGACCACGGAAGTTAGCTTGTCGAGACAAGCGATCCCTGGCTCGTTTGGTGGCTAATGGCGGGACCAAAACTGCGGTAGAAGCGACGAAGATTATCAATCTTGAACGAGAAGAAAATGTTTCTCCTGGTACCGTAAGGTTTGCTCTGAGGGAACAGGGTCTCCAGGCTAGCAAGGGGGTGAAGAAACCGATACTGTCAAAGGCGCATAAGAGAGCTCGGTTGCATTGGGCTTTAAAACATGAAAGTTGGACTATTGAAGATTGGAAAAGAGAAATTTGGTTAGATGAGACGAAGATAAACAGACTCAATAGCGACGGAATCAAACATGCCTGGTCCAGGAATTCAAGTAGCTATTCGGCAGAAGTGGTCGAAGAGACACTGAAGTTCGGGGGCGGTTGCGTAATGATATGGGGTTGTATGTCTTGGCTTGGCGCCGGTGGAATGAGTCTTGTGGTTGAAAGGATGAACTCGGAACAGCTAATAGGCATTCTGTATACTTGTTTGGTCCCAACAGTCGACGAAATAGCAAGCAAGCTCTTTTCCAATGCAAGAAACAACGTTATTTTTCAACAAGACAACGATCTTAAGCATACTTCTAGGGCGAGAAAGAATTGGCTAGCTATCACCGGTATAAATACCATGAAATGGTCCTCTCAATCGCCCGACCTGAACCCAACTGAGCACTTATGGTGTCTGGTAAATCGCCGACTTGGAGAGTACCCGGAAACGCCAAAAAGTATGCATGAATTTATGAAGAGAGTAGACGACGTCTGGCAAATTAAACCTGAAGATTCATGTCGTACATTAATTGAGAGTATGCCGTCAAGGGTTCTGGCCGTAAAGAAGGTAAAGGGTGGTCATACCAAGTATTAAAATAACGCGTCTAAAGATGCGCAATAGACATTAAGTGCCAAGACCAGCGCGAACCTTACAGTTAATCATTATTTTTACAAAAACAAAGTTGAACTTATTCAAGAAATAACTTAGATTTTATTTGAACCTAGAACTTTTAAATTTGAAGAAGTTGTTGCAGAGTTATAGAAAAATTTAGTCAACGTGGTGATTTCATTACGCAATTTTAGACGCTACTGTACTATTTACAAAATCTCTCAATTTCAAAGGTTCCATCTAGTAATCTTTCAGTACAAATTCATCTTCTAAATGTTTCCATGTACGTTGATATCAATTTGAGCGTAATTGACGTCTAGCTTTAAAACTAAAAATGGCAGAATTACTTCGTCGAAATGGATTCTATCCGAATCTTACATTTCTATTAAAAAATTGTATGAGGCGGTCCAAAATTACGCTAGGTCTGCTGGACATGCCATTATCACCAGCAATTCAGAATAGAGAAAAAGGCGAACAAAGAAACTCCCAGCCTGTTAGAAAAGTATAATGTTTCACAATGAAGTGGACGAGACATGCAGGAAACGACGTAGATTGACGCAAAATACCAACTGTCCTGTCAGATTTAAGGCTAGAGAGGAGTCCTAGTCTTATGATAGTCATAGACTCAAGATAGCACGAATAAACACAATTTTACACATATAAGGGCGCATGACAGGCAGCTGGTCGAGCCTGTCTCAACACAAGACCATGCTAAAAGTTTTACGATATTGCACAGCTTATGTTGAGTTCGGATACGGTAGAACAAGATATAAAGGATGTAGGGTAACTTCACATTCTCATAGTTACTGGCTTGATAATTAGGGGCATTCCTCACATTAAATTGAAACGATACTACGCAGAGAAATCGTTTTGTGTAATTCCATCAAACTTTGACCATGAAATAGTTTTATTTGAAACTAAATACCCAAACAGTTCGTATGTGCAGCAGATTTACCAAGTTGATAGAGTATCTGATTAAAGTTCATCAAAATGAAATAAAGTCCGTACATTGTCCAAAAACCCTGACGTAGTAAATAGGCTGTAAAATTTTGAGATGTTGTTCAACAATGATGTACAAAAATAATTAAACACACATGTACTTGTACGCGCGTTTAGCATTTATTTACAGTTTATAATTAGACATTTTTTTCGTAAATGTTGTAGGGCTAATCGATAAATTCATATTTCCAGGCAGAATTGGGTTTTCAAGGGGTGGGGGTGTACAGGGGGTCAAGGGTAAGTGAAGTCTTCGCTTAATCAACATGGGTTGGTATGCAGGGGTGTTGTCAGCCTTAAACAGCAGGCGGTGAAGGCACTGTGAAGCAACTAAAACAGGGAATCCCAGTACTATTACATAATTTTCTGTGCCAAGTTTCATTTCCTCCAAAGTATCCTTTTGACTCGTGTCTAATAAACCCTGATCTGTTCATATTCGCTAACCTCAAGTTTCACTAGACATATGGATCAATATTTTCCAACATTACAAAACTATACCAAATCTTTAGCGTGATATAGAAAATACAGTAAGCTTCATTCGTTCAATACAAATTTGTAATTTCCAATTAAACAGATAAATGTACCTCATTGCTAACAAAAACCTTAGCAGAATGAATCCTCAAATTTGTCCACCTGTCAACAGACGTGCGCCCTATCTTACTCGAGATCAAAGATTGCAGGTGATTACAGGAATTCAGCTATAAGAAGACTTTCCCCATAAATTAATTATATTTAGATACTCACACTCCACAGAGCCGGACTCTCCAATAGAGAAATAACAGATCAACTTGAAGTCACAACCCTTCAAGTTCGGAGTACGGTCAGATTTGGTCGTGCCTCTCCCCAACCTCGGACCGGACGTCCATAGCTCTTAGACTCAGCCCAAGTTGATGAGCTGAAAGCATTTGTTTGTTCTTCACGGGAAACTAGGCAAATGTCGTTTCTTGAACTGGCTCTCCACTTTCGTCGTTGAAGTGCCAGAAAATACGCAACTCGGAATGCGCTCAGAAAACGAGGTTACGAGCGGCGAATTCCACGTAGCTTTCCCCCACTTTCTGAGAATCTACCTGCGGTCCGAATATGGTGGAGCGAATAGCATCTGAATTGGCGTCAAGAGTTGTCACAAGTTCTCTGTAGTGACGAGCCATGGATAAACGATAGCCGAATAATGTCTGGACATGTTACGAGAAAGGATAGTCTAATCTCATTCATTTTCAAAAATATCTCGGACTCTAATATCGTCAAAAGAGGGGCCAAGACTTTGATGACACTTGTGATCGATCGTCACAAGAAGAACAACTCTTGAACGTTCTGGGGAAGCTTCGCGGGAACATAACGAGGTCCTTATGTCTGTTGGGAGCGGGAGTGGGGAAGTATGACCTCTGAAGGATATAGTGAACATATCCTCCCAAGGATAGGTAATTGGATGAGAGAAAAGAGAGAAGAGACGGGCCATGATTTCATCTTTAGGCACGACAACGCCTCTGTTCATAAAGGATGTCCGGCTAGGGAGTTTCTCGATGCTAATGGAGTTAGTCTATGCCCTGGCCTGCTAACTCTCCTGACTTAAATCCGATCGAGAATGTATGGAGTATGATGAAATACTACATATAAGAACGATACCCGGAGTTTGAGCGGACGAGACAGCGGAGCAGGGCGGACATTCGACCCATCGTGCTGGAGGCATGGTACCATCGTACAACAGAGGAAAAGCTCACACAACTGATTGGGAGTATGGCTAGAAGGTGTGAGAAAGTATTAAATGCAAACGGGGTCCTATTTCATATTAAGCTTAAAAATCTGTATAGACAGCAAATCTGAATTGCAAGTTTTAATGTGACGTGTGAACTCGATTTTTTAGGCTTAGTGCAAAACAAAGTAGGGAGAGACAGGCGACTTCACTTTTGTCGACCTCAATTTCTCCCACCCAATTTTTGAACAGAGTTTTAAGCTTTACCATATTCGGCCTCGCTTAATCGTAATCATCACTGTAGGTTACTTTGTTTGGGTAAATATCGGCAAAAATACCCCTGTAAATGACAGGCAACTTCACTTAATCTTGACCCCCTATATATCTCGAAGGGGGGGGTTTGTATCACGACTCTTAAACAAAGGCAAGTGCCCGAGCCATTAGCAAGGGTTCTGACCCTTACACCTGTCACCGGAGACAGTCTGTGCATATTCAGATGGATCATCATGTGGCCGCGCCAAATCTGCTTGAGAATACACTCTCTACTATGTCACTACGATAAAATTCGTCTCCCTGTCAATTAGAAGTGGATGTTATAGAGAGTAACAGGGTCAATTAGTTTTACTTGCATGTATTATTGCAGCACTAAGTATTGTTACTAGTCAGACGCAATTAGCGCTGCTTAGCAACAATACTTAGGGCTGTAATACTGCACGCAAAAAAAACTAAGTAATCCTGAGGGGGACGAAGACGGCGTTTCTACCTGTACGTGGTGTCCCCTACGAACCTGGAGTTTATCTTCAGAGCCAATAGAAACACGCATTACTTGGTCACGGAGGAAAAGTCATCCAAACGAGTTTCCGGGGCGTACCCAGCTCCCGTTATGGTGGTGATGGATCAGACTAAGTTGGCCCTTTTTACCAAGATGAATTTTCACTGTTTACAGATATTCTGGCATTATACTGTCTCCCGAGGAAAGAGCACCGCTACCTGAGCGCTGGTGGTGTCGGTATAAGGAGGATATCTGGACTATGGGATATTAGGGAGATACAGATGGGGATACGCACCTCGTGTGGCTCTGGTGTCTAGGCCTCGCCTGGCTGGAGTTGCAGGTTTTTTTAGACTTTTTCCCGCGTACCGGTTTCCATGGCTGCTCTTTTTCAATTTTTTTTGAGCAGAAGGTTCCGTAGGAAAGGTGGTTGAATTCTACGGGTAATTACTGAGCTAAATGGCTACCCATCTTGGGTCGATGTATCAATGATCTTAGGTTCGAGGTAAAAGGGGATAGGAGCAATGCAAAAGTTGTGGCCTGGGTCAGAGAGGAGCCCTAGTTTTATAATAGTCTTGGACTCTACATAGCACGAATAAACAAAACTACTACTACTACAGTAAAACTTCTCTAACACGATAAAGGGTCCCGGCATAAGTGTTGAAAATATTCATTGTAACTTGCACTTTTATATTTGCAATACTTGTCCCTGCACGCAAAATGACCTGTAAGGGTAAGTGTTGCAAATATAAAAGTGCAAGTTACAATGAATATTTTCAACACTTATGCCGGGACCCACTATCGTGTTAGAGAAGTTTTACTGTACTACTAAGTGATCCTGATATTCTATATAAGATCTACTTTTAATTGACAGGGAGACGAATTTTATTGTAGTGACATAGTATAGAAGAGGCTAAATGATCGGTAAAGGGGCAGGCACCATGCCTGGAGCGGAGGTAGAGAGTTGCCACCCTAAAGATTGTTAGTTTGCATAAACGACAGGCATTAAAGAGAGTTTTTCTTGAAAGTCTTTTGCTTATTAGGAAACGATCATACCTCTTTGCCGAGACATCCTAGAAAACTTTACCGCATTCGGGTCAATATACCTTGCAAAAGCTCTATAGATAGGATTTTTTTCTTGGCGCCCAAATTTTGTTAAACCTTGTACAGTCATCCCTCTGCTAAATTAACAAATTCCCTGCGATCGATCATTTAAGTTATCAGGGGGATGACTGTATTACTAAAAGATATTCTCATTATTTCTTATGTACAACTAAACAGAGCTACCGTCGATTTAAAGATAGGACAAAATTAATCGTTAAAATTACATCAATACGAAGCAGGACATCCTCAAACTAATAATCAACAGTACTGTTGAAAGTATCGAATCCACAACTCCTTGAACTATAATCCACACAAACAAACAAACTGACTATTTTCATCCCAATCGAGATTTTGCAACCCTACCTTAAATGCCGTAAATGGATACCCCCCATCCCGAAACAAACCCGACCATTCCAGACAAACATTTCTGGTTGCCGACCGACGATTCACACATTACTATCACCCCCCAACTCTTGCAAGAGAGCGAGAGTTGGCGCCCCCCTTCCTCATTCTGCTCGACATCCCCAGATGTCGAAATGGTCGACACACGACCTGACAGAAACAATACCAGCCCACCCCAAAATTCACAGAAAAGCTCTATCGAAAAGAGCATGGCAGACTTCATCGACGCGGAAGTCGAGAGATTCCAGAAACGCGTCGAGCAAGCAAGACTTATCCTCAGCACGTTCTGCAGCCTAATGGACGCGTTAGATGATGACGAACTACGAAGCTCAATGGAAGATGCAACAGTCGGTCTTAGAGAAAAAATCCGCAACATCCTTTCGGGCAATTCAGGCAACCTTCAGCCAAACAATCAGCCCCTTCAAAAAAGGACCAGAGCCAAGCTAGGCCCTGGGCCAGCGTTCCAGCCTTCCACGCAGCGCAGAAGACCTACAGTAAATGCTGAAAACTGTCATGGGACTAGAGCCCCGGGACTTAATCCGGCGCTCTGCCGGATCCGATCTACCATCGCGTAATCTCGCATAACTTCGCTTAAGAAGCAGGGACCCGCGTGTGGTGCCAGGGAACTCTTGGTATCGTCCAGAAACCCATGGAAGCTTCTATGATGCGTAGGGAGGATCACGGAATTTTCCCAAATTCCCTACTACCACCGAAGGAGTTGGGTAGAACCTTCTCGAATTCCACGATCTCGGAGAGGCATGATACGCGTATATATATAAGGGATGTAACTGTACATAGATTTAGACCTGAACGAAATATAGATCTTTCTAGCCGACTTCCTTGTGTTTTACAATCTAGCCGACCCTTTTACAAAAACCACCAAAAACCAACCCCAGCTGCAGCTACTCCTCGCGTTGCTATGACAGCAATGGCACCAACTGCACCAATCACTAAGCCAACAGAAGGCTCATGGTCAGTGGTCGCCCGTAGAAACATTGGTCGGCCGAAACAGGCCTCACAACCTGCTAAAACTACCACACCTCTCACACCCCTACCCAACCCATCTTGGAGGCCGGCAAAGGCACACCCGTCACCTGCGGCTAAACCCGACGAAAGGCTCTTTCTGCGACTCAGGGAAGACTACCCATTGCGGAAAACGTCACCCCACTTTGTCAAGTTGAGCTTAGCAGCAAAACTCCGAGTCGCCAACTCTGCGATTCAGCACGTGACTATTGTCAACTCGGGATTTGCTATCACTGCTGACAACGAGGCAGCCAGAAACCTTCTCCTCAGCGAAGCCTATTGCCTAGAGAGTGAGGGAAGCAACGCTGACCCCCTAATGACGGACCTCAAGCTGGAAGCGGCATCCAAATGTATATCAGTCCTTGCCCCGAATGTCCCTGATTACTTGCACTCTTTTGAATTCCCCACAACGACAGTGCCTGGCGCAACTACCAGACTCCAGCAGATAACCATACCAGTGACCAGGGAAATGGTTATTGAGGAAGTTAGGCTCAAAATAGGCATGGCACCAATCTCAGCGCGAGCCCTTGCGTCTAGCACAAACCGACCCGCAAGCGACCGGATAATCCATTTCCAAGCTGGCATCCCCAAGCTCGGAGAGCGACTTTTCGAGGAAAGCGGACGCCTCACAGAATTTCACCGCCGGCCAAAAATTGCCCAATGCAATCGCTGCTGGGGACATTACCCAACGAAAATCTGCTCTAGAGCACCGAGATGTATCAGATACGGCTCCATAGAGCACCAATGTGGGGCGTGCAAGCAAGAGGTCCCCCGCTGCATTAATTGCCACAGCCCGCATAGAGCTGATGATCCCGGTATCACGGGCAGCGTATGGATAATCAGATATTCAGGGTAAAGCAATCGTAGTTGCACGAGGAGGAAGCTAAACTACATATGTGATATTTACATATACCAACGCGTACGCGTAATCATTAGCTCTACGTGTCACATAAACATGTGACCATACCTATGGTGCCTGTGACACTACCCCCCCTTTAAACAAGAGTTATACCTCTTGTACTATGCCAATAGTTTTTATTTTTATTTTTATTTTTATTTTTATTTTTATTTTTATTTTTATTTTTATTTTTATTTTTATTTTTATTTTTATTTTTATTTTTATTTTTATTTTTATTTTTATTTTTATTTTTATTTTTATTTTTATTTTTATTTTTATTTTTATTTTTATTTTTATTTTTATTTTTATTTTTATTTATTTTTGTATTTATATTATATTATATTATATTATATTATATTATATTATATTATTATTTTTTTTTTTTTAGCGTTTCAGCCATGGTCACGGTGGACCTGTTTCAGGATTGGCATCATGGAATTTCCATAGTGCATCGTCACATCCTTTGAGGTTAGATGCTGGTTCCCAAGTTGATGATCCATCCGACCATTTTATCCTGTAGTACCAACGCCGGTTTTGCATTTGTTCATATCCGATGATATTCTCAAACCGCCATTCTACCTCGTCTTTCTGGTTATCTGATCTGACCACAACTCTACCATGGTTGGCTCTGATGTCTTCGTCCTCCTGACCAGTTGCCCGTTCGTCGGTACGCAATTGGACATTTGAGACATGAAAAGTAGGGAATATCTTGACGTTATTTGGCAAGTCAACAGTAACAGTTTGTGGAGACGCTTTAACTACTCGAAAAGGACCATCCCATCTCGGGTTGAGCTTTTTAACTGGGCGTCCCATCTCCCAATTTTCTGTGCTAACCATGACCATATCACCTACGCGGAACTTAACAGCATCAGATCGATGTAAATTTGCATTTTTTCGTATCGCTCTCGAGCAATGTTAGAGAGTGCTTTTAATTGGTCCAATATGGTCTTAAATCTGTTGGCAATTTCCTGTGCCTTAAAATTCCTTTCGCTGTGCCTCTGAAAGAAATGGCGCGGCCGGTGTTTGTGGCTCTATTCCCAATCTGGAGTTGAATCCATAGTTTGCGTAGAATGAACTGACTCCTGTTGTTGTGGAAATAGCATTATTTCCAGCAAATTCGGCTAAGGGTAACCACAAGGCCCAATCGTCCTGAGCCCAGTTTATATAGAGCCGTAGGAACTGTTCCACCTCTGCGTTTATTCGTTCCGTTTGACCATTTGTCTCTGGATGATAGGCTGACGAAGGCTTGAGTGTGGTGCCTAATCTTTGTGAAATAGCCCTCCAAAATGATGAAATAAATTGAGACCCACGATCAGAGACTATACGCTCCGGCGAACCATGCAAGGACCATATTTTTTCAACAAATACCTCCGCTAGTTCCTCCGCAGTTAGGGTTTCTGTGGGCATAAAATGGCGCATTTTAGTTAAGCGATCAACTACCACTACAATGTGTTTGAATTTCCGGTTTCTGACTTTACATTCTGGTAGTGGTGTGATATAATCGATAGAAATATCTACCCATGGTTTAATCGGTAAGGGCAAGGGCTTTAAAAATCCAGGAGGGAATCGCCTTGGTGTTTTTGTTTTGGTGCAAAGAAGACAGCCTTTGCAAAATTTTCTAACAGCTACTGATATTCCTGGCCACCAGTATGTCCTGTTTATCAAGTCTATTGTTCTTTCTCTTCCAGGATGGCCCGCAGCTCCTGAGTGATGTGTTCTGTGCAGTATTTGAAGTTGAATTATTTCATCATCTGGAGGTATGACCAGGCGATCTCGAAAGTATATCCGGCCGGCAATAATTTTACATTCCGAGAAAGCTATGTTTAAGGATTTAGCAAGCAAAGGTCTCCAACATCTTGTTTTAGGATTAGTTAAATCTGCTATCATATCTTGAATTATTAGTGAGTCTTGATATGATTCGGAAATCAAATCATCAATCGGACGTGAGACATCTATTTTATAAAGAGACATAGAGTTTAATAATGCGAAGCTAGTATGAAATTTCGACGCAGGAATAAGTGGAATCCGTCTAGTTGTAAGACGGTCATCCAATATGTCCATCGGGGCATCTTGCGGCCTTCAGCTTAAAGCGTCGGCTCTTGTATTCACAGAACCTGGTCGGTAGACAAGATGGAAGTTAAATCGAGATAGGAACTCAGCCCATCGCATTTGTCGTTGATTCAAATCTTTAGTTGTCTGAAATGTTTGAAGATTTTTGTGGTCAGTGATAATATCAAACCTGGATTGTAATCCTTCCAACTCTGGTCTCCATTCTTCTAAGGATTTAATGACCCCAAGTAATTCTTTATCGTAGATATCATAGTTACATTCTTGCACAGAATGCTTTGATGAAAAATATGCTACCAGTCGAAGTTCATCCCCAAAAAATTGTGATAAGGTACCTCCGCAGGCCCAATTACTTGCGTCTACTTCGACAAGTGTTTTTCTTGACCAATCAAAAATAGCAAGAGTTGGGGCATTAGTGAAGGCTTCTTTTAAATTATTGAAAGATGATTGACAGATGGGAGTCCAAACCCAAGCTGCATCTTTTTTGGTGAGCCCATGAAGCGGTCGGGTTAGCTCAGAGAAATTTTTCACAAAGCGGCGGTAAAAATTAGCAAATCCTAAGAATTGCTGTAGCTGTCGCTTTGAAGTTGGAGGCTCCCATTCAAGTATTGCTTTAACTTTATCTGGGTCCATTTCAATACCACCTGGTGTGATGATTAGTCCTAAATATTTCGTCTTTTTGGTGTGAAAATCGCATTTATCGATGTCAATCTGAAGGCCTGCGGCATGAAGTCGTTTAAGAACTTCTCTAACATGTGCGACGTGTTCCTCTTCTGAGTTCGAAAAAATTATAACATCATCTAGGTAGGCTGTTGCGTATTTATCAAGGACATCATATAAAACATCATTAATGTACCGTTGAAATGTTGCGGGGGCACCGCTTAACCCGAATGGAGTAACCAATTGTTCATAGAGACCAAATCGGGTGATGAAAGCCGTAAGCCATTCGTGACCCTCTGCTATCCTAATTCTGTTGAAAGCAGAAACCACATCAACTTTGGTGAATATCTTTGCACCACAAATAAGATCAAGTGTTTCTTTTATTAGTGGGAGGGGATAGCGATTTTTCATGGTAATAGCATAAATTCCACGAAAATCATGGCAGATATGTATTCCCCCACCAGGCTTTTTAGCAAGGAGGATTGGACTTGCTACTTGAGACGTCGACGGTCTAATCAAGCCTTTACTCAACTGATCATCTAACCATCGTTTGATCACACTTAGCTCTGATGGAGAGCATGGCCTTGCGCGAGATCTCGGAAATTTATGATTACCTGGTAAGAGTTCTATTTTATGGTCATAAGACCGATGCGGTGGAAGATTCGTAGCATCTTGCGGGAGTGCAACATCTGCTATGTCGTGATAAACATTTGGCATTCTTCTCTTAATATCTTCGATCTTAGGTGCAGGGCGGTTCGCTTTCAAAAAAAATTTTGTTACATGTTCATCGGTAACTCTGTTAAGTCTTGCGAGATTTGAATTGAAAAATAGATCAATGAAAGCATGGAAAGGTTCTGGAAATTGGGCCTTCCAATTTATTATATCCCCCTGCCCAGTGAGTAATTCCTGGTACTTGGACTCTGACAATAATGGAACCTTAAGGTTAGTCTCGTGCTCTATATTAGGTGTTGCTAGATCTTCTGCCATAATTCTCATGACTTGGACTCCTTCTTGTCTTGCTACTCGGAAAAACTCCGATGCTTTGAGCAGCTTAATGTCGTTCTTATCACTGAATACAGTTTGAGACGAATCGAATCTTTGCGTCGTTTTATTAACAGACTGTTTAGTCTGACTGATATCAATTATTTTAGCATCGCTGGGTACTGATTGTGTCGATTCAACCGGGAGCTCTGGTACCTCAATTCGAGAGTTTGGTGCAAACTCCTCGTCTAAAATTTCCTCAACAGACGGTGATTTATAGTTTTGTCCATTATCTAGTATGTAATTAACCTTACAGAAGTCTTTGTCAAATTTAATTGACTTAGAGCTCCATTCTATTGATGGGTTATGACGAGCTAGCCAAGGAAACCCTAAGATAAATTCATTTTCGGCCCCAAGCGTGGTAACTAAAGTATCAACTGTTTCAATATGGTTCGTTAATTGAAGAGAACCAGTAACGCGGTGCGTGATTAGCTCAGATACATAGCCATCAGCTAGAAATAGTGGCCGAGGATGAGGCAAAGGTAGGAAAGATAGGCCATGATTTTGCGCCCACGTTCTTCTTACAAAAATGAACTCAGTGCTACCTGTGTCAAGAAGTATAGTCACAGATAAGGGTCTATTGCGCTGTACCTTCGTGCGAAATGTTCCGTTTATTGAAATTGAATTCTGGCCTACTTTATTCAAATATATAGGTTCGCCAAGAATTAACTTATTAGCCGTATCTCTACTGAGATTTGAGCCAACACGATTATGTACATATACGCCCCGCAAGCGACTTACTGCTGGGGCTCTCCATTTCCCTGGTCCAAAGTCAAATTGGCGTTTGTATTAATATTATTTTGAAAGTTATTCGGTGGAATTTCACCAATTACTCTGCCATGACTATAGTTGAGTTGATCTGCATAATTTGCCCAGCTATGTCTTCCCTGCATAGAATGAGGAGCCGTTTCAATGTAGTCCATATCCTGCATACGCAAACGAGGTCGATCGTTAGTGGGCCCTGCCCTAGGGCTATAAAAGTTTCTCCCATTATTCCCTTGAGGATACCTGGAATTTTGGCTATTCGAGAATCCACCTCTTAGAGGAAACGGTGTATTAAAGTCATTATTGAAGCCACCGCGATGACTGCCACGGTACTCAGTCCTTGATGCTGCTGCGAGCTCGCGATCAGCAGAGTCAAACGCCCGTTTGCTGCGCTTAGCTATTTCTGCCGAACAGTTTCTCGAGTAGTGACCGTCGCCACCACATCGATTGCAAAGTCCGTGATCTCTATGGAATTGCCACTCAGCCGGGGTTACACTGACTCTACGGAGTTGAAGGTGGTCTAGTTCCATTGGATCCCCGGATACTCTGAAGTCCTTCGGTTCTGAGCTGGATGAATTTTCCACTCCAAAATTTTCACTGCTGTTACCAGATATATGTTTATCCGCCTCGAGATTCTTCCAAAACTGGTTGTAAATTTCAATCCATCCAATAATGTCATCATCTGAAGGTACCGGAATGTGATTCTTGGCAGCATTCCTCAGCGGTTCAGTCACTTTCCTTCTCAAATGGTAGACGCGCATCGAAGAGCTAAGTTCCCCTTGGTCTGCGAGCCTTTCAAACTCGGAAACAAACGAAGGGAAGTCCTTGAGTTTGCCCGTCATTTTCAAATTATTCAGACTGTTTCTTGCCAGAGAAACAATATCAACAGTTAGATACTTGCGATCTAACTCACTGAAAAATGACGCAGACGTGGGCCATGGTCCATTTGAGAGGTTTCCAGTGTTGGAGAAAAACAAAGCGATTTTTGATTGAATTCGATTGTACGCATCTCCTTTAAGCCAATTTATGGCATCACAAATTTTCTTGAATTCTGAATCGAAATTCGTCGAATTAAGACTCCATTTTGATACTAATTTAAACTTCCACGTAGTATATTCGATATGTCTTTTGACTATATCTTTTTGGTCCCCAGTGAAAGGATCTTGGGCTGGCGGCCTATCCACGTATACTGTACTGGGCTGTGCTGGCTGTTGCACAATGACTTGCGGTGGGGGAGGAGGCTGCAATTGGGCTTGAGATTTTTCTGATGATGCGGATGCCAGCTGTTGCTGAAGAGAACTAATATCGGCTTTCTTATTTTCGACAATTTTTCGTAGCTTTTGAATTTCTCGCTCTTTATCATTGAGCTGCCCTCTGAACTCTTGTAATACTTGTCTATTGTTGGCTGAGTGGCTGTTGATAAGCCCAAACATTGCGTGGAAAATGGTTGCTACCTCTGCTGGTGCATCTGCTAAAGTAGAAAGATTGACTTTTGAGTCAAATCCTATCCCATCAAAAATTTCTTGCACAGCAGGATAGTGTCCAATCACATCTACTAATGCGTTCCAAGCTCTTCTGTGGCTACTTTCAATATTCTGATTCTGAGTCGGTACAGAATTTGTCGCGGAATAAATATTTGTATCTCCCCAAGGATTATCCATTTTGACTCGGTTATATCATGACAAATTATACTGGAAATTTTTGCAAGGAACTCAGTGCTCGGTCTCGGAATGATGCTGGAGTCAGTAATATCCTGTAGTAATTACTATCGAAAATAATTTCGTGTCTTCGCAGCGCGCGGCAAAATAACGTCTCGGTCCTCGGATGGTAATCGCGCGGGCGAAAATAGAGGTGCAACTAACTATCACGGGCAGCGTATGGATAATCAGATATTCAGGGTAAAGCAATCGTAGTTGCACAAGGAGGAAGCTAAACTACAGATGTGATATTTACATATACCAACGCATACGCGTAATCATTAGCTCTACGTGTCACGTAAACATGTGACCATACCTATGGTGCCTGTGACACCCGGCTGCATGGCGCGCTCAGCACGCCCAAAGGGAAAGACAGTGCAGCGGACTCAGGACGAGCTGACTGTCATTTGCCAAAGAGGTCAGAAAGACAGAACAGCAAAAGTTCGAGAAGCAGAAGCCAAGCAGAAGGCTGCTGAAGCAACTGCAGACAACAACACTCAGTCCGCCCCTCAATGCCCGTAAGGGATCACGACCGCACTGGGAAAACTCACAGACCAACAATCACATTTCTTTGCGCTAATGTGGCCAAAGGAGGGCCCTCAAACAACACAATTCTACAATCCGCATGGGAGGCCGGTACCGACGTTTTGCTCATTCAAGAACCCTGGGCCTCATGATGCGACAATAATTGGCTCATCAAGTCACATCCAGGTTTCGAGAAGCACTCGCCAAACACTGGAGGAGCAGATACGCCTTGTCCAATATCAATCAGATACACTAGAAGGGGAAGAGATATCCAGCAGAAGTTCCCATGCAGCACATCCTCGGACTTTGTAGCAGTGACAATAGATGGCGTGACATTTGTTTTCATATACCGGGCCCCAGGGGTACCTCTTCCACTGCTGCTAGCATGGAATCCTAATGGACCCACCGTAATTGGCGGAGACTTCAACTCCGTACATCTAGAATGGCAACTTCTAGCGGAACGCTCACACGGAGACGGCCACACTTTGATCCAGTGGATGCTCGAAAACAGTATGACCTTGTCCTCAAGTCCAGGCGTGCCAACTCACACTAGAGGCAATACCCTTGATCTGGTATGGTCCAAAGCTGGGGCAATTGCTGATGTAGCGCCAGAACTTGGATCTACCTCTGATCATATGACATTAGCAGGCGACGTTACGCGGCCGAACGCCAGGGGAGCGACCACTATCAGACTAAACAGCCCTATCCGGGTGAGCGATGACGCACTGGAGGATTTTACCAAGGTGGTGGCCGAATGGAGCAAAGACATCAGAAGGCAAGAATTGCAGACAACTAATGATGTAGAAAATCTCGGCAGTGACCTTGTAGAAATCCTTAGCGACGCAATCAAAGCCACTGGGAGACGAAGCTCTCCTCAGCCAGGCCAATCAGCACCGTGGTGGACAGAGGAGTGTCGAGAGGCAAAAGGCCTATATAGAGCTCTCGGCGACGATGCCAGTAGGAAGGCTTTCCGACTTACAGTCAAGAAGGCAAAACAACAGTACTGGCGCCGAAAGTTCTCCGAAACAAAAACAGACACTGACATGTATCGGCTGGCTCGATGGGCAAAACCACGTCAGCAAGGCGCCACAGCTCCTCTCAGAACCGTGAATGGTTTTGAATCAGATCCACACCGCCGAGCAACCCTCCTCCGCGACTTGCTTCTCGATAGATTTACGAGGGAAAATGACATCGAAGTCACTAATGATCTAACAGACTTTGAGCCTGACGCCAATCATTTACCATGGTCGACGGAGGTCACTGAGGAAGAAGCTAAGTAGGTAGCTACATTGTGCCAAGACAAGGCCCCAGGAGCTGACAACATCACTGTTCGACTACTGCGTACAGCATGGCCAGCGGTTGGACACGCAGTACGTGCTCCATACGAAGGGTCACTCCGCCTCAAGCACTTCCCATCAGTGTTCAAACTAGCCGAGGTGATCCTAATACCCAAATCAGGGCGCGACCTCAGTACAGCTAAAGGATGGCGACCTATCGCACTCCTTTCGTGCCTCGGAAAAGGGCTCGAACGCCTTGTCGCCAAGCGGATAGCACATACGGTGCTCTGCAACCAGGAGCTACCTCAACAACTGTTAGAGTACACATGTCGTTTAGCCCAGGTTTAGTTGTGTTTTAGGTCGGCGTTTTGGTTTGGAGTTGTCTCTGTTATTTTATTCCTTTTATTCCGGCATTGTATCATGTATTGGACGAAACTGACGTTTTGGAAGTTCTCTGGTTAATCTTATGAATTGTAACAAACTACCTTGGATTGTTTTGGGATGTTATTTTGGATGTATATATTAGGGCACTCGTTATTCGGTGAACTCTTTACGCTTAGTTTTCCGTCATCTCGAGACTATAGAATTCAAGTTAGTCACCTTCAGTCTTCAGTGTTTTTAAGCCTTTGGTGTCTCTTAGCCTACAGTATTTCTCAGTCTTCAGTAACTTTCAGCTCTCGGACTTCTCCAGTTTCTAATCTCTTGTCTTTATCTCCGCTCCCTTACTAATTTATTCGAGATTCAGCATTAGTCTTCAGTTAGCTTATAGTTATCCTCTCGGCCCCCTAAGTCTCCATACCTCAGCCTTGCGCTTCCGCGCTTCCGATCTTCAGCCTTTCGCTGTCGAGTCACGTACTGGTCACTACTCTGACAACAACTGATCGGGGCACTACCCGGCCGCTCGGCCAACGATCTGGTCGCGTGCTTGGTCCATAACGTCGAGCATGCACTGAGGCTCCGACATAAAGCAGTGCTGGTGACACTTAACGTCCAAGGGGCTTTCGATACGACTCTTCACGGACGACTATTGCGACGAATGAAAGAGATGGGGTGGACACCTGAAACAATTAGCTGGACAGCCTCCTTCCTGCAGGGGCGATCTGCTCGTGTTAGATACGACGGAGGCGTTACGGATGCAGTAGAACTCGAGTGCGGTCTCCCACAAGGGTCACCTCCATCGCCAGTCTTGTTCCTCCTGTACATGTCAGAGGTAACAGGGGGAAGTAACTGGAGATTTGGCTACGCTGATGATTTAGCCGTACTTGGTATAAGAGCCACGGCGACCTTGGCAGGAGAGGCCGCCCAGCGCGAAATTAATACTATCACGGCCTGGGCAGAAAGCAACGTCGTCGCATTTGACCCAGCCAAGGCAGAAGTCTTATACTTTCTCGGCCCCCGAGCAAGAATTACAGATCTCCCACCGATTATCATCGGAGATGTAACGATTCAAGATTCCGAAACAGTAAGACGGCTAGGAGTTTTCTTGGATAGAGGCCTCACCTTCCGCCACCACGTTTCCGAGTGGACAAGAAAGAGCACTCGACTGGTGCAACATCTTTGTCGACTCACCAGATGCACTCAGGGACCCCCTCCAGGACCATTGACCACCGTCATTCGAACAGTCGTGATGCCAATCGCACTACATGCCTCCGAGGTTTGGTGGCCAGGACTTACTCGAGACACATTTAGAGGCGAGGTACACAACTCTTACAGGATGCAAATCGACGCAATAGATAGAGTGATTTTAGCAGGAACTCGCACCGCTTTACCGACATGGCGGACCATGCAAACTTCCGCCTTACGAAGAGAAACTGGAATCCCACCCGCGAAGGATCTGCTCGAAGAACGGCGCCTTTTGTCTGCCACACGAATCCGCCGCCTAGATGAATTTCACCCGCTACGACTCTGAGCTTTAGAGAGTACCAAGGCCGCAAGACGTCGGCTCGGTCTACGAGCATCCAATAGAGGCCGGCAACCTGCCGATAGAGTCCACGACTCTAGAATACAAAGAACATCAAGGCTATTGCCCGAGACAGAAAGCCCCCAACCCCCATGGAGGCCCACTCCGCCCCCCCCGCGGCTATGCGGAACAGACAAAGTAACAGCTGCCAGAACCACCATGGAGTGGATCAGCGGACTCCCCCCAGACAGTTTATGCGCCTACAGCGACGGGTCCGGCGCGGCAGAATCGCGATCGGCATGGGGCTTCACGATTTACTTCGGCGGGACCACTACCAACCTCGAGCTCAGCGATTCCGGTTCCTTGGCAGGGGCTGAGGTCTACGACGCAGAGGTACACGGGGCCATGGCAGCTCTCGAAGCAATCACCGCGAATCTCAGCAATCGGAACATATCAGCAATATATGTCATGCTTGACAACGCCGAAGCTGCTCAAGCTCTACGAACAGGAAAAACTACATCCTCCTACTGGCGGGTCCGCAGATTCCGAAGAGCGGCAGAAGCTTCTACAGCTCCGGTCTGTGTGAAGTGGATACCAGGTCACGAAGGTATACCAGGCAATGAGACAGCAGATCAACTAGCACGAGAAGCGCTAGCACAAATCACTGCCACCGAGGTTTCAGAGCCTCTCAGCATAGCTTCAGCTGGCCACAAAGCTCGGGCACTGGCGCAGAACCTCTCCTGGGACTGGTGGGACTCCGCGTGCCCGAAAAGGTACGAGGATCTCAACTTACAAATACGTCGCAAGAAACCACCTGAACTGGCACTGTCAAGGGCGGTTTACGCGCGCCTGCTGGCAGCCCGAACCGGTCACGGAGACTTTGCGTCATATCACCGCCGATGGAATCACGCCACCGCACCACTACTATGTGAGTGTGGCAGGGAAAAGTCCGTCGGTCATCTAGTACAGTGCCGAAGAGCGCTGAACAGATGGCGCCAGATTAGCGGACAATGAAGAGCTCCCCCACTCCAAACTCTCCTTGGAGCACACGGGTGGCAGATATTCGCGGAATAAGTCCAAGGGAGCGGTATCTATGAAGGGGCAGTTCTTGGTATGGCCGGAGTAAGCGCAACTGAGAACGGCTAGAATTTGCTAAGGGGGACAATACTGGCAAGTTAAGGCGGAACAGGAATGGAATAGCTTGGGCGCGTGGTGGCCGAGATCGAAGAAATGCGAGGAGTACAGGGGATGTAAAGGCGTAAAGGCGCGTGACAGATTTTCTTTAAGTTGTTTTATTTGTTTCTCTGGGCTGCTTGGGTCAACTTGTTCAACTCATTTATGTTTTCTAGCATGGTTCCGGTCATTATTGTGAGACGAGGTAGTGCAGTCAACCTGATCTCACCCGGCTTCACCCGTGTCTGACCCACTAGGGGTATTATGGCACGGTAAACTACAAAAAAAAAAAAAAAAAAACAAAGTAGGACCTTCTTCTGCTTCTATAATAGCCTGATATCTTGCAGGTATGTGGGCGACAAGTCGAATGAGTTCGTCAGATGAGATTGAGTCCTAGACTTCTCTTATGGCTCTTTTTAGCGCCTGCTGAGACGTTTGTCTTCAATTATCAAACTCCGGATATCCAGCTTGAATATAATCCTTCACCGATTTCAATCAGACTAAATGTGTCGCGGCAGTGATAACTCAAGTGACGGATATGGTAATAGACAGAAGACGGAAGATGAATTGAATAAGACGTGATACTGTCTATTTACAGGGTCGGATGGTGCAGTGGTACACTATCCGGGCCGTTCTCCCAAGTAGAGTCTGTGTAGCTTGGACACATGCCCCACTTGAGATAGGATAAGGCTGGTTCAAGTCCTGTAAGACCCTCACACCACATCTTTTGCGGTGATATTGTATTTGTAAGTGTTACGGTTCAACCATGTAGTTGCTTAGGCAAGTACCTAAGCGAGATTAATGTCGGTGACATATATATTTTTAGCGAAGGACGTAAGGGGAGATGACATTTGTTAGGGAATGGCATAACCTCTCAAATGACAGGAAATGATGTCTGAGTTGGAATGAGATGAGATATAGTTAAAGCAATGCATGATAACAAGGGAAAGGGCGATGTTAGAAAGGAGTATAAGTAACCGTTAGTATCAGAGTTATTTCTTTTCTTCCTCAGATAGTTCAATACATTGAATTCCACTACAGCCAACTTGGTTCCTTCACATTTTGAACTATCTCTCTTTTTTTACCTTTTACCCGTTATTGAGCTCATCACGAGTTTTATTTCGTGGCTTAGGGTTTCTTCCAGAATCAAAAGTTCAAAGATTAGTGCATGCCAACGTTTGCGCCACCATCGACATCGAATGATAACGGTAGCTCACAATACGAAAGATCTTTCTGGACAGCTGGGGAGATAACAGAGCTAGAATTTGTAACTATGGCTAACAGCGGTGACAATAGAATGGAAACAGAAGGAGTGATGAATGGTAGAGAGCGAAGCCTGATGGAGCAGATGAATATGATGCAACAAAATCACGAACAGCAGATGAACCTCATGAAAGCAGAAATAATGTCAATAAATGTTTTACCAGGTGTATGATTTGGGAACATACTTATGTAAAGGCAGCTAATGATAGTTTATGGGAATAGATGTGTGAGGTAGTGATACTTGAGAAATGTGTATCTGAAGAAGATGAGAATGATACTCTACATGAGGGTGACCTGCTGCCTATTTATACCCAAATAATGTCCGTGCGTCAATAGTGCAAACAGAGCGAGCATACACACCCGTGAGCTCCGGATCTTGCCTAACACGTCAAGGCACTCTAGCCCAACTGTGGCAGCATCATCCCTTCCATGGTCTGCTGATCTGTTCCTCCATGCCTACCGATGCTAAGCACAACAATAAAGGCACAGACGCTACAGATGCCACAGAAAAATACTCAGCCATCTACTCAGGGCCCTCCTCAAGTGAATGTTGAGTCAGAAAAAAAAAGGAAGCCCTTAAAATAGCCAGAAGCCTACACCAACGAGGACGCATCGAAATGGCCGGCCACATACGGAGTACTCTCGTACATAGATGAGCGTGATGTGTAGAAAGATGGATTCCTGGATCCGTCTGATTTTTTCATGCAGCTCTTTAGTTGCGGTGTTGCTGGGTATGCAAAGGATCTGATCACAGGACAAGTAGAAGATATGATGAAAAATCAGAAGACGTGGGACGCATTGGGACTGCTAGAATCAATGAATGAGGTGTTTCGAGACCGAAATGCGGATAAGACCGCTTCGACACTTCTGCATGCTTGTAAGCAATTTAGAGACGAGCGCCTATCTTCGTTCTTACCTCGCTTCCAAAAATTGCTTGCTCGGAGTCCTAGTTCTTCAGTTGAGGATGTACATAAATTGCATCTTATTGAAAATGCGATCAACTAGTCGAATCAAAACTATCTTGTTGGGCATAACCAGCCAGCCACATTTTCTGGTCTATTGGAGTTTCTATACATGCTAGGTGGACAGATAGAAAAAGTGGGCTTACTAAAAACAAGAACTTATATAGATGGCGAAACGGGCATTTTTGACGACGGAACGCGGGGAGTTGCAGGGGGTAAACAGCTTGGGCGTAATCAAGGGGTATCAACGAATCAAGCACCAGTCCTCAATCATGAGAGAGATGCAGAGGGGGACATCAAAATGACTGGTATAAACAGGATACGTGCGAGGTGGGTATTTCCAAAAGAAATTGAACGACGAAAAACAGAGGGGCTATGTTTAAGATGTGGTAACTTAGGGCACCGAATTGCCAAATGCAGCTTCTTACCGCCTGAACGTCCGGCTACGGTAGTTTCCATCGCCTCAATTGATGACAATAGAGAAAAGCGCTTGAATGAAGAAATAGACGACATGGAGTTAAAATATTAGCTCTTGGACAAAGTCGTGTTCAAGAGCCAGAAATTAGAGTTAGTGGTGCGGCAATGAATTTAGATTCAATGAAAGATCAAAATGCAATCGAAAATATGAATGGTATGCCCTTTGTTATTGACACCTTAATAAACGGAATTTATCATGTGCCAACTTTGATCGACAATGGATGCGAATGTTTAGCTGCCATCAATAATACTCTAGTACGCAAATTAAATCTCCCAAGAATAATAATCTCCCCACGAAACCTAGCTGGAGCAACAAGTGGACATGCAGAAACTATCAGTGAAATGACAAAGGTAGAATTAGATGTTGATGGATATCGGAAAACTTTAAATGCCTATGTGATTCCTTGATTGTCGCATGAACCAATACTTGGCAAGCCCTGGATGGAGCAAGAAGATATTGTTTACCATGCAAAAGAACACTTTATGGAAATTCGCGAAGCAATAATCGATAGTAAGCCTCTACGAGTATGGGAAAAAGGAATACAGAAAACGAATGATTTAAACATTGCAAGCCTCTCGGCAGGCGTATTTCTTGCAACTATTAGGAGAGCAAAAAGATTCAACGCCAAACCGATTCATTTGTTTGCTATCACATTAGCGGACATACAAAAAGCACTTGCACCGAAAAAAAAACTCCAACAGAACTTTCGAAGCTACCACCGCAGTATAAAGAATTTGCAAAATTGTTTAAGAAAGAACTAACCAATAAGCTCCCATCTCATCGGCCTGGTTGCGATCATCAGATAACCCTAGAGCCTGACAAAGAAGTACCGTGGGGTCCGTTGTATGGAATGTCCAGGGATGAGTTGCTTGTACTTAGAAAGACATTAACGGACCTTCTGGACAAGAATTATATCAGAGCCAGCAACTCTCCTGCAGGGGCACCAGTTCTTTTCGTTAGGAAGCCAGGAGGAGGTTTGCGTTTCTGTGTGGACTACCGAGCTTTAAATTCGATATCAAGAGCAGATAGATACCCTTTACCAATAATTAAAGAGACACTTGCAAAGTTGAGCAAAGCTAAATGGTTTACAAAATTGAATGTTTGATCTGCATTCCATAAATTGCGGGTCAAGCAAGGTGATGAATGGAAAACCGCTTTCCGCACAAGATTTGGTCTTTTTGAGTGGTTAGTGATGGCTTTTGGTCTGAATGGAGCTCCTGCCTCTATTCAAAGATATATAAACGAGGCTCTCCGAGAGTATCTGGACATATTTTGCTCAGCTTATGTAGACGATGTCCTAGTTTTTACTGATGGAAACTTGGAGGAGCATGAACATCATGTCCGCCTTGTACTCGGAAAACTCCAGAAAGCTGGCTTGGAACTCGACATCGACAAATGTGAATTTAGCGTCAAAAGAACGAAATACTTGGAATTTATTATTTCAGCCGAAGGTGAGATACCTTCGGTGAGAATGGACCCAGAGAAGGTGAGAGCTATTTCTGAATGGGAAGCACCGACGAAAACAAAAGGTCTCCGCGGATTCTTAGGGTTTGCAAACTTTTATCGCGGGTTTATAGATGGTTATTCAAGGATTTGCGCTCCCTTGACATCTTTGACTGGAAAAGGCACCCCTTGGAGATAGGATGTGGAGCAGCAAGAAGCCTTTAAATGTCTAAAAGCAAAGTCTATCGCAGAGCCCGCCTTGGCCCAGTGGGATCCCGACAACGAAACAATGTTAGAAGCAGATAGCTCTGGATATGCAATTGGAGGTTGCTTGCTCCAGAAGCAAAAGGGAGAAGTTTGGAAGCCGGTGGCATATTATTCTCGGAAATTAACTGGGCCAGAGATGAATTACGAAATTCACGACAAAGAACTTCTGGCAGTAGTTGCATGTATGAAGGAATGGGACGCCGAACTGAGGGGACTGGCCAAATCTTTCATGATACTGAGTGATCACATGAACCTCAAGTACTTCCTGACGACTAGAAGATTAACCGAAATACAGATTCGTTGGGCAGAGTTTATGTCAAGGTTTAGGTATAGCCTCCAATATAGGAAAGGAGAAGAAAATGATCAACCAGATGCGCTCTCTCGCAGAGACCAGGATAAGCCAAAAGAAGGAGACGCGCGTATCCTATTTCGAGAACGAAGATTATTGACCCCTATTAACCTGAATAAGATATTTATCAATGACCTACCATTAGCTGAGGGTCGAGAAGTTTTTATCAACAAAGATCTACAGACACTCTGGGATCAAGCTCTCGAAAATGATCAGAGTTTCAAGATAATCGTGAAAGCTGTGCGGGACAATGAACGACAATGGCCTAAAGACCTCAGAGTACAGATAGAAGGATCAAAAGAGCTTAAACCACTAAAGGCAATGATTGCTGCTTCTTCCTTCGACAATGAAACTGGAATCCTTTACTATCAAGGGTGTACTTGGGTACCACAATTTGAGCCACTTACAACGGCAATAATTCAAAACATTCACAACGCTGTTGTATCAGGACACCCAGGTAGGGACGCAACGCTAGCGCAGGTAGCACGGAGTTACTTCTGGCCAGGTATCAGCAAGGCAGTTAAAAGATATTGCAAAAACTGCCATATCTGTGGACGATCAACCATTTGGCAACACCAGAGACAGGGATTATTAAAGCCTCTGCCCATACCGGACCGATTTTACCAAGAACTATCGATTGACTTCATGACAGATCTTCCTGTTTCAAATGGAGCAACAAATATTATGGTAATAACCGATAGACTTCTCAAGTCAGCCACCTTGGAGGCAATGGAGAAAATGGACGCCGAATCTTGTGCAAAAAAGTTCTTGGATTGCCATTAGAGATTCCACGGATTCCCTAACGCTCTAACCAGTGATCGAGGCACTAATTGGACCAGCAAATTTTGGACGCACCTATTGTGACGGCTGATAAGCCGATATGTACCTGTAGCCTATGATGATTATCACAGGCGAACTGTGCATAGGATCAGCATAGGTGGGGCTCTATACAGCCCTATTCTCTAATGCAATCTTCCCCGCTAGCGATCGGCAGACGCATATATTTAGTTTAGCTCAGATGGAACATTCTCGAAGATCGATATCGTCTAACTATCAATTGTGGAAGTCGAGAGAATGTTCGGGAATAGGTAGCTAGAAGAACAGGTAGGAGGCAGGGCGTATAAGTGGTTGTTGTCAGACATAGTTGTTCGTTCCTGTCACAGTCTAGACAAGAGCGCTTGCGCTGCTAAATGGGTAGAGGTAATTAATATTCAAATCTATAAGGATGTGAACTATTTCGTTCCTCAACACATATATATACAGTTTCTCTCCAATCTAATAACTCGCCTTGGCCCTAACATGACTGAGGGTCTCTGGGAAATCCCCGTGTATCAGAAAGTCCTCGTAATAGAAAACCCAGGTGTATCAAGGAGTCTCCACGCCTCAGCTTGCCTCCGAGTCTCAGCTAGTCTCTGTATTCCAGGAAGTTTCACAATAGCGAGAACCCCCCCTACCGTACAGTACCCTGCCCTTTGCCACATGCCCCATGCGCCATACCTTTATCCCTACAGAGTTTGGGCCTGCCTATGCGCCACATAGGCTACAGGATTTATCAGCTTATCAGCTGTCACAATTCTCCTTCCCTCTCTCAAGAACGGGTTGCTGGCTAGCCTCTTTGATTTACGTTGCTGGAGTATTTGTGGTTCCGCGGGTCCAACAAATCCACCTACTTCTTTAACTTCTGGGCCGTCAGAAGATTCAACTGGTCCATACTTTGCTTCGAATTCCTCCAAGGCTTTTGTGTCTTTGACATACTCAATAGGCTCCCAGGTAGGATCCGCCCAGCCAACCCATTTAACTAATCCCTGGCGATATTTCCCTCGGCCACGTGATTTAGTTCGTGCCTGTAGAATGGATTCCACTTGGTACTCAGGTTCTGCTAAATCGTCACTTACTGGAGGGTTTTGAGAGTCATCACGTGATTGGCTAGGGAACGGGTCAACTCCGGCTTGCTTGACTAGTTCGACATGAAAACGATTGTGAATATTTCCTGGCACATTTAACTGCTGTTAAAACTTGGCTTGACGTGGCGAGGCTAGACGTGACGAGGCTTGACGTGACGAGGCTAGACGTGACGAGGCTAGACGTGACGAGGCTTGGTGTGACGAGACTTGGCGTGACGAGGCTTGACGTGACAAGGCTTGGCGTGACAAGGCTTGACGTGACGAGGCTTAGCGTGACGAGGCTTGAGTAACTTCACAAGAAAAGATGAAGAGAAATTGAGAGGACTTGTTGGAGCTTGATGGGAACAAATACTTGATAATTTCGAAGACACAAATCTGGCCCACTAACTAAGGAAGAGAACCTCTATATATACAAATCCAGCTTGATGAACGCCTAGACCCTAGGAGCAACCTAACGACGTACACTATGCTGACTAATCATCTCCTAACTCCGATAAATGAAGAATAGAATCCAATAGATCAGGAAAGAATCAAATCAAAGGAAATACTAAGTCTAGAAAGTGCTGAAGGTAAGTTATCAGTAGATCGTTATTAAAACAGCTAACCAGAGAGTCCTGAATATTACGATCTGCGGCGAGTTGTTAATACTAATC
The DNA here is from genome assembly GCA_028751805.1 of Podosphaera xanthii. NCBI lineage: Eukaryota > Fungi > Ascomycota > Leotiomycetes > Helotiales > Erysiphaceae > Podosphaera > Podosphaera xanthii. Next base: position 1,745,198 of record JAPWIX010000013.1, on the reverse strand, counting down.
GGTGCAGTAAACAACAGGGTACGAAGGCTTGGGTGATCCCAGTAATCTACAGCGGCAGGGGACAAGGTTCGAGCGCACTGGACCGTGACATTACCCCCCTCTTAGCCTTGCCGAGCTCCTGCGAGGCTGACGCCATCGAGTATTTCTACTCATAGAGTGTCGAGGCGGGCCATCTCCAACTTTGGGCTCACCTGGATTCATGTCATGAAATTCCTGGATTAATTTTATAAGACCCTCGGCTTGGTCAACAGGAATACTCATATCCTCTTCAGGTCCATAGCCTTTCCAGCGCACCAGATAGTGAAGTTTTCCGTTTTTCCAATGGGAACCAATTACTCTATCAATCTCAAACTCTGGGTCTTGAGATTCAGTTTCCAGGATTGGCGGCGGTCCTGAAATTTGCCCTGGCAATGGGTCCGCAGCAGATGGCGAGAGCAAAGAAACATGGAACACTGGGTGTATTTTTGCTGACTTGGGTAAATCAAGTCTATACGCATAATTACCGACTGGTTCAATAATCTTAAATGGCCCCCCATTCTTGAAGTCAAGCTTTTTGGAAGGTCGGAGTGATTTGATGTTCCTGTAATTTAACCAGACGAGATCTCCGGCTTTAAAATTCCTGGAGGCTGTTCTCTTCTTATTAGCTTGATCTTCACTCTCTGCCTGGTGTAATTGAATGTTCTCAACAAGGAATTTATTAACCAACTTGAAATTTTCCACCAGAATTTCAGCATCTTGCCGCTCGAAACGAATCGAGGCTGGAGATGGAGGTTTCGAGAGTGGGGCCGAGAGTTCACATCCTGATCTTGGATGCAGTCCATATACCGCAAGGAAAGGAGAAACACCCGTGACATGAGAGTCGTTGTTATTCAAGGAGAACTCGGCTGAGGGTAGAAATCGGACCCAATCATTCTGTGCGTAGTTTACGTAGGCTCTTAAGTACTGCTCTATCCTTGCGTTCATTCTCTCAGTTTGTCCGTCCGTCTGGGGATGGTATGCTGTTGAAAGTCGGTGATCAATTTCCAGGAGTTTGCAAAGCCATTTCCAAAATTCGGAAGTGAATTGTGTGCCGCGATCTGATATAACTGAGTCTGGCAAGCCATGAAGGCGGAAACATTCTTTATAGAACATGTAAGCTGTGTTGCGGGCTGATAAGTCATTACATGGAACTATATGTACTTGTTTTGTCATTCGGTCCACCACTACAAACATTGAAGTATACTCCTGTTCGTTCCAATCCCTACTCGGAGGTAAGTCAACCACAAAGTCCATAGCAATGTGACGCCATCTCTCCCTTGCTATAGGGAGCGGCCTGAGGAGGCCTTGGGTTCCTTCGCGGGAGGGTTTGGTCCTAGAGCAGGTGTGACAATTTCTGACAAATCTTTTTACTTGCTTGGACATCCCATGCCAGAAAAATGTTCTTGCAAGTGCCGAATATGTAGATGAAGCTCCTTGATGGCCGGCGGCTGGAAGATCATGGTAAGAACTGATGATCTCAGTGGTTAAGGTTTTGTCGAATTCGCACTGTGGTACCACTATTTTTCCCCGATAAGACAGTATATTATTGTCCCAAAGGCATTCAGCTATAGTCAAGTGACGAACCCGCGGTGAATTAGGTACCGTCACAGCCTTTATCACTGACAGTATGGACTCATCGTGGGGGATAGCTTTGCGGATACGTTCTATAAACGATAACTCTCCTTCACTCGACGGGGAGTCGCTATTAACTAGCTCTAAGTCATCCGAACAATCTATATGGCCCGAGAAATCGTTTGCAAGCAGTTGTGAATCCGACATTCCGGGGGATAGGTTATGCGGTTTCAACAGTCTTTGTTCCAGGAATCCTTTTAAAGAAGGGTCAGGGGCCCCTCCTGGACGAGAAAGCGTATCTGCGGCCCCATTTTGAACTCCAGGTCGATAACAAATCCTAAAATTGAAACAAGATAGAAACTCACTCCAGCGAGCCTGCCGTCGACTCAATAACCGTGACTTCATAAAATACTCTAAAGCTTTGTGATCCGTAACCACGTCGACCGGGTCCGAAGTGCCTTCAAGCTCTGGGCGCCATTCTTCAAACGCTTGAACAATTGCCAGCAACTCTTTGTCGTAGATTTCGTAGTTAGATTCAGCTGGACTCATCTTTTTAGAGAAAAAAGCGACTGGCCTCCAATTCCCAGACGGATCTGGCTGAAGAAGCACACCGCCAGTTCCGCGGTCTGATGCATCAGTTTCCAAGCGAGCTGGTTGATCCCAGTCAAAGTGTTGTAAGACAACATCTTCCTTGAATCTTGCTTTAATCTCTCTGAACGCTTCCTCTTGTTTGGGACCCCAATTGAAAGGGGCATCTTTCTTCATCAGATCAGTTAGTGACAAGATAATTGACCCAAAATTTCTAATAAATCGTCTGTAGAAATTTATAAATCCCACAAATCGAAAAACGTCCTTGGTATTTCTAGGGGCTTGCCAATTCTCAATCGCATCTAACTTGGTCGGGTCCATCTTGATTCCTTCCGTGGTGATAATAAGCCCAAGGAATTTAACGGATTCCGCATGAAACTCACATTTCTTGATGTCAATCTGTAGCCCCGCTTCCATCAAGCGAGAGAGTACTTTTTTCACGTGAGTTTGATGTTGTTCCATTGATTCACTAAAGATGAGAATGTCGTCGATATACGCGGTACAAAATTCATCCAAGTACCCCTTCAAAGTATCGTTAATGTAATTCTGGAAGGAGCTGGGTGCATTGGCAAGACCAAATGGCATAACTAAATATTCGTAAAGACCGAAACGGGTACGAAAAGCAGTGAGATATTCGTCACCTTCAGCAATACGCATTCGGTGGAAGGCGGATATAACATCTAATTTAGTGAAATACTTGGCTCTTCCTAGAAGCGATAGAGTTTCGTGGATTCTCGGTATAGGGTAGCGATTCTTGATGGTCATGTCATTCAGTGCCCTGTAATCAACGCAGAATCGCAGTCCACCCCCAGGCTTTTTCACGAATAGTACAGGAGACGAAGCCGGGGAGGAGCTGGGCCTGATAAATCCTTTTTCTAAGTTCTCTTGGATATATTTCTTCAGAATTTTCAATTCTTCACGAGACATGCCGTAAAGGGGTCCCCAAGGAGGCTCGGATCCTGGTTTAAGAAGTATACGGTGGTCGTTCGGTCGATGCGGAGGTAACTTATCGGCCTCTTCTTTGGAAAACACCTGGAGATATTCATGGTAGATTTTGGTTAGTTTTTGGGCCGGGTCAACTTTCGGTTTTTCTTTTAAAGCTTCCCTAATATCTTCAATTGACACGGACATGATGGTATCTTTGCTCCTGGTTAAAGAATGGAAACTCTCCGGGCTACAAATCTCGACAGCAACAGGAGTTGTGAGTTTTTCGGAGGAGCTATGTTCCTTTATCTCCCTAACTTCGTTCGAGGACAAAGCGTCAACTGAGTTGTTAGGTGTGGAGCAGTGTCCATGGCACCCAAGGCTGTTAAATAGGAGCTTTCCTTTTGTCCAGTCGATATGAGGATTGTGATGCTGCAGCCATGGAAGGCCAAGGACAATATCAAAATATGCTAGCTTAGTAACGTATAAAAGGAGCTTTTCCTTGTGACCATTGATGTTGAGAGGAGAACTGACCACATGAGAGATCAACCCGGACACCGATTCTGTCCCGTCGAATACTTTCAAGGAGCGAGGTCTCCTGAGTGGAATTAATTCTAAGCTGTGTTTCTGCGCAAAGTTTACATCTACAAATCCATGGGCTGAAGCGCCACTGTCGATAAGAGCAAAAGATGGGATCATAGAGGAGGTTTTATCACTGAGAAAACATTTTACAACAAAGTGGCTGTTTTTATCCCAATCATTTTTATTAACAGCTGCAGATGAAACTAATAAACATAAATTTGAGCCCTTTGAGCGACTTTTCAAAGGGCAGCGGCATTTCCCGAATCGGTTGACTCGGTGTCAATTATATCAGCCGCACGACCAACTACCTGCGGACGATGCTTTCGAGGGCAACCGCCAGACTTGTGGCCGGGCTCGCCACAGTAGTAACACAACCCCTCCCGACGACGTCGCTCTCTTTCCTCCTGAGATAATGGTCCCCTCGACTGAAAGCTCGCGGCCGACAAATCCATTGGGTCGCCGACTAGAGAGGCCGACTGATGCTGGTGACTCTGATTTATCCTTCTATCCGAACCACCTGCAAAATTCCTACGACCGCCCCGCGAAAGAAAATCATTTAGCGCCTGCTGCCTATTATCTATATCTTGTAGCCGGGAAACAGCTTCGTCGAATTTCAGCGAGTCGATGTCGCGTTCGTGAATCAGAGCCCGTTTTAGTTCGACGCTCATATTTAGAAATACTAGATTGCGCAATTGTAGAGATTCGGTGTCATACCCGGCGATCATGGCGTCCCTCCTTATCTCCGCAATTCAGGTAGAAAAGGGGCGGTTTTTCTGGTAATTAGAGTGGACCCTGGCGGCAGCGTCGCGGGCGGCATTTGGATCAAACAGAGTAGTCATCAGGTCCCACATGTGCTGAAGAGATGGAAATGTGAGGACACCATCCTTGAGCCATGCACGTAAATGAGTCTTACTTTCGCTGTTAAGAAGTGAGTAGACAAGAGCCATCTTTGACTGCTCAGTGGGATAGTGATCGGCGTTAACATTTAGTTTCAACATTACGGACTCCTTCCAGGTAGCGAAGTCTTTCTTTTGCCCAGAAAACAGTTCAGTCTCCCTGTGTTCGGCAGATCTAGGTGTAGGAGCCCTATTCCGATTATCCAAAAGGTCTACAAGTGGGGCGAGGAGGTCATCACTTTCACTTGAACTCCTCCTCTTTGCTTTAGAGCTGCTGCCTGACATACTATCGGGTCCCGTATTCGATTTCTTGGCCTGCGCTAACTCTGCTTCTTTCAGAGCCAAAGCATCGTTCCGAGCCGTCAAGGTTTTGAAGACTTCAAACATCAGATTAGGCTGTGCGTTGAAACCTTGGGTGAACTGATCAAGTTCGGAGACATTCTTCAGTTGTTGTAAGATATCTTCGAGGGTTAGTTGTTGCTCTGGAGCTGATGATTCTGAACCTAAAGATGCCATGATTGAGTAAGAGATTTGTGTAATGTTAAAACTTGGCTTGACGTGGCGAGGCTAGACGTGACGAGGCTTGACGTGACGAGGCTTGACGTGACGAGGCTTGACGTGACGAGGCTAGACGTGACGAGGCTAGACGTGACGAGGCTTGGTGTGACGAGGCTTGAGTAACTTCACAAGAAAAGATGAAGAGAAATTGAGAGGACTTGTTGGAGCTTGATGGGAACAAATACTTGATAATTTCGAAGACACAAATCTGGCCCACTAACTAAGGAAGAGAACCTCTATATATACAAATCCAGCTTGATGAACGCCTAGACCCTAGGAGCAACCTAACGACGTACACTATGCTGACTAATCATCTCCTAACTCCGATAAATGAAGAATAGAATCCAATAGATCAGGAAAGAATCAAATCAAAGGAAATACTAAGTCTAGAAAGTGCTGAAGGTAAGTTATCAGTAGATCGTTATTAAAACAGCTAACCAGAGAGTCCTGAATATTACGATCTGCGGCGAGTTGTTAATACTAATCGGTGCAGTAAACAACAGGGTACGAAGGCTTGGGTGATCCCAGTAATCTACAGCGGCAGGGGACAAGGTTCGAGCGCACTGGACCGTGACAACTGCACTGTTAGAGCATCAGGTACTGCGGTGACCTCTTATTTTGCGTGCTGCCAAGCCAATTTCTTTGATAATTGCGGCGTTTTGATATTACGTAAATCAAGCCAAACTTTGTCGCCGACTTCAAAACGCTCTGGTTGACGGCGAAAACGGTTGGCATTGCTCTCACTTCGTTGTTGTGCAGATGCCATCGCAGCCTGTGCAAAATTCTGCGCGTCTCGCAGACGCTGTACGTATTTCTGACCTGCAACTATTCCTGGATGTCGAACTTCATTCTCTTGTGGTGTGGGCTCTCCGAGTGGGTCCAAGTTGTAACCATGGCGCAAGAAAAATGGACTGAAACCTCCAATTGAAGAATTTGGTCGGGTGTTGAGGGCCAACTGTGCTAAAGGTAACAATTGCATCCAATCATCCTGAGCATAACAACTGAATGCTCTTAAGTAATTATACAATTCCTGGTTTGCTCTCTCGCTTGCGTTTGCCTGGGGATAATAGGCTGTTGTAAGTCTTTGCTTGATGCCCGCTAACTTACAGAATGTTCTCCAGAAGTAGCTAAGCCAATCACTACCCCTATCGCTCGTCAAGTATTTAGGAAATCCGAAGTAGCGGTAATACCTATCAACAAAGACTTCAGCGCACTTTTCGGCCTTCATTGACTCTGTTCCAAATACAAATATATCCTTTGAAAGTCTATCCGTAATCACCATAACGTTGGTACAATTCTGAGATTTTGGGAGGTCTGTTATGAAGTCTATCGTTAGATCGCTTCCAATCCGTTCTGGAACAGGCAAAGAGCGAAGAAAACCAGCCCTTGCTTCGCGCCACACCGTTGCTCTTCCACAGAAATCACAATTTCTAACAAAACGCCTCACTGACTCCCTCATTTTTGGCCAGAACCAACGTCGCAATAATATAGCAGCCATTGTATCTCTTCCAGGATGACCTGTAAGGGAGCTATCATGTATTCTTTGCATTATTGACGTTCGCAAAGGCTCATATTCTGGAACCCAAATACGATTTTCTCTGCCATGGAGGACACCATCCGCAGTTACTGAGCATTCCGAAATATTGGCAGACAACTTTATTGCTAAATCAGGTGGAAAGCTCCTTTCTCCTGATTGAACTGCATCCCTTGCTCGCTGCCAATCTTTGTCGTGTTCTACTCCCTGCTTCCACAACGCCCGTAATTCGTCGTCATCAAATATATCAGACCGTATAGCTGGATCTACTATCAGGCTTTCTTTACTTATAATAGGTCTATCCTCCGTCTCAACGTGTGCACTATTCGGCTCTTTGTCTTGGATATTAACTTCATATATTTGAACATCTGGGAGAAGCTGTAAAATTCGGCCAGCTGTTCTCTCGTCTGTAACTCCATGCGGTCTATCCTGTTCTCGTCTTGAAAGCGCATCTGGCTTTACCTGGGCGCCATTTGAGGTTGAATCTGAATTGTTGTAGGACATCATTATACCGTACCTGCCTTTCATTTAACAATCGTCTGGTTGTAAAAAAACTTAAGTTTCTATAATCGCTTAAGATGATAAATGGTTTTACAACTGAAGTAAGCTCTGGCTTCCACTCCTGTAGGCAAGCTACAATTGACAACATCTCTTTATCGTGAATAGGGTAGTTCGACTCCGCACTGTTCAATCGTCTGGAGAGGTATGCAACCGGCCTTAAATTCCCCTGATTATCCATCTGCGAAAGACAGCCTCCAATGGCATATCCTGAACTATCTGCCTTTAAAACTGTTTCGCGATCAGGATCCCACTGCGACAATACTGGCTTAGAAGCAAAGATTTTCTTTAGTCTTTCGAATGCATCGTTTTGTGTCTTTCCCCAAATCCAAGGTACATCTTTTTTTGTCAGGTCTATCAATGGCGCCGCTATTTCCGAAAATTTGTCCACAAAACATCGATAGAAGTTAGCAAAGCCAAGGAATGACCGCACTCCCTTTACTGACGTTGGTGCCTTCCACTCATAAATTGCCTTGACTTTTGCATGGTCAACGGTAACGCCTTTTCCTGCCCTCACAATGAAACCAAGGTATTTGACTTGTTCACAGAGAAAGTCACATTTGTCAATGTCCAGATATAATCCGGCTTTGTCCAATTTTCCTATAATGCTCCGCACCGTCTTCCAGTGGCCTTCCTCGCTACCATCTGTGTAGGCTAGAACATCATCAATATATGCTGTGGCATCGAGATCTGAATGCTCCCGAAGATGCTCGTTTATATATCTCTGAAATTTTGCTGGAGCATTAATTAGTCCGAAGGGGGTTACCAGCCATTCAAAAAGTCCTAATCTGCATCAAAAAGCCGTTAACCACTCATCACCCCCTCGAATTCTGACTCTATGGAAAGCGGATTTAACATCCAGCTTGATGAACCATCTTGCTTTTGAAAGTTGTCGTAGAGTTTCCTTGAATAATGGTAGCGGATACCGATCGGGAATGGTAATAGCGTTGAGGCCGCGATAGTCAACGCAAAATCGTAAACCTCCACAGGGTTTCTTAGCAAACAATACTGGTGACGCAGCTGATGAACTACTAGGCCTGATCCATCCTTTACTTAAGAGGTCCGTCAAAGTCTTACGCAACACTAGCAACTCTTCTCGGGACATGTTATATAAAGGTCCCCACGGCAGTGTCAGTGGCTTTGCTCCTTCTTGTCCAAGGTCAATTGCGTGATCCAGATCTCCTCGCGATATAGGCAACTCGTTAGCGCCACTATCGTCTGCAAAAAGGTGAGCAAAATCTTTAACCTGATCCGGTAAGCGAGTGCGTGCCTCATCTAAGGTCAGCTTTGGTTTTCCACGTAGTGCTTTTCCTATGTCCTCAATAGTTGCTTTACAAACCGGAACGTTTCCAATCAACGATGCCATCTCTTTTGCTGAAGAATTCTTGGGATTAGCAACATTCCGAAAGTTTTCTCGCCATTGCTTCGCACTATAGACTGAACCGTTTGCTTTCGAAGTTCCAACCGTTGTTCCCTTGAGTGTATTACTGCGTCTTGGTCTTCCAGCCATTTCTTTCCAAGTATTATCGGATGGCTGCTTTGAGGGACTACATAGAGCCATAACTTGTCCGTGGTGTATCCATCTAGATCTAATGATACAAACGTAATATCCTTTACAATTGGCTTGTTATCGGTCGAAGCTTCAGCTGTTTCCAGACATCTTGGTGTAATCGATATGCGCGGCAGGTCAAGTTTAGTTGTTAAAGCTTCATCAATAATTCCAAACACAAACATCCATTATCTACTAACGCTTGTACCATTAATTTATCATTTAGTAATGCGTTCACCAAAAATGGAGATGTATTAAGGCTAACAACTTTCCTTGTTCCTGCATTAAGCTCCCGAGAGCGACTCTTCGCGGGAGCGTCTAGTTTTCTGCCGTCTCTAAGTGCGTCTCCTCCTTTTCCAATGGAAAGAAAACTGAGGGATCAATTTCCGGAAGTTCTACGGAATTCACCCTTGGAACCATCCCGCCAGGTCTTCGGGCAGGTAGCAAAGGACACACTCGACTAGTACAACCCTGCCTTTCGCATCGGTAGCATTTTCCTTCCTCCCTTAACCGATCCAACTGAGCCCTAGACTTCCACTTCGCACGACCTTTAAATTTTCCTCCCACCTTTGCTGAATAAATTCCTCCCATTCTCACATCTCCGTCGTCGTCCAAAGAAAGTTCCCGTCCTAGTTGACTATTCAAGTTCTCGGATTGTCTCTCATCCTGGGCACTGTTGGTGCTGGATCCGCTTATATTGTTACCACCAAACGCATCCTTTCTCGCTTGACAGCTCTTTCTTTCTTGCTCTTCCTGGTTCAGCGACTAACCCAACTTTTTCTCTGCCCTTTCAACTCGCTGAGCCACTTTACTCACAATACTGACCCATTCATCCAGATCGTCGTCCGGAAGAAGATGGTTCGAAATTAATGCCTTTGTCAACTTTTTGTTAATAGCGCTCTGGAGCATTGAAATCTTATTTTCATCTGGCCAGAAATCGCCCCGGGCCTCTGTGAGTTTATTTGACCATGCTGCAAGGAAGTCGTTCCAACGCTCGTTCTCCCTCATCTTCATGGCGTGAAGATCCAAATTTGCCTGTGCTACCCGCGTCGAATCAAGATAGAGACGATCCAAGAACTCGATGAAATCCTCCGGATTCCTGGTTTGCATGATACCCCCAGCCTCATAAAAAGGTCCTGCCTTTTCCAAAGCCCCTCCCTTCAATGCGTTGTAAATCATCAAGAAAGCCCGAGAATCATCGTAGCCAAACATATTCCAGTCCATACGAAATGTGTCGAGGACAGCAGTTCTCCAGGCTGGATACCGTATTCTGCTGCCATAGAACTCTGGTAGACCTGTGGGCTTTATGTTCTTCGCAAATTCGTTCGGTCGGTCTTTTTCAATTACTACTTTTTTAGGCGGAGGTTTGTTCATTGTCTGCTGTTTTGATATCAGCTCATCAAGCTGGCGCTTCAACTTGTTGAACTCGGACAAGGAGACATTCTGAGAAGAGGAATCGTTCCCTGCCATGCTGAAATCTCTGAAGCCGAAATAGTGAAAACTGAGAGCTAAACTTTAAAAATCTGAAAATCTGAAGACTGAATTGAAATCTGAAAATCTGAGGACTGAAATCTGAACACTGAAATCTGAACACTGAAATCTGAACAATGAAATCTGAACACTGAAATAAGGAGATTTGAATATTTGTCACAGTCTGGACAAGAGCGCTTGCGCTGCTAAATGGGTAGAGGTAATTAATATTCAAATCTATAAGGATGTGAACTATTTCGTTCCTCAACACATATATATACAGTTTCTCTCCAATCTAATAACTCGCCTTGGCCCTAACATGACTGAGGGTCTCTGGGAAATCCTCGTGTATCAGAAAGTCCTCGTAATAGAAAACCCAGGTGTATCAAGGAGTCTCCACGCCTCAGCTTGCCTCCGAGTCTCAGCTAGTCTCTGTATTCCAGGAAGTTTCACAATAGCGAGAGCCCCCCCTGCCGTACAGTACCCTGCCCTTTGCCACATGCCCCATGCGCCATACCTTTATCCCTACAGAGTTTGGGCCTGCCTATGCGCCACATAGGCTAGAGGATTAATTCAGCTTATCAGCTGTCACAGTTCCTCCTTTATAGATAAATATAAAATACGTTAAAGCATATCGTCGCTCAAGCACCAATTGCCAAACCGTGACACCTATGCAAATTAGTGAGAATTGAACAAAGATTAAGCACAGCATACCACCCACAAACAGACGGCGCTACAGAAAGAGCTAACCAGGAGGTCCAAACCTATTTGAGGGCCTACGTTGCTTACACGCAATATGACTGGGCAGACTGCTTGCCTGTAGCCCAATTGGCAATTAACAATCGAGATTTGATATCTTTAGGAGGCATAAGTCCTTTTTTTGCAACTCATGGGTATCATGTGATCCCAATTCAATCTAATATTACTGAAGCTGCAGGTCCAGTATCAACAGGAGAAGAAAGAGCCAAATCATTCGTCGAACATTTAGCCAATGTTACTACATTCATGCAAGCTGCTATGGCAGCTGTACAAGAAAGGTTAAAATACCAAGGCGATAAGAGAAGAAACCCAGCTTCAAGGTACGTTGTTGGAGATAAAGTGTGGCTCTTGTTGCGTAATATCAAACTAGATGGACAAACATCCAAAAAGTTAGGTTGGCAACACGCAAAATACCAAGTCACGAAAGTTATATTGCCAGAGGTGGCAGAATTGAAAGTTAATGGGGAAATTTTCAATCGCTTTCATGTTGATTTGCTATTACATGCCAACGAGAACCCATTGCCGTCTGAACAAATAGATGAAGAGCCACCACCTGTCGCAAATATTGATGGAGAAGAAGAATTCTATGTCGATGAAGTAATCCAATGTAGGACTTGGCATGGCGAGCGGCAAGCATTATTTCATGAGCGGCATGTAGACAGCAGACAAGAGCAAGAACAAGACCCGTGATGTCAGGCTATGGATGCTTTCCTACACAATACACGAGATAGATGCATTACCACTTGGCTAAAAGACCAGACCAGAAATCATAGAACACTATGCTCTGGCTATCTCTATATATATATTATACAACAGAGGCATCCCTTGACACATTAGTCAAGTGGACAGGCAATCCGACACTAGAGTGGACTTCTCTTAAGAATTTGCAGGATACCATTGCGTTAGATCATTGGGAAGCAAAGTAGGGATCTGCGGAATCTAACAATGGTCTGAAGCCTAGGACGAGAAAAGGGAGAGTAGGGGTAATGTTACGGTTCGACCGTGTAGTGGCTTAGGCGAGTACCTAAGCAAGATTAATGTTGGTGACATATATATTTTTAGCAAATGACGTAAGGGAAGATGACGTTTGTTAGGGAATGGCATAACTTCTCAAATGACAGGAAATGTCAGGGTTACAACCCTTGTGATTAACTCGGGCTTAGCGCCCTTGCTTACATCACCATCTTTAGCGCTATCCGTTATCACGACTACTTTTGTTTAATTTACCTTATCGCTAATTATCATTCAACGTTCACCTTACCCAATTGGGTTACTAGCCGTGTCACGGTTCGGAGGAAATTAGCTTGGGCGTAATTTGTGGGAACAATATTTAATATTTCTTTCTGTGAGGAAATCTAGATACAGGAATTTGCGTTCGACTTATACTACACATTGCTCCACTTCCTGCCTCAACATATCCCTCCCCATCCCGTGCTATCACGTCATTATAGTTTAGAAAAATTCCATCTCTACAATTCTGCCTTACATCTGTTGAATGGGGATTATTGCTTATGTTATAGAGCACATTACCACCAATAGCGGTATTGCCCGCACGGTATTTGACGCTCTCCCTAGATCCCGATTGGTCCGGGAACGTTCCGTCAATTGTGGGTCCATCAATTGTGGATACCTCGATTGCAGGCCCCTCACGCGCTCCTCTTATCTCTGCGGGTCTGATTTGAGGGGTAGAAGTTCCGGGTATGATCAACCCCACGTGGACCTTTGAGTTCATCAGAGAGGCTCGCGTTGAATAACGCGAGCTACAGGCTACATCCAGACTATCGGCTGTTACAAGCCTTACCCACTTTATGACGATCATTATTAAATATTAGAGAACATTCACGAATCTTCTATGGAGTACTGAAATGGTTTAATGGCATTCTGGGATATTGTGAATACTCCAGTATCTTATATGGTTTATTATACGTTCTAGTTCTAAGGCGTTCAATGGGATTCGGCGGGGACAGCTTGGGATAACTATATATGACTGTTCTTGTCTTGTAAATAATATTCACGCACTTCTTAGTTTATTAATTGAATCTTTAGATCTTTGAGTTATTCAAGACCAGCCTCTTACACTACGTAGACAACCAATCAGCAATATCGCTTATTAAGAACCATGACAACCACAGAAGATCAAAACATTTTTCTTTAAGAAACTTCTACTGTCGTGAGCAACACCAGAAGGGCTTAGTTGAAGTGACCTATGTACCTACCTCGAAACAGCTGGCCGACTGTCTTACCAAGGTAAAGTCACCAGTGCAAATCCAGTAGCACCATGAGTCGTTACCAACAGGGGGAGTGTTGTACTATCGACATCGGCGATCTACATAACCGTGATGTGGATCGCATCAGGTGCACTATACCACACGTGTGAGGTCAGGTGTTAGGCCGTTCATAATATGTTTGATGTGTTTGATACGGTGGGTCAAACACTAAGCGAGAATATCCGTATATAAATAGTGGGCTCTTCGCACAATGTATTTAGAGATCAATTATTATACATTATCTTCTCATACACTCTCCTGCAATACCATAGTGAAATCTTTGCAAAAGTCAGCACATGATGATACTTCCCTAACTCATAACTGTAACATGCTTCGCGGTATAAAGCCGAGGTTGAAGTGGTCTGATAAACTGGCAGGATAGCCCTAGCGCTGGTGAGGGTGACTTTACGGAGAAGTGAGAGATGGCCTTCGACTCGGTTTGAGATTGTGCCTTTATGCGCCGCGGCTCTGGTGCAACCTGGCCGTAGTAGGCGATGAGCAGTATGCATACAATCACTGACTGGCGAACTAGTTTGGGTATGATTCCTCTTGATGTGTTCCCGAGACTGCGGAGGGCGTTTGCAACCTTTAAAGCTTTGCTAGTTAGAATACTGACGTGCCATTTAAATGATAATTTTTTGTCAAAGTGCACGCCGAGCCAGCTGGTATAAGGGCGAGTGAAGTTTTCGGTGATCGAGAAATTACCATAACTAGTTGTAGGAGTAGAGCGTGGATCCTTGACTACCCGACGGCGGGAGAAGTGCTGAAGTTCCTACTTTCCAGGATCAAATGTTATTCCTTCTTCCTCTCCCCAGGTTAAGGCCGCCTTCAGTGACTTGGTTAGGGCTACGCAGTTTTCTTGAAGCGAGTTCCGGGTCTCTAAGAGTGCCACGTCATCGGCGTAACCAAACCTCCGTAATGGACGACCCATTTTTAAGAGAGGGGAGATATATAACATAAACAATGTTGGAGAAACGGATAACCCCTAGGGAAGGCCACATTTTACTTCTTGAGGGGGGCCACTTATGCCATCCAACTTAATTTGAACCAAGCGGCCAGTAGTAAAAGATCTTACCTATCTGACCAGAAAATCAGGCTAACCTTGTTCGCGTATACGCCTCACAAGCCTGCCTGGGAGGACGGCATCAAAAGCTCCCTTGACGTCTAGAGTGAGCATACTGGCCGTGCTTCCTTCGTTTAAAGCTTTTTCGACGTCGTGCGTGAGGCGAGTGGTAAGATCAACGGCAGATCTACCAGGTAAGGCATCGAATTTTTGGCTAGCGAGTATCTTGTGCCTAACAGCAATCCATGCGATACGCTTAGCTATTAGTCATTCTAGTCCCTTTCCTAAAACCGACAGGAGTGCAATAGGGCGGTAAGATCGTGGGGAGGAAAGGTCGGACTAATTTGGCTTCTGGATTATGACAAGTGTGGCTTGACGGAAGCATTTAGGATGGTAGCCCATAGAGAGGCAACCATAGAACAGGGAGTACACATGCTCCGCTACCGTAGACTAGGCGTCGCGAAGAATCGCCGTCGGAATCTCATCGTTACCAGGAGCAGTGTTACCAGCTTTAAGTATAGAGTCCTGTATTTCTTGTTGGCTTACTGGGGGGAAAGGGAGTTCTCGGGTGGGAACAGTGGGGGCATCCAGATCAATATCGTCGGCTTCAGCAAGGTTGACTAAGAGATTACCAGCTAGAACTTCCCTTTTTTCGGAAATATTGGTTACAGGGGCCTTTGATTGGCGCCTGGAATCCTTGAAGGGAGGCAAGAAGTAGGAGTCAGTGGACTTATGCCATTTTGTTATCCCAAAAATATTTTTCTCGGTGCTAGCTTTTTCAATCTTATCTGCATATAGAGCTCTTTTCGCCCTTTCCAGAGTCTTTTGGTTCTCCTTCCGGACCTCTGCGAGTTTGTCTTCAGTGAGGGGATTCCTGAGAATTTTCTTAAATCTTTGACGGGCGAGTTTGCAGGAGTTATCTCACCATGGGTTGCCTTTGTTGTACCCTAAGGTGCACCGGGCCGATCCAGAGTATGCCAACCTAATAGCACTTACCAGATCTGATGCGAATTTATCCAGTGAATCATAGTCTAGGGCGGCTGGAAGTGGGGTGATATCTTTGATAGCGATTGAGAGTAGGCGGCGAAAAAGTTAAGGATCCAGGGTATCAATCTTAAGCCTCCGGAGAGGTTTGCTGTATTCCATCCAATCAATTGTGGTGAGTAGGGTTGCATGATCAGAGGACATATCTGGATGTCTGGCTATAACGTACTGAGTCCTGGTTATTAGGTGACCAGAGCCATAGGCCAGGTCTAGAACATTGCTACAATTATGCGTGGCTTCGTCAATGGGGGAGAGAAGAGTGAGCCTATTTTCTTCAGCCCACTCTACAAATTTTTCGGCACCTTGACATGGACTACGAGGCGACGAAGGCTGCCACCTCGTGTGATATTGTTTAAAATCGCCCTGTATGAGGAAAGCGTCACGAAAGGATAGAGATAAGGAGTAGAGAGTCTCCAGGGCATTACTACCGCTTGGGCCTGGAGGCGCGTTGTAGACGTTGAGGACCTGGAGTGACTTGCCAGAAGGGGTCAGCGGTCGAAGTAGAAGAAGATCACCAGAGAAGGCTGTATGTCCTTGCTCTGCACGGATGCTGGAACTTTTTCGAACATATGATAGCACCCAAGGCCGGACGGCTGTCCAGACATCTGTTGGAGAAAAGAAATTATATGAGAGAAGGCGTGTAGGAGACTAGAGAAATCAAGAGCTTGAATAAACAATGTCGTAAGGAATTTTAGGAATAAACTAACTTGAAGACCTATCCTACGTAGGGAGGCATGCTACTTGTAGACTGTCTTTTCCTGGGATCGCAGAGACCCAAGCCCCGGTCATTGGCTTCCTAACTCCCTCCCGGTCCGGTGTCCCTCTCTCTGTTAGTCTCGCCCTGTGAAGCCCTTCCTCTTGGTCCCCTTTATCATCCTTTTTGTGGACGATCACTGGGACCCTCTTCCAAAGTCTTCTCCCTTTGAGACCCATTCCGGGCCGACAGCCGTCGGCCTTACTTCGGAGGTTACGTGGGGCTCTCTGCCTCCGGGAGCCTTGTCTACTAGCCACTCGACTGGTCCCTGCAACCAGCCTTCTACTCGGGGCTCAGCCCGTAACAAGGCGTTTGGTTGTGCGCTGGGCCCGGTCCTTGTGGATGTAAGGCTCCTGAATGAGAATAACATCTATTGAAATCGAAAAGGCTTTGGTAAGAGCTATTTCGTGAGCCGTGGCTCCTCTTCTGACATTGACAGAGAAAATTTTAAGCAGTTTAAGTGGTTTATTTTGACAGCTTTTACGGGTTATGATGTACCTGGTTGGTCATTGCTCTGTCCCGCCTCGTCGCCTAGAACAATGAAAGAGTTACTGAAAACAGTCTGTGAGGGTCAGGACCCTTGCTAATTACTCGGGCTCTTGCCCTAGTATAATTACCTTGCTGTCTGTGCAGCTTTGGATGGCGTGGATCAGGATGTTGGGGTGCAAAGAGTTCTTGCTTACATTAGGTAACAATTTCTAAGCGCTAGCCATTGTTGCGATGATCCTTGTCTAAATAATGATCATCTCTTACTTACCTAATTTGGATGATGGTTATATCCACATATATTGGGGAATATTCAGAAAGCTTCCAGAAAGTTCTGAAACGATTTGTTGGCATCCTAAGGCGTAGAGATTATTCTGGCATCTTCCTTGGGTTATTGCAAGTTCTAATCCTATGGCGTTCGAAAGGCTTCGGGGGTGATAGATCAGGATAACTATTTAAACCTGCGCTCTTCTCTTGTAGATAATATCCATGCACTTCTTAATTATTTAATTTACAATTTTAGAACCTCATCTTTGAGCTATTCGAGTTGAGCCTCTTACACAGTCGCTGGGAAAGGAGTGTTACATTGGGTGTTTGCCATGGGTTTATCGCCTGCAAGACCAAAAGACTTTAGAGGGCTTTCAGCAAAGGATATGGCGCAGCCCGCTTCTGCTTGTTTTCGGATTCGAATTTATGAGCAGATCCGACGAATCGCGCTCACCTGAGCTTTAGTTTTTGGTAGATTGGAAGCTTTAGGCCGGAGTTCGCACTTAACGTCATCAGCAGCGTGAGGTCCGTGACAATGAATACACCTAGGGGGGCAGATATGTGAGCCTACAGCTGCGCAGTGGTTGGCGTGGTCGTTTTCTGTGTGCTTTGCGGAGCCAAAAAGGCGGCGCCGAGAGGAGGAAGCGCAGGTGCGGGTATTATGCCAGAGCCAGTACCTGTTGCACTGAGTCGGGGTGTAGCGCCGAGGGAGAGTTTTAGTGAGGGTGCGGCAGCCAAATAGGAATAAAACACAGGGTAGGAGTTGGTGCGACTCCGGGAAACGAGCAATCCATGTTGTAGATGGGGAATTCGGGTATTCTTCGTTATCACGCAAAGAAGAGATTGCGACTGGGGCCACACTTGCGGCAGCCGAGAGTGCGTCATGCAAGGATGTGGCCGTGACTGGTTTAAGACAGTATTCGAGATCGGCATCTTGAGTTCTAAATATTCGTGGAAAATTCTTAATTCTGTACGATACCCAGGGTGAAGCAGTTTCTACAGAGGCATTGCCAAAGATGCTGACCTTGGATAATGTTTCTTTGAGCTTAGAGGTGTCACCATTCTTTGGGCAAAGAGCAAAGCAAGTTTTTGTAGACTGTACATTGGTGAGAAGTTGACCATCATCTCCAAGCTTAGCTTTGAGATGAGAATGAATGGCGTACGCCGAGAGGTCTCTGAGTTTGTCCCCTCCGGTAAGCGAACAAATAGGCGGTCATTAGTACGGCGACCTTTTGGCGGGGATTTCGTCTGTTCTTTGGGATGAATAGAGGCAGAATTGACAGGTATGGACGGATTGTGATTACTGAAGCCTCGGCAGGCGGCGTTGGCATACGATGGCGGTGCAGGTGCTCCTGTTGGACGGCTGGGCCTAGGTTCAGGGCCAAGTTTTGTAGTGGAGGTAGTGGTGGATACTGTATTGCCACTTATGTAGGCGTCAAAGTGCCGGGAAGCAACTGCGACCAAGTCTTCACAAAAGCTTTTAAGGGCTTTTCGTTGGTTGATAGGGAGGGAGGAGCGGCTGGGGGAAGCCCAGTGTTTGTCCAAGTAAGAGGCTATGCCGCCAAACAGAGATTCGGCTTCCTTGACCCGGGTTGTTGCGGTTTCGATGCTTTTATTTAAAGTTTCATATATAGGACCAGAGAGGTTTTCAGAAGAAAAGGGGTCTTCTGCGCATTGGGATTCATCGTCTAGTTTGTCCTGAGGTGCGTCCGGCAGCTCGTTGTACTGCAGGGCGAATCCGTACTTCATGGCGTTTTTCGCATATGGCGAGTGGCTAGGGCCAGGATCATCTAAGTCGAGGCTCACTGGGTAAAGTGGGTGGGTAGTAGGTTGCTTCGTGTGTAGTTCCCACATTGGCGGATGAGCCGTTTGCAGGGAGCGTTTTGGTTTTGCAGGAGGCTTGAGGTTAGATGACGGTTTATGCTTCGACTTCAAGTACGTGAATGCAGAGGGTTTATTCGTTGAATGTTGATTTCTTGATGGAGCAAGGCTGAAATGGGGTTCAGCGTAAATTAGAGTGTTTGATATAGGATGTGATTAGAGCCATGCTATAGGTGTTGGTAAGGACGAAGCAATATTGCAGTCACGTGAAAAGGAAGTGGGGTAGAATGAGAACGTAATGCATACCGTGTTTGTCAGTGTGAGCACATTTTTCGTAGATAAATCACAGAACCGTAAAATCAAGAAAAGAGATGAAGTGACATTTCAAAATCATGATTTTTCTCTCCCGTAAATCTACCGAGTAAGATAATATTTCCCTGCGTGAGCCCTTTAGTGCCAGATCAGGTGATGTGTAATCAAAATCAATCTGTCTGTAAGCTAAACATCGGTTTGAGATCATAAGACAAAAACATCTAAGTTCACCACTAAATTCCTGCAACAGCCATCGAAACCGCCTCTTCCACACCTCGAGGATCAGCGCCCAGAAGTCTATCAACCTCCTCTCCGTCCTTGAATACGACAAAAGTAGGAAGAGACCGAATTTCGTACTTCTCGGATAGTTCTGGTGCCGTATCCATGTCCACCCTGATAAAATGTGCCTTATTATACCGTTCAGACAATCTATCGAGGGAAAAATGTCAGTTCATCTGCTTCCAGACTGTATGATAGATCAACTCACTGTTCAAATACCGGTGCTATCATACGGCACGGCCCACACCATTCTGCGGAAAAGTCAACGATGACAACTGTGTTGTTCTTGAGCGCCAATTGAAGTTCGGGCTCACTGAGACCGTAAAGTTACTTATTGGATACTGTCAGTTGACATGGCAGTGACTCACAGTCTAACTTGAAGGACAACCATTTTTGTACTGAAATTTGAAAATCGGTAATAACGGTTCAGATGAATTTCTTTGTTACGATGAGGGGTTTTGTACTACCTATTTCTAAAGATACATTGTACTAGTGGCACCAGTCTCTCTCAGCTTGTTTGATCGTTATGCATATCGATTTATGTTGATATCGCCAGATCCTCGCTGGGAAAATAGGACTTGTCGCGTGGTGACGGACACCAGGATGTCCCGAATTTGTTGAAATGTTGTACCAGCTGACTCTCCAATAGAGTATGGTGATGAACAAAATTTCCTCTAATGCGGAACGTTGATTTCCATCATCATTTTGCTTTCCCGATCCTACGTACAGTAGAACCTCTTATAGCTAATAGTGGGTTCCGGTATAAATGTTGAAAAGATTCATTGTAACTTGGAGTTTTATATTTGCAACACTTACCCTTACAGTTCATTTTGCGTGCAGGGGTAAGTATTGCAAATATAAACGGTAAAATTTCTATGAATCTCTTAAGTAATTATACCAGGATCCACTATTAGCTAAGAGGGGCTTTACTGTATTTAAGGTATCAGGGGTAGAAAGTCCAACCTGCATGTAGTATCACAGCCCTAAACATTGTTACGAATTAGCGCTAATTTTGTATTTCATTGCACTTTTAATCGCTGGCTCAATCTATAAAATTAACGCTAGTTAGTAACAATAACTAAAGCTGCAATACTACAAGTTGGGTTTTTTCCCCTGAAACAGTAGAGCCGCTCTTAGCTAATAGTGGGTCCCGGTATAATTACTGAAGAGATTCATAGAAATTTTACCGTTTATATTTGCAATACTTACCCCCACATACAAAATGACCTGTAAGGTTAAGTGTTGCAAATACAGTCGTCCCTCTCTGACTCGATAGTTGGTCCCGGTATAAATATTGAAAATGTTCATTGTAACTTGGACGTTTATATTTGCAACACTTATGCCGGGACCCACTATCGAGTTAGAGAAGTTTTACTGTATGTCTTTGCAGGGTTTTTGGTTGCCGATTATTATACCAATATGGCGGTTTCCTTTGTTGAACTTTCCAAGCGAGGCCATATTAGGATAAGCTCAAAACCTTAATATCAATTTAATTTGAGAGATTTCTTGGCGACGAAAGTGAAGGCAGTATGTCACTCTTGGCTAAAAATTGAATGGTGTCTTGAGAAATCCACACCAAGGATAATATCAAGGATTTCGATACATCTATCTCAAGATTCTAATATACAAAGTGTTCCTAATATGAAGTTGGACTCCCGTGAACTTTAACTACCTCTTCACACCTCTTTGACATGCTTAGAATGAGTGATCGAAGCTTGTCCTTTGTTGTACAGTTGTACCAGGCCTCTATTATAATTCGGCGATTCTCTGCTTTACTCAGCTGCCTCCCCCGCTCAAACTCTGGATATACATTTTGAATGTATACTCTGATACTACGGTATTAATCGTGTATAGGCGCTAAAATTCGACTTTTACAGGGTATATAGGCTTTTACTAACTTGAATTGGCATGACGATAAGTAGATCTCCCCACCTAAACTTTAAATTTGTATGGCAAAAATTTCACAACGAAATATTCGTTGGTTTTGCTTTTTTGGTCCATTATAGCCCTCTATTCACTTTTTAATTCATTAATACATTTCATAAATAAATTATACTTCTATCTAGCTAATAATTTACATATCCGCCTTCAGCTTCGTAAACGGCTCTGATTCTTCGGGGCATCGAATCTATCAGTTTCTCCAAGTCATCCCCATTAAACCCCAGATCCCACGCCTCGTTCACTATTTGACGAAGATGCCCTTGACTCCGCTGCCCCCCTTGATCCAACGCTGGATAAAGACGCTCCATGTACGCTTTCATATAACTCCACAAAGTTTCTTTCGGATTTAAATCAGGAGAATATGGCGGCCACTCCATTAGAGAAATATTCCTCCTTTCAAACTCACGCATAGTTTGCCTCGACTTGTGAGGAGGGGCGTTGTCCTGCATCACATCTAGTCCTGGTTCCCGAAAGACCGCACTCTCTATGAGAGGCACTATCCTCTCGCAGTAACTGGCCGCAGTGATATGGCCCCACTCCTTCTCCCAAATCAGGCAAGGCCCCTTCTGTCTTCCAAAGAAAGATCCCCAGAACATCCACCCAACTCTCCTCCGCGTCTTGGCTAGGACACAGGTATCTTCGTACTCTTCCCCAATCTTTGACTTAAACTTAGCTCAAGGGAACTCTAAATCTTAGGAGCCTTTAAGGGACTACTGACCTTTCTTGTGACCCAACGATCACTTTGCCGACCATTCATAGCCCAAGTCTCGTCGGACCAGAGGACTCTCATCCAATGTTCCTTCCGCCAGTGGAGATGTATTCTGGCAAACTCATATCTCTTCAGTTTGTTGACTGAAGAGATAGGAGGTTTTAATCGTGCAATCCTGCGTGCATATCCCCTCTTTGCCAGTTCACGTCGGATCACATTCTCGCTCACACCAAAGTGCCGAAATATAAAATGTGCAAGTTGGAAAAATGACATCCGACGATTTTCCGATGATAAACAGACGAAAAATTCTATTTCATCGACCTGGGAACTACTTAGAATAGGTGGCCTACCACTGGAGTACTGAGGCTCGGTATTTTCAACGCTCATGGTGTATTGTACCTGTCGCCATGTAATCCCAAGGCGTTGAGAGATTTTGACGTAACTGTGTCCCTCACTGGCCAAGGTTCTAACCTGCACATGTTACTCTCTTAACCTTATCAATTTGTAGATTTCAGACTTACTTGAATACGTTGAGTTTGTGTTAGGCGTTTTGCATAAGTAGGAGATGCTGATGATGGAGAAGGTTGTTGAGGTGAATCCATCTTTGCGGCAATCTAGTACAGTAAATTAAAATCTTCTAAAGTAGTTGACTTAAGGTTCAGATGCACTCACATGAAGTAAAAATTAGATAGATGAATGAAATAAAAGTATGCCGTTGAGCAAAATAATAGTAAATAGCTGACAATGATTTAAACGAAACGACCTCAGGTGTGCGCGAGTGAAGAAAGGTGCAGGCATGAAGGTGGGCGTTGGACTTCATATACAGATGCATATCTCTTATGCCTTAGGCCATAAGATTTTGAAATTTGAAGCTAACAGGGATACTGTGGATCTATCGTGAGGTAACCTGGAATATCACCACTTTATCTCCACTTTATCCCCGCTTTAACCCCTGTACCCTATAAGAAGCGGATCAACGAACAATACCCTATCATGAGAGTAGTTTCATCATACCCCACACATTCTCAATAGGATTTAGATCTGGGGAGTATACTGGCCATGAAATAGGTTGAATTCCATGTGCCATGAGATAATCTCTTGCGGGAGGTGCTTTGTGTACTGGCGCATTGTCGTGCATAAATAGATATGCACGACCTGTCTCTTGCCGTCTGTTTCTGTGCCAGTTCAAAACAAGGGAATGGATGTGTTGGCGATATCCTTCTGAGGTCATATTGCCCCAGTCGGCTTCCCAGAAAACACAAGGGCCTCTCTCGATTCCGGCGAAACTACCCCAAAACATCCAATTATTCTTACGGTATCGATTAACGACACACGTATTTTCATAAGTATCTCCTTTCTTCTTAGACTGTGAGTAATCAAAAAAATCTTGGATTTATAAAGGAATTGCATACCTTTCTAGTCACATAGCTCAGCATAATAGGTCCGCTAATAATCCAAGTTTCGTCGCTTCAAAGTACTTGCGACCACTCTTGTTCTTGCCATTGAAGGCGTTGTTCTGCCTATACTTTCCGTGCCATGATGTGATTATCTGATAACGGCGGAGACCTTCTCGGAAGGCATCGAGAGTACCCTCTTCCCTTGAGTGCACTACAGATTGCACTTTCTCCGGCAGCCCATGAGGAGAAATGGACTGACAGTTCTAGATAAGAACATCGTCGTGCCTCGCGAGAACTGCAGATGAATTCTTCCAACTGATCGATTTGGTTACGAGAAAGTCTAGGAGTGCGTCCAGTCCTTAATTTAGGAGATGCACGATCAGATTGAACAGTGTTCTTGACTTGTGAATATGTTACTCTTAACTGGGTCGCAATTCGTTTGTACGTGAATCCCGTCCTATACAGTGCAAGTATCTGGGGAAAATTAGTTCGTATAAGTGCCTAGTTCAGTACCAGAATTCTACGCATACTTTAAGTCTTTGATCTCGACTGAGATATGAAGCATAAGTTTGACCTTGTAAAGTAGCTTGAGTATTCATGATTAGAGGATAGTAATTCTAATAAAGTAGATTCTTGGGAGTCTTGTGCTAAATTGCGAATGGCGTTTGATAGCTTTATCTTTTCTAACATCTGTAAGATGGTTTAATTAACAATGATACAGCCGTAGATTTTTAAGAACAAATATTAAAAGTACCTCTTCCGATGGCATGAAACCCGGACGTGCTAAACGGACAGTCCCAAATGCTCGCTGGACGTCCCTGCAAGTAGATTGCGCTTCCACGCTAACCAAATCTGCATTGATCAGCGATCTCGTCGAATATTTTTTGCGCTACTCCAAATTTGGTCACTATCGTTACAAGTATAGTAGTTACCATGACAACTTAGAGCCCGTGTTTAACAAACATAACATAAAGATACCATTTAGAAATATTGGTCCTGGAATTGCCTTATTAACTTTTCCAAATCGTCCAATTCTATATTCCAATTTCATCTTCCTCACCTCCAACTTCGCCTCACTTATTGAACTCCAAATTACAATGGCTGAACTGAACTTTAATGCGCTATCAGCATCAATCAACATATCTCAAGATACTAATGAAAGAGGTATTTTTCCCTTTCTTTCTACTAAAATACATAGTGGCTGATTTCTCCAGGAATGGTTACCGGAAGTGCTCTTTTAGAGGCCCATGATGGGCATCAAAGTATACCAAATAATGAGGGTACCCGTATGCTGAGCTCCCTAAAACTAATTTATTTATGGCAAAATTTCCACTAATACGCAATTTCTTCAGTCGAGACCCAGTGCGGAAGTATGGGAGAAATAATTGGTGTCCGGATCGACCAAATGGAGGACTGTAAGAGAGCTGTCGAGCACCTAGCTAACGAAAATGGATTTGCGACAGTCCTCCATTTGGTCGATCCGGACACCAATTATTTCTCCCATACTTCCGCACTGGGTCTCGACTGAAGAAATTGCGTATTAGTGGAAATTTTGCCATAAATAAATTAGTTTTAGGGAGCTCAGCATACGGGTACCCTCATTATTTGGTATACTTTGATGCCCATCATGGGCCTCTAAAAGAGCACTTCCGGTAACCATTCCTGGAGAAATCAGCCACTATGTATTTTAGTAGAAAGAAAGGGAAAAATACCTCTTTCATTAGTATCTTGAGATATGTTGATTGATGCTGATAGCGCATTAAAGTTCAGTTCAGCCATTGTAATTTGGAGTTCAATAAGTGAGGCGAAGTTGGAGGTGAGGAAGATGAAATTGGAATATAGAATTGGACGATTTGGAAAAGTTAATAAGGCAATTCCAGGACCAATATTTCTAAATGGTATCTTTATGTTATGTTTGTTAAACACGGGCTCTAAGTTGTCATGGTAACTACTATACTTGTAACGATAGTGACCAAATTTGGAGTAGCGCAAAAAATATTCGACGAGATCGCTGATCAATGCAGATTTGGTTAGCGTGGAAGCGCAATCTACTTGCAGGGACGTCCAGCGAGCATTTGGGACTGTCCGTTTAGCACGTCCGGGTTTCATGCCATCGGAAGAGGTACTTTTAATATTTGTTCTTAAAAATCTACGGCTGTATCATTGTTAATTAAACCATCTTACAGATGTTAGAAAAGATAAAGCTATCAAACGCCATTCGCAATTTAGCACAAGACTCCCAAGAATCTACTTTATTAGAATTACTATCCTCTAATCATGAATACTCAAGCTACTTTACAAGGTCAAACTTATGCTTCATATCTCAGTCGAGATCAAAGACTTAAAGTATGCGTAGAATTCTGGTACTGAACTAGGCACTTATACGAACTAATTTTCCCCAGATACTTGCACTGTATAGGACGGGATTCACGTACAAACGAATTGCGACCCAGTTAAGAGTAACATATTCACAAGTCAAGAACACTGTTCAATCTGATCGTGCATCTCCTAAATTAAGGACTGGACGCACTCCTAGACTTTCTCGTAACCAAATCGATCAGTTGGAAGAATTCATCTGCAGTTCTCGCGAGGCACGACGATGTTCTTATCTAGAACTGTCAGTCCATTTCTCCTCATGGGCTGCCGGAGAAAGTGCAATCTGTAGTACACTCAAGGGAAGAGGGTACTCTCGATGCCTTCCGAGAAGGTCTCCGCCGTTATCAGATAATCACATCATGGCACGGAAAGTATAGGCAGAACAACGCCTTCAATGGCAAGAACAAGAGTGGTCGCAAGTACTTTGAAGCGACGAAACTTGGATTATTAGCGGACCTATTATGCTGAGCTATGTGACTAGAAAGGTATGCAATTCCTTTATAAATCCAAGATTTTTTTGATTACTCACAGTCTAAGAAGAAAGGAGATACTTATGAAAATACGTGTGTCGTTAATCGATACCGTAAGAATAATTGGATGTTTTGGGGTAGTTTCGCCGGAATCGAGAGAGGCCCTTGTGTTTTCTGGGAAGCCGACTGGGGCAATATGACCTCAGAAGGATATCGCCAACACATCCATTCCCTTGTTTTGAACTGGCACAGAAACAGACGGCAAGAGACAGGTCGTGCATATCTATTTATGCACGACAATGCGCCAGTACACAAAGCACCTCCCGCAAGAGATTATCTCATGGCACATGGAATTCAACCTATTTCATGGCCAGTATACTCCCCAGATCTAAATCCTATTGAGAATGTGTGGGGTATGATGAAACTATACATTCAAAATGTATATCCAGAGTTTGAGCGGGGGAGGCAGCTGAGTAAAGCAGAGAATCGCCGAATTATAATAGAGGCCTGGTACAACTGTACAACAAAGGACAAGCTTCGATCACTCATTCTAAGCATGTCAAAGAGGTGTGAAGAGGTAGTTAAAGTTCACGGGAGTCCAACTTCATATTAGGAACACTTTGTATATTAGAATCTTGAGATAGATGTATCGAAATCCTTGATATTATCCTTGGTGTGGATTTCTCAAGACACCATTCAATTTTTAGCCAAGAGTGACATACTGCCTTCACTTTCGTCGCCAAGAAATCTCTCAAATTAAATTGATATTAAGGTTTTGAGCTTATCCTAATATGGCCTCGCTTAGAAAGTTCAACAAAGGAAACCGCCATATTGGTATAATAATCGGCAACCAAAAACCCTGCAAAGACATACAGTAAAACTTCTCTAACTCGATAGTGGGTCCCGGCATAAGTGTTGAAAATATTCATCGTAACTTGCACTTTTATATTTGTAACACTTACCCTTACAGGTCATTTTGGGTGCAGGGGCCAGTATTGCAAATATAAATGGATAAATTTCTATGAATATTTTCAACACTTATGCCGGGACCCACTATCGTGTTAGAGAAGTTTTACTGTACTGCCTTCACTTAACCCTGAGCCCCTGTAAGTACAGTAGAAGCCCTCTTAGATAATATAGGGGATCAAGGTTTTTTTTTTTTTAGTTTAACGTGCCTTAAACCCCTGGTGGGTCAGACACGAGCGAGGCCGGGTGAGATCAGGTTGACCGCTCTACCTCGTCTCTTAAGAATGACCGGAACCATGCTAGAGTACATACATGTGTTGAACAAGTTGGCCCCAGCAGCCCAGCGAACCAAACAAACAAAAAGAAAAATCTGTCTCGCGCCTTTACGCCTTAATACCACCAAAATTGTTCCCTCTCATAGTTCTTCGACCTCGGCCACCACGCGCCCGAGCTTATCCATTTCTATTCCTCAATTTTTGCAGGTACCGTCCCCCCTCCGCAAATTCTAGCTGTCCTCGGTTGCCCTAACTCCGGCCATGCCAAGAACTGTCTCCTCGTAGATGCCACTACCTTGGACGTATTCCGCAAATTTCTGCCACCCATGTGCCCCAAGTAAAGTCTGGAGCAATGGGGCTCTTCGCCGTCCACTAGTTTCGCGCCACCTACTGAGTGCCCTGCGACACTGTACTAGATGGCCAACTGACTTTTCTTTCCCACACTCACAGTGTAACGGTGCAGCGTCATGATTCCATCGGCGGTGGTACGTCGCGAAGTCTCCGTGGCCGATCTGGGCTGCGATGAGGCGCGCGTAGATCGCCCTAGGGAGCGCGAGTTCGGGTGGTTTCTTGCGGCGCATTTGAAGCTCGAGATCTTCGTATCTTCTCGGGCAGGCAGAGGTCCACCAGTCGCTGCATAGTTCTCTCACCATTGCTCGGGCTTTACGTCCAGCTGCGGCAATTGTGAGGGCTCCTGTGGCTACCGTGTTTCCGATCTGGTTTAGCGCTTCACGTGCTAGTTGATCTGCAACCTCATTTCCTGATATACCTTCGTGACCTGGTATCTACTTCACGCGTACTGGGGTTACCAGACCTTCCGCCCATCTTCGGAATCTGCGGACACGCCAGTGGGATGACGTTGTCTTCCCCGTTATCAAAGCTTGTGCTGCTTCAGCGTTGTCTAACATAACGTAGATGTTCGAGATGTGGCGGTTGCCAAGGCTCATGATGATCGCTTCGAGAGCTGCCATTGCGCCGTGCACTTCCGCGTCGTAAACTTCCGCCCCTGTCAAGGACCCGGAGTTGCTCAGCTCGAGGTTGGCAGTCGTACCGCCGAAGTAGACAGCGAAGCCCCATGCTGAGTGGGACCCTGCCGCGCCGGATCCGTTGCTGTGAGCATAAATGCAATCTTGGGGGAGTCTGCTGAGCCATTCCTTCGTAGTTCTGGCAGCTGTTGTTTTGTCTGTTTTGCAGAGCCGTGGCGGAGGTGGGGTGGGCCTCATAAGGGATGGTGGAGCCTCTGTTTCGGGGAGCAATCTTGACGCTCTCTGTATTCTGGAGGCATGAGTTCGGTCTGCTGGTCGCCGGCCTCTGTTGGAACTTCGCAGACCGATTCTGCGTCTTGCGGCCTCCGTGGATTCTAGGGCCCGAAGGCGTAGAGGATGGTATTCATGGAGGCGACGAATTCGGGCTGCAGCCAAGAGGCGGCGTTCCTCGAGCAGAACTTTTGCTGGTGGAATTCCAGTTTCTCTTCGGAGGGCTGCTGTGGGCATGGTTCGCCATGTTGGTAGGGCCATGCGGATCCCTGATAATAGGACTCAGTCGATTGCTTCGGTTTGCATCCGGCAGGAGTTGTGCACTTTGCCTCTGGGTGTGTCTCGGGTGAGTCCGGGCCACCAAACCTCGGCAGCGTGAAGGGCAATTGGCATTACTACTGTACGGATGATGGTTGTCAGTGGTCCTGGTGGGGGTCCCTGCATGCATTTTGTGAGTTGGCGTAGGTGCTGCACGAGTCGGGTGCTTTTCTTCGTCCATTCGTCAACATGATTACGGAAGGTAAGGCCTCTGTCTAGGAACACTCCCAGCCATCTAATGGTCTCGGACTCTTGGATTGTTACGCCTCCCATTGTGATTTGTGGTAGGTCTGTAGCACGGGCTCGGGGGCCAAGAAAGTACAGGACTTCGGCTTTGGTTGGGTCAAACGCCACAGCATTTCTTTCTGCCCACGCCAATATGTTGTCGACTTCACGTTGGGCGGCCTCGGCTGCTAAGGCTGCTATTGTACCTACATCTAGCACGGCCAAGTCATCTGCATATCCGAGCCTCCAGTTGCTTCCCCTTGCCACCTCTGACATGTACAAGAGGAAAAGGATTGGAGACAAGGGAGACCCTTGTGGGAGGCCGCATTCGAGGATAACCTCATCTGTGACCCCTCCCTCGTACCGGACGCGGGCAGACCGCCCCTGTAGGAAGGAAGCCGTCCAGTCAATTGTTTCGGTTGCCCATCCCATTCCTTTCATTCACTGGAGGAGCCGTCCGTGTAGAGTAGCGTCAAAGCCACCTTGGACATCCAGTGTTACCAATACAGCCTTGTGTCGTAGGCTGAGAGTATGTTCCACGTCGTGGACAAGGCATGCGACCAGGTCATTGGCTAACCGGCCGGGGAGTGTTCCGATTAGCTGCTGAGGTACCTTCTGGCTGCTGAGTGCCGTGTGTGCTATTCGTTTGGCGACTAGGCGCTCGAGTCCTTTCCCAAGGCACAATAGAAGTGCGATAGGTCGCCATCCTTTTGCTGTGCTGAGGTCGCGGCCGGGTTTGGGGATTAAGATTACCTCGGCCAGTTTGAATATGGTCAGAAAGTGCTTGTAGCGGAGAGATCCTTCGTAAAGAGCTCGAACTGCCTGTCCTATGGCTGGCCACGCTGCACGCAGTAGCCGGAAGGTGATGTTGTCGGCGCCTGGGGCTTTGTCTTCGCACGATGTGGCTACCCATTTAGCTTCCTCTTCTGTAACCTCTATTATCCATGGTAGATGATCGGTTTCAGGTTCAGCGGCTGTCGGGTCAGCATTGACCTCTATGTCATTTTCACTCGTGAACCTGGCAAGTAGCATGTCCCGGAGTAGGGTGGCGCGGCGTCGAGGATTAGATTCGAAACCGTTTGCGGTTCCAAGAGGGGCAGTATTTCCTTGCTGCCGCGGTTTCGCCCATCGAGCCATACGGTACATATCGGCATCTGTCTTAGCTTCGGAGAATTTTCGGCGCCAGTATTGGCGTTTAGCTGTCTTGACTGCTCGACGAAATTCTTTTCTGCTAGCTTTGTCCCCAAATGTTCTATATATCACTTTAGCCTCCCGGCACTCGTCTGTCCACCATGGGGCCGATTGCCCAGGCTGAGGTGAGCCTCGTCTCCCGATTGCTTTTATCGCGTCGCTGAGGATTTCCACGAGATTGCTGGCAAGATTTTCCACGTCCATTGCTGTCCTGATCTCCTGTCTTCCTAGGTTTCTGCTCCATTCCCCAACGACTTTGGTGAAATCTTCTAGTGCGTTATCGCTTACCCGTATGGGGCTATTGAGTCTGATGGCATTCGATCCGCTAGCATTTGGCCGCGGGACGTCGCCTGCGAGTGTCAAGTGATCTGAAGTGGAGTCGAGCTCCGGTGCCACGTTGGCAATGGCGACAGCGTTGGACCATATTAGGTCGAGGGTGTTGCCCCTTACGTGTGTCGGCACACCTGGGCTCGAGGCCCGGGTCATGCCGTGCTCGAGCATCCACTTGGTCAAAATGTGGCCGTCTCCGTGCGAGCGTCCTGCTAAGGGTTGCCACTCTGGGTGCACTGAATTGAAGTCTCCGCCGATTACTGTCGGTCCAGCTGGGTTCCATGATAGCAGGGGTGGTAAGGCTACACCTGGAGCCCGGTTTATGGAGACAAATGTCACATTGTCTATCACTATGGCTGCAAAGTCTGGGGATGTACCACATAAAAATTTTTGCTGGGTATCTCTCCCTTTTCTGGTGTATATTGCTGACCTGGGCCGAGTCGTATCTGCTCCTCCAGTGTTTGGTGAGTATCTATCAAACCCAGGGTGTGACTTCATGAGCCAGCTGTCGTTGTTCCTAGAGGCCCAGGGTTCTTGGATGAGTAGAACATCTGTGCCAGCATCCTAGGCGGCTTGTAATATGATATCATTTGGGGGTCCTCCTTTGCCGAGGTTTGCGCAGAGGAACGTGATTGTCAGTCGATTGGTTACCTCCGGAAGGTTGTGGTCCCTTACGGGCATTGAAAGGGGGATGGGGTGTTGTTGTCGGCAGTCAGCTCGGCGGCCTTCTGCTTGGCTTCTGCTTCTCTTATTATTGCTGTCCTGTCTTTTTGTCCGCGCTGGCAAATGACAGTCAGTTGGTCGTGGGTTCTTGGGATTGTCTTTCCATTTGCACGGGCTGGGCGTGCCATGCAATTCGGGTCGTCGGTTCTATGAGGCCCGTGGCAATTGATGCAACGGGGGATCTCTTGCTTGCAACTTTCGAGTTTGTGCTCTAAGGAGCCGCATCTGATACACCTCTCTGCTCTGGAGCAGATCTTTGTCGGGTGGTGACCCCAGCATTGGTTACACTGTGCGATCCGTGCTTGGCGACGGAACGCTGTGAGACGGCCGCTGGTCTCGAAAAGTCGCTCTCCGAGTTTGGGGGTGCCGGCTGGGAAGTGGATCAACCAGTCATTTGCTGGTCGACCACTGTTGGAGGCAAGAGCGCGTGCAGAAATGGGGGTTGCGCCAGTTCTGAGGGCAGCTTCTTCCATGACTATTTCCTTAGTAACCGGAACGGAAACATGTTGGAATCTGATTGTTGCACCTTGTTCCGGCACGGTGATTGGGCGCTCCAATGTATGGAGGTAGTCGGGGACGTTAGGGGCGAGTACCGACGTCCATTTGGATGCAGCCTCCAGCTTGAGGCCTTGCGTTAGGAGGTCTGCCTTAGGGTTTCCGCCTTTTGTTTCATCCGCTTCTCCTCCTTCTCTCCCTAGGCGATGCACCTCCTCGAGAAGACGATTTTTGGCTGCCTCGTTGGCAGCTGTAATGGCAAATCCTGAGTTAACTACCGTGACCATGTTGATGGCCAAGGTCGCAACTCTCAGTTTTGCCGCAAGGCTCAGTTTCACAAAATGTGGAGACATGGATCTCCACGGATGTCCTTCAGGGAGCCTGAGGAACAGACGTTCATCGGGTTGGGCGGTCTCAGGTCTCTTTGTCCTACTGGTCGATTAGATAGGTCGCGCGGGAGTCTCAGCTGGAAGTGCTGGCGGCGTTTGCTTTGGCTTCCTAGCCCTCAGGCGGGAAACCTCTGTCCAATTGCCATCCAATGATGGTATGATCAATTCTGGCTCATCCATTGGCCAGACTCTTCGCGGAGCGGTTACGGCTGGTTGGGGCGTCGCAGCTGGGGGTGGAGCTGGGGCGTTTGAGACCTTGGTCGGTCGTCACTGCGCGCGAGATTGGGTGGTACGGGGGGCGACTGCCTCCTGTGCCCGTACAGGTTGCGTGCTGGTGGCTAGTAGATTTGTTTGTGCAGGACGACATTTTCTGCCTGCTAGGATATTTGCAATCTGGTCCTTTAGACCAGCCGCGGCGATTTCGGTCTCCCTGCGCAGCTCTTTGTCTGTAATCTCGTCGAGTAATCTGCAGAATCTGTTGATTATGAGTCTCGCCTCTGCCATGCGCTGTTGTAACTTATGGGCTTCGGCTTCGAGAAATTCTGTCATGCTCTTTTCGAAAGAGCTTGGTTGTGTTGAGTGTGTGGGATTTGCGAGTGGGATGATGGGCTGGATGTCGACCATTTCGACGTCTGGGGACATCTGATTTGCGTGTGTTTGGAGGGAGGGCCGTTGAGCAGTCTCTCGAGAGCTGCGGGGCCATTGTCTTTAATTGTGCTCAGTTTGGCGACTTGATTTGTATTCCTATTGATAGTGGGTTGATGTTATATTTTGAGATGTTGGGGGATCAAGGTTATGTGAAGTCGTGTAAGAATATAGAATAATATTAGCCAAAAATCATTATAAACGGAGCTACAATAAGAATAACACTCTAGAATATAGATCAACATAAAATACAATAATCACTGTTATACTATAAAGTATACATATACACAAATAATACATAAATTATGAATATACACAAATAACACAAATATAGAATATATACATAAATTCTACATAAATATAAATTATACATTAATTATCTTTATACACAAATTATACAATTAAATAAATTGGGTATAAATAAATAAATTACTACCACAAGGGTTAACAAGACTAAGATCGGCAAACTTATAATGCAGATCAATAATATTAAAATTAATAGTACAAGAAATACTAGCACTAGTCTGTGCATGGGCTCTAAATTAATACAGCACAGACCATCTCAACATCTTTATGACTTTACTCAGATGTGCACAGACACAACAACTCAGACAACTACAACAACCCTTGGATATTTAGATCCTAGGTCATAGCTTAAAGACTATTACAGTCTTAAGATCTACCTAACTTTACTCTCCAGGGATATTAATATCAATGCTTTGACATTCGAAGATTATTAGAAATAATTTATCCCCTACAAGTGGTAAGATCATCAATCATAGCAACACCTATGTCAAAGAGTTTCTCTCTTAGTCAAAATATCTTAGAACATTTTAGAGGGATTAGAAACTAAGTTATTTTGGGACTAGTTAATGGCTTCATGCATAAATAGAGGAAGTTTTTCATCAACAAATATAACAACAAACAACAGCCCAAATATATATCTTACCCAACCTATAAAACTATTCAACCACATTATTTCTTGGTTAGAAAATTATACACTTTTAAACAAAAGTTATTTCTCCCAGTAAATGTAAACGCTTCCACCACAACTAATTAAATCTTGAATTTGCTACTTGATTCTTTATACACCGGAATGGTACGAGCCTCTCCTGGCCGAATCTTGCACGCTACTTATTATTACGTCTTTATCCACCCAATGTTTCTTTAGCAATTGAAATTCCCTCTCTAATCCTGGGATCTTCGAATGAGATGGGTATATCCTTTACCCTCCGCGACAATGCATCTGGACGCCCTGCCAACTTTTCAGCTCTGAAATTTAATTTGAAGTTAAACTGTGATAGCAGCTGCGACCACCTTACTTGACGCTCCGACAGACAGCGCGAAGACATGAAATATTTAAGATTCTGATGGTCAATTAATATTAGAAATGGGTCTTTTAATCCCATTAATTCGCTTCTCCATACATTTAGACAACGTATTATGGCCAACAATTCCTTGTCGTGAATGTCGTAATTACATTCAGCTGGTGACAGCTTTTTTGAAAAGTAGGCAATTGGTTTCAGTTGGCCCCCCGGCTGTCTTTGTAATAGACATCCTCCGGTCGCCCACCCCAATGCTGTCACGGAACGGCCCGCTGAAGCTAGTTGTTTCGGCTTGAATTCATTTAGTTCTTTTGCATAAATTTTATTCACATATTGTCTTTAACTAATTGGCCTGAGTTTTCATGCATTTTGTCGATCTTCATCAATGGCTTCAATGACGTTGATAAATTATTTTGCCGATCGTAACTAATTACTTAATATTGTTATTATTGTTGGACTTTTCCTGTTGATTGTTATTAACAACGATTGAACTCCAGGCATTGCATAGTTCTATAGAATTCTATTTCAATCGACGGTATTTTGGGTGTTCTACAATATTCGTTGGCGTTCAATGGGATGGGGTTTTATTAACCAGTACTAGGGAATGTACTAGGTAGACTCATGTATAAATAGTGGTTAGGCCTTCTAGTTGAAAGCTCTTCAGCTTTCAGTCTTGTATTTATTCTACGCATCTAGTCTAGTCAGGATTCAAGAAGTCAGGTTATCCACATCTACACTTGTCATTTGTTACAAAAGCTTACGTGACATTATCTGGTATCGTCAGTGTCCCAGAGTTCCAGGTATTCAGTATTTCAAGAGATTGTTCACCAAGATCAAGCCCAAGCTAAACCATCAAGATCCAAGTACAAGGAGTCACGACAAATGCATCCGTCTCTAAGACTGTAGGATTATCACCGTTCCACATGGCTAAAATTGGCAAAGTGATGAACAGAGACTTTAGTTATTCAAACGATTCTTTTTGCTCTTGTTCCCAGCGGAAAGGAGTACCCTTCTTTGTCAATATCTGAAGCGCAGCCAATATGTGGGCGAAGTCAGGTATAAATGCCCTATAAAAATTTGCAAACCCTAAAAAACTCCGTACTCCTTTCACCTCTCTCAGTGCCTCCCAAGCGGCGATTGCACGCACCTTCTCTGGATCGACCTTTATCCCCTCCTCTACATTAGTAATGAAACCCAAGTACTTTAACTCCCATTTTTGGCGAGCTCGCACTTCTTGGGGTCCAGCTGTAGTCCCACTCTTTGCAATCTCTCCAAAACCTGGGCGACTTTCTTCCAGTGATCCTTTAACTTTCCGCTGCCAAAAATTACGACGTCTTCGACGTAAGCTGAACAAGTGATACCTAGCAGGTCACCCAATTCTCTTTTTATCCAGCGTTGAAATGCAGACGGTGCCCCTGCTAGTCCAAACGGTGTCACTAACCATTTGAAAGATCCGAACCTTGTTCTGAAAGCGGTTTTCCATTCGTCGCCTCCCGTAATTCTTAGTCTATGAAATGCCAACCTAACATCCACCTTAGTCAACCATTCCGCC
Organism: Podosphaera xanthii; assembly: GCA_028751805.1. Classification (NCBI taxonomy): domain Eukaryota; kingdom Fungi; phylum Ascomycota; class Leotiomycetes; order Helotiales; family Erysiphaceae; genus Podosphaera; species Podosphaera xanthii. The sequence continues at coordinate 1,709,314 of JAPWIX010000013.1, read as the reverse complement.
CCCGATAGCATTTGCATAGTCTCTTTGATCAATGGAAGTGGATAACAATCTCGTTCAGAAACCGCATTCAATGCCCTATAATCAACGCAAAATCTTAGTCCTCCGCCGGGTTTTTTAATGAAAAGTACTGGCGCTCCTCCCGGTGAACTACTTGCCCGAATCCAGTTCTTATCAAGCAATTTGGTGAGGGTCTTTCGAAGTACTAGCAATTCTTCTCTCAACATACCGTAAAGGGGACCCCACGGGACTTCTCTCTCCCGACCCTGCTCATCCTTTTTCATGGTTATCTTTGTATCAACTCCTATTCAATGCGGCGGCAATGCGCTCCGGCCGTCCACTCCGTCGTCCAGAAATAGACTGGTAAAAGCCCTTAGCTCCTGGGGTAATGACTTTTCTATGTCCACTACGGAGGTAGTTTTCTTTGGTTCCAGAGTCCTTGTAAGATTGTTTATAGATATTGCACCAACAATTCCCTCTTCTGATAAAGAATCCCATTTTTCCATAAACCTGAGAAATCTCAATAGTTCCTTAAACGATACCTCTGCTCCTTTTATTAACTTTACCGCCATGAGCCCCTTTAATTTAGCATTAGCCTTATCGCTCCAGCCGCTTGCTCTGATCAATAATTTGTCCTCTTCGCTTCCTATCCTTAAAGATTGATTACCTGCGGAATATATAACACCATTTCTCTCCATCCATGGTTTACCCAGAATTATCGGATACGCTAATTTAGGCATCACATATACCCACATTTGCTCCTTTCGCCCATCAATGTCTAATATAAATCTCGCAATACGGGTGATCAGGGCCAATTTACTCTGGTTGGCTAGATTAAGATGTCGCGATGGGATTTCTTCCGAAAAAATATCATTATTGCGCACGAGGTCTTCATCAATCACAGATAGGCACAAACATCCTGTATCCACCATAACTTTAGTGAAAAAAAGAGGAATTTATTAAACCATCTATAAGGGGCTGATTACATAATTCCGGTTGTACCCACGTTGAGACCTCTTCTTTTTCCCTGAAGGCGACTTTCTTCAGGGTTCCCCGTTTCCCTGTCCTCCTTCAGCTACGCCTGCCACCCTGGGCTGTTCCACTGGCCGCCGCGCCCTCCTGAACCTTGGACATACTCTCGCAAAATGCCCCCGACCTGCACAACGGACACACAACCCTTCAGCCATTAGCCGCTGAACCTCCTGCGGTGTCCTCCATGGCGCCCTCGGCAATTCCGCTCTTCCTTCGTTGTTACCCACGAAATTTATACGTTCTTCTGCCTGGCCACTTCCTTGGTTAGAGTTGTCTACCCCCTGCCAGTTAGCCGTTAATGTTAAATGCTGCAGAGCTGCTAAAATGGCGTTAGTACCCCCCATTTTAACGTCTCCGTCAGCGTCCACAGCTTGCTGCCTAGTTAGAACTTGCGCCGTGCCGCTCTTGGGTACCCCGAGCTTGGTAGTTGTAAGCAAGCTCCCCCGCGGACAATAGTCAGCCAAACTCTCTAGTTCCAGGGCGATCTCCTTTACTTCCGCAACCCAGGCTTCGTACAGAGACACATTCGGTAATTTGACGCCGATCAACGCCCGTCGGAGCTTCGCATTAATTGCCGCTTTAAGATTTTGGGTTTTCCCGAGAGGCGTGTGAGCCTCGTTTCCCCCACTTTGTTCTATTCGTAGCTCGAACTCTTGCAGGAAGTCCGTAAAAAACTGATGTTCGCCTTGCTCCATACGATCCAAGGTCTCCGAGGCTGATTGTCTTGCCTGCCGGTCAGAAAAGGTCTCGTCAAAATGGGCTAACAAATCCTTCCAATTAAACCGACCGTCCGCCCTTCGACCGTCGAACCAACCCGAAACTCTTGACTTCATGTTGTCAGGTAAAGTCTCTATCATGTCAAGACATTGCTTGATCATCAAAATAGGGCGCGTAGTCAGTGTCGATGCGCGTCTCTAATCGACCGATGTAGAAGGCAAAGTCTTCCGGTCTTCCGTTCCATTTTGGTAGCGCCGTATCCCTTCGAACTGGCACCTGTTGTGGTCTGTCATGTCCCTCCGAGACCACAGCCCTCCCTCTCCTTTCCATCAAGAATCGCTGAATCTCGGCCAGGTCATTGGCCGAAAGGTTCCACCTCGGATCCTGGTTAATACCCTCACCCATGTTCACATCTGAGGAGTTCGCCATTTGGATGACGCTGTGGAAGGAGGAAGATGAATTGGTGTCTGAAGAGTCTGGAACTCTGATGGACATACAACAGAGGATGATGAAGATGATGTAAAAATTATATGTGAGGGGTTCAACAAAGTCGTTATCACGATAAAAGACTTAACCCAAAATAAGTTTATAATTTTTACATAGCGAGAAAAATACAGGAAATACCCCCCCTACTTAACCGCCCTTTAACGCCCTGGCCAATAGCCTGGCCCGTTGTTGGTAGTCCCCACCTAGTTCCGCTTTGTTACCTAACTCTGAGCTCCCCGATCCCTGCCTGCACTGGTTAAACAGACCTTCTTCCGCTGGCCTTGGCGCGTCCTCGGATACTGTGAAGCCCCTGTCAACCTCTACTAAGTTATTACTGGGTTGGTACCTGGTACCAACCCCGATATGGGCACAGCCCCTAACACTCAAGATGTCTACAACTGTGATGAAACTGGCATCTACTGGAAGACGGTATCTGATAGAGGCCTTTCTACACAGCAGACCTCAGGTACAAAGAAAGAGAAGGCTCGGATAACAGTACACTTCTGCTGTAATGCTGATGGCAGTGACAAGGTTCCAGTGTGGTTTATTGGCAAGGCTACTGGTCCAAGGTGCTTAGGTCACATCTGGAGCAACATGACAACTGTAACAACACTTTTTTGAAGCAACTGGATGGTCATGAAGTGGCTATGAAAGGAAGAAACTAAGATCAGAAGCAACAACAGACTCTAAGGTCTTAGCTCACACAGACTCGGTGACAATCAACTCAAGCAACTAAGAAGGTCTTGATTTGAGTCGATTGCGGTTTATGGAGGTGAGATTGATTCCAATCCAGCTACAAATAACTAAGTACTCCTTACACCTGCTACAGCACAAACATAAAAACAAGGCTTGCAACTCGACACCTTGATGAGTTGAGTTGATTGCAAGTTATTGTTGGTCTATAGGGGTATGGCGCCGAGATATACATGTTTAGTATTGTTATCATATAAGTATTAGTTAATATTTAATCATATTACACGCTTTAGTAAGGGCGCTAGGCTCTGTTGTAATTTAGGCATCGATGCCATAGCGAGATAGCAAGGTATATAGAATTACATCACTAGTTTGATGATTTTAGGGCCTTAAACCAATTGACCCCTGTTGTGCCAACATTTATAATCAACTAAGTCAAGGATTGCGAAGAAAGGTAGTTGTTGGCCAGTCTGGTTTCACGTGATATTTATATATCGCTATATCCTCTCTAACACGATACTAAAAGTCCCATCTGACTGTATAGCGTTACAGAGGTTTTACTGTATGAATATAAACAATCAATAACTTTACCGGGACCCACTATATTATAGGTTTTGACAGATTTTACTATAGTTAGTTCAGTAAATAAAACACTGACTTAGCGCCAAGGTTAAGCTCCAAACTTATACTCTGTCAACGACAAAGAAATAAGTAAAATAACATCAGCTTATAATCAAGAGCCAACAGGCAGGCAAAAGCGAACTCTAGACCTTCACGCAGTTCCGGCAATAAATACCTAGTACATTCGCATATCTGGGATAGCCAAGAAGAGTCGCTATCGGATCGCAACCAATGTATACGCTTCATATTCCCCAGTCAATTTTCACCGGAGCGTCAGTCAATCCAATCCGAAGAGACCACTTTTGCCAATCCGCCGCCCTCCATACCCCCAACTATCAAACTACAAAACCTACCAATAACCTTGTCGAGCGGACTTTCACGAGCTTTTTCATTGCTTCGGCGCGTCTCCATCTATAGACTCATAATGTTACAAATACCCAACGTAGGAAGAAAGTTGGGGGGCACAAAAATGGAGAGGTTGTAATGGCTTTGCAAGGCCAGGTTGTCACAGGCCAATGCCTGGTAATTTTAAGGCTGGTGCCTAAGGCAAAAAGAATACTCTTTACTAAGCAGCTCCAAGCTGAAACTTCTCCGACACGCAAATTTCCCCAAACATTTATGGTAACATATGTTGATTTTACAGTTTCGTTTGCGATGAAGAGTGAGACGTGACGAGATACTGGTTGTCTGCACAAACGACACCAAAGCATCATAAGATGTTAGAGGCAAATGCAGAGATTGTAGATCATGCGATTTTGATTTAGATCATGCGAAGAAAGGGAGGAAATGTTGAACATTAGGAATAGATATATGATGTTTGCTCTCGGTTTTCTTTGCTTCTTCACTTCAAGATCTTCTTTTGTATCTAGCTCTAGATATTCTGCGAATAGCAATTATCTTTCGACCCTTACACAGGTTACAGCGGAAATTTACGAGATACGGAGGGATAGGGAGTTTTGCACGGGAAGGATGAGATGGTTCTCGGAGGGAGGATGTTTAATATTGCGTCGGAATTATTGACTATGGGAATGGTGTGGGTGCCAAGGTTTTTCGGTTCTGTGAAGTGCTGTCACTACTTTCTAAATTAGCTTCGCTTTCTTTTTGGAGGCGAGATATGCGGCTTCGATCGTAACGACGGTACGCAGCGCAAGTCGGTATACGGTTGGGAAACCTCTTTGTTGCGCGGAACCTCGCGGCGGAGAGGAAGGGGAGATGCAAAGTGTCGAACCTTTGGCATTTGTGTGTCTTTTTTACTTTTTTTATTTCTATTTTTATTTCTTAAGCAACTACTGACTAGCAACAAGCACCTGCGACGGTTAAACTCAGTCAAAAAGGGAGAAGCTCCTGGGCCGCTGGTAACTGTTGTGGACGCATGTGTGGCTCCTGTCGCAATCTTCGGTGCGGACGTATGGTGGCCAGGAATGTCAAAACTTTCAAAGCAGGAGATTGTAACCCCACAAATTTCAAAAATTTGCAATTTAATCGAAAAAGCGATCCACATTGCACTGAGAGCTACTCTACCGGAGTGGAGCACAACTCCAAATGCGATGCTCCAAGGGGAGGGGGGAATCCTACCAGCCCAAGTCCTCTTGGAGTGTAATCGCCTACGCCTTGTCGCCAGGATTAGCTCTCTTGACGACCGGCACTCTCTTCGTAGGTGTGCAAGCGTTTGCCTTAATGTAGGCACTCTCAAATACAAATAAAGACGAATTTTCTCGAAGCGACTGGAGTCTGAACAGTTGTGTCCAACGGACTTTCTGTCAACTGCCCTCAGCCAAGCCAGCCGAACCGTTACCAGCGCCGGCATACACGAGAAACATTGGGACCAAGTTGGTAGGGTTGGAGGCACACTTACTTTGGATCAGATCTGTCCTCTCAACAGACATATGTGCGTACTCAAATGGGTCTTCAGAGGAACACGGCCGTTCTTCCTGGGGTTATGTCCTTGCATGGGGGCGTAACCTTTGAGAAAGTGAACTGAATATTCCATGGTGGCAAGGTCTATGACGCAGAGATACTTGGTGCCACTGCCGTGCTCCATGTTGCACTCTTAGGAAGAAAAGTCAGCGAGAAAATTATTGTTCTGTTAGACAGTCAGGCAGTAGTTTGGGCGGTACTATTGGGAAAGTCTTGTTCTATGAAATATACAAGAGTGTTCCATGATGATGCCCGGAAAGCCAAGGTAGAAGTCAGGTAGATTCCTGGACACTCTAAAATCCCGGGCAACAAACAGGCAGACGCGGAAGCATGTGCTGCTCTACAAAATCTTCCCTCTTGACAAATAGTCCCAGAGTCGACCACTCTAGCTTACCAGCGTTGTCTCATGCAACAGCGACGACAAATCTAGTTGATGATTGGTGGTCAAAAGCCTGCCCAGCTCGGTACCGCGATCTGGACCTACTGACGCGCCGCTGGAAGGCACCAGAGTTAACCTTATCTCGAGGTCTCCTCCGACATCGATTGGCCGCAAGAATAGAAAATAGAAACTTTGAAGCCTATTTTGTTTTTATAAGGCAATGACAACCTGGAGTGTATTTGCGGGCAGGACCTCCCCCGCTCAATTTTTCCGCTGTGGGAGGCAGGCAAACCAGATGCGCAAGCTTAGAAATGGCGTAACTATAGATTCTTACATAAACCAACTTCTCGGACCAAGCTCTCTTGAAAATTTCAAAGAATTTGCTCAGATTATAAGTTGTTTTAACAGCCTACCAGTGCACTCTTCTTCTGCTGGATGCGAAGAAAGTATTCCCCTCGATTTTCAGAAATGAAAAGACGACAGGGTGGGGGCTAATGTAAGGAATGCTGGCTCAGCTCAAAATTATGGGTCGTATTCATGTTTGTTATCAAATAGAGGTTAGGTACCAGAGACGTTCTACGTCCTAAGCGTATTCTCAGCTAGTCCTACCGGCACTAAACCCAAGTGGACATAGGGCAAATTAACCTAGGACAGTAACAGTAAATAATTACTGGCTAGAAATAATCAGGGAAATAGGTCAGAGCCTCTAGGAATCGACTACCCGTATCACGCCTCTGGGGTGCAGGTGTTTGATCTTAGTGTCTTTATTCTTCTTCTCACTCTCTATCTAAGTCTACTTCATGTTGAACCTTAAGAAATACTATTATAAGGCCGCTAATCCTCATTTAGCCACCGATTACCTAAGCTACTTTCTGACATACCCCCCAAGGTTCAACGTAGTAGAACCTGATATCACAAGATTCAATGTATTTATTACATAATCCTGGACTTTATATCAACCATATTTAGTTGTTTAAGGAAGATTTGATGTCTTTGCAATGACAAGCATTTCGTGAGGCCATCAGCAGGCATTTCAGATGTTTCAATCCACTCTAGTTCGATCGTTCCATTCTGGCATTCTTGACGCAGCCAATGCTGATGAATGTCAACATGTCTTAATTTTGTTACCAGTTTTGGAGAGTCTTTAAGCATTAATCGAACGGTCTGTAAGTTGTCACACCATGCAGTGAGATCTTGTTCAATATCTAGAGTTAGGTTTCTGAAAAATCGATCCCAAAACTTCAACCATGCACACAAATGAGAGAGCGCCAAGAGTTCCGACTCGGTGCTTGACGTAGTAACCGTCTGCTGTTTCTTTGCGTGGTAGTCGATGACTCCTCCGAAAAGTTTAAATAAGCCTGCTTCAGAACTAGTCCGACCCGGTAAGTTGTCGCCAAAGGATGCGTCGCTTGCTGCAATGAACACAGGTCCCTCTTCGATACTCATTCCATATTCCAGTGCCAGATATCTAGTGTTATATAGATAATCTATAACACGATTGGCAGACTCGAAATGAGCTGGATTAGGATTCATTTGGACCTCTGCTAACTTATGAGTTGACTTTGCAATGTCTGGCCTTGAGACTACTGATGCATAAGTCAAACTACCAACTCTTCGCTGATATTCGTGAATTTGATAGTCTGTAGCGTTGCCATCCCAAGGCTTTATTTCTTCCATACTCATCGGTGTCGAACACGCTGCTTTCCTCAAGTATCCTTGGTTATCAATTCTATCAAACTTTCTTGTCACCTTTTTGATATACGAGTCCTGGAGCAGCCAGAGTTTCCTCTGAGCACGATCTCGGAAAATTCTCAGTCCTAGGAACCATTTGAGCTCTCCAATATCCTTGACGGTATCTGTCTCAAATAGCGACCTTTTGAAATCATCGAATGCATCTTTGTTCCTCATGTGATAAAATGCTGCGATATCATCCACATAAAAGCAAACAATTATCTTGCTACTACAAAATACACAGCCTGATTCTGGTACTTGCTTTAAACCGAGGTATGAGAGTGTTTTGACCAAGTGGTTGTACCAAAGTCTGGGGGATACTGATAGACCATAAAGTGCTTTCATGACTCTTAGCATCGAGCCTGGTACCTTGAATCCGTCTGGATATTGGATATTTATTTCATCATCCTCATCCAGGTCGGCGTGAGGGAAGGCGTTTGTTACATCAAATTGATTCGCCTCAAGGTCAAAGTATGCAACGATAGAGAGAACAGCTCTGCACATTCGAATTGCCAGGGTTGCAGCATAGGTATCTTTTTCTGAGGGAATTTGCAAATCTCCACGAATTACCATCCTTGCCTTATATTTTAAGAGAAAACCGTTATTGTCAGTCTTATATGTGAAGACCCACTTAACGGGAATAGGCTTAGTATTTGCTTCTTTTTCCGGAATTTCCTTGAAGGTCTCCTGTCTTTTTAATGTGTTGAATTCCAGACGTGCAGCTGCTGCAAAACCTTCCCGGTGAGGGTGCTTCAATACTTGGTACCAGTTTTCAGGCAGTGGTGGAAGATCTTTTTCATGAATCCTACTCTTCATGTGTCTTGTTCCTTGAAAGAATGCTGCATGGAAGGCTGCCTGTATGTTTAAATTCTTGTGCACTTCCATGTGGAATTGAACCTTCGAAATTCTCTTCCTTTTGCCCTGGATTATATTTCTAGGATCATCTGGATCCCCACGAATCTCCTGCGTTGGCTGTCCATCGTCTGCAGAGCCTTTTTCAACGTATCCTTTCCATCTAACAAGCTTTCTTTCGTTGGATGAGCTTGGGCTTAATTGTTTCGATAATTTCATTTGATACCTGGCTCCTCTGATTGGGGCTGTAGCCTTGTAAAGGGTCAAAAGTAACATCCCGAGTCGAAATCACGACATTTCTAGATGGAATCCAGATCCTGTATTTATTGGTAGAGTCATATCCAGCCAGATATCCAATCTCTGCCCTTGGAGTTAACTTGCTGAGTTTTGGTCTGTTTTTGATATGTGCAAAAGCCTTGCAACCATAGGGTTGAAGATGGGCAATCGATGGCTCAGGACTTGGTTCGCCGATGTATTCTTTCAGAAAACCCAACGGAGTTTTGAAGCCTAGATTCCTGAGGGGTGATCTGTTCAACAAATAACCTGCTGTGGGGAAGACCTCTTTCCAAAGAGAATCTGGAAGACCAAAGATGTTTAAAAGTTCAGCTCCTCTTATCTGCAGTACCCCCCCAGATCGGTCCGCATCACCATTCTGATCCTGTGTATGAGGACTAGATGTTTCCACCTCATAGCCATGCCCATTAACCCACATCAGCCATTTTGCGCCCAGAGATTTCTCACCGTCACCTTTCCAAACGACAATCATAGATCCCCACCGCTGTTTTACGTACTGAGAGAATGTAATGAAGGTATTCAGAAGTGTGTCCTGCAGCTTGTTCGGAAGGATGTATACGAAATGCAAACGTGTAAAATCACAGAGGAAATGCATAACGTAAACTTCCCCCTCACTACCTTGATTCATCTGAATCAAGTCCCAACTTACTCTCCAAAATGGACGGGTTGCTCTAGTTCTAGGATTTCGAGAAATTATCCTCTTTGAATTGATCATTCGACATCCTTTGCATACTGAACGCTCAGGCTTGTTTGTCGTCATCTCACATCCCTTGGTAACTATCTGAAGCTTTTTCATTGCTGCATTGTTCAAATGCCCCATACGAACATGCCAATCATCGTAGGTGCCGCGCTGAATTCTTGGTGCTTTGGATGAATTTCCATGAACAATCTTTTTCTCACCTTCTTCTGATATCTTAGTGTTGAAGGTATCTGCGACAAAGACCTTTGTTTCAAGATGTCCAATTGGCTCGAACTGTAAGACCCATTGGTTATACAACATTGGCGTATCTGCGTAATGTTTGCCATCATATGTGAGTATAGAGTTCCGTGTGTCCCAGTGAACACCAGCGGCAATCAAAAGACGAAGGCTAACAACACTTGTGTGGAGATTTGGAACACATGCCACATTTACCAATTTTAGAGGACGTCCATCTGTATATTAAGGACTCTTTACTTTGACCGTGGCTGAACCATATCCAATTATTGGTATTACCGTATCTCCGGCCCATAAAACATCTGAAGAGCTCGGTACAAAATCTTCAAGTTTGGCTTTATTGTTGCATACGTGGAGCGTCGCACCTGAATCTAGAATCCAACTTTTTTGAAGATCGTAAATTGGTTTTACTACTGATTGCGAGACTTGAAAGTAAGATTCTGACAATGATTTTACTTGAGAAGAGATGGTAAACGCACTCATTCTACTTGACGTGGCCATGGCAACAACTGGTGGAGAATCTGGCCTAGTACTAGAGGATTCATGAGAGGAGTTTGATGACTGATAGTCTTTCTTGGGTTTCCAATTCTTCCTCCACTCTTCAACCTTGGTTCTGAGCACTGGATCGGTATCAATTCTGTGGGCAACTTTTTTAGCCTTTTCTGGATCCGGTTTCCAGTCGTTTGGACGAGATGATGGGATTAGATACCAACAAGTGTTTGGTCGATGGCGGAAATGATGATTACCACATGGACACTTGTCTGCCTTTGTCTTGTTTGGATTTGATGGAAGTAACTCATGATTAGCAGACTGTTCTCCTCTTTCGTTGAAACCTGATAACGTTGGGAAGGCACCATGCTGCGGTTGAGCTTTCAACATGTTTGCCGATGTCCTTCTGTAGCTTTTGAAAACTTTGATAATTGTCGGAAAGTCGATTATTTTGCCCTTGGAGATGTCCATGTTGTACATGTCCGCAAAGCCTTGATCCAAAGAGCTGACGACGCTCAAGAAATTTCGTACTGGCTTCATGCCTTGGACCTCTGGTAGCTTCAGTTTTTCCATCTTGTTGTATACTACTTCCCATTCATGAACCCATTCTTCGACGTTTCTGCCTTTAGTCCATCTTTTTTGTAAACTTACCCACTTTTCTTCTAGCTCTTGCTTATAGTTCTCATCATTTGGAGCGAAAGTATTTGCGAGATTGACGAGCATCTGTCGTACTGAATCACAGCCGTGGGTGTAAGTCATTATACTTACATGAATCGACTCTTGTACTTTGATTCGAAGATCACCGAGTGCTTCACACTGTCTTTCATATCTTCGAACCTCTCGATTGTATATATCCTTGAGGTAGCTATACTCTTCTTTCTGCTCCGCGTCTAACTCTGCAAAGAGTGTAGTTTGTGATCCAGGTTTCGGAGCCCTGATACTACTGGGAGTTGGCCTTTCAGGTTCTGTTATACTTGGAATGTCTCCATCCTTGGAGTTAGGATCCACATATTTCCAGATATCATACTTTGAAGCAGATGTCTTAATAAGCTCAATCCAAGGTTCCCAATCGTCATTATGATTCAAAATCACTGATACTCTTGAAGTTGACGACATGATTCGATGTTATGGCCTTTCCTCCGTGCTGGTAATCTGGAGTGATTCACGAGGACTGAGAAAGCCAGAATTAGACAGTTGATGCAGTGGAATTTGATAATGCTTGAATAAAATTATTTGACTGAGATGCAAACCGGGCTTATAACTGTTTGATCTTGGTGTCTTTATTCTTCTTCTCACTCTCTATCTAAGTCTACTTCATGTTGAACCTCAAGAAATACTATTATAAGGCCGCTAATCCTCATTTAGCCACCGATTACCTAAGCTACTTTCTGACAGCAGGGCTTGTGTCTGATCCGTTAACAATTTAATCAATCAATAGCAATAGCCGGCACATCATCATCAACTCTACCTCACACCTGTTTTTCCAACAATATCTATTTTCACCTTCTGGAAGAATTGTGCTGCCTACGAGGCCTTCAAAAACTCATGGTGTCTCATAACCCCGAAAGCCTCCCACTTCGCGTACCTTTTAATATGTCAAGCCTCCCCCTTCCTATCTTGCTGCCAAAGAGACTGACATCATGACGGCCATCGCCAATGAAGCTTCTCAAAGAAATGATGATACAGGCTTAGAATGCGCGGATGAAAATATTGATATCAAATCGTCTCCTGTTGATCCAGCAGCTGTAGAATTTGAACACATGATGGAAGACGCGCCAACCTTATCTCCCCCCTGTCAGAGAGTGTCAGCTACTTAGTCATGTGACAGGGGTTTGAGCCACATTGTGGCATTAGACATTCTAGTTATTTCTCTGTAGCTCTACAAACTTCTTTATTATCCCATTCTGGAAATATGTTTATGGGCCACAATGACCTGGGGAGTTCTAGTGGATTCTATGGTGTTCTATTGTATTCTATGATGCCCCATGTTGTTCTATTTACCTCTACAGGAGTTCTAGATAGTTCTTTCATTAGCTTGTTGGACCATGTCCTAAAATGTATATATAGCTGTCCTTACTGTACCTCTGAAGCCTCCAAATCAGAGTTTTGTATTTATCTTTACTTATTGAAGAATCTGTTTGAAATCTCAATCCTATCTATTACACTACCATTGTGGTTACTGCTCTTCTGGACCATTGATATTGATATTGATATTGTCATCGTTATAGCTATTGTTGTCGCTATCGTCCTTGTTGTTGTTATCGTGTTTACTACTGTTGTTAGTGTTATTGACATTTCCCTGTTATTGTTATTGTTATTGTTGCTGTTACTATTATTCTTGTTGCTTATCTATCACTGCCTCAGTTACTGATATTGGTACTTTATTTCTATTGACAGCGTTATCTTTGGTATTAATCCTGCACCGTTCTGACACCGCCATCACCCCAATATCTTCGCCCCGTAAGAACCGGAGCATGTCCGCCTGTGTTGCTAAAGCAATCAGTCAAGGCCTTTCACGGATTAACATGTTTCATGTTAGAGAAGTGCCAAGGCGGTTACAAGGGGCTTATATGGAACAAGGAATTTACAAGGTCTCATGGTAAGACATTGGCATGCTGCTGCAGGAGTTTGGAGTTGTACTTTGGGATCCATACAACCCGTGTTAAGATATTGTTGCAATTTCTCTTGGAGACATGATATACATATGTAGACGTCACGTCGTGTAGTTTCTCTCCACGCAACGTCTTCTGAATATAATTTTAATCTTCGATTATCCTCTTCCTCCGAGAAGACCGCTGTCTAGTTACCCTTCTCTCCCGCCCCGGAAGACCACTACCACCGCCCATTCCTCTTCGGCTGTCGCAGTCTGAGCATTAGCACTTGAATAACTTGATGGTCAGAAGTAGTTAATTTCTTATCTAAAGTGAAGTGAATACAAGGTGGACAAAGTCCTATACATATAAAAATACAGCTTGTTAAAATCCCGTTGCCACAATATCTTCCATACGCAATGAACTCCATAGAATGACTAGAATAATATCTATTTAAGGGTCGAGGCAATTTGCACTCTACTACAGTTCGCCTCCTACATCCGTGCCAGACTAACTCACTGACCTCGTCATATTATCCGTGTCTATGTCAACGTGAAGGTCTTATGAGCGTTTGCACCTATGTACGCTTGCAGGGGTACTACCCGATGCCCACAGGCACAATTCGGCTTACTAGCCATTACATTGGCTGTGAAGAGCACTTTCCGCATCTCACCCCTCACCCCTCGCCCACACACCTACCGTCATCTCACCTCTTCCCCAATATACACTTATCTCACACCCCATCAGACGAGCGTACTAGTCCCGCTTTGTACCCCGTGTGTGACGGCTGTATAGCCACAGGGATTCCTGTAGCCTATGCCTGGTAGCATAGGCATGATATGTTGACAGGGTCCATGCGTCATGTGATAAAGCATTTAGCAAAGAATGCTAAAGAACCTTCTGGAAGATTTCCGTACTATCCTTGTATGTTGGGGACTAGAGTCCAGCCTCATCTATAGCGATGTGGGTCCGGGTATAAGGGTTGAAAATATTCATCGAAATTCAACCATTTACATTTGCAATACCTACCCATGAACGCAAAATGATCTGCAAGGGTAAGTGTTGCAAATATAAAAGTTCAAGTTACAATGAATCTTTTCAACACTTATACCGGGACCCACTATTGCTATAGATGAGGTTGGACTGTAGCCTAATTAGTACAACCTAATCTAATCACAACAACATGGTACAGAAGGTTCTAGAAGCAAAGCCTTGGTTTATTAAGTCACTTGTATTTACATTTGTGTGGCTACTCTCTAGATAGAAGATAGACTACCAATAGGAACATAGTGCTCAAGCCTCTATACCCAAATCCGTGACACTTTCACGGATTGACATGTTTCATGTTAGGGAAGTGTCAAGGCCATTACAAGGGGTTGATCTTTGACAAAGGATTTACCAGGTTTCATGGTAAGACGTTGGCGTGCCGTTGTAGGAGTTTTGGAGTTGTTCTCTGGGTTTCATATAACCCGTGTGGAGTTATTGTTACGATCTCACTTAGAGATCAAATGTACATATATAGACCTGACGTCGCGGGGTTTTCTCTCCACGCAACGTCTTCTGAATATAATTTTATTCTTTGATTATCCTCTTCCTCTGCGAAGACCGCTGTTTAATTGCACTTCTCTTCCGCTCCGGAAGACCACTCCCACCGCCCATTTCTCTTCTGCTGTGAAGAGCACTTCCCGCTGCTCGCCCCTCGCCCATACCACCATCTCACCTATTACCTGACACACCCTCATTGCACCCCCCATCAAACGAGCTTTCTAGTCCCGCTTCGTACCCCGTGGAACAACCGCTCTTTATATCCGTTAAAACAAGCCTGAAAAGTAATTAGACCCCGGGTAGCGACTCTTTTCCATCAATGCGATCAAATATGCCTTCATCATCTTCCATATAAGAAGGCAAATATTATCATGATTCCAAAGTCTGGGGACCGAGACTCAGCTCTCCTGAATTTGTATAGACCAATTGGTCTTCTCTCGTGTCTTTGAAAAGACTTAGAGAGGTTAATAGCGCGGCGGTTGTGATATTTGGCACATAAATATGGGATAATTGCTCAAGATCAATGTTGTGCAGTCCCCCGAAGGTCTGCAATTGATCTTACTACCGCACTTGATTGTGATATTCAGTCCGCCTGGGCCCAAAATTAAGTTGCCGAAATGATCACTGTCAATGTCATGGGCCCTTTTAATAGGATAAAAAAAGGCCGTCTCAGCTAGCGTCTGCGTTGCCAAGAATGGCTCTCAAACGTCGTAGAATAGGTGATCTCATTCAGAGAGAAGCGCCAGGCAACGATTTCACTAATTGGTATCACACCTCCCTCTTTCCAAGTCTTGTGTGGACTCTTTTAAGGCTCTCCAGTCTCGCTAATTCTATTCCTTCGGGTAATTGAAGGGTTAATTCGCCTCTCCCCCGGACACCTTAGTTAAGCTGATGACATAAAGGTTTTTGCCTTAGCCTCCTCCATCCACAAACGTGCCGCAATACTCCAAAATAAAATCGACAGTACTCTAACAGAGACCGGAATAATGGTATAGACTTTGAAGTTCGGAAGACTGTGCTTCAATACTTCCACATAAAGCGTGGATTGCCTATAGAGCCCAGTGTCTACGTGGAAGGAGCCGAGATCAGGCCAAATGACGTTGTCCGTTGGCTTTGGGTCTTCTTTGATCGTGCACTTTGGTTCCGTTATCATGCTAGGAAGTCCTGCAAGAGGTCTTTAGCAATAGCTAGCCATCTAAAGAGACTCTCACTACCGACTCGTGGGATCAGTCCTCTCCTCCTTGTTGAAAAGAGTGGGGAATTTTGAATCAATGTCAATTGATTAATCACTTGTCACTTGGAGAGAATAAGAAGACTGAAGTATTCTTGTCAGAAACGCACGGTGGAGTTGTTAATTCTTCACAATTCGGATCTAACCAGATTATATATACTACCAATATGTAAAACTGACTAACAGGGTTTACGTGATTAGCGATAAATACGGCTAAGCGCATTTAGTAAGTGCATTAATTAGTATGTGTGCACCAAGGTAGGTATTCCCTTTAGCACACATGACGATTAGTAAATCACTAATGAAACCCTCATTTCCAACACTCCTTGGGCTAGCACTCCAAGGAACAGTATTCTCTTCTCTTATATATGAAGCAGAGACTTGGTTCTCAAAAAGGACACCGAAGAATACTATCGCTCGAATTTAGCTTCTTATTAATGATACAGCTCCAGTCTTCTCACTCCTTTGTAAAACTGGTTCGGGCCTTTCTCTGTCATGACTCGAGCGTATACAAGACCGCCTGGCTATCTGAGTTGCCTTGGCACATCCTCACCGCTCACTTTGCAAACGCTAGAATTCTATCATAATTAATTGGTTTTGCAGAAGGGCTTCACCCAGACTTTCTACATACAAAATTCACCCCTTCCCAGACCTCAAGCTATGAAGAAATTCTTAAAGCAATTAGTGCAGTAGGCAGATCAAGTCGTGAACGAGAATTCATTAACTGGCAGAATTTCTCCTCTGTGTCATGAGCGGCATGTGGATAGCGGACAAGAACAAGACAAGACAAATCTCGTGATGCCAGGCTATGGATGCTGTCCTGCATAACACACGAGATAGATGCATTACCCCTTGGCTAAAAGACCAGTCCAGAATCATAGAACACTATGTCTTGGCTATCTCCTTATATATATTATACAACAGAGGCATTCCTGACACTCTGCCTTAGATTTATTTGTGTTCTCTGATGGTACTTAAACAGAAAACCGGGCTGATGCAGGCTATTCTATCTATCGAGGCCTTACTCAAGAGATTCACCTGGGCTCCCTACCTCTTGGTACCTCTACTGAGGTTAAAGATGCTGAAATATCTAGAGCAACTAAGAGTCTCGCTGCCGCTCTCCACAGCCCTTTGGGTCACTTTAATACGAATGTCACGGGTTGCCTTCACAGCCAAGAGGCTGCTCTATATCTCAAATCAAATAACTCCACACCAAGCAGCTACACACATATCGAACTTATCCAAAGGCTTGCGGCATCCTGGACAGAAAGTGAGCGTTGTTTTTTCACGGAAACTGGATCAGTGAATACACGATGGTGCTCTGCACATATTGGTATCCTGGCAACAAAATCGCCGAAGCCCTCGCTAAACAGGCCTGCGCAGCCTCTACCTGTTCTTTGACCTAATCAATATCCCGAGCTACATGATAAATAAAAACACGCTACGAGTCGTCAGTAGCTACCCACAGGACCAAAAATTCCTCGGAAAGATATAGAGAGCTCAGAATAGTGCCTGTTGCTAGAAACCCCCCAGAATTACGTAGCCTTGATCGCCGCACGATTGGATATCTTCTCGCCGCCTGATCAGGACACAGCGACTTTACAGACTACTGTCAGAGATCATAGGCGCTTTAGCCGATGTGAAGGTCATATGACTTGTCGAGCTGCAACCAAGATTCCAGCAGCTTCCACTGCCCTCCGTATCCTCCTGTATTTCTATTCTTTTCATGTTCTGGAAAGTTCTTCTCTGGATGGTCTCGACTAGTTCTGGCGCTCTAAGGTATTCGATTTGTTCCACGTCTTTCCAAGGGGCTTAAGTTACAAGGGGCCTGGAATTTTTATATTGAACTTCACTGGAAATACGAAAAGATGAAGGAAAGTATGAAAGAGTTTTTTTCTACTTTTAGTTCACTATCCCAACTATTTATGTGCCCAGCGCCTCATACAATATCAAACGCCCAATCACAAAGTGCTCATGTAGATCAAAACACTATTCATGCTGCTGACGATCGTGTTTCAACCGAAACGCCAACACTTAGTCGAGCCTTGAGCCGAATGAGTAATACGACACACGAAAGATAAATGATCTCCCCACGTTTCGACTACCCTTTATACTCTCACCATAATTGATAGTGTGTTAATTTAACAACGTGATGAAAACACTCGGTTAGTTTAACATCTACATTGTCATGCTTCTTATACTTCAGTCAGATAGTTTCGAGTCTTGTTTCTTCAGTTACTTCAAGCCAACTTATTAGTCGTCGATATCCTCAGTAGTTCTTAATTACATCAATTCCTTGCTTACGTCCCTGTTCAAGTCACGTCCACGTTCCAGTCCCACCAACTTCACGTCAGTGCCTGACAACTACCACCGCCGATCCTAGCACAGAAACCTTCTCTTAGCCTGCATCTATGGACAAGTCAAAGTCCCCCGACCACTTCTTCTCCTTTCAACTCGGCCGAAGTCGTGCTCATCTACGTGGCGGAACTCGGCACCCTAGTCCTGGAATCCGCTGGGCTCTAGGTACAGCAGGAGAAGTCTCTTTCAATAACTAGCTTATTGCTACCTCGTTTTTTTGAAGAAATTCAGCGTCGCAGCTAATCGGCACGCTGTGCATTAAAATCTAGCATAAGCCTCAGGCTAATCTCCTCTCACATACTCTCTAAATATACCCCGATAACTCTGTCAATAGTATTTATCCTACAAGAAAATAACCAGGAGACCCAGTGAAAGGGGATTCTATTAGTGCACAGTCTAAAGAACGGTGCCAGACAAGAAGATCTAGACCACTCAGTGACCGCCGGGATCTAGTGCACGCTGGCGCGCCGGGTAGTTTTTATAGGCTGAGCCAACTGACACTTTGTCAATAGGACAACTTTGCTGTGCGCCTGCGCGACGCGAAGTAGTCAAAAAAATTAATAGCAATGGCTCTAACCAAAACCTTCTCAACTTACCCCCGTAAGATCAGTCAGGTATATTCGTAATCGCAGTCTCACTTCACGCGGGAAACTTGAGTTAATGCACGTCAAAAACTAAATTTACCAGACAAAATTGTCCTCTATATCCTGAAACCATCATGTGGAACACCTGAGGGAGAAACGCACTGGCTTCAAACATATCATGATCATCACACTCACAAACTTGAACGAAGAAATCCAGATGGCGATGTGTAGTTGCTATTCGAATAATGACGCGATCGTAAGACTTCAAACATTTATGCCCGTTTGCGCGGCTACGAGAAAATAGCAAGACCAGGAACAGTCAGAGCTGGAACAAAGGTAAGCCCTGTACAAAGGGTGACTAGTGAGTATCCATTCTCCTTGAATAACGCGCCTGGCAACTTCGACTCTCAACGAAGAAAGCTACCTCTATCACTTTCACACAATCTGTCAACATCTTACCTTTTTTTAGTGACCTGCACAAGCAGCTCACACAATGCAACTCATGTCAATATTCAGGATTGTCTTAGATGAAGAAGGCTGGCGATATCTGTGGTCGTTCTAACAGGAACCGATTACACATTTTTGTAAATATATCGTGCTCCTGACCTCAATGTAAAAAGATGATGCTTCTAATTTTATTCACAACTCCACTACCTTCATTTCTATCTTTCGCTCGATTTCCAATTGGCCCACCCCCTCAGTTATCCCTTCTCACCTTTACTCCTACTAGAACTGTGACGCCACACCACAGGAAGCTACGAGGACAGATAGATCTCTCAAGCATTTCACATGGTATTAAGGGAGGGTCAACGTTGTTAAGCTTTTGTCGTCTGCCAGGGTTGTAATTTTAGATTAATGTTTGTTGGTCTGAGGAACCAAGAGCAGTTGTACAGTAGAGGGCACCAAACCCAGACTTCCCTCTCTACCTTTAAATCCTATGCTTTTAGGATTAACTATTGAGCTGTTTTCCAACGTGACCTCCTAGGTGTCACAAGAACGGGCTACTCTACACTTTGTCTTGATCAGCGATTATCAAGGCTCAGAGGTAAGACCTGCCAAGTAGCATCTCTCGTCACGAAGACAACTGAATACGTTATCCAACGAACTCGCGGAGCTCATATTCCATTCGTCAGTCAGTCGCAGGCGGTATTTGATTTATCAAGGGCCGCACAAGTTAGAACGTCACAACCCGAAAATATAGCTGCCTGTAGCAAATAGACTGGCAAAGACGAAATAAGGAACTGAACTGAAAAGTCGCCCAGCTGTTGCAGGAATCACCCGGGCTAGTGGAGACTCCAGAGAGCTGCTTTGCTAAGAATCTTGATTACTCATTTCAAATGGGGCTCGTCATAGTGCTCGCTGACACTTATGACAATGGTAACATTCTCTATGCGAGTGCTGTAAATACTCGCGTATGATATGAAGCGTTCTAGAAGTGGAGCTCGACGCAATGATTAACGGGCTTGATGCGGCTTGCGTCATCATGCAGAAAATCGGTGACTGAGAGGCCTACATCACTTGTCTTCTGTGTCGACACTTTTTCTCTCTATGGATTTCGTGTCAAGCTAGAATTTAGCCGCGAAGAGAGGTCAATAATCGATATCGATGCCATCCGCCAAGCGTGAAAAGGACATAAAATGATAGAAGTTATCGAGGGCAAAGCTTAATCAAATGCTGCAGATAATACAACAAAAACTGTAGGAATAAGCCGCTGCATTAGATCATATGCACTGATAAACAGGGCATGGCAAGAATGTGAATGAGTCGCTGCTTCTCCATGTAAGAAGTTTCAATTAAGAGGTTTGTAAAAGGGAGGATTGTTTGTGCTGACTAGATTATAATTCCAAGACAGCAGGAGTCTAAGATCGGTACACATTGTCAGTCGATCGAGTTGACAAGTCATATATACATTGTTTTATAGACAATAAGAGAACTTGCACTCTTATTTCATTAATCCCGAATAAATTAAAACCTGTTGGCACATGAAGAAGCGTTGATAGTGGAGGAAGAATGCTCATTAGTACTGCCATAGTCGGAACATTATAGGACCATAAAAGGGTCTACCACGTGATCATCAAAGCAATATCCCATGTACTATCCGTATTCAGTATACCCACTTCATAACGTATTCACGATTTATCCACGTCAATAATTATCTCATCGAAGGATAGGACCATCATAAAATAGATCGCCAACCACTCCACAATCCCCCTTCAGCGAAAATAAGATTCTCTGGCAATGGGACACCAACTCATTAGTATCAAATGAAGATTTATTTCATGTCTGTCTATAGTTGTTACTCGGTCCATGTCGATAGCCCTCAATCCAGCGAGACGTTGGAACATACAAGAACACGAATGAATGATTTATGTCTGTGACTAGTGCACCATCCCCAGCTAAGCGAAGTAACACAGTCCTCCGTTACGTTCTCGCCTCGCTTGCTAGTTAGCAAAAAGGATACTGATCTTCGGGTAAACCATCATCAAAGCCTTTGGGTTAGGCCAAGCAGATCTTCAGAATGTTCAGCGACCAGTTGAGCGCGACGACACGGACTTGAGATTTTGTCTATGGATTACGCGGATCATGAAACCTTTCTCCATACCCATCTCTGTTAAAAAGAGATTATGAGGGTGGGCAGGTTGACTATAACCTGCGATAGAGGAAGAGAATCATACACGACAATGAAGTGAGTACTAGAATTCGCAGTAAATAGAAAATCAATTGACGGGACAGAAATTTAACTCAACTATCGACCATCTATCCATCTTTAAATACACCCCCTTTATCCACACTGATGTCTTCTTCCCTCATTCCGGAATATTCTAGAGCAGTACCTTCCCTTTCAGTTCGACTCTGGTAACATGTTCTTATGCACTTATGTAGATTTGAGCTGAAGCTCTAACCACTATATCACGGCGCACAGACATTGGCCAGCATTAGATGGTGATGTTCTAACACCATCAGACTCATTGTTCACCACCGCCGCTATAGCTTAGGCCGCTTATAACTATCTTCACTACCATGTAAATCATTGTCTATCCTATAGACATGCGTATCACCAGCCATGAATCTTCGGAGATCCCGGCTATCCGTATGAAGGTTATCACTGGAAATATCGAGTCATCCTTATTGCGCAGTAGGCAAAATTAGCTATCTTTGAACCTCGTTGGTCTGCGAAGAAATCCTCCCATGATTTATCGAGGTAATTTGCCAAGTTACCTTCGTGGCTTGTCTGTGGTCGCCTTTGACTCCTCAAACTTCCCTCATATCTGGGAGTTGTGGGAAAGGTTTAATCTGGTTGAAAATGCATTGAAGCTATGTGTGATCCGACTGTATCAATTACTTGCCCTCATTCATCTGATTGCTTGCGCAGCTGTTTGAAGACATCACCCGTCGAAGAGTTGGTTTGGACCACTTCTTCTCGCGATCATGCTTTCATGGTGTGACTGAGATATTGACGCTCGAGAACAATCTTAGTATATGTTTCCTAAATACATGTATCTCGGTCAAGTGAGAGATCCTTACCAGGAGGATTTATCTTGATCGAGTTACCCGTGATCTTTGATCCACAATCGAGGAAATTCTTTTTCAACTACTCGACTCTATCGTAACTGTCTGAATCAGAACTACTATTTTCTAGTTTTAGCACTGCCAATTTTTAGTAGCTCCGCTTTGTTCAGTACTATGAGACGCTCTCCTGGAGAAAGACCGATTGACAGGCTTACGTTGTTTGTTAGTTAACAAAGAAAGATAAAACATATCCGGTTGAACTATCCTTGGCATAATTGACGCTCCCCAAACCACGTCCAACTACCTTCATGTATGTGAGGAATATCCAACTGTTCAAAGCATGCTCGGTCCAAATCCCAAGAGACCTTTGTGAGATAACTCTGTTATTTGCCAAGTCATATCTTTCTGTGGGAATGAATCATTGAAACGGTTACCTCTGGATTAATTCACTACATTCAATGTCAGGTATGCCTCTGTTGTATAATATATATATGGAGATAGCCATACCATAATGTTCTATGATTCTGGTCTGGTCTTTTAGCCAAGTGGTAATGCATCTATCTCATATGTTGTGTAGGATAACATCCATAATCTGGCATCACGGGATTTTTCTGTTCTTGTTCTTCTCCGCTATCTACATGCCGCTCATGACATTCAATATGACCGTGTTGGAAATATTCACCATTCAAAGTACCAATGATATTTGTTCGTGGTTTAAGTTATGCTATTCACTGGCCGATGCTCTATCTATGTGTTCCAACTAACATGGTATAGTATTTTGGCACGCGCGCGGGAGCTCAATGAAATTTGTTTATCGGGATTAGAGTCCTTGTGATTAAACGTATAATCTGTACTTCCGCTTCTGCTGCCTCTATTTTTCATGTAACAAAACTCCCTTTGAGATAAGAACGGTTTCCTCAAGACGACAAGACGCCCAACGATAATCGAGTTTCGAGGAAGCTAGACGCAATGACAGCTCATGCTGGCGCAGATAGTAAATCATTACCATAGCTATCTCTTGATCTATAACTCATGAGATTTCAGTGGATACTAGTTTCATTGTAAAGACTCAAGCCGTTCTTTTAAGGTTTCACTCTTCCATGGCGTGAACATGATCCTGGTCAGTGCGTTCCCCCCTGTTTCCATTTTTATCTCAATATCGAGCAGCAGTCTCGAGAGAGCTATAGTTAAGCTCATGTTCATAGACAAGACTCTCAATCGATCTCAGGTCCTCAGGTCTCCTTCAAGCCTTCGGAACGATCTGGAGATTCTGAGTGTCATCCATCACTGAAATTCTTTTTGCTTTGACAGAAAAGTTGTCTCATCTCCATTTTGGTCGGCATCTGACAAACTAAAACTTTGATTTGACGAGATCTCGGTTTTTGTATCATGACCTGTGGACGCCTTTTTACTCAATCATTGCTCTTGTATCTACTCGGGATGCAGCTTCAAAGAATCTTTGTTAGGGTAGCCAGGGTGGCGAAGCGTGCATGAGTGCTCGAATTCTTGTGGTATGTCGTCTTCACTCTATTTAGGACGGTCTTTGAAGAATGGACAGAGAGAATTTTTGCACCAAATTTGTTCCTTCAATGCGCTTCCTGTTGCTACTGCTTCGACTAGGCCCGAAGGCGCTCCTTTTCAGATGTACCATAATTTTCTTCGACAGCGACGCTCTTGGTCCCTGCCATAGCACTCAAAGCTGCTATCATGTGCCTGAGAAGAATGTATCGAAGAAAATGTACGGTCTCAGCTACTCTCCTTCAATGTAGTCATTTCACATCCCTTGGGTTCTCAAGTAAATTACAGCCCGTTCTTCAAAGAACTTTTAACTACTGGTGACGGAGAATTAGAGAGGATAGGAATAGGCAGTATTATTGACGTTTTTTGATGTGAAGGTACTCCAAAGCACGTGGAAAATCACTGGCTATTTTCGTAAGCTTTCGGTCAATAGAGATATCAACAACTTCATAATTAAGAGAAGCTTAGTTACCTCGTTAGCATCAGTCACTGTTTGGCACAGCTGCTTGGAGCTCCTTTTATTCATAATAGATCTATCCAGCCTCGGGTTGCGGTACGCTATTGTTCTACCTCAAACCAAAGCAGACAGCTAATTGCAAGTCTAAGATTCCGTTCTGTCCTCAGATAAATCCTCTCTACTGATACATGGCGTCTCTTCGTTTGGCCTGTCACCATCAAAAGTAAATTTGGTTTTCAGACTGTGACAAAATCTACACAGTCCTCGCTACTTGCCATTTACATGCGGCCTCTGCTCACAGAAAAAGGCTATTTAGTCTTGAAATGCGTGTTCCTAATTAACAGTATCCGGCAGAGATCCGAGGATATATGTGATAAATATCAGTCTAGTCTGGTGGAAAAAGGTGACGGTTGGATTATAAAAAGCATGGAAACTCTTCTATTTATCCATGTCTGTAGGACCACTTTGAATAGTGCACTCTGTGTCTGGTGGAAAGTAATTGACAACATCCCATTTGGCGATTTCAGGCTCTCCTTTCTCCCTCGACATCTCCATTGATTTAAGTTGTAGAAATTAATGCAGTTCAGTACTGCATCTAGTTTAGTTTCCACTAATTACCAAGTCACATATAAAAGTTGGCACGTGCGCTATGAGTTTAATTTATGGAGGGCCTTTATTACTCATCAGCATGACTAAGCAGTGATAGTATCTAGTCGATTCTATACATCTACTAGATTCCAGAAGCTTCTTGTAAACTCTCATGCTGTCCTTTGCCATGTATTGAGATTCTAGCAGGTTCTATGTATGTTATTCAAGTCGGGTATATATTGGCCCTACTTTCCTGTACATTAAATATATACAAATAAAAAAGTCTAAGTCTCTAATATACATCTTTTCCTCATAATCATACCAAGCACAAACATCAGTTGTTCGTACTCTAGCCTATCTATCAATCCTCTCAGAACTCATTGAATGAAGTTAATTCGGTATTGTCATTCCTCGCCTGTCAACATATAAATTTACATCATAAGTAATAGTCACCTAAACATGCTGTTTTTCCAATTCCATTTTCAACACTTAGTAGTGTATTGGTGGTAGTCTGAGGGCCTTTAATCCGTGGCATCTTTGAGACATCGAGTTATCTGGTTGTGCGCTTTGTATTCATCTCTAATTTGCTCCCAAGGATAAGCTTCATGTTCTTTCATCTATTGGTTAGTTGTTTCGGTTTCTTCACCTTGGATCTGCTTGCGCCTGATCGGTTCGATTTTACAGCCACAACTCCGGATGTAGTGAAAGACGCGACCATATGCGTCGACTTCGAATAGCTTGAACTGTACATTGGCTCACGAATGGGTAAAAGAAACGCCGTCTTGTAGGACAAATTGAATACTTGGGAGAGCTATTGGGGACTTATTTATCGCACAAGTTAAGTTTGAAAGTCCCTGTGATCTATTGATACTGAGTGAGAGCGTCAGGCTCACAAACTTATCATTCCACATCTTGACAATGCTAAAAGACCCAAAACTACCCCCGATGGCC
This sequence comes from Podosphaera xanthii, assembly GCA_028751805.1. NCBI lineage: Eukaryota > Fungi > Ascomycota > Leotiomycetes > Helotiales > Erysiphaceae > Podosphaera > Podosphaera xanthii. The sequence goes on along the minus strand of JAPWIX010000013.1, from coordinate 1,683,839 downwards.
TGTCAAGCAGCTGTACTCGCACGACATGGTGGTTGGCGCTAGTAGGGCCAATGGACTGATTCTATGCATGCGTGATTCCCCCGAGCAGCTGTTTCTAACATTTTGCCTCTCCACCTGTTTGATATAAATTTGCGTGATCCTTCTAGTAGATAGCAAGACGGGTTCTCGTTGCTTGATTTGTCTGTGTACAATTCAATTTCGACTTTTGTCAGCTTTCTTTGATACTATTACGTTATTCTGTTTAGATTGATAGCATGAAGCACGTTTTCAGGCAGAGCTTAAAGATACCTTGACACGGAAAAGTAATCATGTTGATGGTGTACATACTTGAGTTATCATTGTTAATAGAGGGAGACAGTCTAATGGGAATAATCCAGGTTTCTTTAGAATTAACTAGCAATCTGGGAAATAGCCTTCAAATCATCTAGTTCGGGTCACAGATGAAAGATAATAGTAAGCCCCACGATTAATCTGAGTGAAGTTCACCAGATGTCGAATTCCATTTGATTGTCAAAAAATGTCATAGAATAGCCCATGCAATCGACCCGGTAGCTATCGGTCAGCTTTAATGCTTCAAAGATTTTTTTTTGCAATAAAAGTTATCTTCCAACTCTGGCCAAATGGGTTCGCATTCTATCATTTTCAGTCATGGCTGGTGGCTTGTTTGAATAAAAACATCAGTGAGTTTTAGTCAATAATAACGATCGTATTCTTCAATGTTTATTTGGTGGTGCCATAACTACAAATGTTAGTTCGAGTACCGGTACCTACTGTACTAATATTTAAGCGCATCTGTCGAGAGCCGTGAGATAAATTTCACGCCTTATACTTGAAGACGGCAGTGCACGCTGATTTTTATGCAGTTTGAAGGATATTTAGTTGGATGTGAAACGCAGATTAAAGCCCTACCGGGCGACCATCTTTGGCTTTTCGTCTAGCTTTAGCCCTCAACAATGTATTCTGAATAGACAACTGTCGTGATTTTGAATCAATATCTGACTCGACCACCCCAAATCTTTAGGAGAATTTACGGATACGTTCTTTCCGATACTTGAGTAAAGTATCAAAATCGCGACTGAACTCTTGCTCAGAAGTGTTCGATGAAATTTAACTCGTGAGTTTGAGCTAGTAATTTTATGGTCGTATTCCATGACCAAATAATTATCTTCTCCTAGTGTGATAACTGCGCTTTGACCGTTGTTATTCCACGCGATAAAGTCTTCCCTGCTATATCAGCTAGGTTTTCTAGTATCTTAGTCCAACTTCAGAAGTTAAAATCCATCAAATATATCAAGAAGTTGCTCAGAATTTATCCCTCACGTTCTCTTCCCCACACCGCCGATTTAGTGTTAGTCGTTGTAGTGCCAAATCGTCATGTTAGCGCCCCAAAACTCCAAGGTCCAATCCACTAAATCTAGATAGATGCTTCCAGATCGGTCACCTAAACATATTCAGCTTCGTTATTCTTAATTAAGCCTAGATCAATCTTCATTGTGTCCTACTGACAAGATTTTTATCAATATTTCAAAGTTCACATTTCGGGCACTCATGTCAAGTTCACACAAGCTTTCCGTCAGGATCGTTGTTTCAGTTTTACTTTTCTCTTCTCTCTGATCATCTTCAGACTAATTTCTTTCGGAGCTTTCCACATGATGTCTCTGGATTTTGGTTCATCTATTTCCTGGCTTCGGCCTGCCATAATCGTTAGAGCTGCTTGGCAATACTTTCCGCTATAGAATGTCATTTTTCAGCTCTCTGTCCACATAGAGGGGCTCTATTTTATTCTGTGGAGTAATGAGCCCATCTGCAAGCTCTCGAATTGATATTCAAGCATTCTCCATGTGTGAACTTTTTCATATCCCAGATTCGCTCATGATGATCACTTGTCAGACGTTGATAGTCTTCGTAAGCTGAGACGTACTACGTGGCCAAGTTGTTCTAGTCCATGATAGTATCCATGTCTCGTCTCTCTCTTGTAGTAGACATTGTCTTCATGTGAAATTGAGAATCGTGCTTGAACTAATTACGGAGCCAGTCCCTAGAGGTTGTAGGCTTGAGCGATTTGTAAATGTAAGCACTAATTCAGTCATTATTACTCACCAAATGTGATCGTGAGAGGGAGATGATTCGATTTACCCTCTTGTAGCTAGCAGTCAATTCGCGTCCCATAACTTTTATGTGGGACTGAAAAATAGCCTCTTGTCGAACCAGCTTTAAGATCTTACTACTTTACCTAATTTTATCGAATAATCCCAAAAAAACCTTGAGTACGGTAATTCAGTCGGCAAACGTCATATCTGGAGTATGTTATCGCATGCTTGGTATCTTTAACACTATCGGCTTTCTATCTCTCCAACATCTCCCTGACCTAAATCTAGATCTTCATCAGTTCACGCAACTTGGTAAAAAAATTATTTAGTCGCGCAACACTTGGGGTAATTTCAGCCGCTTGGGGTGTTGTCAATAACTTGCCACCAAGAGCTCATTGACTTGAAGAACAAATAGATAAATTGGATTAGATGCATTAACAGCTACATGGGCGTTCACCTTTTTTTTTAAAAAATCATATTGTATTCAGCCTCATAGCTATGACAAAAGATTTAATTACTTTTTTTTTATTAACCTTTTTCCCTGTATCCCTAACTCTGCCCTCCTTTGGCACTAGTCTTGGCTCATAACTTATTGAAGACTATCCAACATTTGTTTCATCCGGTGGTTGCACTCCCAAGCAAACATTTAGCAATACAATAATTTTTTATTTTTTTTAAAAATATTTCTTGATGGAATGGTTGGGCTGTTTTTTTGTTACATAGAAAAATAAAATAAATTATGACATAAATCAATTTTAAGAGCGTTCACCTTGGTTATCTAAAGTATCACTAGCCCTATCAACAAATGCGAGTCGTGATACAACCCCCCCCCTTTTTGAAATTTTGTTGCAACAGTTTTTTGATGCTGAATCCGTCGAGCGGTGAACGCAAATTGAATTACTAATTAAACTGAGTTTGACATCCGCGTCGCTACAGCAGCAGACGTAATCACGTCCAGTAAAATTATGTGCAACTTGTAATAAACAATCGCGTACGACGAAAACCGGCGAAGCATTTTTGGCTACTTTCAACTCTCTAAACACTTGTCGTAACTTAGAGGCTGATTGCAAGATGAACCAAGAAATATGAAATATAAAAAACTCACAAAACACATGTTCTTCAGGCCTTTCACTTGTTCCACAGCCTCTCAATTTCAAAGGTTCTATCTCGTAATCCTTCATTCCTAATCCATCTTCTAACTGTTTCCATGTACGTTGTTATCAATTTGAGTGTAATCGACGTCCAGCTCTTAAACTAACAATGGCAGAATTACTTCGTCGAAACATAATCTACCCGGATCTTACGTTTCTATTAAAAAATTGTATGAGGCGGGCCAAAATCACGCCAGGTCTGCTGGATATGCTATCACCACCAGCGATTCAGAAAAGAGAAAAGGGTGAAGAATGAAACTCCCAGTCTGTTAGAAAAGTATGATTTTTCACAACGAAGCGGACGAGACATGCAGGAAACGACGTAAATTGACACAAAATACCAACTGTCTATTCAGATTTAAGACCAGAGAGGAGCCCTAGTCTTGTGATAGTCTTAGATCCAATACAGCACGAATAAACACAACTTTACACATATTAGGGCGCATGATAGGCAGCTGGTCGAGCCTGTCTCATCACGAGACCATGCCGAAAGTTTTACGATATTACACAGCTTGTGTTGAGCTCGGATACAATAGAATAAGATATCAGGGATGTAGGGAAACTGGCCATACTCGTAGTTAATGGTCTGACAATTAGGGGAATTCCTCACATTAAAATGAAGTGATACTACGGAGCGAAATTGTTTTATGTAATTGAATCAAACTTTGACCAGGAAATGGATGTAAATGATACTAAATACCCGAAGAGTTTATGTTTGTAGTAGATTTACCAAATTGAAAGAGTATCAGATTTAAATTTATCCCAAATGAAATCTAGTCCGTACCTTGTCCAAAAACCCCAACGTAAGACATAGGCTGTAAAATTTTGAGATGTTTTTCAACAAAGATGTACAAAAGTAATTAAGCATACATGTACTTGTACGCCCATTTAGCATTTATTTACAGTTTATAATTAGACAGTTTTTTCTTAAATGTTGTGGGGCTAATCGATAAATCCATATTTCCAGGCAAAATAGGTTTTCAAGGGGGGGGATTGTACCACGACTCATAAATGCGTTATCTAATCGACACGTAAAATATATAAATATAGTCCAACCTCATCTATAGCTATGTGGGTCCCGGTATAAGTGTTGAAATTATTCATTGAAATTCAGCCATTTACATTTGCAATACTTACTCTTGCCCGATATTTTCGGTGCAAGGATAAGTATTGAAAATGTAAATGGCTGAATTTCAATGAATATTTTCAACACTTATACCGGGACCCACTATCGCTATAGATGAGGCTGGATTGTACAGTCTACTCTCGATGCGGTAAGTATTCATGCGAAACAGAATATCTTGCCGGCCTGGCCGCCATAACAAGGCTCGTGACGTCTGCATTTACCAACGACGGGTACAACTAGCACTAGTACATGTACTCTATTGCAGGGGTAAGAAGTGTTGCCCCACATTCTGTGTAATTTACATGGGCTATCCCTGACATTCCGACTTTAGCGCTACAAAAATCGCTAGACTAAGGCAATAAGGCAACCGAGGCATTCCTTCTTCCTTGAACCTTCTCTCCTATGTTCGATAGTTGCACAGCATCCTTGTACCACACTAAATCGGTTGACACGACATATCGAATAACCTATATCCTCACGATAAACTGCGAAGATAAATGAGTACCTCAGCATCTCCCACTACTCCAAGATCACGGAGCCAGCTTTCTAGGGATCAGCGAGTCCAGATATACACGTTACGTGGCCTTGGTTTTACTCATCTCGCCATCGGTAATCAACTCGGTATCACCGAAAGAAGGGTACAATATGCCCTTGCAAGGCAATGTCTGACGCCCAAAAAGCGAAATGGCCGACCCCACGCCTTGAACGCTCAGCAGGAAGTTGAGCTTGAAGAGTTTGCCACGTCTTCAAGTGAGGCCCGCCAGATGAGCCACCTGGAGCTTGCTGCTAAGTTTTCCCACTGGAATTGTGGCCAAATCGCAATCAAAAGTGCTCTTGAGAGAAGAGGGTTCAAGCGTTGCATTGCTCAAGCGAAGCCTACTCTAACGCCTGCACATATGAGGAAAATATTAGAGTGGGCGGAAGAACACTCTTCTTGGACACCTGAACAGTGGTCCCAAATTCTTTGGTCTGATGAGACTTGGATCACTGGTGAACGTCACACAAGAGTATGGGTTTCGAGGAAGGTGAGTCCAGATCTCAGCCATGTATCAACTGCATTAATCTAATTTTTTAGCCCGAGGAGACATATTATCACACTTGCCTGGTTCGAAAAGGTCCTCGAAAGCGTGGTTGGATGTTCTGGGGCTCCTTTTATGGGAACCAGAAGGGCCCTGCCCTCTTCTGGAGTAGAGATTGGGGGACTATAAAAGCGGAGAGTTACTGCCAGAAGATTGTTCCTTTAATCCACGCGGCAACACAACCAATTGACTCTCACGGCCCTCTTCTCTTTATGCAGGATGGTGCTCCTGCCCATTCTGCTCAACGTACGAAAAGAGAGCTGTCATCAAGGGGGGTAGATTTCATAGTCTGGCCGTCATATTCCCCAGACCTGGATCCAATTGAGTCAGTGTGGGATATGATGAAATCCCATATTGAAGAGCACCACCCAGAATTTGATTCTGGTAATCCATCTGAGGAAGTGCTCTGTAATGCAGTCCCCGAGGCATGGGAGTCAATTTCTCAGGAGCAACTGGCTACGCTTGTAGAGAGCATGCCAGAAAGGTGCCAGGCAGTCATCAGAGCAAGAGGAGGTTCGATTCCTTATTAATGATGCTTAATTCTTGGTAAAAATGTATTTAATACTTGATAAAAGCTAGCACTTTTGAATAGAATATGATCATTTCAACGAGTTACAGGGATCTCCTACACTTCTTTTATCACGCAAAATTTCCCATACAAATAAGGTTCAGCTATTGTCGGATTTGGTATGGTCAAAATATTGCAGCCAATGGCATATTGTATAATCCCTGTCAGATCTTGGCATTCAGGGGTTTACTTCACTATTAACCCCTGCAATAGAGTACATGAACATATATTATGGATCGTCAGAGAAAGGGACTAAACTACAGGGGACCTTCAATTACCCATACCATACCAAAGCGTATGAGTATTCTAATAAGCGCATCGCTTGTCCCGGTAGTCGGGGGATCAGCAATAATCTATGTGTGGGTGCCCTCTGTTGACCGTATGTTTTCTAGAGCCAACCAGCAGACCAAGATCGACTGTCAGAAATGTGATAAAGGGGTTCCCTATGTCACGCTATCCCTTGATAAATCACTACCAGTAAGCACTGCCGCCATCGATGAATTACGGGACCACGGTGTACATGTCAAGCTGTCTACTGTTTCACGTGCGCGAATTCCTGGAAACGACTGGCCACATCCTCCAGCACCACAACCATCAGTGGGAGGCATTCCAGCGCCATCAGCGAGACGCAAACTCTGCGGGACCTGCGTCCACCCACGCGAGTGTCCCCAGACGAATCCCACAACTAGACATGATCCTCCTTTCCCATCAGATCGGTCGGTCGCGGAGAACGACGTGTGCAAGTGCATACATTTCTGGTCTCATCCATCCATATGTGTTCACCACACTAGGCTTGGTACCAGGTCATCTACAGGTCAATATGCCATGCTGGGAGAAACGGCGGTGTGTTTCACAGCGTCCCTGCGCACCACGATCAAATGCCGGAAACCAACGGTGGCGAGACGATAGCCTACATAAACCTAGATAATGCAAGGCGTGGTCCATCGACAGGTGTCAACCCGTCAAGAATGCTCGCAAACAAGCCCTCAAGTCTGCTGAGAATCAGGTGCTCATGATTGGGTCGATAAGGGACGAGGCACGTTGTCCCAGTCGAGCAAACCGTTGCGTCGAATGCGACGAACTAACGTTGTTACCAAACTATGATGTGCTAGTTAGGTTTTGTGTGCGTCAGATCCCTTTCAATTCTACTTTGCCACATGCGTACAGTCGTCCCTGTCTAACTCGATAGTGGGTCCCGGTATAAGTGTTGAAAATATTCATTGGAATTCAATCATTTACATTTGCAATACTTACCCCTGCACGCAAAATGACCTGTAAGGATAAGTGTTGCAAATATAAAAGTCCAAGTTACAATGAATCTTTTCAACATTTATACCGGGACCCACTATTGAGTTAGAGAGGGATGACTGTATTACCACGAAACGGGAGCGTCAATGCTGAGATGGACTTGGCATCTTGTTCCGAGCCACTACCAAGAATCTCACCGTGAGACCTGTCGCAAATAGAAGAATCACACGACGGCCCTGCCGTCTTTAGATGAAACAACATCGAGTCTTCATCCCGAGATAATTATTCCTCATCGGTATTACTAAGCAGCTCTTACAATCCTCACCTGTTCAGATTGCACCACAAACCGCCCACTGCGCGCCGCGTCGCACGCTGGTCCTCGTGATCCGACTTTTGTACAGTGCAACACATTTCCTGACCTGGTAACATGGAGGAATACAGTAAAGCATATGGCACGTAGCAGTAGAATATAGAACAGTACGATATCAGCGTCGTAGTCCATACCGAGGCGTCGCAAGATCTACCTACTCCTGATCGCTAGAGAACACTGAAGAACCTCCAGCGTCCACCCTCTCAATCCGTATACTCGTGATTAGGAGATTCATCCACCCTCGACCGGTGCGTGATTTTGACATCTTTCGAACCAATCGTTCACTTATAGTTTGACCATCAATCCTGTACATGTATTTGCCGTTGCCAACAAACTTCACGCCATCCGACCGGTTATCCTAAATCAACGCGTCGTTGTCAGACGAAGTGGTGATCTGTTGGCCGTGGGCATAGATTAGCTTCCGTTGGTGTGGTCTCGGACGCTGTTATGAACATGGAGAGGCTGAGTGAGAATGCGATGAGGTGTCGGCGCTGTCTCATGTGTCCACGTGTCAAAACTTACTTGTAAATTTCGGATTCAAGTCACACATGTGTCTCGGGCCTACACAAAAATCGATGGTATCCTGACAGGCTGCTGATGATCTAACTACACTTGTGTTTGCCTTTCAAGGCACGGGAAACTTTCCCGTGACAACTGCACATGAAGTACATCCATTACGCAATAATGTTGCTAGCAATTTGAAAAGGACTGAAGGAATGTAGTGTAATTGGAAGCAAATCCTATCCGGACACTGGATGACCAGCTAGATAGTTTCAAATTTTTTTGTTACTTCAAATCTACTTACATTATGATGACAAGTTGAGTTCTTCATCGCCTTGAGATTTATAGAATTCTTGGGTTTATCCTCGTAGGACGTGCTCTAACTGACATTGTGACTTACGGCATTTTTCAACCTAACTCGTCCCCTCTGCTTTACCTTTACTTAACGGTTACAAGAAGGTTTAAGAGCGCCGGATGGCCAAGGTATGTATAGTGAATAGTACGATGATGCGGAGCAGGTATTACCATTACATTAAAGTCTAAAGATTATGTATGTGGCCAGATAGACCTTTTGTGATACAGGGGAACTCCATTTATAACTCTTGGTGACCGGGTTCAGGCAGTCTTCTCCAAATCCTCAAGCCAGTCCTGACGAGGACCATTACAACGCTCTCAAATGTGCAGTACAACACATTCTTCTCATCAGGCCGGACAAGTTGTCTCTTCATCCTTGACGTCCTTGTATTTTTCTTCTCTTCATCCACTCTACACCATCTTTTTGCGGCAACATTTCAGGCATGCTGATTTTTATCTTCAGGCCGGAACGTATCACTAAGGTTGTGTTCATGTAGGATAATTCGTGGTACTGTAGTCTGTTGTAGCGACCACATTTTGGGTGCGCAGTCGCCTAGACTGTAATGTCAAGGTAGGATAGATAATCTTCGTTACGATCATCGGTTCTTGTTGGGATTTGTTCACTTTTTCGATCAGCAAATGCGTACAGGGAATAAATAAGATGTGGCTTACTCTTCTGATTCGGAAGGGAATACTACTAGAGCCCCGTTGGTCTACCCATTTACTCCATTATCGGAGACATGTATTTGCTTCCTCCACTTGTTGTGCGCGTCTTCTTTGAGCTGATGGTTCCTTTTCTACACTTGCGAGCAGCCTTCTTCGCTTTTTCCAGCTGAACAAGTTCGCGGATGATATCTCGATCACTCTTCGAGACGTCGCACCGAGGTTGGGAGGCTGCCTGCATAGATGGGACAGCTCGACTAGGCGATACGAAAGACGGGCAGACTGTCATGTTTCTCTTGGTTTCCTTAACACGAGATATTGGGAGCTGAAATAGTTCTTCGTCCGTGATGAAAGAATCAGGAACCTGAGATGGGTCGGGTTGATTATCTTTGGGGCTGTAGAGCGAGCTTCGTCGCGGCCATGAAGGGAACGCGCATGATGGTGATGGTAGAGGGGTGCATCGATGGATGGACAAAATATTCATTGCTCCCGCAGGGCTCCTATCATGGAATATGGAGTCGCTCGGAGAAGTCGACGGTGATTCATACATTGTGGAATAGTGGTCCGGAATAGATACTGCAACTGGACACTATGTGATGGACTTGAATATATAACTGAGCGAGCAGGTGCAGACTTTTGGGATAATGAAATTGATTCGAAAATCTCAATGTTAGAACGGTGTTTCAATTTGATGAGTAGAGATGAGATGTTTATGGAAATAGATACGAGAACGTGCGTGGTAGGATATTATTTCAAACTCAGAAACACGGACTGGCGTGTACCACGTCAAGTCTTTATATCGATCGCATACTCGCTTCACATTACAGGTCAAATCCCTGTCAGATCTTAAATTATAATAAGCTTGGTTTCTGGGTCTTCATAATTTGATCGACCAATCAGCACTAAAACATTAGCACGACATAAGATCGTAAATATTTCTTTTATCTTCCCTGCTTCTAGTGAAAATGGGTGGCCCGTCAGAGGGAAATTACTTTATGCAGTTCATTCTCACCGTCATAAGAAAATACATATTTCTACTAGTAGTAGCACGTACATGAATGAAAATTTTTTCATCGCCGCATTATTTACCCTTTACCACAGTTGGATATGATCTCATTCTTGGTATGTATAGGTGGCGTTTAGGGGAAGCTCAAGCCGGACCATTAGATCAACCATCTCTTGTGATTCTTCATGTTCGTGTGCCAGACTAAATAACCATACCCGTCAGCACCAAGATCATCTTCACATCCCAGAGGCACTCCTCGTTGTCTTCGCATTCGTTGATGATCAGGACTGTCGGCTCTAGTCTCGTGAATTATGGATTCTTCCAGCCGTAACCGCATGTGCCTCATGGCCGGAACATGGGTCAACGTCGGGGAAGCACAGCGCGGGTCACCATAGTATATATGCACGTGTCCGCGTATTGTCTTAATACTAGGACTCGTACCTGTCGGTAAGTGTAGGGGGTCGGTGAGGAGAGGGAGGGAGAACCGCAACGGCACGGAGGGCATTATCACGTAGCGAGGGGAACATCAGAGGAGACAAGAGGAGAGAAAACATGGTCCAGGAGCAGTGGCGAGATCATTGGTCAAGGGCGCAACTTCAACATGTCATCGTCTCGCATCAATCATCTCATCCTGCTGCGACAGAGCGAGAGACCTCTGGCTACGTCCTCTCGGTCCTACTTGTACATGCATCCAGCCAGTCTACCATTCCATCACGTATCCTTGCTTGACGGCGGACCACTTCAATTTTTGTGACCAACATCATTGAACAGTTCCAGTGACAGCGACAGGTTTCCTTTTCGGGTACATGTACGCCATATAGCGTTCGCATCAGGTCTGTGAATGCCTCTCTTGCCTCCTCCCTGACGCGTTCCAGCGCGTACGACTGGTACCGGTCCACGATTTATGTGATCCTCCCCTCTCACCGTCTCACAATTAGTCCCTGTCGCATCAATATCAAAATGCAGCGGAACGTGTGTCCTGATGGAACCGTTCCGGCCGGCATCGTTCCAGACATCCTGTTCCAGCACCGGCACCTCGTCAACACGGAGCCCTATTCACATTGGCGGCCGATCTTTGATGAAACTATCATTAAGATTTGTACGTAGTGTCCTCGTAGATTATCCAGCCCCTCGATATTTTCCTGTGTACGCATATCATACCTTATTTGACACTCACGATGCCAACCCCCTGCACCAAGAATGTGGAGTAAATCTTCCCGCGGGGCTTCGCGGACATTCACACTAAACCGTTTTTACAATCAAATTCTGGGGAAAGAGGCAGAGGTATAAAAATACTCTGCTTATTCAGCAATGTATCCACTTTAAATCAGGTTCCAGAAGCCTCAGAGCAAGGATCAGTCCTGAATCGGACTAAAAAATACGATAAGGGATAGATCTTCTAAATTTATGTGTCTCACTCTAACTGGTTTATTTATCATCCACATGCTCTTACGAGCAGGCGCCAACACTAGGACTTGGAAGTTCCGGAGTTGGATGAAAATTAGATGGCAAATAATCAGGAACATCAACCGAGAGGCAAATAGTTGCAAATGTTATGTCTTTTCTTCTGCGCTCTTCCGCTCCTGATGGAGAATCTTGAGGGGGTGGGGAGGGGGAGGGTTACACGTGCATGCACTTATCGTCTATTTCATTTGATCGGGGCTAATATCTGTCAGGAGCCGGTGGAGAGTTCAGCTGTTGAAATTATTCTTTTCCTCGGTAAGTTGCATTCGGCTAATAATCCCGAAAATATCGGATGGCCCCACATCCTTTCAATTCCAAATCCCTTGAATGTGAGTGGTCCGGTTAAAAATCATCACTCAGAGTCACTTCCACCCCCAGTTTGATGCACTCCTCTGACGACCGCGATGAGTACGACTAAGACTGTAGCACATGTAGACACTAGTCCGATCTGTAAGTTACTACATCTCATAGGGAGGTAGCCGAGATGCTCAAGAGATGTATATATGTACGTGTCAGGTCGGATTAGGTTCCGTATTTGGAGCCTGTACAATCTTGGGGAAGAGTCTACCGAACGGAACCCAACCTCCTCAGAACCTAAACCTGCGACATGAAAGGAAGAAATAGGTTACACAGTGAGAAGTTGATCTGCCGTAAGAATGATAGACCGACAAGAAATTTTGGCGGATACAAATCGAAAATCAAATAACAATGTAGGTCTTTAGTATGGTGGCCACCTCGCGACCTAAATTGGTCAGTAAAAAATTCTTCACGCTATGGTGTCAGACCGGCACCTGCAGTGCAGATTGATTACAATCTGGCGATCAGGATATCGTAGATCTAGAGCACTTCTGGAAGACCGAGCTCACTTAGCGACAGACTGATGCGAGTGGGAGATGTCATACCCAAAATCTGGTATCGGCTTGATGTAATGCGTATTTTTCCCGAAATAGACATCAACAAGGTGATCAAAAGTTGAAGAAGTGAATAAACGTGATCGAAAATAACCGAGGCGGAACCTTCGGCTTTACATCCGCTTCCGACCCCTTTCATCTTACATTTTGACTATTTCGTTAGTGGTATAGCGTGTTCCGCTGAGTCACGCTATACAATTTTGTTGGATCTAGACGCTGACTGTCCAACACCCCCTGGTCCATCTTCATTTTCCCACGAGTGTCGCCCTATGGTAAGCAGACATGGTCTCGGTGATTTGCGAGAGAAGTTGTTTGTTTGTTTGCTTACTTCAAGACCATAGTACATGTAGCTATCCTCGTCGACCCGGGGTGCTGATGCTCATGGAAATGCTCCGGTTGACCTCGCTCGACGACAGGTATCCGGGGAACCCTAGATTTTTTCCGACGACTATACAGTAGTGTCTAAAAGTGCGCAATGAAACCACCACGTTGACTAAATTTTACTGTAACTCTGCAACAACTTCAAATTTAAAATTTCTAGGTTCAAATAAAATCTAAGCCATTTCTCGAATAAGTCCAACTTTGTTTTGGTAAAAATAATGATTAACTGTAAGGTTCATTGCGCATTTTTAGACGCGTTATTCTAATACTTGGCATGACCCCCCCTTGCCTTCTTTACCGCCAGAACCCTTGACGGCATACTCTCAATTAATGTACGACATGAATCTTCAGGTATAATTTGGCAGACGTCGTCTACTCTTTTCATCAATTCGTGCATACTTTTCGGCATTTCCGGGTACTCTCCAAGTCGGCGATTTACCAGACACCATAGGTGCTCAATTGGGTTCAGGTCGGGCGATTGAGAGGGCCATTTCATGGTTTTTATACCTGTGGTAGTTAGCCAATTCTTTGTGGCCCTAGAAGTATGCCTAGGATCGTTGTCTTGCTGAAAAATAACGTTGTTTCAGGCATTGGAAAAGAGCTTGCGTGCCATTTCGTCGACTGTTGGGACCAAACAAGTATACAGAATGCCTATTAGCTGTTCCGAGTTCATCCTTTCAACCACAAGACTCATTCCACCGGCGCCAAACAAAGACATATAACCCCATATCATTACGCAACCGCCCCCGAACTTCGGTGTCTCTTCGACCACTTCTGCCGAATAGCTACTTGGATTCCTGGACCAGGCAAATTTGATTCCGTCGCTATTGAGTCCATTTATCTTCTTCTCATCTGACCAAATAACTCTTTTCCAATCGTCAATAGTCCAACTTTCATGTTCTAAAGCCCAATGATACCGAGCTCTCTCATGCGCCTTTGACAGCATCGGTTTCTTCACCCTCTTACTAGCCTGGAGACCCTGTTCCCTTAGAGCAAACCTTACGGTACCAGGAGAAACATTTTCTTCTCGTTCAAGATTGATAATCTTCGTCGCTTCTATCGCAGTTTTGGTCCCGCCATTAGCCACCAAACAAGCCAGGGCTCGCTTGTCTCGACACGTTAACTTCCATGGTCGTCCCTGCACAGGTTTTGATGTATCATGAGATGTATTTTTCCGATACCTGGCTACCGTAGACCTATGACTGCCCATAATTTTTGATATTCCTAATTCTTTTTTACCTTCATCGAGTAATGTAGTGATTGATGATATCTGGTGCTGTGAAAGTTTTCTCATCGTAAAAAAAATCAGGGAATATTGAAATCAAAAAGATTTAGGAATGACACAGAAGCATGTCGAATACTTATATAGATCAAAAAATTAAAGTTTACAGCATAGTTGTCTGTTAACGCAGGTTCTACCACATGGTGAAATGATACGTCAAAAAGTGCGCAATAGACATTCAGTGCCAAGACCAGCGCGAACCTTTCAATTAATCATTATTTTTACAAAAACAAAATTGGACTTATTCAAGAAATGGCTTTGATTTTATTTGAACCTAGAAATTTTAAATTTGAAGTTGTTGCAGAGTTATAGTAAAATTTAGTCAACGTGGTAGTTTCATTGCGCCCTTTTAGACGCTACTGTACATCTGCCTAGCCTCGTCCACCCCAAACCTCCTACGATGGATAAACACTCACATTTATCAAAGCCGTCAAGTTTCGTCGGAAACAGGCGACCGATTCTGCGTCTCAACCCAAATGAATGGTAATTGCTAGCCTTGGTTGCGCACGTCGTTGCCCGGCAATTGCGGAGAACGACAGAGAACATAGATTTCTACCAGTGACACTCTCCGCCCCGGTCGCACTGGACGTGGATACGATCCCACCAGCGAACCAAGACTGGTCGGAGTGAATGCGAAAGCGACTGCTGGTGTTAGGACATACACTAGTAGTCATTCGTGCCGGGCCGGTATGTTAGTGTATCCCCGTGCTGCGCCTGGATCAGAGTTGCGATCTAGACATGAGAGGATATTTTACATACCTGTCTCGACATTGATCTCCGTGGAAGTCAGGGTCAACTATGCCCTAGTCAAGCGACAGGTATCTGAGGGAACTCAGAACACATTAACTTCGTCCCGCGACCGTCTTATTTTTAGCTTGTATAACTACGGCTATTCAAGAAACACGGGGAAAAATACAGCATAGCAGGGGTGACGAGTGCCAGTGGCTAAATGTTATTTTGTCTGTCGTTCGAAGAAATGGTAAGGCAACAACGTGCAGTACTACAGGCCTAAGTCAACGATATTGCATTAGCGTGACAGGGGCCTATTTAAATTGATGACTATTACAAAAGAGGTAATAACTCTAGAGCCCAATTATCCAATCGCTCAATACTACTGTTTCCCCGCATTGTAAAACTCTTTTTCTTGGATTACCCAAATACCTTCTCCCCATGTACAAATAATTATATTATCCCACCAACTTCGATCAAAAAAAAATGAGTACCACTAATTTATTATCGCAGCGCCGTCGAAATTATATTTCATTGAGAGACTGTATTCGCGTTAAAACATTTCGAAAACATACGAGCAAATCAATCGAACAAATTGCCAAAGATCTAGGACTATCCTGGCACCTAGTTCAACACCCTTGTGCCCGGCACAGTGAGAGTCCAAGTGTTCGGACTGGGCGCCCACCTGTACTCTCAAGTCAACAGATAGATCAATTGGTGGCCTTTTTAAGGTCTTCATATGAGGCTCGACGGATGAGTTATCTGGATCTGTCACTAGATCTATGAAGGGAATGGAACGTTGGCCAAAGATGCATTCAAGGGGCTCTCAACAGTAGGGGATATTCTCGACGCCGGGCTCGCTCAAAGCCGGTACTGAGTGACCTGAACAAAACGAAGAGGATTGAGTTTGCCCGAACTCACATAAACTGGTCTTTGGATGATTGGAGTCGAGTTCTCTGGACCGACGAGATATGGGCTACCGGTAACCCTCACAAAAACACTTGGGTGACTAGGTTGGTAAATACTGAAGCTATCTAAATTATGTCTAGCTCTAATGCGCTATTTAACTCAATGAACAGGTTGAAGACTGTTGTGTAGATATAAGGTGTTTGAAGGGGAATGGCTGGTTGTTCTGGGGATCTTTTCTGGGATCTCAAAAAGGGCCACGCGTAATATGGGACAAAAGATGGGGAAAAATTAACCAAGCTAGCTTCAGTGAAAGGGTTGTGCCATCAATTATCAACTATCATAGAGAGCACCCGGGCTTAATACTCATGCAAGACTCGGCACCTGCTCATCGAGGCCGGGTGTAAGATATACTTGCTGGAGCGGGCATCGAGTTGATGGAATGGCCTCCCTTCTCCCCAGATTTAAATCCTATTGAAAATGTCTGGAATATCATGAAAGATAAAATGCAGTTTTATTTGCCCGAATTAAACGGGCAACGGCTGCCAGTTTCAAGGATTCGTGCAATAGTCCAAGCTAGCTGGGACTTAATCGCTGATGAACATCTTACGCCATTTCTCGCGAGTTTGCATTCGAGATGTCAGGCAGTTTTGAATGTAAATAGGGGGCACACTCGTTTCTAAATTTCGGATTGTTTTTCAATGTTTTGTCTAAAGTCGTGTGAATAATGATAGAATTGGTAGCATAAACAGGCGTAGCACAGTAAAGAGTTGAAAAAATAATTAAATGAATCCAAATTTGAAACAAAAGATATAGGAATTCAGAATCTTAGAACATCGTTCACTATTGTTCGATGAAATAAAAAGCAATTTTCACATACAAATCAGAGTTTTATTTGAAGATAGCTGCCTATTTGAGATAGAATATTTTAATTCCCTCACCAAAAACCCCTGTCACGCTAATGCAATATCGTCGACTTGGGCCTGTAGTATTGTACACAGTGAACTTCGGCTGCAGACAATCATGAGGGTTGGGAGGCTGTCCATGTCCCGTGGGTACGCTGCCTTCCCCTAAAGCTAGTCCTCACAGTATTATTACTGGGATCTAAGCTGTGCGTAGATCTGATGCTAATATGTAAATAGTAGTGATCTTCATTAAAACCCTCAAATTTGGTTTGAGAAAGTCACGGCACCCGAAAGTTCGTCCCGATACCCAACTTGTGTCAAATATAGGCTTATGCCCAAGGAGACTAGATTTGGTGGTGGACATCTTTATGCTTTTTGTCTACCTCGTCAAAATCTACGCACATCAGAGATATCTTCCAAAGACCATCGGTTGATATCTCGTAATCCTGCCATCTGCGTCTATAACAGTCTGACATTTAGTGGCTTGCTAGCTCATAGCTTCGACTGTTGTTCCGGCTTGGTGGCTCTCCATGGCTCCGTTACGACCAGACGTAGCTCATCGTACGATTGATCTTTCCCACTGGGGATGTCAGGAGAACTGTGCGCTATGGAATCTTTCATTAGATTCCAAAAATTTTCAATCCGATTGAGGTTTGGAGAGTAGGCTGGCCAGATTATGGGAAAAATCCTATTGTGGCCCAGCTCAGTCGAAGTTCTTGAGGATGAATGAAAGGGAGCTTCATCTTCCATAAACAATAAGCCTGGATTCTCATACATCCAGGAGCTTATGACAGGCGTGGCTTTTTCACAGTACCGCTCCGAATTCATTGAGTCCCAATACTTCTCCTAGGACAAATGAAGGCGTTTCTCAATCTTGCGCAGAGCTTTTGGATTAAAGTATGTTGGTTGATAGCAGAAATTGATGTCAATATCAATAATTTGGTTACAAAATTTCCAGAAGCGGAATAAAGAGAATGGGAATTTTACTAAGGTCTTGACGCTAATTTCAGAGAATCTGAGTGCCTTAATATTGGTCTTGTTAGGAAGCTCTAGCTGGGATACACTGCCGGAGGTGCTTCACATATGGGGGAAGAACTTTTGGGGTAGGCAGTGTAGAGATACTACGAGTACATATACGAGTATGGTTAAACCCTTGTTATACCGGTATTAATTCATCACACCGATATCTTTTCTGACACCAATTAATTTTACATACTCTGATACTACGGTATTAATCGTGTATAGGCGCTAAAATTCGACTTTTACAGGGTATATAGGCTTTTACTAACTTGAATTAGCATGACGATAAGTAGATCTCCCCACCTAAACTTTAAATTTGTATGGCAAAAATTTCACAACGAAATATTCGTTGGTTTTGCTTTTTTGGTCCATTATAGCCCTCTATTCACTTTTTAATTCATTAATACATTTCATAAATAAATTATACTTCTATCTAGCTAATAATTTACATATCCGCCTTCAGCTTCGTAAACGGCTCTGATTCTTCGGGGCATCGAATCTATCAGTTTCTCCAAGTCATCCCCATTAAACCCCAGATCCCACGCCTCGTTCACTATTTGACGAAGATGCCCTTGACTCCGCTGCCCCCCTTGATCCAACGCTGGATAAAGACGCTCCATGTACGCTTTCATATAACTCCACAAAGTTTCTTTCGGATTTAAATCAGGAGAATATGGCGGCCACTCCATTAGAGAAATATTCCTCCTTTCAAACTCACGCATAGTTTGCCTCGACTTGTGAGGAGGGGCGTTGTCCTACATCACATCTAGTCCTGGTTCCCGAAAGACCGCACTCTCTATGAGAGGCACTATCCTCTCGCAGTAACTGGCCGCAGTGATATGGCCCCACTCCTTCTCCCAAATCAGGCAAGGCCCCTTCTGTCGTCCAAAGAAAGATCCCCAGAACATCCACCCAACTCTCCTCCGCGTCTTGGCTAGGACACAGGTATCTTCGTACTCTTCCCCAATCTTTGACTTAAACTTAGCTCAAGGGAACTCTAAATCTTAGGAGCCTTTAAGGGACTACTGACCTTTCTTGTGACCCAACGATCACTTTGCCGACCATTCATAGCCCAAGTCTCGTCGGACCAGAGGACTCTCATCCAATGTTCCTTCCGCCAGTGGAGATGTATTCTGGCAAACTCATATCTCTTCAGTTTGTTGACTGAAGAGATAGGAGGTTTTAATCGTGCAATCCTGCGTGCATATCCCCTCTTTGCCAGTTCACGTCGGATCACATTCTCGCTCACACCAAAGTGCCGAAATATAAAATGTGCAAGTTGGAAAAATGACATCCGACGATTTTCCTATGATAAACAGACGAAAAATTCTATTTCATCGACCTGGGAACTACTTAGAATAGGTGGCCTACCACTGGAGTACTGAGGCTCGGTATTTTCAACGCTCATGGTGTATTGTACCTGTCGCCATGTAATCCCAAGGCGTTGAGAGATTTTGACGTAACTGTGTCCCTCACTGGCCAAGGTTCTAACCTGCACATGTTACTCTCTTAACCTTATCAATTTGTAGATTTCAGACTTACTTGAATACGTTGAGTTTGTGTTAGGCGTTTTGCATAAGTAGGAGATGCTGATGATGGAGAAGGTTGTTGAGGTGAATCCATCTTTGCGGCAATCTAGTACAGTAAATTAAAATCTTCTAAAGTAGTTGACTTAAGGTTCAGATGCACTCACATGAAGTAAAAATTAGATAGATGAATGAAATAAAAGTATGCCGTTGAGCAAAATAATAGTAAATAGCTGACAATGATTTAAACGAAACGACCTCAGGTGTGCGCGAGTGAAGAAAGGTGCAGGCATGAAGGTGAACGTTGGACTTCATATACAGATGCATATCTCTTATGCCTTAGGCCATAAGATTTTAAAATTTGAAGCTAACAGGGATACTGTGGATCTATCGTGAGGTAACCTGGAATATCACCACTTTATCTCCACTTTATCCCCGCTTTAACCCCTGTACCCTATAAGAAGCGGATCAACGAACAATACCCTATCATGAGAGTACACTCATGCCCTTGCCATGGCTCTGCTGGTGCAGTGGTACGCCATCCGGGCCGTTCTTCTTGGAGATCCCGAATCGCTTGATTGTTTTACCACATGAGAGAGGAGAAAGCTTGCTCGGACACATAAAATCCTTCACATCACATCCCCCGCGGTGTTCTCTTCTTCGTGGGACGACGACAGCATACATAGGTAATCTTGGGTTGTTCTCGCTTTTCCCTATGGTGGGTATTTACGGAAGAGAGTACATGCCGTAAGGCGTTCTTCTCGTTTCGGTATCTGCAAATGAAATCTGAGTGTGAGCGTTCCAAACGTTAAACTGAGTCATACTGCGTCACATACATATCTTCCGTAATCAATCGCGTCATAGCTTCAGGCTGCATACGCTAAAATGATTTAAAAAATATATATATATGTGATTATGTGAGAATGACACATAATTGTCGAGGTAGCATAGAGACATGCCTGTGGACGATCGACGCAAGTCCACGTACGTTTGCCGTGTGGGGAGAGTCGATCTCGGGATGAGGATGATTGCACCCTTTCAAACGGAGGACCAAGCTTGACTGGTCAGTGCGACTGAGCTAAATGTTGTATTGTCCCACGGGAGGACACGGTGCGTGCCGACTATCGAGGATACGCGGAAGCCTTGAAGCGTAGGCACTCTCGTGTTTCTAGCAATATGTCGAGGGTGTTTGGGTTTCCGCATCTTGAGAGAGAGAATGGGGTTGCGTTTCTATCAGAAGCGATCCAGTGGCTCGTAAAATAATGTAACGGTTTAAATGAGAAACATAGCCATACAAATCTCAGATGATATCCGTCGACCGCTACCGGTACGTGTATCAATAAGGGCTTTGTTGGGATCACGTTAAACTCTAATTTATAGTTTTCCAGTGGCCTTGTCACTGGAGTCGCATCTGCAGGTGGGCACAGAAGTCACGACGGTGTTAAGGTTCGATCTCGCTTGACCCCTATGCTTGATTTAATGCATGACCGGAGCTATCTATACTGGAGCTTCTCTTGCTATGGATACAGATATAATCTCGCTATAACAATGTGGGGCAATACTTAACCAAGGCTCCCGATTGGCCACTCCAATTGAATCCTCTAATCGGGAGCCTTGGTTAAGTTTTGCCCCACATTCTCACAACGAGAGCACAGTCGTCCCTCTCTAATTTGATAGTGGGTCCCGGTATAAGTGGTGAAAATATTCATTGTAACTTGGACTTTTATACTTGCAACACTTACCCTTACGGGTCATTTTGCGTGCAGGGGTAAGTATTGCAAGTGTAAATGGTTGACATCCAATGAATATTTTCAACACCTATAGCGGGACCCACTATCGAGTTAGAGAGGGACGACTGTATACTGCATGTGTACGTTCTCTTCGAGCCCCGGATATCCCAAGGAAACATGTCTCAAATGTCTCCCTGACGGAACTAAATGGGTAGAGAGGAAAGGAGAGCCCTTCATGAATAACGTATAGGGGGAACCCCTGCATGCGCACACGCTACACGTCGACCTACCGGTACAGTGTACTTATGGGCCGTGTCATAGCTTACAGGCTGAATACAACATGATTTAAAAAAACAATGTACTTGCGGGGAACATATACATGTACGAATAGGAGTATGAAGATAGCATGGATACGCTTACCAGGAGATACGTGTACTAGTCCTACTAGTCTATAAAGTACCGAGACAAGCACTTGTTACGGGCCTGTATTTTTGCATATGGAAATCAATCTTGCGTATGCAGCCGGGGGTGATGACTTTCACCATGACAGACGAGACGTATTTGTCGCAGAACAACTCAGTTGGACGTTTGGGCCACTCACACGCAGGTTGCTTTTACAGATACCACGACGAGGACAATGCCTCTCAGCATGTAACCTCTTCCGTAAATAACCACCAGGGGAAATAACGAGAAAAACTTATGAACTGGATATATTATCATCCTCGGGTCTTGCTTCTGTCTCACGTAGAACATGTATCCGAGCGACCCAGACTCCACAGGGGAGCGCGGCCCGGACGGTGTACCATTGCCCCATCCGACTCGGTACCGGCACATGGAGAGGTATGTTCCCCGAGGACGCCGCAAGGGGCCATCGCTCGATTCGTGCTCACGACCTCCGTACAGGCAAGAATCCAGTGATGCGCGTCAGTCGGTCATTCGGGACGTGGAACAGGGGCTGCCGTGCGTTGCGTCCGAACGGGAGTCGACAGCGTGAGCGACCGAGGCCTTAATGCGGCGCCGTGCGCCCTCGGTACTCCAGATACACGCATGAGATGAGGAGAATGTACCACATCTGGCGGTCTCGATGACTCATCGAGACTCGCTCGCATGCCTACGCCAGTGGAAGACAACGTTCCGGGCGATCATGCACAAGATTCGGCGTCGTTGGAACATTATTCGTTAATACGTTGGTGCGCACAGATTTTCAGAAAACTTTAAAAATGCGGAGAATCGTGAGGCATTCCGTTAAGTGGAAACCTCCGAGTAATGTTTGACAGTTGTGATGAGACATAGCGAAGCTATTTTAAGTAAAGGGGTTCAAATTCGCTGCCCCGACTAGCGGGAATCCCGTGTGCGGCATTACGCATCGCGTCGACACCTTCAGTCAACCCCCATCCGATTTAAAACAATCTTTATCTGTTTTTTTATGAATCATTCTTGTGTATGCAGCCTTCAGGCTATGACACGAATGGCACTGGTACGGTGTGGCTGGCAAAGCTGAACTCTTTACCTTCATGCGGTGCCGGCTGTAAACGCTCAATATGTTCTCTGCATATTTGGGATACCCAAGAGGAGTTGCATACGATTAGGGTCAGAGGTCCACAAACATTCTCAGTCGGAGCCCTCTCAACAAGCCAAGAATCCTCCCAGCCATAACTTGACTTCAACTTCACATGCATCTCTGTCAATTTGACAACCTATCGTTTATCTTCCTACTTTGGACCAACCCCGATGAAGTTGGCGCGGCTCTCACCTTGTAGAGATCCCTAAATATACGTCGACGATGATATGGATACTTGACGGAGGATGAAAGTCGCAGGGCACAAATTTAGTAAGGGAAATTGCTCGTGACAATCGAGGAAGGATACGACTCTAGTGGATAATTTATGAGAGATGGAAGGACAAGTAAGCAGAATCTGGAGGGAAAGTAGAGTTGTTGGAAGGGGATTGTGAGGGGATATTTGGACTTCGAAATCTTTGTGCGCGTCAAGGCCCCAATCGACAAAAGATAGTGTTGTGGTCCGCTATCTGGGTCACGTCCAAGCTGAAATTCCTGTGGCTTGAATATTTGCTACGACAAGATACGAGGACGTTTTGAGATCACATCTCACGCGGTTGCGAAGGACAGGATAATGGAGCATACTGAGGAGTCTGAGGTTTTTTGTTTTTCCCTTGGGCAGGTATTCACAGTGGAGGGGAGAAACGGGGCGTGATTCTCACCAAGTGTCACCCTGTAGTGGTACCGGCGAATGCCTCAGTATGAGTGTTCAGCGTCAACATTGTATTATCTTAGTTCTAGCGACTGAGGATAGCGTACGCTTTCCGAGGTTTTGCGTCCAAATAGGGAACTCTAGGGTGCGTGACTGCACGTTATTACTAGACCTAATAAACGTCACAACAACTGGTACGGTGAATGGGGAGATAACTCATTTTGATCAGAGGGGTATTATGAAAGTAGGTTATGAAGAGTAGCAGGATGACGGTTGACTCGAAAGGACGAAGTTAGATGTTCACTCCAAAGATGAACTTTCTGTAATCGTAGTGAACTCTCAATTAATTAGATGGATGAAATAATAACAACTATCAACGACAGGTGTAGATGCCTCGTTATATACAGCCCGCTACACGTGAACACTATTATCAAGTTCCTTTACTCTAGAACATTCTACAATGCTGTTGTTCTTTTCCCATGTATTCTATCTTGTGTGCATCATAATTTCATTTATGCATAACTTAGTTCAAACTCCAAATCACGGTACAGTCGTCCCTCTCTAACTCGATAGTGGGTCCCGGTATAAGTGTTGCAAATATAAAAGTCCAAGTTACAATGAATATTTTCACCACTTATACCGGTACCCACTGTCGAGTTAGAGAGGGACGACTGTAAGCCGAAGTCAGGCGCCTTACAGCCCTCTCAAACCTCAACCGTTTATGTCTGCTGCAGGAACGTATTTCAGCCACCTACGACTATCCAACGTGCCTTCATCATCGTCACATACATGACCCCGCGAGAAATGTGGTGTGGGGTTCTTGCCGGATTCAAACCAGCTTTCTCCTGTCTCAAGTGGGGCATGTGTCCAAGCTACCCAGACTCTACTCGGGAGAACAGCCCGGATAGTGTACCACTGCACCATCCGACCCAAGGCGGACAGTTCTACGTACGCGTGGATCTTCAAGCGACTGATACCTTGTACTAGTACTACTCCTACAGCTTCAAAATTTCCATTGCCTGTATCATACGCCCCTTGATCACAATAATACGTATGCGTTCTCAGGGTAATAGTAGTCTAAACTTCACAGAGAGTAAGATGCCCAGTCTACACATGGAAATGAGATAGACCAGGCAGCTATAATTAGCTAAGGGAGACGTTCCCAGCCTTTTTGTGAGAAGTCGTGGGTATATCGTTTATGACGACGATGGTTTTGCAGGATAGCATGGCGTGAATTCTTGACAGAGCACCGGAATTCTCCCTGCCAGTCACTTCTGTGGGAGTAAGTGGACAGTGCCGACCTGTCGCCTAAGTGACACTTTTATTTTTTTTTATTTTTTTGATGATTCTGTATCCGACCTAAAAGTTATGACAATAGTTTTAATTACAATTATTTTCCCCGCCTATAGTTCAAAAAAAAACAAAAAAACCCCTTTACTACTTGCCCTTTAGCTAGGCAATACTTCAAGACAGCCGCTGACCTTGCGTCACTAGTGTTGAGGTCATCCTCTTTGCCGTCAGTGCACAAGCTTCAGGAGCCAAGGGCAAGTATTTCACAAGTCTTAGCCTGTTGAAACATAGTACTTGTACATCTGTGTTAGTTGTCCTCTGGTACGTCGCTCAGACACAAGAGAGCGACGACGGGCATGAGATGTAGGATCCATCACTCGTGCACGTACATGTCTCCGGTACGTTAGGCTGCCACAGCTGTTGGGTCGTGGAAAGTTCGAGTTTCATTAGAGCTAAGTTCAGATTCACGAGATTGGAACAATATTAATTCACATGTGAAACAGCTTTTCGTTGACCGACGATGACTCTCAGTCGCTCATCAGTCTTTTGGATCGTTGCTAAATACACATGCCAATTGGTCGGAAAATATGGCTTTGCTGCTGCAAACAAATTGCTCCACAGAGGTGGTTCGGATGGTCCAAGTGGTAGTGCACCACATGTGCCATTCGGCACAAGTGAAAGGTCCAGATTCGTATTGCGCTATTCTACAGTACTATCAAGCGCAGACGGGCGACGAAGGCGATGAGGGTGTATCAAGAGGTTTACAGGTTGCTTTCGGACAAAATAAATGAATGCGAGGTTCTTCTCTCCAGGTTCAGCACGAGTATGATCGTCAAATGATATGCGACGCGAGATGGCTGCGGAGCAAGGATCCTCGCGTCTCTGGCTCGGCGTGAAAATGTCAGCCGTGCGCGCGCTTTCCCGTGATGGCCGACCGACAGAGGGATCGGCTAGCGACGTCTCGGCGCATCAAACAATCCAGACGAGATCAACGACGTTCGTCAGCGCACTCCACTAGCAGCTGCATCAAAAAAACACATAGTCAAGACAGGTCCGGTGATCGGTGACAACGATTTCATGCGCGAAGAACGTCTTCTGCATTGAAGAACACACTGATCGACGTGGCTCTTCGGGCCATTAACATATCGCTGGAGTTCGCGTTGTCATTGTATCGTCCGAGACGAGAGTGGTCTATATATTGTCATTTATTAGCTCGATACGGATATCGTTTGTGAAAAAGCTCACTCTGTGTCGTCTCGGTCAGTCGGTCGCTGCAGATGTTGGGGTCGTCAGTTGAAACTTTTCGCCTCTGGGTGCTCCACTCGGGTACTCAGGCGTAAGCGAGCCTTAACATGGGGGTCATATCGCCGTCGAAAAATTGGATGCGCTTCTTTAATCTGAAGCTAAATGATGCGACGACAGAGGCAGCCGACACATTAATTTTTACGAGGCTGCCTACGATGCTGTGTTACATGTTCACGGATTTAAAGTGATGCATAAGTCTCGCCAACGCATCTTCATTGTTAAACACCTCGTTCGCATCTATTCATTTGGTCTGTCATCTCGAAACTCTCATCGTTTTGTGAAACAAAGAATGAAAATTCTCACCACATGCAGATAGGCAATATTGGGATAGGCATAAGTACATGTACTATTTGTCGTGAATCGGTTGTGATATAGCTATGTCTGGTCAATGAAGCTCAGCGTCTCTCTGGATAAGCACTCCGCACTACCCGAGGGTGATGTCACGATTCGGGAGAGAAACGTGAGGTTTCTCGGCTGACCTAGACCTGGGGCCGCGCACAGTATTGGTTGTATCTCACCCGCACCTTGAGTCCCCGGCCACTTCCCGCTCCCTCGGGTAATTTTGATTTACACAAGCTGACAGCTATGGAACATAGTGGCTGATTTCAAGATGGTCAATAATGTGTGCTATTGAGACATGAATCTGGGTCGGATGATGCAGCGGCACACCACCCGGGCCGTGTTCCCAAGTAGAGTCTGGATAACGTGGAAACACGCCCCGCTTGAGATAGGAGAAAGCTGGCTCGAATTTAAAAAGACCTTCACGCCACTTTTTTCGCGGTGATATCTTTTTCGCAGGATGATGAGAGTCTACCAATACACTCATGGGGGCTTCACGCGTTTCCCTATGTTGGGTATTCGCGAAGAGGGTATTTGCCGTAAGGCGTTATCCTCGTAGTGGTATCTGCAAAAGAAATCCGAAAATGAGTGTTCCAAACGTCAAACTGAGTCATTCTGCAAATTATACATATCGTCAGTAATCATTCGCGCCATAGCCTCAGGCTTCATCCGCAAGATTGATTAAAAAAACGTGGCCTGAATCTGTAGTGACCAATCTCTCACTCGATGGTAATTATCATAACATGTGCGAGAGGTTGAGCATCACATGGCTCGAGATCACTGATATTGATGCGACGCCTTTACGAAAGCCATCATCTATATCGTAGAACGGCGAGATGTCTCAGATTCAGTTGATATATATATATTTGCACAGCGTTTTTCACCGAAAACTCTTCGAGATATTCGGCTTGCGCGGCGTCAGAGAGATGTCATACAAAATCTCCGCCTAGATCTGCTGAATATCCCTCGCCCATGGAACTATCAGTATACATTCGTGAATACCCAAGGAGACTTGACATAGAAATATAGCTAGAAATCTGTGTACGTATTTACATTATAATTATTTCGGGCTGCGTCTTTGTGTGATTCAAGACTCAACCTAAGGTTGTACTTGACCCCGGCATCAGATGAAACCTGTATAGCTTAGATGGGATATATATAGAAACACATCTTTGTTAATAGACTGTGCTCGATCTTTGTGGCGCACGGTGCATGGTGTATGGCAGTTTCATTTATAAATAATTTATATTTGTCACAATGGAATTGGTGCTCAGACTCGTGTTTGCCCAAGCTAATTTTAGGTACATGTTTACATACTTCTCATGTATTAGCAGGTTAGATATATAGAGCAAGTAGAAAATGGCGAGAGGAAGGGGGATACACTTATTTTCTGGTGAATGCTCAACTTGCTTACAAAAGATTTTTGCTTTACCTTACAAAGCTCCTTACACGATTCTATCTTTGACGGAATCTTTTATTCTCGCTGTATCATACACAGCTTCATTAACCGTGATTATTGTCAAAGTCACATTACCCCCCCCCGGGCTTTTACCTATATTCCTGGCTCCACTACGCAGATGATTTGGTAGGCAGACTCCGCATTGAGTCGTAAAACGGCAGTAGAACGAGCAGATAGTTATCTGTACAGTAGCTTACAAAAGTAGTCGAATAAATCACCAAATCTAATACAAATGACCATAACTTTACAACATGATCTTGGAATTAAAATATTATAGTATTATATGAAAATTTAATTACTTTACTATCGCTGAGACAATTTTGAAGCAAAAAAAACAGAATTGATTATTCTATACTGGTCTTGGCGTTCTTAATTACTCGACCAGTTTTGGAAGCATCATTTTAATACTTGGTATGACCCCCTTTGGCCTTTATTACAGCCGCAACACGCCACGGCATACTCTCAACTAGAGTCTGACATAAAATTGGATCTAAGTTTTGCCAAATTTCCTTAAGTCTTTCCCACAATTCATGTCTACCTTTCGGTGGCTCTGGATACTCACCGAGTCGACACTTGCGCCGACCCCAAAGATGCTCAATCGGGTTCATATCCGGCGATTGAGAGGGCCGATTCATTGTCTTGAGATTTGTAGAAGCTATCCAGCTTTTTGTGTTCTTGGATGTGTGCTTTGGGTCGTTATCTTGCTGGAAGATGAGCTCAGTTGCAGGTACCAAGTCGGGCTCTCTGGCAATTCTATCCATAGTAGGTACTAGAAAATGATCCAACATTTCCAAATACTGTTGAAAATCCATTCGTCCAACTATAAGGCCCATTCCACCTATCCCATACCATGACATACACCCCCATATCATTAGATTGCCCCCACCAAACTTCAGGGTCTCTTCGATCGCTTCTGGCTGCAAATTCTTTGGTCCTTTAACCCATGAAGATTTAATCCCATCGCTATTTAGCCTGTTGATTTTGGTTTCGTCTGACCAAATCACCCTTTTCCAGTCTTCTTTCGTCCAATTTTCGTGGCATAAAGCCCAGTTCACGCGAGCTCTCTGATGAGCTTTTGACAGCTTTGCTTTCTTTGTTATCGCCTTCAGAACTTGCTCCCTTAAAGCCCGCCGGACAGTCTGAGCGGAAACTTGATCTTCTCTTTCTAATTTTACTAGTTTGGACGCTCCTACTGCCGTCTTAGCGCTCCCATTTACCATTAAACGGGCGATTTCTCGCTTGTCACTAGCTGATAGTTTTTGTGGCCGTCCATTCTTTAATTTCGGTGCTTCCTTTGCTATCATCTTTCGGTATTTTACAACAGTAGCATGACTGAGTCCTAATATTGCTGAAATTTCATTCGTTGATTTCCCTTCATGGACTCATTTTGCAATGGATGTTATTTGGTCGCGAGATATCTTTTTCATATTTTCTAATGAAAAGATTACTTTGATAAAAATCCCAAATAATCTCGTTCAGGGTAGAAGTATTTTCAAAAGATAAGTATGAATCAATTGATTGAATAATTTTGATACTGGAGGCTGAATGATTCCGATAAATACAATTCATCTGACTTTTATGTTTCCTTTTTACATGATGGAGTTCTTTTACGCCTTAGTTCAAACTCTATCTTTTCCAATCGATTGGATTTCATTGAGATTCAAATTCCGCTACAGATGCACTTATCACCTCACCGACCGATTCAGTTGTATTTCAAATAACGCTACTTCTGTAGCTTTTACCTAATTGACAGGTCGTATCTTCACCATTCATCTATATATTAGCTCAGAAATCGGTTGATTCATTTTCCATGGTTGTTTAAAGGTACAGATAATAAGAAATTACCGAATGCAAGAGAAAATCTCTTGTGGATTGGATGGCTAGCTGGGAAAAGATCTTTGAATTCTTGTATCAAAATGATGCTTCCAAAACTGGTCGAGTAATTGAGAACGCCAAGACTACTATAGAATAATCAATTCTCTTTTTTTGCTTCAAAATTGTCTCAGCGATAGTAAAGTAATTAAATTTTCATATAATGCTGTAATATTTTCATTTCAAGATCATGTTGTAAAGTTATGGTCAAATGTATTAGATTTGGTGATTTATTCGACCACTTTTGTAAGCTACTGTATATTAGTGGCTCGTTCCCTGGACTTATTTTTGAAAGTCGATAAGGAAATAGACAGCATTTGGCCACCATACTTTTCTTATTTATCGTTTTGATGCTTTGCCTTTCACAATAATTTTGACAGTTAGTGATTAGCCCGTAA
Source organism: Podosphaera xanthii (assembly GCA_028751805.1). Taxonomy (NCBI): domain Eukaryota; kingdom Fungi; phylum Ascomycota; class Leotiomycetes; order Helotiales; family Erysiphaceae; genus Podosphaera; species Podosphaera xanthii. The sequence continues at coordinate 1,653,956 of JAPWIX010000013.1, read as the reverse complement.
TATAGGTATGCATGTACTTTAGACATGAATTCACATGCTAGCACACGACTGGTGTGTCTGATGCGATGGTAGCATGACAACCGCATTCCCTCTCCATCTTACGGCAAGTATCTCCTCGTCTGGCTATACGCCTTCCCCTTCCACAGACCATCAAGCTCAACTCACCAACACGTAATCCTAGACACAGGTGATGTAACAAATTTTCCCTGCAGATCTATTTTTCTCGGACAAGCTCAGGCAAGAACTTCATAACTCTGCTGGGTCGTGTCTTTCCCTGCCCATTTCAATATAAAATTTTGCTCGAAGACCACCCGTTCACGGGAATTATCCTCGGAGACCGAATCGGAACTGAGTGTCACAGTCTCAACAAGAGCGCCTGCGCAGCTAAATGAGCAGAGGTGATTAATGTTCAAATCTATAAGCATGTGAACTATTTCGTAACTCAATAAGTATATACAGTAAAACTTCTCTAACACGATAGTGGGTCCCGGCATAAGTGTTGAAAATATTCATTGAAATTCATCCATTTATATTTGCAATACTTACCCCTGCACGCAAAATGACCTGTAAGGGTAAGTGTTGCAAATATAAAAGTGCAAGTTACAATGAATATTTTCAACACTTATGCCGGGACCCACTATCGTGTTAGAGAAGTTTTACTGTATACAACATCTCCCCAATCTAAGAACTCGCCTTAACCCTCACATCATCGAAGATTCCCGCAAATCCTCGTATATCAGAAGGTCCTTGAATCAGGAAGCCCAGGTGTATCAAGGTGTCTTCACGTCTCAGTTTCCCTTCGTGTCTAAGCCAGTTCTTACGTTCCAGAAAGTTCCAGGATAAGCGAAGCCCCCTTTTCCACATGCCCCATGCGCCACACCTTTATCCCTGTAGCGTTCGTGCACGCCTATGCGCCACATAGGCTACAGGAGTGACTCAGCTTACCAGCTGTCACACTGAGGGAAACCTCTTACTTCTCGGGATCTGAATCAAGGTCTCATGTCAGACTACGGCGCATCGATAAATGGTCCTGACTATCATTGCCATGAATTAATTAGTAAAATTCGATGAACAAGAGCCACCACCAGTTTCGTAGCGCAGGGAAAAAAGTATAGTCCCCTGGGAGAATGGATTCTCAAGGATGGGTAGTGTTAGATTCCTAAGGATATTTAGGATCAGCACCTAGACCTGTTTGTTTTTGTAAAAATGTTAATCTCGCTTAGAAGTCTGTTTTTGGGCGGTTCAACAGGTTTTGTTGTATATCGTTCGGCAGGCGTCCAGTTGTGAACCTGCACGTCAAGTCTTTTGTTACAAACCTCATTAACTTATCTCCTCTGATCTTGATCAGCCCCCACTTGCGCCATTACCCTCGTCTCCACCATCCTCGCCCTCGCCTTCTTAGCCGAGTGGTGATGCATCTATCTCTTGTATCATGTAGGATGGCAACCTTTCGCCTGACACCCACCTCTTGTTCTTTCTCTCTCCCCACGCTGTCTACATACCGCTTGTAACAGGTAGGGATAGAAGTGAAGAGACCCATGTCTGGACATCTTTATTTTGGGAGAGCAAACATTGCTTTCCCTCCTCGCGCAGAGTCTTCGTGATTCCTTGTATACATCTTTTCGTGTAGACATCTTTTGTGTCTGCTTCATTTCGCGCACTACAGAGATTCATGACTACGACAGCCCGTGAGAGTCAGCGAGTAGAGCTGTTGTGACTAGTGATCGGCGGGAATCACATTGAGTCGATGCATCGGAAGTATTGTGTTGGGAGAACTCTAGATTGAGTACTAGAGCCTTCTATGGCATGTAAAGCGATACTAGAGCTTGTGCACAGACAATCCTTTTGTGTAGATAGCTTTGTCTAACTTCAGATTCAACAAAATATAGTCCCACAGCAAGCAATCTGACGTTCCAGTATGGTGTTCAGGAATGAGTACAGTCAAGCGCGGTCACGCTTCTGAGACAACGCCCCTCCTGAGGCTCATCTTTATAACAAGGGAGCTTGCATGGTGTGGGGCGCCTTTTCGTCGATACCCACTGTATACATTGACGGAATAACTCGGATTGCATATACTTAGTTTCACACGTTCTACGTCTCAATCCGGCTTGCATGGCGAGGATGTCACTACGGCCGCATATCGCACTCTGGAGCCGAGTTTTCTGCCATGGTCTAAGTCACACCCGTAAGACTCACATCACGATGGGCATCTGCAATGATCTTTTATCTTCTCGTACGATGAAACTTCGACCACAGGTGAAAGGTCACGATGGGGCCAGCTGAGCAATGTGCAAGGTCCATGTCCCGGATGGGTTGAGGCATGATTGTTGTCAGGCTAAACAGGCACGGCTGGTAAAGTAGGTGAGGGCATCGGCTGCGTGTGTTCCAACGAAAGTCGGGTTCGGTGTCGGGAGCTTCTGCGTCGGCTGTGCCGGGCCAGCCATGGATCCGATCCATCTCGTTTGCAAATCAGTATCAGAAGGATATACCGTTGGCGCCCGTGTGCAATGAGAGCGCAGCGCATAGACTGATTCCACAGTCCCCCGTGATATCAGTTGAAGGCCGTTGTGTGGGAACTCGCCGCAAGATGAAAGGGTTTTCCCCTGATGCTGATGATATCATTCTTGTGACTGAACGGTCCATCTGGCAATTTGTGTACAACTAAATTGTATTCCTTAGAATATTAAAGCTCTCGAAGATTGTGAAAGCGCGTTCAATAAGATATGTACATGCATGTAACGCGATCTACGCTGATACCAATAGGAAATGATCATCGCATAGTCACCTGACTCCCCAAAGGGGGCAATCGTCACAAATCTAGGTCCGACGGGATATCGTGAAGAGAATGTGTGGATCATCAACTACTTTTACTACGGGCAGTAGTCACAGGACTGGTCAACGAGCTCATTTTCATGACTTGCATGACGGGAAGCGGTCGGCCGGTGGACGATGCGTTAAGCTGTGCAGCTGCATAGCAGTCATGCAGTTCTGATGACTACAAAAGGTACAGTATGGTCGTCAGTCGTGCTCCGCTAACGGCTCTGCTGGCAGCGATGATGGGACTTGCTGCAAACATACACACATTTCCAGTTTATCTCGATAAACAAGTATTAAATATCGACGACGAAGCTTCGAATTTGGAACAGTTCGGATCTACTGGCGAAGCCCATGTTAGTGTTAGGGGCTTCATACAACTCTAATCGATAGATGTCGATTATTTGAAGTCATGAATACCATTTGTGGCCCGTGCAAGGCCGAGATGATGTTGCACTTCTTTCATTCTTTCTTTCTCTCAATATCGTTTGGCGCTCTGTGAGCCCATTCAGGCATCTTCGGAAGAAATATATTTCTCTGTAGAATGACTCGGCATTTGGCATTTAGTACAGTCTTACCCAGATTTTATTCGCAGTTACCACCCGAAGGCTACTCTCACAACAAATAACTTTTCTTGAGTAGATCCACTGGTAAAAGGGAGAGCAACTCGTAGTTAACTAAATATACTTTCGTCGTCCTGCGAAGACACTGTCACCGTGAGTGAGATGGTTAGAGAGCCCGCGCTGGATCTGGACCAGCTTCCTCCTATCCCAAGTGGAGAATGTGTCCGAGCTACTTTGGGATTTCCTTATGGCAACGGCCCGAAAGCTACACAGTAGAACCCCTCTTATCTAATAGTGGGTCCCGTTTTAAATATTGAAAAGATTCATTGTAACTTGGACTTTTATATTTGCAACATTTACCCTTACAGGTTATTTTGCGTGCAGGGGTAAGGATTGCAAATATAAAAGGTAAAATATCCATCAATCTCATCAGTAATTATACCGGGACCCACTATTAGCTAACAGGGGTTCTACTGTACCACTCGGCCTTCCCATCATGTTTGGATTAATATTACATTTAGTTAGCTTATACCGATGTTATCACATGTTGCACAGGTATGTACAGGGTAATAGGGGCAATTAGTTTTACTTGCATGTAGTATTCTAGCCCTAAATATTGTTACTCACTAGACAAAAGCAGCGCTGTTCAGTAACGATATTTAAGTCTACAATACTATATGCAAGTAAAATTAATTGCCCCTGATACCCTTAAAGATACAGTGAAGGTAAAATTTTTCCATGAAACAAACCTTATTTCTTAGGTACTATCCCTGCTAGTTCATGAATGTATACCTGAAGGTCAGGGGGTTACTTATACCCCTACAAGTGCTTTCTTGTATGCCATCTGTACCAGTGATTTAAGCTCAAGTTAACGGTAGCATTTATTGCCGTTTCTCATTGGCCAAATTCCAATCCACACCACTTCCTTGCTCTGGGAACTTCTTTCAACAACATTATCCTTTTTCTTCTGTTAGTAACCTGATTTGGCATCTTTTGGATCGACGCTTATCTGTTCGGAAGATACCCATTTTCTGTACAACGACCCAGTTTTTAACGTTTGGAACACTTCAAAGCAGATTTCATTTGCAGATACTACGAAATTAACCCTTGCGACGGGTCACGTCTTTCGTGTGTACCAACCAAAGAGACAAGCGAGTAAATCCCATGGTCATCGGAGTATACTGTCATCATTCTCAGACCTCAGTCTCATCGCGTGAGTTGGTGGTTTGTGTGGGACTTGTTGGATTCGAACAAGCTTTCCCCTGTTTCAAGTGGGGCATATGCCTCGGCTACTCAGACACTACTCGATAGGACGGCCCGTACGGTATACCACTGCACCATCCATCCTTCATAATGATCTTGACGGCCCAAAAACAATTCGATTTCATACATCGAAATCTCGTCGCAATTCAAAAACAATGATCCATCACGGCAAATCCTGGGACTTGGAAAGCAGCAAATTTAACCGTGAATCAACACACAGGACGAAACCAAATGAATTTAAGGATAACGCCATCCGAAATCCACCAAACCTACAGCAAGCCTTAAAGCAGTATAGAAATGCAGATGAGAAGCGAGTAGATCGGGCTTAATTCTAATCGACACTGAAGAAAAGCACTTGAAGTCGATAACCGTGTGTGAGAATGTGGATATCCATCACAAAGTTTCAGGCAGATGGTCATCGCATGTCCGAAGTGGACGACAGGACGAGGGGAAATCCCGCGAAAGTTAAAAGTTAGGTCTGACGAGATCAAGATTCAAAGCCTAGAGGATGTAGCTAGAAGTACACAGTGGATTGTAGACGAAGGTTACTTGGAACACTTTCGACTTGTTCGTCAAGTTAGAGCGATAGTGCAGGAAAGGATGAATAGGACAGGACAGGAGAGGGCTAAGACGGGAGTAACACTGGATGTAATGTCCAACGCACATCTTGAATGAAAATTGAAAACTAGAAAGATATCTGATTGCAGTTTTAGGGCGTGACATCGTGTGGTTTCCTCTTATGTAAATAATAAAGTTATAGTCACCTGCATGGACTCATTAAGTGCCTGATCGGGTTAAATTAAATCAAATTCAAAATGATTCATCATTAACTTGGATTACTCTGGATTGTCAGCAGTTCGATATCTTTAACGACGACGACATTTTCTCTAAAAATATATCTACAAAAATCCTTCGTCTTGAAGCACAGGAGTCTCACCAGAGATGAACGTGTAAATTTGACTTCGTGCAACTCAATTGGAGCCTTTAATAATAAGGATCAGTAATGGCCCCTCATGATGCTAACAGGTCTCAGCTTTCTCCGTCGCTACACTTGATATTTCGCGTTCACAGGTCCCCACGATAACAATCTAGGTTTATCAGAAACATTCATATGATGGCTAAGCTATTGAGGCACTTCGATACACATAGTATGAATGAGTAGCGGCTATTCAAATGAAGAATAATCTGCATCCATCAAAAAGACGAATTTATTCTCAACGGATCTTGTCCACGTACACACCTTAACTAAAGAATTCCTCAGTACAATTGACAAGGTTTATGACACCGAGACAATCACAAGTTTGGAAACTGCCTCTACTTTCTCATGATATTGATTAGAACGGAAATTTCATTTACTCTTCCCACGATAAGTACCACCTTCACTAACTTAAACTGGCATTCGGTCGTTGCAGTCTCCTAAGTGTAGGCGAAAAAGATATCGGGAACAAACTTAGGAAATGAGGCGACTATTGCTGCCCTGTTGTTCAGAGACCACCTTACACTGAAGCAAATCGGCGAAGACGCAAAGAATGGGCTTAAACTCATATTGACTGTACACCTGAGGACTGGAATATCATCGTTTGGACAGATGTTATTTTAGTGGTAGATTTGCAACGCTTAAGGGGCTAAATTATGGGAAAGGTAAGTATGCTTGTTTTCTCACGATTTTATATGTTTGACTTCATAAAATAATCAAAGAGAAAGAACTTGAAACGACAAGTGTTAAAGCTCAGCTAAAGAATGGGAGCAGCTGGATGTTTTTGGAAAGTCTTACGCGGTCAGAAAACGTCCTTTCCTGTTCTGGGAGATGGAGTGGAGGAGAATTCATTCGGAAATCTTTATTTCGATAACAGTTCACCATTACAATGGCATGACCTTGACTTTCCCTCATCTCACCGCGGCGTAGGATAATGCCTCATCACATCCTGTAGCTACAACACGACAAACGCTCAAGAAGAGACTTACTTTATGCGCGATTGGCCTGCCAACTGTCCCGATTTCAGTCCCATGGATGTCGTGAGGGACACAATCAAAGATCGTACCCAGTTTCACATTCCTCCCTCGGCAGACGGGAAGAAGCGATCTTAGGACCATGTTCATGAGATTATATCGGAGGCCTAGAAACTTGTCATTCACGAAACTCGCGGAAACCAGATCAATAACTTGCCCAACAGATGCCCAGCTGTAAACAATGTAAACAATGTAGACAATAATACCACAATAATCAGCTTTGAGCTTTTTTGGACAGAATAGTTATTTAGTAATAAAGTTGTATAATAAGCCATGGGGAGAATCAATAAATTATTATATGACAAGTTAGGATCAGCTTCATTCCAGAACAGTCACAATAGATTTTCATGATTGCTGAAAAGATCTTACAAGTAATCTTCGACTGAATGTTGATCCTAGATAACCACTGCATTGCTAAGTTTTGTTGATCCATCATCGCTCCAGCTCTTTTCCCCCGCAGTACCTTACTGTAGGGACATAGGACATGTTAGTCTAGGACCATAATAGTAAATATGTAAATATATAATGCGTAAGGAGATAGGGAGATTAGATTGAATGAGTTGATATATTGTTTTGCTTGTGATTTTAGTTATGGCCCTTTTACTTTTGCGCGTATTCTATACTGTACCAACACTTACCCTCGTGTCAGGATAAAGAGTGAAAGTGAAAATCAAATGCGTACAGCGATCAACTGGAAAACATTATCGAATTGTGTCTATACACGATAGCAAGTTGTATTCCCATGGGCGCTTGTTTAATAGCGAAGTGGTAGTTACTTTTTCTTAGAGAATACGTCAGCAACATCAGATCATATCTGATTTTCACACTTCGTGTCCTTGCACGAGGCTGTATCTGCAGATTTTACTACCGCCAGAAAGTTGATGTCTATGAATCATCTATAGGAATAATACACACGGTTGAGGAAGTGAACAGCATAAGCACACATCGCTTACCTTTTCTGCGGGAATGCTAAACGAAAGGCACCTCTAGATGACTAATGGATTTTGCCAGCACTAAATGTACTAGTACATGTATGTTTAGTGAGTCTGATCAAGCCCCGATCTATGACAGGAACTGATACTAAAACTGCTCCGGGTGTAGAAAATCTTCACTTAACTTAGTGGGGTATTAGTGAAAGGTCCTGGAATTAGCTATCTTCACTCCAGATCAAGCTTGATAGTAATTAACAGACAAAACCAAAATAGGCAATTTAATCAATGAATCATCAACAACCTCACTATCTAAAACTAATAATAGGAGATCCCATCAAGTACTTATACATCTGTACGTACAGACAATCCATTAAGATGCCTCAGACAACAGTACAGAGTACTTTGCTCTGTTAATTCCAAGTCTTATGATGATAAGGATCGTATCGATAACCTGTACTTTCAACATCGGGAAACGACCAAATAAGATGGGCAATGATTTAAGAAACCCTAGAAGCAGTACCCAAGTTTTTGTAGTTAGCTTACAAAGCATGATTTGAATTGGGACAAAATCCTACCTCTTGCAAAGAAGCCGTAAGGATTATTATTCCCAAGAGTAAGAAAAAGGACTATGCATCTCCCAAATTTTATAGGCCCATTTCCCTATTACCATGTCCATCAAAGCTGCTGGAAAGAATCTATTCTCGTAGACTTTCTTCTCCGGCTAACATCTCTCCATGCCCTCTCCATACATGTCGGATGGAAGACCGCAAGCAAAGCTCTGCAGTCGATGCAGCTCTAATGCTGCAAACTTTTGCTGAGCAAGATATTGCAAAAAGAAGAATAGTTCCTACAATTCATCTCGATGGAATGGGTGCTTTTGATAGGCTCCAGCCCCAACAGTTAGTCAAAGTACTTCCAAGGCTTCATCTCCCTGTCTCATTCGTTAAATGGGTATCTTCATTCTTACCGGGCAGGCAAATTTCACTTTTTTTTAATGGAAAACTTAGCAAAGAATTCCCTGTAACTGGGACGCCCAAAGGAGGCTCCTTTTCCCCTTTACTATTTTCGCTTTCCATAAGGTATCGGTTTTCATCTACTCCGAGCAACTTTTTTCTTGAAGTAACTTACGTTAATGATGTCTCCATTTCGTGTGCATCCATTTCTGCGAAGAAAAATGTCAAACTGCTCCAACTATACCTTGACTCACTTTCGCCATTGTAGAGTCTCTATCTATTAGCTTTATGACATCAAACACAGATTTCATTCATTTTCATCACAAAAGAGAACCCATACTAACTCCTATCTACATCCAGGGCTCATTAACAGAACCTAAACAACTAGTCAAGTGGCATGGATTCTGGTTAACATCAAAGCTCGCGTTTAAAACAAATATTGAAAAAAGAATGTATATAGCTAAAAGAACTTTGCACAGACTAATCCAACTATCTAGCAAGTTGAGGGGTCTAAATTTTAACTCATTCAGGCAATTTTATTCAACAAAACCAGGCAGTTCTGGCTATCACTGTGGCGTACAAAAATAGTTCCTCCAAGACTCTAGAAGTTGAAGCTGCCATACTTCCAACGAAAGTAAGGCATTTAAAGCACGCTTTAGGTTACGCTATTAGGCTTCTAAAACTCCAAAGCAATCACCCGTTAATTACACTATGTACAAGGAATCTTACAAACGCAGGTGACATCTCTCAAGTCGAGGTTGATCTCAGTAGATTCGCCCTTTTAGAATGTAAGCCAAGTGGCTAAATTCTAAAAATTGCGTTATTACTTAAGCTATTAGAAAAGTTCCTAAAGCTTGAATCATAGAATACGTCTTGTGCACCTCTGTGGATGCAACAAGAAATCCCAATTTCAATTTCTGCAGCAGCAAAAGAAGTAGCATGTGCACAACATTTCGAGCTTCGTTCCAAAATTCCGCTCTCATGCTAAATTGTTTACACTGATGGCTCCTTAGTCTAGGGGAAAAGTTGTAATATAGAGATCGTCATATATCATCCATTTTCTAGGGAGCTCAAGTATCTCTCGTACAATCTCGGCAATAATACAGGAATCACAGATGCTGAGACTTATGCTATTCTTAAAGCATTATTATATATGAAAACCCAGCAATAAACCTCCGAATATTTTGTTTTCTCTTATAGCTAGACAGCTCTTCAGACGACTTCTCAATCTAAGCTTTTAACACCTCACGTAACTCGAAAAAATGGAAGGGGAGTAAGAACAAGGCTCTACTGCTTTCCAGGCAATCAAGAAATTGAGGGTGATGAACTGGCCGACAGTCTGGCAACTAAAGGCCTAGAAAAGCCAGTATTGGAGACGGATACATATACGTTCTTCTCACACCCCAAAAAAGAAATGAGAAAGATTTTTTTGGAATCTTGGAGATCTGAATGGCAAAAGCAGCTACTGAGAAAAGAAGGAAGGAAGGAAGGAAGGAAGGAAGGAAGAAAGAAAGAAAGAAAGAAAGAAAGAAAGAAAGAAAGAAAGAAAGAAAGAAAGAAAGAAAGAAAGAAAGAAAGAAAGAAAGAAAGAAAGAAAGAAAGAAAGAAAGAAAGAAAGAAAGAAAGAAAGAAAGAAAGAAAGAAAGAAAAAAACAAAAAAACAAAGAAAGAAAGAAAGAAAGAAAGAAAGAAAGAAAGAAAGAAAGAAAGAAAGAAAGAAAGAAAGAAAGAAAGAAAGAAAGAAAGAAAGAAAGAAAGAAAGAAAGAAAGAAAGAAAGAAAGAAAGAAAGAAAGAAAGAAAGAAAGAAAGAAAGAAAGAAAGAAAGAAAGAAAGAAAGAAAGAAAGAAAGAAAGAAAGAAAGAAAGAAAGAAAGAAAGAAAGAAAGAAAGAAAGAAAGAAAGAAAGAAAGAAAGAAAGAAAGAAAGAAAGAAAGAAAGAAAGAAAGAAAGAAAGAAAGAAAGAAAGAAAGAAAGAAAGAAAGAAAGCCAAAGGTCTTGGAAAGTTCTACAGATCCACGGCTAGGAACGCGATCCCCAACTTTCAACTAAAACCATTCCATTTCAGCGAATGCAAGAGAAGCACTCGAGCGGGATATTTTCAAGCAAGGGTTGGGATGGGAAACTTTCTCTCTTACCTGGCGAAAATTGGAAAGGCCGATAGTGATATTTGCAACCTCTTTAACAGACAAAATCAAACTGTTTACGATCTAGTTTTACACTGCCCCAGGTACGAAGCGGAACGAGAGAAAGCTTTTGACAAAATATATCCAAGAAATCTTTTTACAATTTTCAACACAACTATCGGAATAAAGGTAATGTTAAGTTATTTGGATTTAACCGTATGACAGCTGGGCAGCTAGAAAGCCCTGTAGTCTACGCTGGTAAGCGCAGGCGCTATAGTAGAGGCGTAAACTAGGATCTATGAAACTGAGGAATATGAAACTAGGGTAGTGGTGGTACTAACAGGTTTCATCCTTGGGGATACAACTGCGGCATTGAAACAGACTACGTGGCATCAGACGGCGATTATGATGAGCTTTATCAAAACTCTGCAAGCAACATAGAGTAAGCCAGTTGAATAAGAGTAGCCATTGTTCCTCGATGAGATTTTCCTTTTTCATAGTTAATTATAAATTACTCTGCATTACTTAACAGCTTAAGCAGTTAGTACTGAACCGTTACAAATCTGGTGTCTCTTGTTTGAAGAGCTAGGAAGGGGAAAAATAAAAACAAAATAAAAATAAACAATCAACCCGCTCGGGCTTCGGCAGGCTCTGAGGTAACATACGATACATAAAGACACAAATTATTTACGTTTTTAATGGGAGGTGTTGAAAGGAGAGGAGTTCTGGAAGTTTGCAGGGAAAAATCTTTGTAACTAAATTAAGGACATAAGTGTCATAACTCTAAGGCTATTTTTTTTTTTTTTTTAAATCATATTGTATTCAGCCATCTAGCTATGACAAGAGATTTAAATACATTTGAAAAAAAAAAAAGAAAAAAGATCTTCCTAACACCCTTAACTCTCCTTGGCACCAGTCTATAAGCTCATAACTTAGGGTTAGACTTTCCAACATTACTACGAATTCCAAATAAACCCTAAATACAAGCTGAATCCCTGAAGTTGTGATTTTTGTTTCCATTTTATTTTTCCTTAAATATGGCTTGTCATTTGGTGTCCTTTGGTTTCAACGTTTATCTGTTACATAGTTGTAGCTTCTTGACCTACAATTTTAATTATTTGTATGCATTTAGAATTCTCTAAGTATCTTAACAGTTTTTCTCTGCCAACTTTGGTTTTGAAAATAATTTGCAGGTTTCTGGGCTCCAGACCTTCAAATTCCTTATCCCTCTCTGATGAGAATTGTGGACAGTGCAGGAGCAGATGCTCCATTGTCTGCTTCTCCCTATTACAGAAGTTGCAAATGTTACTATCTACTTTTCCGATCAGATAGAGGTGAGCCAGGGTGTTACCAATCCCTGTTCTTGCCTGAAAAAAGGAGGTCTGGGTTTGTCTGCTAAATTTTGTAAGATTAATTGCCTTAGTATTGACGCTTGGTATAGAAATCCTTGCAGAAGTTCTATAAAACTTTCCAAGACCAATGGCTTTCCTGCCCTCTTCTTCCCTAAGTACTTGCTTAGTCCAGTCAGAGTCCCAGGCTTGTAAAATGTTTTTTCTTATACCTTCCACTAGGAAGGAATAAGGGGTATATTGATGCTTTTTCATAGCAGGTTGATCCAGGCTTTTTCTTGCCAGATTATCAGCAAGTTCATTGCCCTCAATCCCTTGATGACCTGGACACCAATGGATCTTGACATCCATTTTACTACTTAGGGATCTAACCTTAAAGGAAGAAAAATTGTTAGATTTAGAGATTCTTAAAATAGCAGCTTGACTATCAGAAAATATATAACAACATGCATTTTTTTGGGTTTGATTGATGAATAATAAAGCTTTGAATATAGCATAACTCTCTGCATCAGCTATGCCAATCCTGTCTCCAAGATTGTAAGATAGTGACTTGAGCTCTCTTGTGTAAGGAAAATATACTGTTATACCAATGCCACAACCCTTATCCTTGACTAGGGAGCCATCTATGTAAACAATGAAATGTGAGGGAGGAATTGACTCCAGAAACTCCAGATGTTCTTCCTTTGCCTTTGACTTGTTTGATTTAGAAATTGAGATTGATAGATTGTCTTCCCTCCATGGTGGAGACCACTTGGCATTGACTATATCTAGTTTTGCATGTTTAGTTAGTGGCTTTAGTAATAATGCAATTCTCAGTAGCTGCCCACTAGGCTTCTCATCTAAGAATTCAAAAATGCCAAGATCAACAGTTTCAGAAGGAAAGTCAAGCTCATCTTGCAGCTTGCTTGATAAGGCTTGATAAATAGGATGATTAACTTGAAGTTTAAGTATTCTAAGTGCATAAAAAGACGACTGTTTGAAGTGCCTGACCCTTGTAGGAAGCAGTGCAGCTTCAACCTCCAAAGCTTTGATAGGACTACTTCTATGGGCACCTGTCATAATATGAAGAGCGTGTTTTTGTAGCTTGTCACACATCTTGGATAGCTTCTCTGTGTAACAGCTGGTGAGCTGAATTGTTCCTGTAGCCTATGTTGAATGTTGTAGAGAGTTCAAAGAGGAATATCTCGAAGAACAAGGGTTACAACACAAAAAGAACACTTTAATAGCAAGCTGATGTAGAATATCGGTTTTTCTTCTGACCAGATATAATAAGATTGTATATATAAAATCCTAAGGAGATTACAGATTATAGATAGTAAGGAAAACTCATCTAAATACATAATACTGAGACCCCCATGACCCCTTTTATTTTTTATTCTCTCAGTGGTTCGCATACTGGTTATTCCCCTGATATTGCCGATCACTTTAAGAAAAAACATGTCGGATTAAAACGACTAAAAATGTCCTCGGTGATGATCTTGCTGATCATATCACAAAATCAATTCATGTACGCTCAGGAAAACAACGAGCCTGAAATTCCAACACTCCTCCTGAACAGCAAGATCATCTAATCTTGTTATCTGCCTTTGAATATTTGCTGGTGTAACGGCTTTGCTTTCGCGAATGACAAAGGCTTAGTCAGTATATCGGCCAGCATTTGACCCGAGGGAATATACTTTATATCCATCTTCCCATCCTGAATACACTTTCTAACGAAATGATAAGCTACATCAATGTGTTTAGCTTTAGCCGAGTTTGCACCATTCGCAATAGCTAGAGCACTTTGATTATCAGTGTACGTTAGCATACCCTTATCATCAATCAGCATATTAGCAACATGCAGTTCATTGAGAAATCCGGTAGCCCAAACGATCTGCTTTGATGCTTCAAAAAGGGCAACATACTCTGCTTCTGCAGTCGAGGTTGATATTGATTTTTGACGTCTGGTTTGCCAGCAAACAGGACCACCACCGAGCATCAAAATAAATCCACTAACTGATCGTCGTGTGGTTATATCCGATGCAAAATCGGAATCGGAATAACTGATAGCTTTAAGCTCTTGTGTAAGTATGTCTGAGGTAGGCCCGAAACTGTAAGTAATGCAATAATCTTTAGAACCTTTAATATACCTCAGAATCCTACAAACACTGTTCCAATGTCGAACAACTGGACAAGAATTGAAGCTACTAAGTTGTGAAATGGCGAATGATATATCGGGCCTAGTGCTGTTCGATGCATAACCTAGACTTCCAATAGCGCTAGCATATGCAGACTCATCTGCAAATTCCTCTCCATCTCGTCCGGGTAGGGCTCCATCGTAACCATCCATAGGAGAAATACATGTTTTCGCATTTTCTAGTCCAAAAGATTTGAGTTTTTCCAACAAATAACCCGCTTGTGAAATCGATAAGGTTCGTGTCGCTCTTTCCCGAACCACTTTCCACCCGATAATGGTGTCAATTGAACCCAGATCCTTGATTGGAAAATATGACGAGAGTTTTTCTTTGACCTCAATTACCTGTTCAATTATCTTGCCACAAATTATTAAATCATCGACGTACACACCGATGACAAGTTGAAACTTTGGATGTATATAAATACAATGATCGTATTCGGACTTCTTGAACTCCAGGGAGGAAAGTCTCATGACAAGTTTTTCATTCCATGCCCGTCCAGATTGTTTGAGGCCATACAAAGCCTTTTTAACCTTGACAAACTTTGTACCCAACATTCCTTCTGGACGTTTCATGAAGATTTCTTCATGTAAGTCGCCTTCAAGATATGCTGTCTTAACGTCGACTTGATGGATTTCCCAGTCGCGAAATGCAGACACGGCAAGAAGGATTCTCAAGGAGTCCATTCGTAAAGTTGGTGCATAAGTGTTAAAATAATCTATGCCAGGAATTTGACTGAAGCCCTGAGCTACTAATCGGGCTTTGAATCTCCCATCAGATTTGATGGCAAACACCCACCTTGATCCAACTGGCCTTCTTCCTTGAGGAATATGACTAATCGACGTAAAAACTTCCTTGTCCCTCAAAGAATCAAGTTCATCTGAAATAGCGACTTTCCACTGCTCTTTATCTGGACCACTTATAGCCTCTGAGTATGATTGTGGTATTGATATTTCTTTTCCGACGTGCAACGCATGCGACCTAGGTGTCCAGGCAGATCGCGGTGGGATAGGCTTATGAGGGCGATTACTCCTCCTGAGCGGCTGTGACTCTACCTCAGGGATAGGTTCGGGAGTATCAGAAGTATTTTCATTGATATCTTCTGGATCTAGTGATTCAACGGGTTCTTGAAGAATATGTGGAAAATCATTCGAAGGCGTAATATCCATCTCAGAGTTAGAGTCTTCTTCTGAGTCGCTTTCAGATTCAGCAAAATTTTGGTTAGCAGATATTGGCATCTCTATTCTGTCAAAATTACTCGATGAGGACGTGTTCCAATCCCAGAAAGAATCTTCAATAAAACGGACGTTTGCCGAAGTTATAACTTTCTTAGCTCCTGGTTTTGCATTGACGTAAATACGATACTGAGTTGTTGACTCGCAGTACCCAACAAATATGCCACGGTGTGAAGTGGGTGAAAGTTTGGAACGTTGCGGATCTTTATCATCGATAAGTGCATAACAAATGCATCCCCAAACTTTGAGATGATAAATTACTGGTGAGCAACCATTCATAGCTTCAAATGATGTCAAATTATCCTCTCGGAAAGGTAATCTATTTCGTAGATAACAAGCTGTAAGAACAGCAGCATCCCAAAATCGGCTCGGTAAATTAGCTTGTGCAAGCATACATCTTGCCATAGTTATGAGTGATCGGTTCAATCTTTCAGCCACCCCATTTTGGTGCTGAGTATACGGAGCACTAATCTGTTGGATTATACCATCAAAATCAATAGTCTTGTACTCCGAACCACCGTCAAAACGCATTGCTTTTATAGTTCGGCCTGACTGTCGCTCTTTCTTTGACTTGTAAAGTCGAAAACAATTTGGCACTTCTGTTTTACTTTTCATCAAATAAACATCACTCTCTCGAGTGTAGTCGTCTGTAAAAGTGACAAAATAATGACTTCCATATATCCCAGGTACTCGACACTTGCCCCAAGTATCAGAGTGGATCAAGTCAAGGATACCATTTGATCTAGTAATAGGGCCACGATTGATCTTTTCAACCTGTTTGCACGAGTTGCAAATTTCGCATGACTGCAATATTTCTTTGTTGGCACGG
Organism: Podosphaera xanthii; assembly: GCA_028751805.1. Classification (NCBI taxonomy): domain Eukaryota; kingdom Fungi; phylum Ascomycota; class Leotiomycetes; order Helotiales; family Erysiphaceae; genus Podosphaera; species Podosphaera xanthii. Next base: position 1,637,711 of record JAPWIX010000013.1, on the reverse strand, counting down.
AATTGCTTTGCATTTGGTTTTAATCCAGAGATTTTAAGCTCAGATAAATTAATTTTTTTTAGGATATGTGATCCTACATGTGCGAAGCGTTGATGTAAAAGTTCCACGGCCGAACTATTTATATCATGAGAAATCAAGGTTTCAGACTGACTTAGCGGCTTAGGTTGGGGAGCAATATAGCGTGAAGAAGTTGTATTAAAGCAGAATAGTCCTCCTTCTGGTCTAGCAGTAGCAATTACTGATCCATCTCTCGAAAGTACACTTAACCCCCCATTTAACGATTTTATCCCGTAACCCTTCGATATAAGCTGAATCCCAGAGACAAGATTTTTGTACATGAAGGAACGAATAAAACATTTTCCATCGTGATAATTTTTGAAGAATTTTTGTTCTGATAATCAAATACCCTGAATTGTACTCTTCCAGTGCCAGAGACGGGAATGTGTTGGCCTGAAGCATTAACAACAGTTTTATTACTAGGAGAAATTGAAAAGAACATTGACTTATCGTGAAAAACATGATTAGTAGCGCCGGTATCGAGCACAATATTGCTGTTTATGCGGCCATTTGGAGCTAAAAGCGCGTGCTCCTCCATTACCCAAATACCTGATTCGGGTGCTTCATCATGATCACTTAGGTGGTTAACGCTGCTTTTCTCTTTTCCTTTTCGATTTGCTAATTTTGCTTTCAATTTCCGAGTTCTTGCAGCTTTCTCTGGATTTTTGGCTGCCCATTTTGAGCCGTCTGGTGTGTCTAGCCATAGGAAACAACTTTCACGCAAGTGACCACGGCGTTTACAGTGTGCACAACTTTTGAATGATTTTGAATCGTCGTGTTCTTGAGCATCATCTATTTCGTTGGCTAAAGCAACAGTAGGGGTAGGATGTAATTGGCGATATACAGCTTGTGATGCCCGAATAGATGATACTGCAGAATCAAGACTAATAGTTGAGTCTCGCAATGAAATAACTGTTGCCATATAAAACCCCCCACAACATTTAATAAAATGATTTAAGATGCGTTTTTTCATACTTGAGTCGGAAGGACAAGAAGAGCTGGCGATTAAAAATATCTTTGCTCGAATTTCAGACAGTGTTTGGACCAAGTCGTCAATATCGAAGTCGTCGTCGAAATTAAGCCCCCAAAACTCTTGTAAAAGGTCATCAGCGTCCTCATCAGAGTTAGGACGGTAAAATTGTTTAAGATTATCCCAACATTTCTTTGACGTGTATGACTGATCAACCAGATGAAAAGCGATGTCCGGAACAAGCTGAGATATGACGATACGTATATTTTTGTCTTGTTTTATGATAAGTTTGGATTTAGCGACATCTTTTCCATCAAAGTTTTCGAGCTCAACTTTCTGTGTTAGGACATAATCATCAATTTCAAATAATGAAAGAACATCGATGAAATGAGTGCTCCATCTATTATAGGTAGACTTATCGAGCTTTGGAGCACCCTTCATTGACTTAAGTATTTCTGCAGCCGACATAATGTATTGACTTAAGGATGCGGTATTAGAAGAGAATATTTAGATGAAGGTAATCTCGATGTGATAGCAGCTTAGATAAAAGGTATGCTCAATTGATTAGAACAATTGGTCTCATAATCTGTTGAATGTTGTAGAGAGTTCAAAGAGGAATATCTCGAAGAACAAGGGTTACAACACAAAAAGAACACTTTAATAGCAAGCTGATGTAGAATATCGGTTTTTCTTCTGACCAGATATAATAAGATTGTATATATAAAATCCTAAGGAGATTACAGATTATAGATAGTAAGGAAAACTCATCTAAATACATAATACTGAGACCCCCATGACCCCTTTTATTTTTTATTCTCTCAGTGGTTCGCATACTGGTTATTCCCCTGATATTGCCGATCACTTTAAGAAAAAACATGTCGGATTAAAACGACTAAAAATGTCCTCGGTGATGATCTTGCTGATCATATCACAAAATCAATTCATGTACGCTCAGGAAAACAACGAGCCTGAAATTCCAACAGCCTATGTGGCGCATGGGGCAATGTGCGTGGGGCAAGGTAAATGGGGCACGGTGCACAGGGCATGATCAGATATGAGATGGCGACTAGCTGAAACGAGAAGTACCTTTGATATGCGTAGGCTTGCTGTCACAAGGACCTTCTGATACACGAGGACTCTCAGGAACCTTTATTGATATCAGGGTTGGGGCGAGTCATTAGACTGCAGTGAGGGTTGCATATAGACTTGTTGAGTAGCGATATAGTTTACTTCCTTATAGAATTGAATATTTACTACCTCTACACACTTAGCTGCGCAGGCGCTCCTGTCTAGACCGTGACACTCTGCACCATATCTGTTATACCACAGCACTGAGCCATAGTCTAACACAGGGATGATACAAGTGAGATATAACTGTCTTAATGCATTAAAGCCAAGGCCCTTTGTTTTTGATGAAATTTGGAGGAGTCTCTGCATGGCCCCTTGAGCTAGATGCATCCTTTTCTCTACATGAATTTGAAATGACAGTCTATGTTGAAGCCAGATACCTAGCCACTTGACTGAAGTGCTAGGCTTTAGGGAAAAATTGTCTAGCTGTAAGGAATCTGTGTAGGGTATCTTCTTCTTGCTGAAGTGTACAAGTTTAGACTTGGACTTTTCAAAAACAATAGATAAAGAATCTGCCTTTGAAAAGAGTGCTTGCAGGTTTTCTTTGAGTGCAATTATATTTTTTTTAATAGATTTAGATGCCACAGAAATACAAATATCATCCACATAAGAGATTTCCAGAAATGAAGGCTTGGGGCATGATGAAAACAATTCACTAATTGAAAGTAAAAATAATAAAGGAGAAATAGGACTTCCTTGAGGGGCCCCCGTAACAGAAAAAGAATGACTTAGCTGGCCATTGAATAAGAGAGATATTCTTCTTCCTATTAAAAATGATGAAACCCAAGAAATAAACATGGCTGGGAGCTTTTTCCTATGCAGGATTTGGAGCAGCTTTCTAGGTTGAAGTCTGTCAAAAGCTCCCATAATGTCTAGAAATACACAGGATACAACTTTGTTTTCTGCAACATTTTTGTCAGCAAATTGCTGGAGTAAGAGCACTGCATCTATTGCCGACCTCTGTTTTCTCCCTCCTATCTGACTAGGATGGAGAAGGCTAGGTGAGACATTTGCTAGATAAGAAATTCTGAGTTAAAAGATTCTTTCTAATAGTTTCGATAGACATGAAATGAGTGAAATCGGCCTGTAAGCCTTAGGCATGGAATAATCAGGCTTACCCCTTTTAGGAATAATTATGCCAATGGCTTCTTTCCATGCTGATGGATGTGTGCCACATTGAAATAGAAATGAATAAGCTTTAAGAAAAAATTGGGGAAGACAGTTGATAGTTTTTTTGATCATGGACCAATCTATTCTATCATTCCCAGGGGCTGTTTTCTTTTCAGGTACTGCCTGAAGAAGTTCATTAAGAGATAGTTCTGGCCACTCCCACTGGGAGCTTGCTAGTGAACTGTTATTTGTTGTAGGTGTGATGAAATCAGTAACAACAGAGTTAGGAAAAGAATCCTCATTTGTAATAGGGACTTCTAATGGAAACAAAGTGCTAACTAGGGCAGAACACTTGTCTGCAAAAGTTGATGCTACTCTATGATTACCCATAGAGTCCTTGTAATTCAATGAAGGGATCAGTGAAGGTTGAAACAGCCTAGGGTTGGAGTAACAATAGGCTGTGAATAAACTTTTATCCTTAGCTCCAGATAGGAACTCCTCCCAGTGAGCCGCTTTAGTATAGTTGATTTTCCTAAAATAATTATTTCTAGAAGCTCTAGCTTCCTCATTGTCAGTAGTACACCAAGACTTCTTAGCTCTTCTCCTTTTAGAATGATATTCCTTTCTTAGACAAGTAAGTTCATTAGTCCACCAGGCTTTGGAGTGGCTAGATGGCTTACACTTAGGAATGGCATTCTGTGATGCTTGAAGAATTAACTCTTGAAGGAGACAGGCTACTTGATCTGGCTCCCTGGCAGAAATCGCATAATTAAGCTGGGATAGAAAAGTGGGTTCAAGGGATTGTAAATTTTTAGTATAGGTTCCCCAGTTTGCCTTTCCTGTATTAAATCTTGGAGGTAGGCAGGGACCAGAACTTTTTTGACATGTAAGGGATGCTTCAAACAGAATAACCTCATGATCTGAGCCAGTACTTTCTCCATAATGCCAGTTATACCACTTAAGCTTCTGGAAGCCAGCAACAAAGGCTAGGTCTATGATTGATATACTCTTAGTGTTTGGTCTATGAAATCTCCCTCCATGCTCTTCTATTACTTGTGAGTCTACCAGGAGCCTTGCCTTGTGACTTTCTAAGAATTGACAGAGATTAGAAGATGCTGAAGAAGGGTTGGTGATCAAGGGGTTCCACCATGGGTGGTGTAGGTTTAGATCACCTAAGAAGAGAAATGGTTTGGATATATTAAGATTAAGTTGAAAGAACCTTCGAAGGGTAGTGCTTTGTACCTCTGCCATTGGAGAAGACTTTTCATTGTAAATATGAAAGATAAAGAAGGTTTCAGAACATGAAGATACTTCAAAGACTTGCATATCAGTGTCAGATAAGAGATCAGTCCTTGCTGATATATCAACTGTGCTGTTTTTATTTATATAAGCAACTACCCTTGGTTTGACACCTGCACTTGACTTAGGTAGAACCATATGGTAGGCTGAATGAGACAGAGAAGTGAAAGCATAAATGGATGTGTTGAAATATACATAAGGTTCTTGAATGAAAACAATATCAGATTTATTAGAAAGGGCAACTTCAAAGAGGGATTGCGTAATTGACTTTCCTTTAGCAAAATTGTGTTGGCAGACTTTGATTTTTCCTATCATAAAAGTGCCTTATAATATTCACAATCCTTTTTTTGAAGAGCAGTATGGGAAGAAGATTTGCAATTAAAACATTGCGTTGAGTGGTGAGAGCAGTTATCAGAAGCCTTGCATTTGGAGCAACTATGCTCAGAGGATTTGTGGTCTTTCATGCAAATGGCACAAACTGGCTTTCTCTTGCACAGAAGCTGATGATGTCCGTACTTGAGGCATGAACTGCAAAGAGTTTTTTCATTACTAGTTTTGTAATTAACTGCCTTCAGCAGCAGACCACCAATCAGTACTCCTGATTGGATTACCTGGGCTTTCTCAGCTTCTGAGCTAACTGTCATGACTATAGAGCCATGATCAGTCTTAGGTGGCCCAGTCAGCCATCTTGGCTGGCCTTGAACAGATATTTGTGGATTGTAAGAGGAAATTTCTTCTGGAATATCATTTAAAGAGAGCGAAGAAGGAACTCCATGGATGACCACATTAGGCCAGGTCTCAACTTTTTGTGCCTTACTTATAGGCCAGTCAGCAAAAACCTTTTCCCACTTGGGTTGTTGGTCTAGGAGTTCCTCTGGAGTAGAGTTAAAACAGGTTAAAACAATGTTGTTTCTTGGAGATGTATGAACTCGAGAAATAGCTATCTTACCCATAGCTTTGTTAACTTTATCCCTAATTTGGGTTGCTTGGTATGTTGGGACAGAAGCACCCTTGGTCAGGACTAAAGTAATGACTTTGTTGCCTTTGGAAGATATATCTTTTTCCAGCTGGGTTTGAACTTGGTGCTTTGGCTTGGGTTGATGACAAGCCACAGGTGGCTTGCTAGCCTTGGCTGGAGGCATAGGCTTAGAGCTTAGTGCTGTGGGCTTTTGAACTGCTTGAGCATAGCTAGGCTTGGGAAGACTACCATTGTTAGTACATTTTGTAGATCTAAATGGGGAACTAAGTAGTGGGTTTAGGCCCTTAATGATATTTTGCCTAGAGATGTGTTCTAGGTCAGAAATATGTAGATCAGTAGATAGATAATCATCACTGTTTGGTGGAATAGCTATTCCAACTTGATCCGCATATGGATATAATCTTCGAGTTGGAGTAGGGTTTGGAGGTGTTCTAACTGGGATTGCTAAGTCGTTATGCTTGATAAATCCTTGAATAGCATTATAGCCCTTCTCTGTATAGGCTCTGAACTGATAAAATTTGCACGCTTAGAATAATTTGAGCGTAGTGATAATCAACAGAGAGAATAGAAGTTGTAAAAGATGATTTAATAAACTAGATGGGTTCTTGAATAAGCTACCACTAATAATCCTTACAATCGCGTTCATCCTTCTCAAGTGACTCTGGGCTTTATATATACATACATAAATGCATAGGCACCTGCTTATTTTACAGTTATAATAGGTATATGGTATGTCCATCAATAGATGCCGTTTATTCAGGGGTGGATGTACGTTTCGCATACTCGTTCCATGGATATTTGTATGCAGGTAATGTTTCAGTGTTCCCTGCAAACTGATTATTTTTAACATGAACAAATTTAGGAAGTCTAGCAATTGCTTTTGGCTGTCTCTGTCAGATGTTAGCCTATATGCTTCCAAGATATTATTCCTGGCAGAGTAAAGGGCTTCCTCTGCACAGGTGAACTTAGGCTTAATTAAAAGTGTGACAGGAGTCACACTGGTGGTTGGTTTGGCAATTGAGCTTTTATTTGGAAGTGGTTGAGAGTTTTTTGTTGCTCTTGAGGGAATGCTGGGGTCCTTAAGAGTATTCTTGGCCTGAATATTGTTTGCTTTTGTTGTAGGAACAGATTTCTCTGTGATTGGTGTTGGATTATGCCCTTGATTTTCTCCATTGTGAATGAAGCAAATACAGTTGCATAGCTTCACAGAGTGAGGAAGTGGTGTTATTCTGATGTTCTTACTTGCAGGTAAGTAACTATCATATAATGGCCTATTTCTCTTCTTTGTCGTTTTTTTGGCCTTGGGTTGTGTTATAGGGGTGTTTTTATTGGTGAAATCAATTGGTAATATGGAATCACTGCTAAGATTGAATGAGTTAGCTGTCTTATTTATTGATTGGCTTTGGGGTATATATAAAGTGGACTCAGGAAAATTTTTATCCCCCCATCTGGATGAGTCCAGTCTTGGAAGGGTTGAGAGATTAATCTCAGGAGAAGATGGAATACTAGTTGATTCCAGGATGTCAGGAATAGAATCAATTTCCATTGAGTTATTTGCCATATTGATAGGTATATTGAACTCTAAGGCTAAGTACACTATGATTTTCAAAAATAAATAAAAGAACCGTTGCACGTACGTTAAAGAAGCATCGTCATAAAAATGAGAATACTTCGACATGTAGCATCCCCCGGTAGGTTGTTAGCTGGAAACTCTCATGTACCTGTACTTGGAAAATTTATGCAAGATCATATGATATTGCATCAATTATTGAGAGTGTTAAGTTAATATACTCGGAGTAAGGATGTTGGGAGTGAGGAAGATATAAAAATAGAGTGTAGTCATGGAGATAAGTATGTGATGTGTAGATAGATGGAGTAATAATATTCTAATGGACAAAGTGCGGAGAGTCTTTACATAACTACTAACGTAGCCGAGGCAAGCTAGATGACTCAGCAATTCCTGACACTCACTCATGTTGAGTAATCTCTTTTACATTCGAACTGTCTTGACGTTGCACCTAGACCTCATTAACTCTCAAGACGGCGGTAGCAGCCGCAGAGCCTACGTCGGCATTTTATGCAGTTCAGCTCAGCATACGTATATGCCTTGATACAGAAGTGTCCCTGGTGTTTGTCGTACAATGCCTTCCAATATTCGCTATCATCTATAGTATACGCTATCAGCTAGATAGTGTCAAGTTTTCCGAGAGTTCAACGTTCTGATACCCCGTAGATCTAAATGTTTTCTTAAAGATTCGTATGGCAAGTGTTTGGTAAAAATATCCGCAGGATTGTCTGTTCCAGCAATTTTATTGACTTTTAAACAATTCTTTCCAACTATATTGTTTATGATGTAGAAATATCGACTCTCGATATGTTTGGTTTTTTGATGAAACTTTCCGGAATCTTTACAATACTCTTTAGCTGCTTGATTATGACACCAAAGTGTTAGTATATATCGTACTTGATGCAGGTCCTCCCAGAGTTTCTCCATCTAGGCCGCTTCTTTGAATCCTTCGTTAGCAGCAATTATTTCTGCTTCCATGCTGCTTAGCGCAGTGCTCCTTTGACGTTACGAAGTCTAAGAAATTACCCCACCATTATAGACCACAGCGTGTCCTTGGAAAGATTTTCTATCGTCCTTGGTTCCCCAGGTAGCATCAGCGTATATATCAAATTCGTTATGTTCGGCGTTGCTTCAGTAAACGTAATTTTGAGAAGGCGAGGAAGTGATTCCGTGGAAAGAAGTCCGCTGTGTATGTCTTAAAAGATGTTTAGCATGGCTCAAGAATGATATCCATGGTTTCGCCATGAATCGTGCTAATTGGCCGACTGCGTAAGGGATGTTGGACCGAGTACCATTGGAAAGGTAGATTGTAGAACCAACAATTTACCGATAGAGGACCGCTTTGTCTGCGTCAAGTAAATTATCGTCTTCTCTTCCTCTTAGGACAGTTCCGGTAACTAACAGTGTTGTAACTCTGTTGCAATTCTTCATTCCAAGACGTTCCAACAACTTCCTGGCGTAGAACTCCTGATGGATAAATATGCTGCGATTTTCTCTATTTCTCTTCACTTGGAATTCGACAAATGTTTCTACTGGACCTAAGTTCTTATACTTCCACTTGTTTGTAATCTTTAATTTAATTTCCTCGATAAGCGATTTCTGACCAGAGAGAAGCATATTGTCAACAAACAGGAGTATAAAAACTCTTTGTGCTTTCTCCTCCATTGGTGATGATATGAAAAGATTAGGATCCGCTTCTCCTTGCTTCAAGCATATTTCTTTGAAAAATCGCTTAACTTCAAGAAACCATATTCTTGGTGACTGTTTAAGTCCATATAGCGCTTTCTTAAGTTTTAGGTAGAATTTATTTTCAATACCTTTGATCCATGGTACTAGAAGATTAAAGTAATCAGGGATCTTCATAAAGTTAGGTTCGTTAAGTGTAGGATTGAGAAATGCCGTGTCGACATCAAGATGCTTTAGTTCTAGATCGTGTACCGCTGAGTAGGACAGTATCGCGACATGGGTAGCGTATTGAATAACTGTCGCAAATGTTTCAAAATAGTCAATTCCATGTTGCTGTTCATATCCTTTACCTACAATTCTTGCTTTTCTTCGAGCTATCGAGCCGTCGGCATTTAATTTATTTCTTAACGCCCATCGAGAGGAAATTAGCTTTCGGTTGTTCTCAGCTTTATAATTATCTTCTATGATTTCAAATGTCTTATTAATTTCTAATGAGCGAAGCCCATCAAGTAGTGATGCTTCCCACGCTGATCTATCCTCTGAGAATGCCTGTTCTAAAGTTAGTGACTCGAATAGAACAGTTGAGATATCCAATGAGATTGAGTCCTCATTTTGTTCAATATTGACAGCATTTAGTGCCCTTAACTTGAGGGCAAAATTGTTCCTAAATGATTTTTTATTCGAGTCAGCAGGATTGGATCTAATAATCCTATCTTCTCGAGCATCCAATGGCTCTTCATTGATTAGACTCAGGTCTATATTTACCTCTTTCATATCATTGCTTGATCTAAGTCTTATTTCACTTTGATCCAAGCCTGAGTCTTTTTTGATTCTCTTATAATTTAGGATAATTGGCAAGCTATTAGAACTATTGACATCTTGATTTATGCTGGGAAATATATGCTCCTTAAATGCACAATCAGCAGTGCGATTTTCTGCCCCTGTTTTTCTGTTTAGTAAAATCCAAATTGTATTACTCTGAGTCCCTATGAATATCCAGTTAGTCTTTATATTAGGGGAGAACTTAGATGATTCCATTTTAGTATCCTTAAAAAAAATGGATATGCGGCGCAGCCGAAGACCCGTAGGTTCTTCAAGGATATCTTTTTATCTAAAAATTCTGAGATTGGCGTAATGTTTGAGCCAGGTCGCGTCTCTTCTGGATCATATGGCAAAGCTGTAGTTGGAAGTCTATTCCGAATATACATTGCATGTTCAATGGCGCAGCACTAATACTTTTTCCAATCAATTTACCCATGAAAGATCATAGACTTTGCTAGCTGGACGAGAAATCCGATTGCTCGTTCAGCAACTCCATTTAAAGAGTGTTTATATCTTGGTGAGGGTTGAAATTCGATTCTAAGGTATTTACACTAATCTTTCCATGCTTGACCAAATTCTCCTGTTCCATTGCCGGCAGTAAAAAATGCAGTCTTTTTGCCGGAACATAGTTGTAAATGAGCTAAAATTTCTTTACATGCCGGTAGACATTCTGATGTACTCTTATTTTTGAGGAGTCTTATCAATCCGCATCTTGTAGCGTCGTCGATTATTATGAGAAAATAATTGTAGCCTCTTATTGTTGTTGGTAATTTACCGGAAATATTGGCATGTAATCCGCGAGCTGGTTTATGCGTCCGATTTTCTGTTTTCTTTGAAAAAGTTTCTTTCATTTTACCAGCCAAGCATGCTTTGCAGGCATTCTGCCCCTTGCTGATAGCTTTTGGTTTCCGGGGAATATTTGGGAGCTGAGACATGCTCTTGTAACTTGCGTGAGCTAATCTGAAATGCCATAGTTCTGCGTCATTTGATGGTGTTCGAGACACTTCATTGATAGTTATCGGTGACTCTGAAGTAGTTCCAGACTGATGAGCTGATAGTGAGTACTCTGAGTCTGGGATTGCTTGAATTTCTTGATCTATTAGTCGATAGAGATCATTTTGTAGAGGAGTCTCAATGACATTATTGTTGGACTTTTTAGCTGTTGCGATGCCATCTTTGAATATGACGCTTATGCCGTCTTTGTTGAGAGCTCCAACGGAGGTTAATCGCGTATTCGTGAAGTTTGGTACATACCAGGCATCTTTTAAAATTAGGTTACCAACTTGACATATTCCATAACCATCGGAGGAGCACGTATTTCCATCGGCCGTGGAAACAAATTTTGGCGATGACCAAAGTTTAATGCCAGAAAAATCAGCAAGTCTTCCGCTGAAATGCCTTGTAGCACCTGAATCTATGTTCCAGCTTGATATATCTTGATTTATAGACATAAGGGCAGTTTCTATCACGATGTTCGCATAGAGCTCAAAGCGAAGATAGTCGCCACGATTATATTTTTGGTGCTCTTTAGCTACCTTGGCATGTCCTCCGCCGTTATTTCTAGATCGCTCTTGGAAGAGACAATCTCGGGCTGCGTTCATGTCAGGACAGTCTCTCTGCCAATGACCCGGTTGATAACAGAAAGTACAATTATCGCGACTACTACGACCATTAATACTAGCATTACCATTACCCCTATCGCTGTAACTGCCTCGAGGATTGTTCTGATTATAGCGTCCCCTGCCTCTGGAGCTCCCACGAGAGTTGGGCCGATTTCCGTTGATACCGCCACGGCCTTTTCCACGCTATCCGCTGCGACTTCTTCTGTCTTGACCCCTCTGGCTATTCCCTCTATTTTGACTGGCTGTAAAGTTGGCAGCTTGAGTAAGCTCCCCTAATGATTCTGCGTCGCGCAAAATTTGCATTGCAGCTATCAAAGAAAGACGCTTGGAAACGATGTGAAATCGGGCATTGTGCTAATTATTCAAAGTAGGAGACAGAAGTTGAATAGTCCAAGGGATTTTGTTGAGTATTTCTTTCTCAGATATTAGTTGGTCCGTTGCCTGGAACATGCTCCGGAGGGACATCAGTCCAGACTAGTATTCATTGATTTTGGTAATTTGAGGATTGAGCTGTAAGTTGTAGAAGCGTGCCCTGTTTGCGGTCTCAAGTACTCTGTCTGAATTCTAGTTCAACAATGTTACCTCTTTCCAGAGAGCAACAGCGTCGCGGATGTCAGTAGCTATTCAAAAAATCTCGTCTTATAGAATGAGCTGACAGAGCAATGATGCCAGTAGCCTTTTCGCTTTTGGTATTCCACAATGTCACATGTGGTATGTAGGGAGCGTGGGGAGAGAGAGAGGACAAGAGGTGGGTGTCAGGCTAAAGGTTGCCACCCTACATGATACACGAGATAGATGCATCACCACTTGGCTAAAAGGCCAGACCAGAATCATAGAACACTATGGTCCAGCAATCTCCATATATATATATATATATATATATATTATATAGTAGAGGCTTTCCTGACACACGAGTTCTCTTTTGTCAGTTTTTTGGTCTTCTTGATATCTCCATTTACGATGGCCCAAACGCCAGCAATTTGGAGAACGTCTTTTAGTGAAGACTCAAAAGAGCAAAAGTTTTTGCTATTGAAAATTTAGACAGTACCCCAGGTGGTATTGTCAAAAGTGTTCTCGACATTCACCAGTCCACTTGAATTTGTAAATGACCTTTTTTTTTGGTTAAATAATGGAAAGTTGGGCGCCGGGCTATAACCTGTTAAGTTAATATACTCGGAGTAGGGATGTTGGGAGTGAGGAGGATATAAAAATAGAGAGTAGTAGTGGAGATAAGTCTGTGATGCGTACATAGATGGAGTAATATTCTAATATACATAGTGCGGAGGTTCTTTACATAACTACTAGCGTAGCCGAGGCAAGCTAGATAACTCAGCAATTCCTGACAAAAAGTGCTGAAGTAGCTACTCGACCGTATAATCTACCATAAGCTTAGTCTTCTATAGAGCTGCAAAATAGTTGACTCTAGTGGAAATGATTCCGGTCTTTATTCTCAATATTTCGACCAAGAGTAACCTCAAAGCCTTTCGTCCGACTAAAAGCGTGCAGGGCACTCTCAGCCGCATGATATGAGTCGTAGTGTTGCGGGGTCAATTGATGTCGGTGACAACAGAGCAAGCCCAGGTAAATCAGTTTATTAACAAAGTCTAAAATAAAGAACTAACAACCACTGCGCCTCCCTCTGCTTTACTCATTTATATAGTCATACTTGTAATTCAGGGGTGTTTTCCTACTGGGGTGTAATTATCCTAGTTGACCCCTTTCAGCTCTCTTTTTATCTCGCTTAATAACATATCAGGTCGAGCAGGCGGGATCCTTGTAGTACAGGGGTAGCCAGTATCTTACTAAACACGGGCTAGTCCCGTAACACGTAGGTACAATTCAGAGGGCTCGGAATTGGATCAAAACATTCTTCATTGTCACCAAGACCAACTTTTACACTGAAAAATGGTAAGTATAAACAGACAACTCAGGGAAAAGCTGTTGACTACGGCGAAGACCAGTATCAGGGAGTTATCAGGAAAAAATATAGGAGTATGTAGGTCGCGAGATCACTGTGGTCGAGACATTACATAGAAGAAAGGGATATGGATTTGAACTTCTCAGCCCCAGTATGAACGTTATCAGTGTGATCAATAACTTTCCGGTTATAATTCACGTCGTCGATCCATGAAGACTCTAAATCTCTCATCTGATCATAAATTGATTCGGGATCTTGGTCATAACATAAGCTATAGATTTCGTCCGGAGTATCAATTGAGGCGTCAATGTTGGTGGACAAGATGGATATTGGAATGTTTTGTTGTTATATGGTTGCAATGGCCCGGTTAGTTTATCTGCGTAAATACACTGAATTGATCTTCTGTCGCCCGCCTAGCCGGGTAGCAACCGTTGCTGTGATTTGATTAGTCATCTGGAGGTGTCTTTCGTTTAATGTTTCCGCATAAACTTTGACCCGCGCAAGTTGATGACGAGTGCACTCCATCAAGGAGACTTGTGTACCGGTTCGGCTGAGGTATTGAGATCGGTAGTGGTGGTTATCGTACCAGTAAGGAATAGAACATTGTGGACGTCATGGAAAGCGGTGGTTGCATCGCTCACACTACGTATAAGACACAGGGCGATGCCGAAACATTTGATATAAGTTTAATGGGGATGTGGAGTGATTGGCGACTTGTCTATTCATGGTGCTGTCCTTCGATGGAATATTCAATGGTGTGAATGAATGGTAAGTACGATATAAATGATTATACTGATTGCGTATAGCGGATGGAATATCGCCTTTATGGTCACGATGGAGTCTATTATTCTTGTTGCTCTGACTGTGGCAGTATCTATGTACATCTTTCCTCCAATATCAGATACCTGATGCCTACTATGAAACTATAATGCGAGTTCTATTATTTTGTAAAAGAAGATGTTATACATGACTCATTAGTTTCAGCTACTCTCTCACTTGGCAAGTTATCCATAAGCTTCAAACTCCAGATATCCTTGAGTCATAACCGAGTCAGCACAACACCATTCCGTATTCCATCGTGAGGAATCAGGTCCAATGTAGTTGAAGGCATTACTCAAAGTCGGACGTCTTACAGCCCTTCATCCCTCAGCCGTTTACGTCTACCGTAGGTACGCATTCCAGCCACCCACGACTATCCAGTGTGCCTTCGTCATCGTCACATACATGACCAGGCAAAATATGTGGTGTGAGGGTCTTGATGGATTCGTACCAGCTTTTTCCTGTCTCAAATACGGCAAGTTCCTCGGCTACCTAGACTTTACTTGGAAAAACGGCCCGGACGGTATACTACTGCACTATCTTATCCGACTTACACCGGATGTAGTAGTACATGTACATCAGCTCTCATCGAACACGTATGTGCAGTAAAATGGAAGGACATGGTTACTGGTACGTCAAAGTGTAAATCTCTGTGCCCCTCCCATAGCGGCTACACATTGCCAGTAAATGGTGATGAGTTATATCGGAGTTATTAATTTTGTATGACTGTAGTACAGGTAAATATCGACTGGTACTTTATGACAGGGGTAGAACTTGTTAGTGGCTGAAATTAATTTTGTACGTTGCTACAATGTATTAACGTGCACCTAGGTATAAGGTTGATTTAAATCACTGACAAGTTCTACCCTTACGATTCAGTACTTGAATCTAAATGCTGAGATCATTTCCCCAGCCGTCGCTCTCACGTCACGCAACTACGTTTCACGATCTTTGTCCATTATTTCTAGCTGGCTAAAGGAGATGAATCCCGTGGGGTGTCAAAGGAGGCTGCAAACGTTAGACGCTCATGTGCCTATCACAGTGTGATGTATTTCGGGTTGACGTCACATATTTATTGGTTATTCGGGTCAGCCAAGTCTGTGTCTTCGAATTTCCTAATTAGCTTCCCCACTGGACTAAACATGATCATCAAACATTTTAACTATTAATGACTGGTAAGCATCACAAATTGTGAAAGAATGACGGGCGCTGTACTTGTTGGCGGAACCGGCCTCGTCGTAAGTCATTTCGAGCTGTCGACACTTCAAGGTACATGCAGCTAACCTTCCCCGGTCCACAGGGCTCGCAAATCTTGAGAACCCTACTCGAGCAGCCCTATTTAAGTCGCGTTGATAACATATCACGTCGTATACCTCCTGATGTAGCTGGAACTCCAGTAGTCAAAAATCCAAAGCTTCATTTACATTGCTCACCTAATACGTCGGAATGGCCCGCCCAACTTGCTCTACTTACTCCAACGCCCGCCATACTTTTTTCTGCTCTCGGAACTACTAAAGCCAACGCTGGCTCGATTGCTGCGCAGCGATTGATTGACTACAACCTTAATTTAGATCTAGCAACAAGTGCGCGTAAAGCAGGTGTTAAGGTCTACGTTTTAACCTCATCTTCCGGTGCTCGATCTCAATCTTCTTTACCTTACCCTAAAATGAAGGGAGAACTCGAAGATGCCGTTAAATCTCTTGGATTCGATACTGTTGTGATCCTGCGTCCTGGTTTGTTACTCGGTGACCGCTCGGAATCTCGCCCTGCAGAATGGGTGGTCAGGAAAATTGCAGGCTTCGCAGGGTTACTGGGAAACAAGGCAACTGACTTCTGGGCACAAGACGCCACAATTGTAGCTCGTGCCGCTGTGTCTGCCGGAAAACAAGCACTAGAATCTGAAAAGGGCAGTGTTTGGGAGTTGGAACAATCAGATATTGTCAGACTAGGGCGAACAGAGTGGACTACATGACATGCAATCATTACTTTAGCTGAGCAAACAGATACTTTAATGAAAGTTAAGAGTATCACTAGCTTCTCCATCCTAATCCAAGACCCCATTCACTTCTGTTACCGATTCTTCGTGCAGCTCCAATCATGATTACCATCGGCGATCCCATAGTTATCATTGTGTCTAGCTTCATGGTTTACTCTCCCTCTTATTCCTATGATCTGCAGTCTCTTTCTTGATATCTGGCGACGGTTTGCTCACTTCAGGATTTGCAGGGCTGACATCCAATGAGTTACCATTATTTCCAATTCCTGCGATCTTCATTTCCTCTCTGGGATCTGTCACGGAAGGATCATAGGCAGCTTTACTTTGTGCTGCTGCCGACGAGTCCGTGCCGGATTTCGAATATTCAGATCTGGTGACATCGATTTTCTCTCGGTCTGGTGTATCTCTTAAGGGGAAGTGTCGCCGGGACATCAAGGAGAAATCACGCAGGATAAAAGCTTGAGTACAACATATTCTCGACCTGTTGTATGCCGATGGGGTCCCCGTCAAACGCATTGTTCTACTTAGGTGCAATAGCGGAAGTCGTAGATTCGTTTTGGTTAATGGACGACGTACTTGAAATCAACCAAGTGAGGATTGTTAAAATCAAAGCAGCTGAGATCATCGGCAAAGTCTTTTAAGTACTAGTATGATAGCATTCATATGACGTCATCTGAACCTACATGTACACCACTGGAATTATTAGATCTGGCAAGGAGCACTAAATGCTTTCTACAGTATGCAAAATGAAGTTCGCTTGTTCAGCCAACTTTTTACTCAAAAGCTCGTAGCTTCAGAATCACTAGATAGAATAAGTCAAAAACCTACATAGATGTAATTAAGTGTCTAATGAAGCATATTCTAAATTTTTGAATTACGACTTAATCTACACAGAAAATGGTGACTGGGAGAAACTGAACAAGCGAGGCGAACTTCATTTTGCAGGCTATTTTAGTGACTAATATTACCGCCCTTTGCATCCACGACGTTCTCAATTCATCGAACGAAACTCAGATAATTATTCGTAAGTGCTCTACATGGTCAATCGCAACGTATTGGGCTAACTTTTGTTGTACTTGAGTGTACACCAAAGCGATATGCCTAGATTAAACATGACAATTCGAGACCAAATCATCCAGCGCCTCAAAGAGGGAAAGTCATTCAGTTCTATCACGAGTGAGCATAAGTGCTCCAAATCTACGGTTTCTAAGCTTCTGAAAACCCTCCCTGAAGAACTTAGTGCCAGAAAAAGGGGGGGTGTAAGCAAGCTGACCCCTCGGAACAAGCGAAGAATTGTCAACAATATAGCCAACGGGATTGTTAAGACACCAAAACAAGCGGCAGCAAGTCTACAGGCGTCTATGGGTATTAGTATCAGCCCGCAAACCGTCAGAAATGTCCTTCGAGAGTCTGGCTTGAAGCCCAAAAAACCAGCCTTGGCGGCTCGGCACAGGAAAGCTCGTCTGGATTTCGCCCCAAGACACAAGGAGTGGACGATAGAAGACTGGAAGAAAGTGGTTTGGTCTGACGAAACAAAAATCAATCGAATTTGCAGCGACGGAATCAATTATACCTGTCAGAAAGACAAACAACTGCCCAACGATAGTAATACAATCCAGACAGTTAAATTTGGAGGGGGTAACGTGATGATTTGGGCTTGTATGACCTGGTCAGGGCCAGGTGCCATGGTTCAGGTAATGGGAAGGATGGACACACAACAGTACATCAATATTATAGACCAAAAGTTGATCTGTAGTATGGAGGCAACGTGCCTCTTGGGAGATATGCCTTCTGTCGACCAACTAATCTTTCCACAAGATAACGAACCCAAACACACTGCGCGAGCTACAAAGGCCCTCTTAAGATTGAAGAAGATCACCTGCTTGGATTGGCCCGCCCAATCTCCGGATCTGAATCCAATAGAGCATCCCTGGGGGTGAGTTGAAGAGAAGATTGGGTCGGTACGACGAATATCCCAAGGGAGTAGGGGAATTATGGGAGCGTATCAAAAATGAATGGTCAAAAATACCTTTAAGCAGCTGTCAGAATCTAATTGAATCTCTGTCGAGACGAATTGAAGCCGTCGCGACTGCAAAGGGCGGTAATACTAGATACTAAAATAGCCTGCAAAATGAAGTTCGCCTCGCTTAGTCAGTTTCTCCCAGTCACCATTTTCTGTGTAGATTAAGTCGTAATTCAAAAATTTAGAATATGCTTCATTAGACACTTAATTACATCTATGTAGGTTTTTGACTTATTCTATCTAGTAATTCTGAAGCTACGAGCTTTTGAGTAAAAAGTTGGCTGAACAAGCGAACTTCATTTTGCATAGTGTATACATATATTATACAACAGGGGCATTCCTGACATAGTAGAACAAGTCTCCATGGGTCACAATAGTCCGGAAAGCAGTAAAAATTCTCACTTCACCCACTGCTCCCATCCCACATAGGCCTGCCCGGGAGCTCAAACCTACGCAGCACACCCTGTCCAAGGGGGGAAAACGGCTTCAGATTCGCTGTGGGAAAGACCACGAATGACGCAAATTTTCACCAGTGACCATTAAAAAGATAATCACTGGAGGTGCGAGAATGTCGGACTCGGCGATTGAGGCATTGTACCAGGCCCGATCAGACCTGCTATTTGAGTGCGTATCAGACGCGCTTAGATAATCAATCCTTAGAACTGAACCTTACTTACAGTAGAAGAAAATAACCATCAAGGGGGCTTTAGACTAGACCTCTGTAGTAGCGCCACACATCACACTTTACATCAGGAAACTTGAGGGCAGCATTATGGCGATAGACGAGATAGTGGAAATAGAATATTAGGGCGTTTGTGGAGTTATACTAGTGTAGGTGCGCTTAAACGTAGTATAATTGAACTAATACTTTACGAGCTGGCTCAAATATTTTAAATAGATTCTGGGAAACTTCAAGTTCAGATTGTTTGACGAGAGTGGGCCAACAATGCCTTTTGCACGTCGGCGCCCAATAGGGAAATTCCAAATATGCTGGGGCTTTCACGCAACTAGGGCTTGTGCCAAAAGAAGCCGATGCGGAAGATGCACCAGAAGATACGAGACAGATTGTTCAAGCGAGGTACCTAAATTTTCCAATGGTGTAGGGCCACACGAATCAACTAACTAAACCTGCTCAACTCAACCTAGAAGACAAGACAGATTCGTTGTGCCACGCATTCTGGTAGAGCTACAAGTAATCCAGGATCGCGATCACCAAGGTTTTCATGCGCTAATCGCAGACTCGGAAAAGAAGGGCAAGGCCATGCAAGTCTCTAGCACCCCAGAAGCAACAACGCAGGACGAATAAGTAATACACCCACAACTCATATTCAAAACTAACAATACAGCGTCCTTCTATTTCATCAAGTGAATTTGAGGAAGGAAGACCTAAATATGGATAATGCACCACAGCTGGCTTAAGAACCTGGAGCACATGTAGTAATGGTACAAGAACCATGGACAATACGGAAAGAATGAATTTTTATTAATAAAAGTAATCCAGGCTTTGTAACTCACAAACCTGTCAGAGAAGTAGAAGCTCGTCTGCGGGAATTAAACTTCACCTGAAAAAGCATCTCTGCGTACCACTTTTTTACGTCGTCTTCAGGCCAGGCCTTCAACCACTGTTTTATCCAGGTCTCCAGCTTACGTTTTGTGAACTTTAATCCGCGCAACAAGACCAGGTGGGATCCATGAGCCGCTACTTGAGTGTTTTCCTCAAAGTTAGTCAGTAATTGGTGGAGGTTTAACTGCGGTCTACAGACACTGGCAACCCTAGACACCATGTCAATACGGCGATGGAGATCAGATCGTGAAATTGAATGGGCTATGGCTCAGGCAATGCATCATATCACTAGAGTTGGGATACCCACTCTTCGGGATGGAAACGTTTTCGACTTGGTGTGGAGCAATAAATTAGCTGACCTATCGATCTCGCGTGATTTGAAACGCACATCAGACTACATGACAACACCAGAATCTTTTCAGGTGTCAAGAAGGATCGAGCCCTTCTAAAATCCCACAAAAGCTATGTGTGAGCGACCAAAATCTTGACAAGTTCGTCCAGTATTTAAAAGTTTGGGATAAACCAGGTCCCCTAGGTAAAGTTAACGATATCGAACGGAAGATTTTTTGCCTGTTGAAAGTCATAGCGGATGCCGTTAAGGCAGCTAGGCGAAGGCCGCCAAAAGCATGCGTGACGAGAGCACTATGGGGGAACGAAGAATGTAGGCTCAAGTGCCGTGAATTTAAAGATTCCAGAAGCAGTCCAGTAATAGCAGCATAGACCAGGAAAAGAATTAGAGTCGCAGCCATGGAAACTAAAAGAGAGCGTTGTATAAAGCAGGCCAAAATCGTTACCATAGATGCCTAAATTTTTAAGGTAATACGCTGAGATTGACCTAAGCTGAGTCAAGAGTCCCCACCTTTGAAGTTTCCAGAGGAAACATGGATATCGGACCCGCTGGAGCATGCCGAATGCCTAAGTGATGCACTAATAGCCAGGCTTAACGCGGATCATGACATATCGACTTGGGAATATGGCCAAGTAGAGACTGTTCCGTGTCACAAAACAGTGTCTGTAGATGATGTTACGGCGTGCACAATAAAGACCAGAGAAAAAGCTCCAGGGTTAGATAAAATCACGGTTCGGTTTCTCAAAGCGTACTGGGAGATGATCGGAGAACTTGTGAAAGACATCTTTTAAGCTTGCCTTGCCCATGGACACATCCCGATTGTTTTTAGGGGAGCAGAAGTTTTCGTCTCACATATGCTAGGACGAGACCTAGCATTGGTTAAAAGATGGCGACCAATCTATCTGCTCTCATGTTTAGGCAGAAGACTGGAGCGACTCGTGGCTAAGAAAACAGCTTCACTGGCAATCAAGCATCAAGTTGTCCCTCAGCAGCTCCTTGGTGCCCTTACAGGACGGTCTGCAGTCGATCTTATCACCTATGTTATACATGATGCAGAAGCCACAAGTTGCATCAACAAAGTTTTGATCAAAGCAACACTAAATTTTCAAGGTGCTCTTGATGCAGTATCGCATAGCCGTCTGCTATGTCGGATACGGGAGCAAGGATAGCCCAGGGCGGTCTACCAATGGGTTAAATTTTTTCCAACAAAAGGAAAATCCGTGTCAGAATCCTGTGATTCCTGTCCACAAACAGGTCTATGCACACCATACACTGCATCGCTTGTCGAAAAACGATGTCGCTGTGCGTCTTCGATCGATAGATGTCACAGATCAAGATATCGAAGCAATGAGCATTCGAGTAAATGATGGTAAATTAATAATCTAACTACGAAGAAATATCTAAAATAATAATAATAATAATAATAATAATAATAATAATAATAATAATAATAATAATAATAATAATAATAATAATAATAATAATAATAATAATAATAATAATAATAATAATAATAATAATAATAATAATAATAATAATAATAATAATAATAATAATAATAATAATAATAATAATAATAATAATAATAATAATAATAATAATAATAATAATAATAATAATAATAATAATAATAATAATAATAATAATAATAATAATAATAATAATAATAATAATAATAATAATAATAATAATAATAATAATAATAATAATAATAATAATAATAATAATAATAATAATAATAATAATAATAATAATAATAATAATAATAATAATAATAATAATAATAATAATAATAATAATAATAATAATAATAATAATAATAATAATAATAATAATAATAATAATAATAATAATAATAATAATAATAATAATAATAATAATAATAATAATAATAATAATAATAATAATAATAATAATAATAATAATAATAATAATAATAATAATAATAATAATAATAATAATAATAATAATAATAATAATAATAATAATAATAATAATAATAATAATAATAATAATAATAATAATAATAATAATAATAATAATAATAATAATAATAATAATAATAATAATAATAATAATAATAATAATAATAATAATAATAATAATAATAATAATAATAATAATAATAATAATAATAATAATAATAATAATAATAATGATGCTGGTGATGCCTTAGCATGAGCATATGAACAGAGGAACTTATATACTTTAATCCCTATCCCTTGATAACTTCCCCTTTGTCCCAGTAACCTTTAGAGTTTTCTCGAAGATTCCACTTATCCCATCAGAACTACTTCGTGAGCGCCCGCTTATTCGCGCACGGCCCAGAATCATGGAATTTTCTAGATTAACCTGCTATCTGTCGGCTATCAAAGCGCTGTGAAAGCCTACGCTGGCTAGCGTAGGCTACAGGTAACTATTGGCTGACTGGCAGTTACAATAGAGAACATAATCTGCTGGGCTGATTGGAATCAATTAAAGCGCTGAAGCTAGGCTCGCGATGGACACTTGATAGACCAATGATGCTGTAATTTAACGCACAGACCAAGCATCAATGTATATTGAGTGTAGGTTGGGCGGGTAACGAAATCATCTTGTATTTTTTCTGAATTGAAGAACTAAATGCATCTTGCTTCGTATACAAGTAGGACAGACTTACTAGGTCTCATTCCTGTCATCCATCCTTCAATTGAATAAACCTATCACCGACATCAAAACACGGACATCGCGATGGACCAACGCGAGACAAAATAATGGCATGTGGAGTCCTACAAGGCTCACCGCTGTCACCAATCTTCTTCCTACTGTAAATCGGTGTTCTAGTGCAAGATGGAGGTAACAATAGCGGGTTCGGACATGCAGAAGACATCGTGGTTTGTGGAATAAGAAACTCAATATCACGATACAGTGGAACGGAGAGACAAGGCTGCTTATTTCAGTGTATTTTTACGATTCAAAACTATCTAAAGAGCTAATAAATGAGATGGAGGTTTACATAGGCAACGAGAAGTGATATGTGAGTCTGTACACCATTATATGCACAGATCATATTACAATACGCCGTGCCGTGACACACAGCATCTGAGGCAGTGGCAACGGTTCAAGAAGAGGTCGACAAAATTTTTCACTTGACGAACGGACATTAGGTAGATTTCGACCCAGCAAAGTCATTCTCTTGATAACAGATGGAGGTCCCAAGAAAAGCTATATACCCTGGAAATTTTTATTCAGATCAGAGGACACAACGGGAAGCCCTCGTCGTATATCAGGTGGCTCGGAGTAGAGATAGATACTTGACTCAATTTAAAGCTGCATGTCCAAGAGTGGTGCGGGAAGGCCCAACAAATATTGTAATTTTAAAGTCAAACCAATAGAGTACTGCGTGGCGCAGCACCAGGGCCAATGATCACGGTCATTCAATTATGCATTTTGAGCTCAGTTCTATGCGGGGCAGGGGTATGGTGGCCTGGACTAATTAGGATAACTATCAAGCGAGAAAATAATGTGGGCACGGGAGTGGAGTCGCATACAAATGTTATAGACAGTGCAATATTGAAGGCAATTCGAGAGGCTCTACCTATGTGGCATATCACGCCGAACATGGCTCTCTATAGAAAGTCGGGCGTTCTTCCAGCTTCAATTTCCTACAGGAATAACAATATAGAGCCGCAGCACGAATTCAAAGACTAGATTTATGGCATCCACTAGTGCTCAGGTGAAGAAAAGGTCCAAGAGAGACAATACGCCGCCTTGAACTCCAAGTAGGCCAAAAGAAGCGATCTTTCACGGTTCTATAGAAGTACTTTTTACGTCTCCAGATAAGGGCCCGAAGCATACCAGCTGCCGAAGGCCAAAGTAAGCTCTACTGTCCCAAAAGCTTTCCTTACAGAGAGCCCGTGAAGCTCGACAGGAAGCTTGAATTAGAGCTAACAAAACGGTGAATAGCAAAAATACTAAATGAGACGGTTTGTGCCTATTCAGACGGATTATCGTGTGGTCCCACAAAGGCTGTATGGGACTATATTATTTACAGGTACCGTTGAGTGATTAGAAAAGGTGCAGACCCAATGCCTAGAGCAAAATCATACGATAAAGATCTTCTAAGGGCTCTGAAAGTCCTAGAATTCGCCATAGCGAAAGCGGAAGACGGCCCGTTAAAGTGCTTCTGGACAACCGTGCAGCAGGGAGAGCCCTGCAGGGAGGCAAATAAAGTCCTCCCAGAACATAGTCAGAAAGTACATGGCTAAAGTAAGACAACACTCAAGCATTGAGACTCAGCAATTTCCAGGTCATTTCAGGGTCATCAGGAAAGATAGGGTAGACGAAGAGGCCAACGCAGCACTGAGAGACTCCCCTAGTGGAACCTGCTACAGTACATAGTTCAAAGTTGAGAGGCGGAATAAAGTTCATTTTCGCAGCTTTGAACTGGATTGTAAGAGAAAAGGCCGAAGATACAGTAGAATCCTGGTGGCTTTGACGTAGACCAAGGCGGTGAAAAGAATTGGATCTCCAAACGAGACGAAAACGACCATCCGAGCCTGCATTACCAAGACGGGCGCTTCTTTGCCCTACCGCTGCAAGAATGAGACAACGAGACTTCATGACTTACCTTAAAAGGTTCGGCCATGAAAATATCAACAACAGATGCATTTGTGGGGAAGAAAAACGCCCCTGGGACGTCGCTGAGTACAAAATAGCCTTACAGCGTTGGAGAATTTCAAAGCAAGAGTCACCGCCAACAATAAAGATGTGACAGGGCGAGAGCAGCGCTCACTGCACGTGAGCAATGCCACTAATTAATTTATATTTTCTATGAAGAAGTTCACTACACTGGGAAACCGACGCTATTAAATACATGTAAGTCTCCTTTATTCTCTGGGATACCCCTTTCCTTTTGTGTCAAGAATTAATTGAGCGGCCCTTTATTCCGTACACAAGTATTCGACTATAAGTTTATTATCGCGATGTATGTTTTAACGAATCGTGATATATAAAGCCAAAGTTACAAGTTTGGCGACGGTGGTATCCGAGACATTATAAATCACTGTAGGAAAGAATTATGATGGTGATTTAGTATATTTCTCAAGAATGAACCTAAACCGCACACCTCTCAACTAGATGGATCAAGAAGCTATTTATCTACATGTAAGACCCGCTAATAGCTATATTATTTTGTTGCCATATCTCAAAATAACAGTCTAAAATTAGATCCGAAACATCTTAACAATAGATACTGTATCATGACAGAAACCTGTAACGCCATCAACGAGCTTGGTACATCGACATAACGGATTCCATCTGGAACAACAAGGCTCACCCAGGTTCACAGTTCGGCTAATGCACCAGGCTGGGCCCGTAAGGCAGCCCAGTCTCATAACACTGGGTAAGACCCGTAACAAGAGGCTAGGTTGGGGGGAAAAAGGATGCGAAAAACATACCAATATTTAACCGCAACTAAATCTTAGTAGAAACTATTTGTAGATCGGTAGGACTTTCTTTCCTTTTCTTGTTGGGCTGTAGTTTCCTAAACAGAGTCATGGCTAGAAGACTGGACGCTTGGCATTTGTAATCAAGGCATCAAATCTTTCCCTAAATTTTTTTATCCATATATCATTTTGGTAAAAAGTAATTCCTCTTATGGCGGTAGTAGTGAGACCATAGGGATCTGTCGGAACATCTCACAGTTTCAGCTACTCTTGTTTGTTTGATGGAAAGGTATACCTAACTCCTTTACGCCACCTCGGATCGTTTAAGCGCACGAGCCAGAAACAAGTCGCATCCTCGCCTCGCTCGATTCTATTATCTATCACTTATGTAGCACGCTGGATACAGAGAAACACTCCAAGTCATCACCGTTTCATGGGTAGTGGGTCAAGGTATAGGAGTACTGGATTAGGACTGGATAATGTTAGAGAAGTCAGTGGGGTTTGAGTCTCAGATGTTCAGGAGTTCTATGCGTTTGGGAAGACGTCAGTTACGGTCGGATTTAGTCAGGGAGTATTTACGACGTTTGGAGGGGAGGACGGCTTGTCATGATGGAAGAGAGGGATGGAGATTAGTGCTGTCTTAGACGTTGATATAAGAGGTGTTGATGTGTTTATGGAGGAGGAATCTGGTTCTTGTCATTATTGACTTTGGAGGTTGTACTGTTAAGCTTAGATGCCAGCAGTAACCGTTATCGATTTACTCATTTATCTATATCAATTTTTCTGATACTTCTCCGCCACTTAACTGACGATCTTCATGTTTGCCATCAAAAATGCTGCAGCCTTGAGCATCTGAATCATCTCTAGGGTTTTGAGATTTTTGGTTCTAGTTTTGTTTGACTCTAAGAAGAGAGAGTGCATGTATACAACACTTTAATATGAGAAGTTGGAATACACAGTCGATACTTGAATGACATCCTTTTTGCATTGTTGATTTCCTTCTATTGTAGTACTACATACTACACCCCGTTTGGATAACAACAAGATTACACACCCGTATCACGCCTTTTGCCTGTACAGCCTTAGCCTGGTACCACTAGCTTTCAAATAAAATAAAATTTAATGGAAAACATACAAGACTTAATTTCAGATTCATACAAGCCATAATAGGTTCGATTCCCAGAGCGCTTGTACAATGGTGTAGTGGTAACATGTTTGTCTGCATTCACATTGGTTATGATTGACAGACATGGAGGCTGGAAAACCCAGGGATACGGTCGGAAAGAACCTGAAAGGAGCAAGGACTAGATTGGCTTACTGTAATAATGGGTAAACTGTATAGCCCCTGTAGCCCATGCTCTTTAGAGGTATGCATTGCGCCAAAGAGGTGCGCTCCGCAGAATTAATGACGTACAAGGGTTCCTTGATTTGATTTAATATTTTTTAACGTGACCGGGCACAAGCCCTGCACCTAGGAGGCATGGCACGGGTCGTTAAGTTCTATGTATTTAGACTCTTAACTACCGGCATGACCAGCTCTAACGAAGCCAGATAAACTACAAAAGAACAAAGGAAAACAAAGAAATATTATCTAAGACTCCAGTACCCTGCACTATGCCTTACTCCTGCGCCAGAGACAAACCCAGACAAAGGAAAGTTACAGCGGAACACAGCACCCCTGTTTAAGACTCATCCCGACTGTAGCAGTGTGTTACAGTTAAAAAGCGCCAGAAAATCTGCCATCCTCCTTGTCCTATCATATCCCTTATCATAGGTCGTGGTTCCTGTGTTTCCGTCCTCCATTTTTGGATTGCCGGGCGACACTCTGCGAAATGCCACGGTCGTTTCTCTCGACCACATTTGCATAACATTTCCTCATCTTGATGTTTAAAACGTCTATGATAACTAGCAAAGTCCCCGTGCCCGGTCCTTGCCGCGATAAGGCGGTGATACGCCCATCTGGGGAGAGCTAACTCTGGTGGCCGTTTACGTCGCATAAGTAAGTCCAGATCATCGTATCTGAAAGGTCTATTTTTATGCCACCATTTTTCCACCAGTTCCTGTGTGATCGTGGCGACTTTTCGTTTGAGAGCTGCAAAAGTTAAGACGTGTTGAATTTCGCCCGGGCTATGATGACTGGGGCTTGCTGCAAGTGCTGCTTTTGCTAACTCGTCGGACTTGTGGTTCCCTTGAATACCACTGTGTCCTGGAATCCATCGAACTTCTACTCCTGATAAACTCTTGCCCAATTCCGAAAATCTTTTCACGTTCGACTGAGAAGATGTTGTTCTGCCGCTAATTAGGGCTCTCACTGCTTCCTGGTTGTCAAGAAGCACCTTGATTCCTGTATTTGCACCAATTTCTGACGCTGCCTCTAAGCCTCTTAGAGCCCCGGCTATTTCTGCGTCGTAAATTTCTGCTCCTGGGAGGAGATTTCCACCAGTTGCTATCAATTCTCCATCTTTGTATACGGCGAAACCGTAAGCCGAATGCCCTGGACCTGTCGATGAGCCATCGGAGTAAACAATTAAGGTTCCTGCGGGAAGATCTTTGAGCCAAGATTTGATTTCATCTGCCTTATCTTTCTTGCTGCTACCCTCCCGAACGTTCACTTTCACGTTGGACGGTCGGTAGAGCAATCCAGGTACTTCAGACGCTGGTAAACTGAGGTAGCTGTTCTGAAGGCGCGTTAGATATCGCTCGGGGACTTTGAAGACGCGTTGTTTTTTACTCTCGCGTAATTTAAGACGGTTGATAGCCTCTTTAGGTGTCTCTACTGCCCTTGTCGCCAGAGGATGACGGCCATCAAGTCGGCGGACCCTGACTGCACTTTGTAGCTGCCTTTGTTGTAGCAGTATTTCCGCAGGTAGGATCCCTGATTCTCGGTGGAGGACCAAACTTGGTGTTGTGCGCCAAACAGGGAGAGCCGCTCGGATTGCCGTAAGAATTGTCCTATCTAGTAGCTTGAGATGCCAACCGACACCTGTACCTACATTCTTGTCTTTTTGCGTTGTGACCCGGGTAAGGCCTGGCCACCAGGCTTCGGCGCCGTAAGTTGCTGTACTCACCACACATGCGTTCACCGCGCGGATTAAAGGCCCGGGAGCGGCACCCCGCTGCACAGTGTTAATCGCGCGCAGGGACTGTGATATCCTTTGCGCCTTGCTACACCACTCCTGGACATGCTGCCGAAAGATTAGTTGAGAGTCAAGCCAAATACCAAGCCATCGAATGTGCGGAGAGGGTGTGATATGCTGATCTCCAATCCTTACTGAGAGATCCGATGCGTCTAGTTTCTTCTTGGGTCCCCCTCCAATAACAAGAAGTTCGGACTTAGAAGGGTCGAATCCAATCATATGTGCTGAGGCAAGTTCGATGAGTTTATCGACTTCCTCCTGAGCTGCAGCGACTGCTTCACGGGGATTATTACCGATTCTGACTATGGCAATGTCGTCCGCATATCCAAATCTGGAGTTTGGTGTGCCGTCTCGTATGAGAGTTGAGATGTATAACATGAAAAGTAAAGGAGAAAGTGGTGAGCCTTGTGGGACTCCACACTCGACCAGTTTCTCATCTGTGACTCCGTCTTTATATCTCACACGCACCCTTCGCTGTGTCAAAAAAGATTCTACCCAGCGGCAAAGTGATAATGGCCAGCCCTGTTCTCGCATCCGTCTGAGAAGCCGTTTATGTAACACCGCATCGAAAGCTCCCTGAACATCAAGGGTAACCATAGCTGTGACTTTGTTGCTTCTCATGGCAGCTTCGGCGTCATGTATAACGCACGAGACTAAGTCGACTGCAGAGCGTCCTGGTAGTGCACCAAACAATTGTGAGGGTACAGCTTCGTGTTTAATTGCCAACCAGGACATCCGCTTGGCAACCAATCGTTCTAATCCTTTACTAAGACTAGAGAGTAGTGATATGGGCCGCCATCCTTTTGGGCTGGATAGATCACGTCCTGGTTTTGGTAGTAGAACAACTTCAGCTACCTTGAAGGGAATCGGGAAGTATTCTAGCTTCAAACATGCCTGATATAGATCCTTAACATACAGTCCTATCGTGCCCCAGCATGCCTTAAGTAGTCGTACAGTAATTTTATCGTTCCCCGGAGCAGTCTCTTTAATTCCAATGGTCGCCGCTGTGACGTCTTCCAATGATACTTCTTCATCCCAAGGAATATGCTCTAGTTGGCCATCTTCCCACGTGGCTATATCATTTATATCGTTAAATCTTGCTAGAAGGGAGTCCCGGAGCGCAATTGTCCTTTGAAGTGGATCTGAGAGCCACTGAGTTGGTGAGACTTGTAAAGGAGGAGGCTCTGTCGCAGGTCTGGGCCTCGCCCATCGCATTAGCTTGAAGACTTGTGCTTCTGTCTCCGTTGCTTCGACTTGTTTTTTCCAGTACTCGCGTTTTGCTGATTTAACAGCGGCTCTGAAAGCTTTGCGCGTCACTTCTGTGTTTCCTCCTGAATTTTTGGCACTCCGGAAGTCGATCTGCCTTAACTTGCACTCCTGGTTCCACCAAGGTGCTGTTTTACCTCTGCCCACAGCAGGGACTCGTCCAACAACCTTGACCGCGTCTTGTAGAGCTTGCATTAAGCCTCTTGTGTAGCTCTCGATCTCGATTGGGCTATTCAGGGGGCCAGGCCTAGACCATTGCTTCACGCATCGAGCAAACTCATCTAAATCTGAGTCTTTTACGCGAATTTGTCTCGTAATCCCAGATAGGTCCGAGTTTCCAGGGGTATCAACTGAACCTTCGATGGTAGAATGATCAGACGTACAATGGAATCGTGTTGAAACAGCTGCAAAGGCTGTTGTGTTACTCCAGGTGAGGTCCAACACATTTCCTTCCCGGTGGGTGCTTTGTCCGATGATACTTGCCAATTGCATGTTGTGCGCTAATGCCCACTCCATGATAAGATCACCGTTTCCATATTGTCGTTCCGCTAGTGGCTGCCAATGTTGTGAGACGGAGTTGAAGTCGCCCCCGACTACTGAAGGACCTTCTGGCTGCCACCTCAATAGTGGCTCCAAAGATCCACTGGGTCCCGGGGCACGATAGACGTTAACAAAAGTCAGTCCAGCTACCTGCATGAAACAGTAATTAGTTGTCTGGCCTGATGAGGAAGGAAAAGTTTGAACCGCGTGGAGTCCTCTTCGTACAAAAGTGACAGCACGTGGGCGCGTTTTCGGCTCCGTGGTCCCGGAGGGGATAAAACTATTGAAACCAGGATGGCTTTTGGTGATGTACTCTCCGTCTTTTAGCATTGTCCAAGGCTCTTGTACCATGACTATATGAACTTCTGCATCCCAAGCTTGTTGCAGTGCATTGTCCATGTTTGGTCCACCCTTTCCCACGTTCACTTGGTGAAATAGAAGGGCGTTGTATTTCTGGTTGAAATGGCTAGAGTTAGGTGTCCGACTCATTGGTCCTGCATTTTTTCTTCCGGGACATTGATCACCTCAGGGGCTTTCCCTTTCTTTTCCAGCTCTGTTAGGGCGGCCTTAAAATCTCGGTGCCCTCGCTCTCTGATTATTCTTAACTCTGCTGGCGTGCGAGGCGTTAATTGTCCATTTTGACGTCTGGGTCGGGCCATACAGTCGGGGTTAGTTGACTCGTGAGGACCTGCACAATTAGTACATTTAGGTATGGAGACTGTACATTCTGTCTTCTCATGTGCACCAGAACATCGTTCACAGCGCTGTCCTTTGACGCAGGCTCGAGTTGAGTGGAAGACCCAGCAGCGTTGGCATTGCTCGATAGGGCGTCGACGTGAGAATGGTATGGCTGGACCACTCTCATCAAAAAGTCTGAATTTGAGATTTGCAGGTACTTGCTTGAAATGAATGATCCAGCTTGTGAAGTATTGGCCAAGTTTCACTTTGTTTGGGCGGACCTGCACCGGTGTGACGCCACAGACTGACTGGCATTCGGCTCTCACCATTTCGTTCGTGATCAAAATTCTACTGTCTAGTGTGTTGATGTAGAGTGGTACGTGAGGTACTATAATCGAGGTCCATTCTGACGCTGGTTCGATTGTGGCATTGTCTTTCTCAAGGGATGACCCTACTCTCAGGATTGAATCCCTCATTGCATCTGAGGCACATTCAATTGCGAGTCCTGACCTGACTTGTGACATCGCCAAAATTGCTGAGGGTGCAACTCCAGCTCGCTCAGTGAGTAACTTTTTGATTGTTACTAGTGACAGCTTGCGCCACTCGTGTTCTGGACCCAGCCGAAGAAAAAGGCGTCTGTCTTCTTTTGGAATTTTTTGTATAACCGGTTTTTTCTGTATAACAGGCTTGCGGATTGTCGTGGCGGCGGGTGGTGTTGGAAGTTTTGCTGCTTTCCTGGCTATTGTGACCCAAGGAGACTTGACCTCCTGCGGTCTTTTGGGAAGGGCCAGATTGGGGCCCTCCACCGGTTTTGTCACCCTAGGGACGGCTGTTACCGTGCTTGATCTTGGGGGAGGATTCTTACAGGGTGCTTCGGGTGCTTGGGCATTACCGGTCGCAAACGCAGTCACGATTGGTGCAATCTTTTCGATGAATGGCGCCAGTAGTAATGCATCTTCAGTCCCTGCCTTGGTTTTAGCCCAGGCGTCGATGTTTTGCAGAAATTCTTGAGCCAGGCCCATTCTCTGCTTTGTCTGGCGTTCAGCTTGTTCAATTACAGCGGCAATGACCTGAAGGCTTGGATGTAGATTGTCGCTTGGAGCGACAGGCGACGATAATGACGGCGCGCTGGAAGAACCCATTGCACCGGTCGGAGGGCTTATATTCGGAGATACAGAGGGGGGGGCGGGTACTTGTTTGGGTTGAAGTGGTCAGGATGAAAGTTGGTGTATGATGACGCGTAAGAGTCATTATGGTCCATTATGGCGTCTTCCTCAGTCGTGGAGTTGCAGAGCGTCCACATAGGGTAGGGTTCGATGATGATGACGGCGTTCTGTGATGATGATGATTGCCACCTGTGATGATGATGATGATCCAAGGGTTCCTTGATGTTGCCGTGTCGTTCGAATTTACTCTTGCCTAGAGTATTCTAGGTTACACTGTCTTTCTTTTCAAGTCACTATTCCGTTTGCAGCCTTGAGGCTGTGACACGAGTGACACTGGTACAGTACATGAAGCGCCGACTCAACTTGATATATGGGGCACTGACACCCGAATATCATTTGAAGACACTACTCGAAGTCAGGCGCCTTACAGCCCTCCATCCCTCAACCGTTTACGTCTGCAGTAAGAACGTATTCTAGCCACCCATGGCTGTCCAGTGTGTCTTCGTCATCGTCACATACATGACCAGGCGAGAAATGTGATGTGCGGGTCTTACTGGTTTCGAACCAGCTTTCTCCTGTATCATGTGCCTCGGCTACCCAGATTCTACTTAAGAGAACGGCCCGGATGGTGTACCGCACCACTATCCGACCAAGTACGAGCATATTACAGTCGTCCCTCTCTAACTTGATAGTGGGTCCCGCTATAAGTGTTGAAAAGATTCATTGTAACTTGGACCTTTATATTTGCAACACTTACCCTTACAGGTTATTTTGCGTGCTGGGGTAAGTATTGCAAATGTAAATGGTTGAATTTCAATGAATGTTTTCAACACTTATACCGGGACCCACTATCGAGTTAGAGAGGGACGACTGTATAGGCATATTGTGGGCATTTACTGTGGCCCGTGCATTCAGAATCGTGCTTTGACAAAAAACATGAACCTCTCCTTCGTGTGGACAATATTCAGGGTCATGAAAAGTTAAATTGATGTTCTCAATGGTTAGGCTATAGTTGTGGGTTAAATCTTTTATTGTGTATAACCAGTTACAAGAGGTAGGATATGTCCTCGAGAATACTGAGAGCAGAAACAGAAGGTTGATGTGAAATAATCAACAGGATGTGTATTCTTAGGTGCTGTTTTCGCAGCTCTACTTTCTAAAAACAGGTTGATGACTAATAATATGTCGCCCGATATTGATGGCACTTCTATTGCGCCAAGTCACATAATAGGTAATACTCGAGAGAGTGTACCAGACTTTATTACATTATTTAGGATCTAAATAGCCGCAATCCATCTTCTTCTTCATCTACATCTTCATTTTGTTCGTCACTAAGTGTAATTTTCTGCCCAAGAAGCGTACTGAATAACCTGTCGATTGCAGCTCGCTCCCAAGAACTTCTGTCCTCGGGTGCCATGAAATTCTGCAATTTTTCATGCACGGTGTATCGCATCTTCCTGCCTTTACTGGCCTTTGTATCTACAACTTTTTTTATCCTGGCTTCTTTGATTGCTGCCCATGGTGTGGTTTTAACACTGTCCAGGAGTATGGGCGAATTAACTGAGTCTGCTCTTTTCTGATCAACCAAGTCTTTCAAAAGCATTTGATAAAAAATTCCATCATCGTAGATATCTGGATCTTCAACGACTTTGTTATCGCGTTGTACTGGTGCACAAGACCGGGGAATTTTTGTTCTATTGATCAGTTGCTCAGGATCAACTAACTGATCTTGTATCACAGATACAATACTTCGGTGAGAATTTACTGGGTTAACTTTTTGTGAGACAGGTATGACTGTAGAGCCTCGAACCTTAGCGGACCATTTTTCAAGCGTAATTTGTCGTTGGTTCATAAAAGCCAGTTCGTATTGTTGCATACTTTCCCAAAGACTCGATGAGGGTGTCGAAAGTTGTGCATCTCGCTTTCGCTTTTGACCCGTTTGAGTAGAGTTTGATTCCAATAGCTCATGCCGCAGGCCATCCAGAGTATTCCAGAGTTTGATAGCAGCTTCCTCAGCCGCTTCATAAGGTTCATTTATGACGTCGATTCTATCTTTCTTTGCCACGCAAGACATTGTATTGATGCCAACAAGAGCTTTTTGTAATGTCATCCGCACTTTCAATAGAGAATCAAATGTTTTTCTCTGCTCCTTCACAGCATTCCATTTCGTAGCATCTGCCTTGGCAGCTTCAGTTAAACTTGACAGGACTAGCTTCTGGTCTTCGGCCATGATTTTTTGCAACTCAGAACGTCTAACAACAGCATCATCTTCACTGCAGCTGCTATTAGAGTCGCTGTGACTGCTGCTGTCAGATTTATCAGGATCATCATCAGAAGCACTGGAATCCTCCATAGCGGCTGAGAAAGTCCCCCGGGCTATATCTTTGCTGGAGTCAATATTGTTCAAAGATACTCCGCCATCTTCCTCATCTTCCTCGTTCTCAGATATGGCTTCCACCGCCTGGGTCTGGCCCATAGCTGCTGCTATCCTGGGTTTACTACTTCCTCTAAACATGAAGTTCTTGAATTTTTGGTCGTCGCTCTCACCGAGCGCTTCATCGCTGTCAATATCTCCATCTTCACTGTTACTTTCTGACCCTGAGTTTTCAGGATCCGCAAAAACTGCAGACCTATCAGACTGCGAGTCTTTGTCGGGGCTATCTCCTTCAGAAGTATCTTCGTAGGCTTCTTCTAATGCCTGACGACGGACCTTTGATCCTGAGTATTCAGCACCAAGGTTGATTTCAGGCCTTGACAGCTTGCTCTTCCTATTCAATTTAAGTAGAGAAACTATGATTGACAGGATATACCTACCCTGTGGGTGCATAGTGTTCCGTTCCAGCTAGTTCGTTTGTACTCTCCTCCGAATCCTCTTCTTCCTCGCTAGATACATCAAATTCTTCTTCGGGATCAAAGTCTACAGATAGTTCAGCTACGGCACCAAATAAAATAGGGGCAAAATTTACCGTTGGGTATTGGATCATTTAATTCAGAGATCTGGCGCGCTAAATTTTTTGTGTTGCTCATTTTGTTCCCTGGTTGCTCTCAAACCTGTGAAGATCAAATCATTTTTCAATTAGTTCATGCGGCCGCGTCACATTCTTTTAGCTGGGAGGATCAGTTTTATCAGCCAACTGCGGAGATGAGGAATCGATTATTCTCGTCATGGTCCTGTTTATTGCATGATAATCCTTTGGTAAGTCAGTTGTCGTATTCATAGTGCCGGCATAAGAACTTGCTGATCTACGAATGCAGGGACTGCCTCGAAAGGGATCTATTCCACGCATGCAGCGGGGTCTGCCTGAACAGCGAAGAATAAGAGATGTGAGAAAGGTTGTTGCTGTTTCATCTGCCAAAGGGGGTGTCGGGAAGTCGACCATATCAGGTTCCCTACCCAACTCTCCAGTCACCTCAAAAGCTGAAGCTGAGGTTAAAACTAGTCAATCTCGCCTTGGCGTTTGCGCGCATCGGCCTTTGTGCTGGAATCCTCGACATGGACATCTTTGGCCCCTCTATTCCTTTACTTATGAACTTGACAGGCGAGCCTCGACTTTCTGCCGGTCGGTGCTTGTCCTCCAGCTAGATCTCGGTGTTCCTAACGTAATCAGACAATAGGCTAATTCCCTTAACGAATTATGGCGTCAAGAGTATGTCAATGGGCTACCTAGTGGAAGAATCATCACCTATCGTATGGCGCGGCCTGATGATTGCAAAAGCGCTACAGCAATTACTCCATGAGATTGATTGGGGAGGATTAGATGTACTTGTGCTGGACCTACCTCCTGGGACTGGAGATACCCAATTAACTATTACACAACAAATATTACTAGACGGTGAAGCAACTTTTCATGGAAAATTAGTGGACTAATAAAATCGTAGGTGCGATTGTCGTCTCGACTCCACAAGATATAGCTCTCAAGGATACAATAAAAGGTATAAACATGTTCAAAATTACTAACACTCCGATTCTCGGAATGATTCAGAATATGTCTGTATTTGAATGTCCTCACTGCAACAACAGCATAAAAATATTTGGGCAAAAAAACGGAGTTATAGAAGCATGTCGGACAAATAACATTCAATTTCTAGGCAACATACCGTTACATGCAAAGATTTGTGATGATTCTGATAGAGGTATGCCAACAGTCGTTTCAGAACCAGACAGTACTCGAGCAAAAGCCTTTATAGAGACTGCTAAATTTTTGGGGGAGAAGCTTAGTTTGTTCTAATCCCTGAATGACCATGTTGCTGAAGTTCGGTTTCAGTATGTACCTGTGTTCTACATTACCACGGGTGCCGTAAGTTGGGGTGAATTAGAGATAGTTTCGAATACGCAGTTGCCATGTGGGCTACGTTTTGTATTCCAGTCCGTTTCATCTCGCTTGGAGACTTGATTATGTTGCCACATTCTCTTGTGTGGAGCAAGTTGTCGTGCTCGTGATATTTTTCTCGCAGCTGCCTTTAATTCACAAACGCTCGAGTTAGCTTAAATAATTCCCATTGAAACCCCAAACTCCGATTCTGGTAGCTGATACTTGCTGAGTGCTTCTGTCCTTTACTAATCTGTCAAACTATGCAAGCCCTTCGTCATCTCCTGTTGTGTTGTAAATATGTCGAGTTCGAGTCTGATCCTTACGCATGGTCTGACCGGAACCAGTAAATCCAACTAATGCAACTTAATTTTGGTCAAGTAGAAGGGATTTATGGGTTTACCTCTTCCATGCACGCCCTCTGGTGTCCGAAACATACTTTCTTTCTTGGCAGTTTTTCCGAATTTGCCCTTTGCCGCAAAGTCCTGCCACTTAGATTTTCCGGCCTCCAATTCTTTGTTGGCTTTAAACCTCTTGGGTACTTTTGCGGGTCGAATAGGGCCATCACTAACTTTACTTGGTTCACGTTTCGTCTGTTGGGCAAGTTCTGGTTTTATGTCCGCTGCCGAAGATATGACATTACTGGGCAAAGAGGGCGCCATGTATAGTGATGCTTCTACTGTTGTACCATCAGCTTTGCGTTTATTTGGATTGACGATAGGTTTGATGTCCTTTGCTCTGAGCGTCTCGGTATTGTCGTAGCTCTTAAACTTGACGATATACACTGGAGCAGTTGATGATCCAGTTATTGATGTTATCCGAGCAGGGTAG
This sequence comes from Podosphaera xanthii, assembly GCA_028751805.1. Lineage (NCBI taxonomy): Eukaryota > Fungi > Ascomycota > Leotiomycetes > Helotiales > Erysiphaceae > Podosphaera > Podosphaera xanthii. The sequence goes on along the minus strand of JAPWIX010000013.1, from coordinate 1,600,448 downwards.
AATCCCTTGTCACCCGAATACCATTTTGCTAGTACGGTATCATTAACCTTGAAGCTCGTCGAAGCTTCTTCCTCTACAGCAGCGATAGCGGATGATTTCTTGAATGCAGGATGGTTCTCTCGAGACCATTTTTCCTTCACCGAAGTCTCCGTGCTTTTCTTGTTTACAGTTACGGGCACTGAAATGGGCTTTAGCTCAGCGATCGTCGCTTCGGTGAGGGATATGACTTGTTCAAGTTCAGCCTTTAATTCCTGAAGCTCTGCGCTATCTGGATCAGCTTGAAGGCCGAGTTGAACGGCCTCGAGCTGTTTGAAAAAATTAGATTTAAGCACTAAAAATGAGCATGAACCTATGATTTTACCTGCACCTTGTATTCCTTGATTTCATTTTCGAGAGTAGTGACATCGTGACTCATTTTGTTTGGTAGCTCTTTCTTAGCAATGGACTTTTATAAGGCTGCTGATAGCTAGAAAACCGTTAATGGGAGAACCTATCGAGATAATGCTTAAAATAGATATTGAAAATTAAACGTGAAGTTGTAGGAAACGTAGTGATAATTGATCCTAGCGGAATACGGCCGCGCACTAGTCAACCCACATATAGTTCAAGCGATAGCGATTTCCGGACTCAGAGTATCTACCTACAACCACTACGCACATCTAAACCATGCAAGGATTTAACATGGGACGTTATGTCCCTCCTGATCAGGAGGGACTTAAAAGCGGCAATCAGATACACGGGAAGCATGCTTTGGGAGCTCGTGCGAAGAAGATATCCCAAGGAATATTAACAGTACGTTTCGAGATGCCGTATCCAATATGGTGTACTACATGTCCGAAGCCTACAATTATTGGACAAGGAGTCCGGTTTAATGCAGAAAAGAAGAAAATTGGGAATTACTATTCTACACCGATCTATAGCTTCCGGCTAAAACATGTGGTATGTGGTGGCTGGATTGAAATCCAAACAGATCCAAAAAATACTGCCTATGTTGTCACTGAAGGTGCGAGAAAAAGGGATCTCGGAGAGGACAAGGTTATGGAAGGTGATGTAAAGCTGTTAACGGATGAAGAGAGGGAAGTCTTGCGAAACAATGCATTTGCTGCATTAGAAGGCAAGGTTGAAGTCAAAGAAAAACTTGCAATTTCCAAAAAACGAATAGAAGAGTTACACGACTTATCTGGAAAGCAGTGGGAAGATCCCTATCAGAAAAATAAGGCATTAAGGAATCTTTTTCGAGAAGGGCGGAAAGAAAGGGAGAAAGAGACAAGCATAGAAAATTCGTTGAAGATCAAGATGAGCTTTGGGCTCGATCTTCTACCAGCGAATGAAATCGATACAAAAACGGCTGGCCTTATTAATTTCGGTGAAACTGACACCAATACGACAATTAGAAAAGCTATCAAAAAGCCTCTTTTCAGAGCCACAAAACCAATACCTAACCCTGAACCAACACAATCTCGATTTAGTCTCAAGAATCAGGCCGATTTGCCTATCAGTAAAAGAGCAGCTATCGCTGCTGAAATTCAAAGCAACACTAGGGCGGCAATGGACCCATTTGTATCAGGTCATCGGTCATATAATTCTTCTAGTCCCTTAATTCTAGCGGGTGTAAAACGGAAGCGACCACTGGTTCTTAACAAAAAGCAGGCTAGCACTGGTCTAGTCTTGGTAGATTACGACTCAGATTAAAGCTGAGAAAATTTGGCTTGACAGTACGGCACTACGTGGAAAAAAAATCTTCAACACTATTATCGGAATCTAAATAAGATAGAGTTCGAATCTCAATCTCTACTGTCTCGAAAAATTACTCCGCCATTGTTAAGCATCATCACAATGTCTGAGATTAATCTGGTGAGTACAAGTATTTTAATTTTGCACATCTTTGGTAAAATTTGTTTTTAGGTTATTTATTGTAGGAATCATCCGCAAATGATTATTCACACTCAAAACAAGTAGGTCATCTCGGACTTGTGTCTACGACTTGAGTCTCTATGTGCACAAAATTGCCTTAAACTGTACTAGCCTGGGTAACCTAATGCTGTAAAATGGCTTGGTAAATTAAAGCCGGAGAAACAGGTGTAGAGTTGGACTATCGTGAGTGATCAAATAATGATTCATTCATAGTCCATGTAGGCTTCTGGCCTAGACAACAGATATTTTTCAAATGCATGAGAGAATATCCAACATCATGCACTGAAGAGGTCTTACGCACTACGATGAAGTACTTTACAGCTTTTTAAAAAATACCTTGGGTAGTAGCCATTCTCAACTTTAATACCTCGACAACCATATTCGGATATGATCGAACAAACTAGGATATCAAAGCATGCAATAGAATTGTAAAAAATGAATTGGCTATTGCAGTAAGACGTCACACTAGCAGCTCCCTCATCGCGTTAACTTCTTGAACATACCAAGAACCAATGTTTCAGGCCCCACTTAGGTGTTTGGTTTCGACTGCTTAAATTGTAATCCAAAAAAATCTTTTTGATATGGTTTACAATTATGGCCAATTTATATTGCTCTTAATGGTCCCCTGTGCGAATCGAACAAATTACCATTAGACTTGATAAAGCCGATACAACATCATTCTAAGCAAGCTCAATTTTGGTACTCCAGAATTTCTAGCGTGGAATAATCTGATGAACAGCGATTTGATTGCGAAGATGGGCCACATATCCTGCGTTCTATATATCGAAATGAAGCTTTTTGTTACAGGGTGCAGCATTATAATACTCCGTTATCTCTCAAAAACAAGTTTGCGTCATCACAACTTACTCACTGGATTGATTAATATCACTACACAACCCAGGGTGCCACGGCTCAATGCTTATGGCCTGAGGCAAAATGGAACTGCCGTATAGGATTATTCGGGACTCGGTCGTTGCCCCCATTTGTACAGGTGCTATGGATAAAATAAGTCCGCCACTTGGGTTCGAGCTCAAGTCAATGGACTTGCGGCACATCTGATGAAGACGTGTTTGATCGTACTATTAGGTTTCATGCTTGCCACTTTGTCTGTTGTTGGGGGATCAAGCCTGAATGGTAGGACTATCGTAATGGATAAGAATCAAGTCATGGTCTATAACTAGTTCTTGAGCTTTGCAATTTATATCATTTTTACTCTTCATCTTGTATCCTGCTTCTTCGACTCCATTCTTGATCTTGCCATCATAGACGGGACTTTGCATCCAACTTCCGTCTACGCCGTAATACAGGGCATGATGTACCCGCAGTGTAAATAAAGACTTTCAGTGAAAAGCCATAACGCTTTTCATGAATGAGCAGCTTTACATGTTACTGAACTTGGGTTACGTCAGCTAAACTGGAATCCGAATTTCATGCGAGACTACATGTACATTATTTATTTGAGATGGGGCCATGTTCTCCCGCTGTATTTTTAAAGGCTAAGCAAAAACTTACTTACCAGTGTTATCAGAGCCCACTTTTTCCCAGTCTTTTTTTCATTAAAAGTTGTTGAAATATTGGTTAAGAACAAGTCTAAAAAACGTACCGTTGGAAGGTGGATGATTTGGCTGATGATCGCAATTGCCAGGATTGAGAGTGACGACAATGAACCGTCTTGAATATTCCCGAATATTGCTGAATAGATCAGAATTATTATGTTCTTTTGGGCTTTTTCTTTGATGCAGAGAAAGCAGTGAAATGGCAAACATCAAAGCAATAAATAAGAAGCCTAGAAGGCCGAATACTTATTCAAGGTTGAGAGAGCTTAAACATTGCATTACTTGGAAATCTAACGATGTACATTGAAAAGTACAGGTGTTCCCTGTAAATAATCTGCTGTTGGAGTTCGTACGGCTCTACTCATTAACGATCTCCTCTGGACTGTGAGGTTGATCGACTTACTCTTCAACAATGCTGATAATTTTCTGGACAGACCTCGAGGGACAGTATCAATGAGTTTATTATTTTAATTCTTTTTTTTTAAATCATTTTCGCGTAGGCAGCCTGAGGCTATGACGCGAATAATTAGGCAAGATTCGGGTAGCACTATTTGTACAGGCGGATTTGTGATTGGCACAGACGCTATTTCTGTGAGAGGCCTATCTCGCATAACTCAAAGGTGAAGGTTGAATTAGAATAGCTAAGAAGTACATGAGACTATCTACTCATAAAAGAAAGAACTTTATACTCATCAGAAAGTTTTCCAGAAACTAAGCGAAATTCATATACTCTATTACAGGGGTAAGAAGTGTAGCCCCACATTCTGTGTAATTTACATGGGCTATCCCTGACATTCCGACTTTAGCGCTACAAAAATCGCTAGTTTAAGGCAATAAGGCAACCGAGGCATTCCTTCTTCCTTGAACCTTCTCTCTTATGTTCGATAGTTGCACAGCATCCTCGTACCACACTAAATCGGTTGACACGACATATCGAATAACCTATATCCTCACGATAAACTGCGAAGAAAAATGAGCACCCCAGCATCTCCCACTACTCCAAGATCACGGAGCCATCTTTCTAGGGATCAGCGAGTCCAGATATACACGTTACGTGGCCTTGGTTTTACTCATCTCGCCATCGGTAATCAACTCGGTATCACCGAAAGAAGGGTACAATATGCCCTTGCAAGGCAATGTCTGACGCCCAAAAAGCGAAATGGCCGACCCCACGCCTTGAACGCTCAGCAGGAAGTTGAGCTTGAAGAGTTTGTCACGTCTTCAAGTGAGGCCCGCCAGATGAGCCACCTGGAGCTTGCTGCTAAGTTTTCCCACTGGAATTGTGGCCAAATCGCAATCAAAAGTGCTCTTGAGAGAAGAGGGTTCAAGCGTTGCATTGCTCAAGCGAAGCCTACTCTAACGCCTGCACATATGAAGAAAAGATTAGAGTGGGCGGAAGAACACTCTTCTTGGACACCTGAACAGTGGTCCCAAATTCTTTGGTCTGATGAGACTTGGGTCACTGGTGAACATCACACAAGAGTATGGGTTTCGAGGAAGGTGAGTCCAGATCTCAGCCATGTATCAACTGCATTAATCTAATTTTTTAGCCCGAGGAGACATATTATCACACTTGCCTGGTTCGAAAAGGTCCTCGAAAGCGTGGTTGGATGTTCTGGGGCTCCTTTTATGGGAACCAGAAGGGCCCTGCCCTCTTCTGGAGTAGGGATTGGGGGACTATAAAAGCGGAGAGTTACTGCCAGAGGATTGTTCCTTTAATCCACGCGGCAACACAACCAATTGACTCTCACGGCCCTCTTCTCTTTATGCAGGATGGTGCTCCTGCCAATTCTGCTCAACGTACGAAAAGACAGCTGTCATCAAGGGGGGTAGATTTCATAGTCTGGCCGTCATATTCCCCAGACTTGAATCCAATTGAGTCAGTGTGGGATATGATGAAATCCCATATTGAAGAGCACCACCCAGAATTTGATTCTGGTAATCCATCTGAGGAAGTGCTCCGTAATGCAGTCCTAGAGGCATGAGAGTCAATTTCTCAGGAGCAACTGGCTACGCTTGTAGAGAGCATGCCAGAAAGGTGCCAGGCAGTCATCAGAGCAAGAGGAGGTTCTATTCCTTATTAATGATGCTTAATTATTGGTAAAAATGTATTTAATACTTGATAAAAGCTAGCACTTTTGAATAGAATATGATCATTTCAACGAGTTACAGGGATCTCCTACACTTCTTTTATCACGCAAAATTTCCCATACAAATAAGGTTCAGCTATTGTCGGATTTGGTATGGTCAAAATATTGCAGCCAATGGCATATTGTATAATCCCTGTCGGATCTTGGCATTCAGGGGTTTCCTTCACTATTTACCCCTGCAATAGAGTACTGCTTTCCTTTGTAGCCCGAGGTTTACCCCTCGGCGTCCTGTATCCCAGTAGGGAACCGTAGGGGCCATGACAACACGTTTCCCCGCTGACGTTAAAATAAACAATAATAATAATTTGGTTTAGCGTGGTGTTCGCTTAAATTATGTATTTAAATACTTTCTATTAGCTACAGTCGACTCTCTCTAACTCGATAGTGGGTCCCTGTATAAGTGTTAAAAATATTCATTGTAACTTGGACTTTTACATTTGCAATACTTACCCCTGCACCCCAAATGACCTGCAAGGGTAAGTGTTGCAAATGTAAAAGTCCAAGTTACAATGAATATTTTCAACACTTATACAGGGACCCACTATCGAGTTAGAGAGGGTCGACTGTAGATCTTACTCTTTGGCTTCATTAAACCTTACAAACACGAGTTCTTGCCTGCCCACAATGGGATTCCAAACATGCAGTGTGTAGGATGAGCCAGACCTTCAAGATAACACCCATGGTCTTGGACTTGATAGAGCGTTCGGTGACTGCGGCGTATCTTTTTCTTTAATCATTCCTGCGTATGCAGCCTGAGGCTATGACACGCATGTTTACGGAAGACATGTATGTTTCGCAGAATGACTCGGTTTGACGCTTGAAACACTCTTACTCAGACTTCATCTGTAGATACCACGACGAGAATAACGCCTTAAAGCATGTACCCTCTTCCATGAATACTCACCACAGTGAAAAGCGAGAAAAACCCATGGTTATCTGAGCATGCTTTCATAATCCTGCAAATACAATATCACAGCGAGAGAAGTGGTGTGAGGGTCTTGCTGGATTCGAAACAGCTTTCTCCTGTCTCAAGTGGGACACATGTCCAAGCTACCCAGACTCTAATTGGGAGAACAGCCCAGACGGTGTACCTGTTGTGCTGACTCGGTTATGAATCAAGGATATCTGGAGTTTGAAGCTTATGGATAATGTGCCAAGTGACAGAGTTGCTGAAACTAATGAGTCATGTATAACATCTTCTTTTATACAATAATAGAACTCGCATTGTAGTTTCATAGTAGGCATCGGATACTTGATATTGGAGGAAAGATGTATATAGATACTGCCATAGTCAGAGCAGCAAGAGTAATAGTCTCCATCGTGACCATCAAGGCGATATTCCATCCACTATACGCATTCAGTATAATCATTTATATCGTACTTACCATTCATTCACACCATTGACTATTCCATCGAAGGACAGCTCAATCACTAGACAAGTCGCCAACCACTCCACATCCCCATTTAACTTTATAACAGTACCACTGCATTACACGACCCTTGTTTCACGGCTAGTATGGGTAAATAAACATGTTGGAGACCCTTCATTTGGCAATGTAAAAGAATTATCTACCCATTCTCTTGAATTATATTTTTCGAATTTAGCGCAACGTCATACCAGCCTTTCGTTGACCACTTCGTGTGCTATAGCTGTTATCATGATGTGTTCAGTGAGCTAGGCTTTGCTTAGGCCCCACTTGACTCCTTGTCTTATTTTGTGTGATTATCTTTCGTATTGTTATAGGCGATGGGGGATGTAGAGTGTTCGGCGACTTGTCTAATGATAGTATCGTCTTTCGATGGAATAGACAGAGGTGTTTTCATTTAAATAATATTTTCTTGAGCCATCTAGTGTTGTGAATAGCGACATCGGATTTGTATGGTGTAGGTATAAAGCAAAAAGAATAAGCACTTGCTTGCACGGATACCCTGTATCGTTCTTTTTTTGAATACTTATTTCGTCGTGCCGGCGCTCAGCACACAACACTAAGAATCATGTACCGGTTAGCTGAGCCTATCTATGGCTACCCGAAGCGTCAGTCTCCTGAAAGATTCCAACCAAGTATCTGTTCCCTCCCTGCCCACATCCCATGAGATCCCCCCGAGCCAATTCTATCTTTCAACCATCTATCCCGGGTCACTAATCCTGCGGTATCTCAATCACCAAATGTCCTCCCCAACAGTTAATCCAGATGTGACTCTTCGATCGGAAACCCCTGAAAAAAAAAACCGATCGACTGGGGTGGTGTCGTTCCACGGATGTACTTTGCTAGCTGAAGGAGCGTCATCAGTTTAGAGTACAGGGCGGGTTAGAAACATCTGATCTATGCCAATATTTAGAGTTTCGGCGGCACTTTTCCAAACATTGCTTTGGTACACGCACAACGCACCACAGTCAAAATTCCTCATGATTTCCCCTCCAAAACCCGTCCCTTCTTCTCTCGCATCTCAATACTCGTCCATCTATTTCTAGTAGATATTCTTCTAGATCTCTTCTCAAAAGTGAACAGTAAGTTATGTCTGCTTTTCCAAATTTGTATTCTACGACTTAAATCCTCTGTCGGGTGTCCATAACATAGGAAGCGTAAATGTGGGTGTTTATTCAGGTAAACGAGGATAATGGATTTTCCGGGTTATTTACAGAGGAACGGGGCTCCAGTTTAAAATGTATCTGGGCGTGAGAGACCTAGAGTTAGTTGGGTCCAGGTCATGTCGAATGGTGCCGATGATAATAATATCTCACACTTTTTTATCCCTGTGCCCCCATCGGCCTACTCAATATCATGTATAGAGATAAATACTGTCATCACTACAATCAATATCTCCATCTCTATTGAACATCTGTTAAATAAGTACTCGTGTTCAGTCTGATACAAATAATTCGTAATTCCTCACTCTTACTTATCCCAAACAACCCGAGGTAAAGACTGATAAGCTTTGTTGGCGGATTCCCTCTTCTACTTGCTCTCGTCGTTATATCGGACAATGGCCCACTAGACTGAACTGTGCTGATTAGCATTGCCGTCGATCGAGTCCATTGATGATCGGTCATCCTGCGCTGTGCGAGACTTGCCACTCTATATGGCACATATGGGGAACTTGACCAAGATACGTGCATCTGCAGGTTGCTTGGCATAGTCTCGCATGACACAAGGGGACTGTTAAGGCCAGTGCGTTCCAGGGTAAGGCAGAAGACGGATGTGTTGTCTCGGGTTATATTCATCAGTGTCCGAGCTCCCGTTCTAAATCCGTGCACTGTGGATAATATTCAACCCTCTTATGTAATCAGTTTCCGTTGTCCAAATATAGTTAGCGTCTTATTAGTCATCAGAGTAGTTTATGGATGGTATCATTGTTGTTGGAGTTGGGGGAGATACATCACGAATTATTCTTAAAGCTCTACTAGCACTCAGATTGCCGTAGTCGGAGCCACAAGACACCTCGTGATTTAAATACGTTTTACTCCATTCTCATTGATGAATTACCACAGCACGACGAACGTATCTGTGATACTCTGCTTCAAGTCTACAACCTGACAGTGCACGAAGGTACCGCGCGATAGATGACAGTTTGTAATTAACAGGTAGCCTGTTGATAGCCGAGTAAGCCAGGTTGTAGTAAGAGGGCAACCTTTAAGAATCAGATCGGAGTATATAGATAGTTCCTTAGTTTTGCAACCTTACATCCTTCTTACTTGTCCTACCTTGTTCTCATTTGTTAGGTGTCTCGTTCGAACCTTTTATCCCGCGTCCTCGTTTCCTCTATTCACCCTTCGAAGACGGCGTCCAATCCTACAATTACATTCGCGCCGTAACAGGGACTCTGGATTAATAGATGTCAAATAAAGTTGCTACTTAGTATCTATTTTGGTATTTACTGAATCACTAATGATAATACGATAGTTATAAAATTGTAGCATTGCCCGTCTCAACATTCTAGGGATCCCTTTCCTGACCTCAATTACGAGTCAAAAATTTACTTTTTTTTTTTTGAAAATATAGGTCAAGAAACTGTGTAAAATTTTCCAAGTGACTACATGAGACACCCAGTTTTTCTGTTGCTTCCCATTTCGCTCAATCCAAGCCTCATTCGCCTATCTGGTCCAACCACGGAAAAAGCCTCTACCACCCACTCATACCAGACCTTACGGTCATCGGTCTGTCTCCACATGGAAATTTCGAGTTCGGAGTCGTCAGGAAAATTTAGTGGATTCTAAATAAGAGTCAGTTGAAAAACGCGAATGATGTCGTGTAAACATACCTTGAGTGGATAGTATATGGGAAACCAAGAGATCATGTCTTTACTCTTCGTATCAATATTATCTGGTCGAGTACTCAGTTCGATTTTCCCGGCCTCTCCGCCATCGTATAGAACAGCCTCAAAATAGCCCGCTATTCCATGGACAACGCCTCGGTCCTTACAAACAAACTTACGTTTTGTCGAACGGAGGTTGTGATCATTGGCGCCGTCTCCCCCGGACATACTTCCACCACCCCCACCACTCACACCCCCAGCCCGTCGGGCCTTGGATGCCGCAAGGGTAGAGCCGGGAAGAGGATGTGAAAATTCCCAAACCTCCTGAATCTGAGGATAATCTGGAACTGAATTCGCCAAATAGTCTATAGCATGCAACATAACGACATAAGGTGTATCAGCAGCTGTATCGTCAGTAAGAATGCGATACGAAATATCTGCATGGAGCCTTGGCGCTAGTACGGGCGTGATGTGAGCAGTGTAAGAGCTGGGAATTGATATGCCATACTCCAGAGCTAATACATGTTGAACTCCATCGAGACATTCAGGGCAAAGCTCATTATCGGCAAAAGAGCCGAGGAGTTCAGATACTAGAATATCGACTTTGCCATAAGATGGAACAGGTTGGACGTTGTTTGCTGTAGTCACATTATCTGAGGTACCAGCTGACTTCCGAACTGGTCCTTTCCAGGCACGCATATCACTCTTCACGACATTGACAATGCCTCCCCAAGCATCTTGATTATGTCTTTGAAGCAAAACGTAAGCGTTTGGATTCTTCTCGATTGCCCAAACTTCCACCGGAACGCCGGTTGTCTGACTAGCTAGTAATGCCCGAGTGACAAGTGGACCACGTCCAGATCCCACAATAGCAATCACGACTGCACCATTATGACCAGATGTCGGCTTATCCTTTTTAGACCAGTCTAGTAGAGCAAGAGCTATAGCTTTCTGATACAGATCATACTTCACAGGGTCTTTCTCAAATACTTCATAAGTGATAGATTCTAAGTTATCCGTCAGTGGCTGAAGTGGCACTTGGAGATAATCCTGATATCCAGAAGCGAATTTTTCTACGGTTGTCCAGGATGATTGAATTGTCTGTAAATGACGCAAGTATTTTAGATGAGCAGCAGAATCAGTGGGCTCCGAGTCAATATTCAAAATACTTTTGAGCGAAGTCTCGGGGGTCGAGCTTTGCATGGGTGTTGTGAAGCTAGGCTTATTTCTGGAAGTCACTAAGGGAGGGAATTCATCTGGTTTAGACTGAACCTCTTCCGTGAGTAAAATTGGTTCAAGGTCGCAAAGCATCAACCAAGGTGGCTGCTTCAGACGCATATACCTGGAAATCAAGCTTTGATGATGTTTGCTCAGTACTGGATGTCCTCCGCTGTTTTTGACAAAGGTGGATGATGTGAGAGAGAGTGATCGTAAGGGCTCAGCAAACCATCGAGATTGCAGCGAGGTAGATGGAAGCTGTGGAGGTATTCCGAGTGCTAGATTACATGTCAGCTAATTTCTGATGTATTAAAATCCAAGTGAAGACATGGGAATAATACCTTCAGAGGCCGAATCATGCTCCGAAGGATCTCAACTCAAACTTTGCGAATAATATTTTTGTAAAGCACAATAGTGAATAAGATGATATTATTGGCTTCTTACCTACAGAGAGTCTTGGACTATATCTATTGACACTTCGTATAACATTCCAAGCGTCCCAAGTCTCATACAGGTCAACTACATTGCTCCCTCCCATTTTGCCGGCTAAATCTTCAGTTCTCGCGAAAAGATGTAGATTTCCAGGTGTATCTTGAGGCTTTTGAAATTGATACATTGGAATTTGGATGGCTATCTGAATAAAACTACCGATAACAAGTGCCTCTTGAATGGCACGAGCATATTGAGTAAGTCTATCTCCCGATATTGATCCATTAGAGTAAAAGCGTGGCCCAGAAATGAGTACATTACTAATCCCACAGAATGATGCATAAGCAATTTCAATGTTCAAGACCTGGCGCGAGATATTCGAAATCAACGGATCTGTCGAGCAGAGATCAATCCACGGGCTAGTGAAAGCTATCAGCTGAGAAGTGATATTTCCGGGCCCTAGAGAGGTATCAAGAGGAGTTAGAGGTGGAAGGACTGGAGCTGGTGGATCATATTTCAGATTTTCCTGGGAAAACTCTGGGTATGGAAGATTAGAACAATACGTAGATACAAGGTTGAGAACTTTTGTGTGGAAGTGACTCGTTGTAATAGGTGTCGTTACAGTATCATACTGGAAACCAAATCAGCGATGATACATTGTGTTATCTTTTGGGAGAGCATACTCCAATGTCTTGGACATGACGCAGAACAGATTCCGTCACAGGGAATGGCCTATTTGATACATGACTTGTAATATAAAAGCTAGGCACGTAGTCGTCGCCCGGGTTTGAAGATTCTAAATCTGTACTCGACACAGGAACTTGAGATGGAGTCGTGTTTACATCAGCGGTCATAATTTCGTTTTGGCGCGATAAAAATATTTTCGGGGGATATGGCGATAGATTATTACCGTTCTCTGGTGTAAAGAAATGATCGAAGACGAGAGCAATTTGACGGAGCAACGATAAGCCTTTGTGATATCGACTAGCAGTTTTAGCAAAAAATATTTCCAATGTAAGGGGTAATATTTTGTCTACCTCGCATTTTAAGGCCATGGAACGGCGCAGATGTGTGAAATTTATTATCTCCGATAACGGCAAATCAGGTGTTGTGGCCAAAACCCATGCCAGCTTTTACTAATAACCTCACATCAAGATGGATCATCTTTCCAGCAATCATAGAATAAACGTCTACCATACACTATCTAGGTGATTATCATTCACATGAACATCTTGCATGAAGAGATTCAAACTATTTCAGATTTAAACTGGATTACCTGCTCCTCACAACTACCAAATGTAACGGTCTTACAACTTTGAAGTGTGAGTAAACTACAACAAGTAATTAAAAGAGAAAGGAAAAATTAGAATGCTAATAACTTGGACATGCTTAAAAGTTATTTACACAGTTACAGAAGGAACCAAATGTCAATCAAATCTCTTTCATCATCCGACTGATCATTGCATTCATTACGCTAGAAACATTTGGAATTTACTCCACTAATTCCTAACGCCCGTCAGCGTTACACTAAGTTGATTCGCAGGAATTAAATTGAAAGATGTAGCAGTGTGCCAAGTTGGATAGTCTCCCGAACAACATCCAGCAAATATTAGAACTCCCACCATTCTCCATATGAGACTGGAGATATTTGATTCGAATCTGCAAAATTCTCGGGAAGATTACAATCTGGTGTGAAGCTCAAGATGATAAATAATTACGGTTTCATGGGATTTTTCTTGGAGTTCATCAATGGCAACATAATCTCGAGGAAGCATTGGAAGTCCTTGCGACAAGGTCTCATTGATACCAGCAAATACTATCCATTACATGAGTGCTCATGTTTAGGCTTACAGTTTTCGTATTTTACTTGAAAATGAAGCTTTAATCTGCCATAACTAAGGACTAAAACAGTTAATAAAAGGAGATAAAGGATCGGATGGTGCAGTGGTACACCATCCTGCCCGTTCTCCCAAGTAGAGTCTGGGTAGCTTGGACACATGCCCCACCTGAGACAGAAGAAAGCTGGTTCAAATCCAGCGAGACCCGCAAACCACTTCTCTCGCGGTGATACTGTGTTCGTAGGATGACGAAAGCATGCTCAGATAACCATGGGTTTTTCTCGCTTTCCCTTATGGTGGGTATTCACGGAATAGGGTCATGTCGTAAGGCGTTATTCTCGTAATGGTGTTTGCAAATGAAATCTAAATATGAGTGTCCCCAACGTCAAAATGAGTCGTTCTAAAACAAAGAATACATAAAGGGGCTCAGGGGTAAGTGAAGGCAGTATGTCCTTGCAGGGTTTTAGTTGTCGATTATTATACCAATATGGCGATTTCATTTGTTGATCTTTTCTAAGCGACGCCATATTAAGATAAGCTCAAAACCTCAATATCAATTTAATGTGAGAGATATCTTGGCGACGAAAGTGAAGGCAGTATGTCACTCTTGGCTAAATATTGAATGGTGTCTTGAGAAATCCACATCAAGAATAATATCAAGGATTTCGATACATCTATCTCAAGATTCTAATATACAAAGTGTTCCTAATATGAAGTTCGATCCCCTTGAACTCTAACTACCTCTTCACATCTCCTCGACATGCTTAGAATGAGTGATCGAAGCTTGTCCTTTGTTGTACAGTTGTACCAGGCCTCTAGTATAATTCGGCGATTCTCTGCTTTACTCAGCTGCCTCCCCCGCTCAAACTCTGGATATACATTTTGTATGTATAGTTTCATCATACCCCACACATTTTGAATTGGATTTAGATCTGGGGAGTATACTGGCCATGAAATAGGTTGAATTCCATGTGCCATGAGATAATCTCTTGTGGGAGGTGCTTTGTGTACTGGCGCATTGTCGTGCATAAATAGATATGCACGACCTGTCTCTTGCCGTCTGTTTCTGTGCCAGTTCACAAAAAGGGGAAGGATGTGTTGGCGATAGCCTTCTGAGGTCATCTTGCCTCAGTCGGCTTCCCAGAAAACACAAGAGCCTCTCTCGATTCCGGCGAAACTACCCCAAAACATCCAAGAATTATTCTTACGGTATCAATCAACAACACACGTATTATCATAAGCCTCTCCTTTCTTCTTAGACTGAGTAATCAAAAAACTTTTGGATTTGTATAGGAATTGCTTGCCTTTCTAGTCACATAGCTCGGTATAATAGATCCGTCATTAATCCAAGTTTCGTCGCTCCAAAGTACTTGCGACCACTATTGTTCTTGCCATTGAAGGCGTTGTTCTGCCCATACTTTCCGTGCCATCATGTGATTCTCTGATAACGGCGGGGACCTTCTCGGAAGGCATCGAGAGTACCTTCTTCCCTTGAGTGCACTACGGATTGCACTTTCTCCGGCAGCCCATGAGGAAAAATGAACTGACAGTTCTAGATAAGAACATTGTCGTGCCTCGCGATAACTGCAGATGAATTCTTCCAACTGATCGATTTGGTTAAGAGAAAGCTAAGGAGGGCATCCAGTCCTTAATTTAGGAGATGCACGACCAGATTGAACAGTGTTCTTGACTTGTGAATATGTTACTCTTAACTAAGTCGCAATTTGTTTGTACGTGAATCCCGTTCGATACAGTGCAAGTATCTGGGGAATATCAGTTCGTAAAAGTGCCTAATTCAGTACTAAAATTCTACACATACCTCAAGTCTTTGATCTCGACTGAGATATGAAGCACGAGTTTGACCTTGTAAAGTAGCTTGAGTATTCATGATTAGAGGATGGTAACTCTAATAAAGTAGATTCTCGGGAGGCTTGTGCTAAATTGCAAATAGCGTTTGATAACTTTATCTTTTTCTAACATCTGTAAGATGGTTTAATTACCAATGATGCAGCCGTAGATTTCTACAAAATAATATCAAAAGTGGCTTTTCCGATGAAATGAAACCGGTGTGAAAGATTGAATCATAGGATCTCGTCTAATCTAGAAAATTATATATCATGGCTAGGATATATCCATATTATAACCCCTGTATATAAAATTTCCAGCTGCCTTCATTTACTCCTCAGACCCTGTATTTGGAGGTCCTGAAAAACCACCCAAAACGGGCCTGAGCGTCCGAGGCAACTCAAGCGCTTGTTTTCGGCAAGCCGTTTCTATAATCGCTTACTATCTCAAAATAGAATAACCTTGCACTGGATCAGTCCCTTTTCGATAACAAGTGTTTTGTTTCTATGAAGCTTGTTATCAACGCGCTGAGAATGATTGAACTAGGAATTGGGCGGCAATGAGCAACTGAGGTTCTAGTGTAGACCAGAACTCTATTATTGGATTATTAGTGGCGTTTCTATAGTTTTGTCCGATTTTTATTGATATAAGACTACCCTTAACTATGTAAAATGATATTTGGATAGCCTAATATTCCGTCTGGTTAAGCTCTTTTGAGTTGACATTTTCAAATTGAAAGGCAAATCAACGAAGATTTAAATCCTCCGAGCCCAGAAATGTCCACGAGCCCTACTTCCTCAGTATATCTAGTACAAGCTACTTATCCACCGTTACAGCCAAAAAACGGTATGTCGAATCAAAGATAAATGTCACTTAATACAAACTAACTGAAGAACAGGAACTATGGGATCAGACTTAGAGATCGGATTTGCTGATGCTGACAAGGGTCCACTGTCACTGACCAAAGAAAGCACCATCGCCATAACTATGATAAGTATTTGTGTTTGTACCTTTGGAGGTAAGTTTGATATCTTCAACTTTTGATTATTAGAGCCTGATGATCGTAGTTTGTTCAGCTGCATTATATTTTATGAGTAAAAGGAGGGGACGATTGTTACGCAAAAATAATGAGAAGTTGGTGAAACTTTCAGGAACTGTAACACCATAGGAATTAAGTTTTCCTGGAGACCTATACAATAATGATGAGTTTGGGAATGAATAAATTTGAAGTTTCTAGAGTCATTAGGTACATATGTAAAGAGAAGTGGATTAGTGATGGGATACCCAAATTTACCTCAAAGTCCAAAAAGACCAACATTATTAGGGAGAATTGCAAATAATCCATTAGGTACATGATCTCAATATTTCAGATGAGCCATGATAAGATAAAACTGGGAGTTATACCAATTTATTTCAGCTTAGTCTCAAAGATAGAGTTAAAACTCATTTCATCATCTTTGTCGTCAAACTTCTGTTGAAGCTCTGCTTTGGCTAAGCTTTGAAGAGGATTACTGGGTTAAGAATTTAAAAGTCGAAAATAAGAACAGCAATGATAGGGGACTCGTACCCCTATTCAATTTATTATAGATTCAGAGAACAGCCCCATCCGGTAAATCTAATCAATCGTTAGAATTCTACCAGTAGCGATGCTCCTTTACGCCTTCGTGCTTGGTTCACTTTGTTATCATAAGGCATATGTGACTTGATACGACAAAAGGTTACATATCGTTTCGGATCCTGAGTCACTTTTAGTGAATGAATACAAGAATAATTCAATAGTTATTGGGTAGAAGATGAATTCCCTGTAAATAGCGTGGAAGCCTGAGTGCCAACTTCGGGATTCTAGATATCTCTTAAAAGGTCACGTTATGGCGTAGCCATGACGTGAATTGTGGCTAATGAGACTTTTAAGAAACTAGACAAGAGTCTGCCCTATATTGGTTGACATAATATTATGGCCATTTCGTCTTTTGGAATCAAAATAGAATGCGGAACTCGTCTATTTTGGGACTAGATTAGGTATTAATTGAATAATATTTTATCATGCCAGATTATTTATACAGGTCTTATGCAGTAAATATCAAGCAAATGATAATTAAAACCCTTCTCTTGGTCAGCATGATCATCAAGCATAATAGACTTAGCATTAATCACCTAATTTAGATGAATAATACTTTGTAGGTCCTCGTGCGCCTTGATTAAGTACCCTTTATTTTCCGAGAAGTCTAATAAATTTAATAATTTTCCTTCGTGAACTGTTTGGTCGTAGCACAAATGGTAAAATTTAATGCACTTTTAGTTTTTCATGGCGGTTCGTTTTTTGGATTCTAGATCCAAGAGATTTATCTAGGCGTTTATGCCCAGACTTTTTGTATGATGAAGAAGATATGCGCATCTGAGGCAGCGCTTTGGATGAAGGTCTTGATGGATTGTCATCATCAAAGTCTTCGCTGTGATCTGAATCACTCCCATCACTGGATGTACTTCTAGGTTGTTTATCTGAAACTTTGGTGCTTGGGTTAAGCGATTGAAATTCTCGACTTTTTTCGTCGACGAGGAATTCTTCATCCTCAAAGAGTTTTCCAAATCGACTGTCACCAAGTACACCCATCTCCTCATCAACTTTGTGGCGCCGGTCTTGTCGTTTGAGGATTTTTTCTACCAGTTTTTGATTTACTTTAACCTTTTTACCACTTCTAATTCTACTTGCCCTTTCTCTCTCAATTTTATCCTTTATCTTCTTTGACCTTGCCTCGTCCCATATATACGGGTTGGCAATGAGGCGAGCCTCTTCGTAAAGCTTTGAAGCAACAAAATAACCATGCATGTAAGGCCTTAATAAATTTGTTGTGCCAACTAAGTGGGCGAGGTTGAGCTTCTTCAAGTCTGGAACTGATAAAAATTTGTAGTTATCGTAAGTTTCAGTAGGAGCTTCTTCTGCCATTTCCTCTACCATATTGTCTAGAAAGGCACACCATTTAGGCGCAGAGCCAAGTTGAGGGATAAAAATCGCATGTTGTTGTTTGCCTTCATTCGCCGTGAGAAGCATTCCAGTATTCTTACACCATGCTACAGAGTTAATATCTACGGCTGGTTCCACCGAGGTCCAAGGTTTGCCATCAAGCTCATCCCATAACTTAATTATGCGCTTGTCTGCGGATAATATTTTCTTTTCCGATGATGATGTTATTAAGTGCATCAAAGTCTTTATCGGATATCCGTACCCTTGATCTTTTCGAAGCAATGGTGCTTGCCTTCGTAGATCGTAAATTTGGATGACCCCGTCTGAGGATCCGGTCACTATAGATAGGCCTGATTTATCAAAGTCTAACGCTGTAACTTCTCCATCTCTTTGAGAGAGTAACCCTACTTTGGATTTAGATCGAGGATCCCAGAACTCAACTGTTCCAATGGATGTTCCAAAGGCTAGGAGATTGTGGCTTTCTTCAGCAATGGCTGCGGTATTAACTGACCCTGAATTAACACTTCCTTGTAATGTACCAACACCGGCAGCATTCAAGTCATCACCACCCACATTGACTTGATATGGTTTCATGAATCTTCCGATTTCAAGGTTAAGCCTATAGACTTCGCCGCTTTGCTCTGCATTTACACCTACTGATGGTATCAAAGCTTCGGCTGAGTGTCTGTCATATTGAAGGTCGCGACCATATCTTGGGAGACGTGTCTGGTAATGGCATCCACCGGGAGTATGGAACTCAAGGGTTCTGTTTGTCTGTAGGTGAAGGGATTTAGAATAGTCAGAAGATAGTAGAACAAATGATTGATTCAGAGAAGTAGTATGCCGGGCAAAAGAGAGGGAAAGGTGAGGTAGGTAATGTGTATGAATTTGAGGTTTGTATGTGCCAGTGCTCATAACCCAATCTCCATCTTCACTAACCCGAACACATGCACTAGCTTCCTCGAATTCAAAATCTTGCAGCAGCTCAACTCGGTTGGTATATTCGGGATCACTTTTTAAACTTCGTTTGCGTTTTCGAGCTAGCCATTCGGGCAGGGGTCTCGCAGTAGAAGCTCCAGAAACGGTGTAAACTGATACTTCATTGGAATTGGTGAGCTTCATTGTGCTGTTGTCCAAACGTCGTGCACTCAGCCTTGTGACCAATTTTATTTTTTGGATCTTGCATATTAAGATTCGGCTCAACGCAACCTAGTTAAGGGAGGTGCAGGGATTGATTTTGCATTACCAGTAAGCCAGAGTAAATCTCGCTTTGTCTGCAAAGTATATCATGTCGATCACACTCAGATAGCAAAGTACATGTCTATTGCTATCAGTAGAGTTACCAAGGTTGTATGGTCCGGCTCAGCTCAGTCTCTTGAGAACCATGCCTCCATAGGGGAGGAACATCGCGGATTTTATTCATGAAAAGCTTCAATACCTACATTTTACAGTTAACGTCAAACATTGTTTCTTGCGCAAACATCTCGAAATCTCATAAATCTGGACCCAGTATCTTGAAAGAACGCAGGCGTCTATCAAGGTTTTTACATCTTTGCTCAATGATACTTTAAGCCGCATAATGGAGCCCGCTGAATATCTAACTAATATTATTTCAATTGTGCGACTCATATTAACTGACAAGTGTGTTGCTAATCGATTTACCTAGAGCAATTTAGCTTTTATTCGTTACGAGTATCTTGTACCCCGACAAGCAGCATCCAGCTTCTCAAAAAAACAACTTCAAAAATTAGAGGCACTATGGAGACAGAATGGGGAACTAGTATACCGTGATCCTATTCGAGATCGAATCTGGGTATTCCAGAATTGCCCGGATAGCTTTTACCAAAGCCAGCAACATTTAGATGTCACAGATCTACCAAGACTTCTAACCCCTTTAAAAGTTGAAAGCCTTGATATCCTGCATCACGAGGCAGGAGTTTATGAGCCATCAAGTCTTGCGCAAGACCCGAATTTCTTGAACATCACACGTAATACAAACAATAGATCGTCGCCATTAACAGTGTCAGGGAACTCTATCAGAAAGGTGCAAATGTTCAGTGCCAGCTCAACTCAGTCAACTCAATCGGCAAAAATTTCAGGACGTCCATCGGCTGGATTCTCCGGAGCAAAATCATCTGGGGATAAAAATATCACTGTTTCCTCTAAAGAAATACATGAATGCTTCATTTCTGCGGTTTTGGGATCTATGATTTATTTCCTTTGTCGGGACGATAAATTTATTCCTTTTAATTCCCGAACTCTTATTGCGACTTCGTCTCGTCCTACCTACCTTGGTGGATGTCCAAATTCAATCGAATTTATTACACTGGACGTAAATTTAACCACCTTGGGCACACTGGTAATAAAGGCATCTTCTGAAAGGGCTTTGAGACTTAGAAATTTATCTAGGAATCTGGGCAATGATATCTCTTCACATCAGTTTGAGCATTCAGCTTCTCTCTGGTTAGCACCCACTGGATGTCTCGCAAAATTTAATTGTATTTTTGGTAGCTCTTTGACGGAAGCTTCGGGGTCATCCTTAGTTCAAGCTCCATCGTACGGTAGTTTTACAGATTCAGTTATTAAGATATGGCAATCAAAATGTCTGGAATGGCTCTCATATAAGGGATTGGATCCATTAGTGCTAGACGCAGGTGGATGGGTACTGGCACAAACTATCGGTGGTTATTCCCCATACTCCTGTGTTGAAATTCCAAAAAGTCTATGGGCAGACGGATCAGCTATCGTGCCTTGGCCTGCAATGCTCTGCTTTCAAAATGTTCCTTCCAGCTTCTCAAAAGGTCATCGAAAAATCGATGAAAAGAGATATCGTGATCCCCTTTCATTCGCTGAATACTGGTTTACAACCCGGGATGAAAGATCCTCTATTATTAGTCAGAGACATAAAGAAAGACAAACTGCTCAGCTATCAACAAAAGAGCGAGAAGAATACGCCGCTAATATCTATCGATCTCATATTTTTTCTCCCGCTAATTTGCGGAGAGCAAGCATGACTGGAACAGTTTATCCAACACCGCCTGATGCACCACACCCTCCTAACGGGCTTAATACATCCAATGAAGACCTTTTGTCATCAACTAATTCTATCAATTACGTACCCCCTGAAATTGATGCCAATATCCCTAGGCAGCTAAACCAGCCGCATACTATTACAGAGGCCTGGATGTCACACGAGAAAAGAGACTCGAGCTCACAAGTAAACTTCGAGAGCTATGCTGAAGAAAACAATAGATACAGTGGCTTCAGTGGTGATCTATTTGGGACTAACATAACTGATGCCGACTTTAACTTTTTCGATGAACCAGGTGTGGTACCGATGGAAATAGACGCCAGCTCTCTTGATTCTAGCTCTCACACAACACTGCATGAAACAGAGATACCAGAAATTACATCGATGCAGAGCAGCTCTAAAAAGAACACAGCTGACATCAACTCTTTCCAGGCAATAATGCCTGAACAAGCGTCTAAGAATACCCGCAGTAATATTCAGGCTGATCAAAATCTCAATTTATCTAACCAACAAAAAACTTCAGATATATTATCATCAGCTTCAACACCATCAGCTAGCCTATTATTTCAACCACATTTGACAAATCATTTATTCACCAAAGAGACTGTTTTCAATAAATTAAAGATGGAACTTACCAACTCTTCCGATAGTGAAAGTTTCAAGCGACAAAGCCTTTACAAGAAAGTTAATTTCTCCGAGGCACTTCTTTCGGTCAATCAAAAGTATGTTTCACGTGGTAGATTTGATTTTCTCAACCTCAGAGCCAATCCGCATCGTATTGGACCAAAAGTGCTCCCACAAACAGAATACTTCAGGAGGAAAAACAAGAAGAATTATAAAATAAGTGAAAAGGTGCAACTTGCACAGAATCAATCCTATGATGAGCTCACTCCAGTAGCATCTGGTCCTACGTGGCATTCATTTAATATGGATTGCGATAGTCAGGTTTCTGAGGACGATGATATAAGCTTAAAAGGCTCAAATGAAGATAATCATCAAGCATTGTCTAAAGAAGGTAAATATGGTGAAAAAGAAACAGTGGCTTCATCTCATGATCTATCTGCCATGGAATGTGAGCAATTTGCGTGTCCTCAACTAACTAATGACTCTTTCATACCATTTATTGATCTAGATCCAGTGGATTGGCCAACAGTAACCCGATTTACTTTTCCCGAGCCTAGTATCCACACAAATACACAATCAGATCTCGAATTAATTGCCACGGCTCAAATTTTAGCTGATCAGGCTATATATGGTACATTTAAAGTACTTAACAATCCGAAAAACCAAACTATCCCGGCCCTAACAAAGTCGATATATTTAAAGAGAATAACGCGTAGCCTGGAAACTGCGGCAAAAAAATTTCTTGAAGGTGTTCACATTTGCAGTTTCCAGGATTTTTTAGAGATTCAAGGTATTCATGTTTCTAATCAAGTTCTTCGCCTGCCTCCCCGACCCAACACAAACCACAAAGCTTCTATTGGGGCCCATGGAAAGCTAAATAATCCATTTGTGATTTCCCCGCCTCAACTAGAAGTACGGAGATTCGATTCAAGTCTTTCAATTCTTCCGGCTGCAGTGTTGTTCTGGGCAAATCTTGGTCTTGGTCCCTCTTCTGGTGGCAAGGATGTGGAAGCTGCTTGTCTCTACCCCGACTTTGACGGGATAGATGCAAATGCAGACATCTTTCTTGATCGAATTAGAAGCGTTTATGAAACGTCAAAGCTCGGTACTCATAATAGGATTACAGGTAACAATATTCAAAATGGCTTGGTTCCCTTTACTTTTCGAAGCTCACAAACGCAAAATTCCAATCAATCTCCACTGGAGGAAGCCACAGGAGAGTTGAGCCGGACACTTTCATTTCTTTCGGCGCAAAACAAAAATTTGGTGATTTATTTTGTTTATATTGATGATGACAGTACTCTTCTTATAGAGATTTGCTCCTCTTTTAGGCATCTTCTGGACAAGTATCAAAATACGTTTCTCGAAAAAAACATAACTCTTACAAATAAAGTCGTGTTACAGCTCATCCCCCTCAGTTTTATCGCTTCGCCATCATCATTAGTATTACCATTACCATCTGATTATTTTAGGTTGGCCCTAGAGGTGCATGACCGATGTACAGACTTTAAATCATCTTCTTCAATACCTGCGATCATTCTGGAACGTCCGCTTCCAAAATCTATAGACTTTAGATTAAATTCTAAACCTTCGGCTTCGCTGCTTCAAGAAAATACCTGCCTTCATATTGCGTATGCACAAAGCCTTGATAATCGCTGGATTACTGCCTCCTGGACTGACAATAGAGGAGCAGAGCAAATGAATGCAGCTTACTGTCTTGGAAGAAAGAACAAACTGATTTCTACTTCCTTTGCTGAGGTTGCCAGTGAAATTTGGGAGACCACCCTAGAATTTATTTCTGAAAAAAAGATACATTGGCGACTTATGATCGTCAAAATTGGAGTCATGGATTCATCAGAAATGTCTTTCTGGATTGGCCGTGCTTCTACAGAAACAAATACTCAGATAAGCCTGACTCTATTAACCACAAAAACGGAACCCAGCTTAAATCTACTACCACACCTCATACTAAAATGTAGCAACGGATCTTCGGGCCCGGGAATCGACATCGAAAAATCAACATCGCTAGGATCGCAACCCTTGGCATGGTCAGCTGATAACACTTCATATCCTGTTGATGCACCTAGTGAGCTCGATGCCGACGCAAGGCTCATCGACTATACTGATCAAACGTGGGGCGCAATTCTGTCTCATCGACTAAATAATTCAAACTCTCTTGTGGAAATACACCTTGCTCTCATTAGTGGCTACCTTATCAAGCGTGGAGGAGTGAATGTCGATGATCCTCCGGTAGGCCTCGAGGTCAATATTGTATATAGTGAAGTGGCAGGCAACCCTCGAACTTATCACGAGAACCTTCTCAAAGAAATCCTTGGACATTACCGAGGACTAGGAACTCTTGCAAGAGTACGAGGCACTGTGGACGTTATGAAAGATGTTCGACCGTGGCACGTCGCCGCTGCAGAAAAGGCTGTGAAGGCTTTATACCTATTAATATAATAAATCTTCTCCACGCCACTTTATCTCAAATTCAGCTTTGTTCGAAAAAAATTTACCACCAAGATTTTCCGGGTCTATTTCAGAACTAACCCACGAATAGAAATTGGCTTTACCAGTACTTACGGAGACCCACTCCTTAAAAGATTGAGAATTAACTGACGAGAATTCAATAGCCTCTTGATAAAAAAACCTAAGATCGTATACCATTTAACTTTTATTTCAAACAGGTAGAGTGTAAGGTAGCAACTTTTTGTTACAGAATTAGGTAATTGTCTACATTATAGATTTGCTTTCTTAAAACCAACACCAATTGATCCGAGCTTAGGCCCACCTAAACTGCTCGCGACGCTCGCTTGACTCGACCAACGCATGCACAACAACTCACAATGTAGACTACATGAAGATAACATGCCATGGTCTAGTCTAACTGAGCATGACTTACCTGGGTATTATTTGTGTCTACATTTAGCGAGTTAAAAGATCTCTATTAGCTTTTTGCTTGCTTATACTATTCTAAAGTATAAAAGCTCCTATATAGGATTCGACTAACTAGCGAGTGCCATGATAATACCACCATGGTCTGCCTCAGGGAAATTAATTGTCTAATTCCCCATAAAGTTTTCATAAAAAACAAGCATTACTCAAAGCCGCGCGCGCACAAAGGAATTCAAGCTGGTTGGCCGCTTGATTGAAGTGGCTCAGCCTCATTGAAAGAGGGAAATATATTTTTCTTTTCGATTCGCGAACGACGTTTAAGAGATGGGATATCTCCTACGAGTTTCCCTTACAAGATTACTCTTGGAATTCATATTTTTCTAGAATTCAGGCTATGAAAGTGAAAGATCATGTCTTTTTGCGTCTGAGCCGCCCGTGTAATTATGGAACTTGATACTCAAATTTTATTAAAATTTATTTTTTTGGTAGGTTACTAATGTATGATATGGTTGGATTTTTTCAACATTACTTAATTTAATGACCTTCATCAAGACTTTTTCCCTCGGGAATCAAGATTTATTCTATCGAGACGTTGAAGAGGAAATTGTCGACTTTTGAAGCAAAATCTAAAATCAACACACCTCGGTTGATGTGGCTGGGGAAACTTTAGGCCAACCGATCTCTCCTTTGGTCGCAATGCTTCTGATCAACTGCCGAAGTGTCATCGTTCCACTGGGTCTTACAGCAGACTCTCGAGCGGTGACTCACTTTTCTGTATTGCAATTTTGTGCCCTCTGCTCAGTCATCTACAAGGAGTAACTGTTAGATGAAGAGGTACTGTGACTCCTGCTACGTTATTGGCCGAGATATTGTGGCACGATACGAATGTGGAATTAAAGTGTGCGATTTAGTTGTGGTATTAACACTTTACATGCCGGATAATCATAACGCCATGAGGGATCATACTATAATATGAACATACTACTAGAAATCCTCCCTATTATTCAGAGACCTCTTAAAAGTTTTGTGCTTTAACTACCCAATTTTTAATCTAATGAAAGACTTGAAATATTACTTAAAAATGACTTGATGTAAAGGACGTCCGTTTTTGTTTTAAATTCACTTATTTATTATTTTTTCGTCTTTAATAAGTGACTCTTTCTCTGTCTGTGTTATGGGGCGCATAAGCTGCGATTAGAATCGCTGTCTGCAATGGGAGTGTCTTTTTTTTTTAAATTATACGCGACTTGTGGCGGCCCTACACTCCTGTGGAGTCCGACGCGAGTGAAGCCGGGTCGGATCAGGTTGACTACCAATACCTCGTCCCACTTTAATGACCGAGAAAAATACAAGACTACTAAACATGTGTTGGACATGCGGAGCCTAGCCCCCGGGATAACAAAAGAAAAATTTTAATGCGTCCTTGCTTTGCTTCCTGCACTGTTGCACCTCGGCCGCCGCGCACCCGAGTCTAATTCTCATAACTTTACTTGATCCTTTACCTATCGGTTTCAATCTGGTTTAGGTTCGCTAGCCTACGCCTGCTATGCCTATGCTCGGCCCTTGATGTATCCCACTGCCTGTTACGAACTCCGCGAATTTCTGCCATCCTTTTTCCCCTAGCAGTTCCTTCAGAGCTGGTACCCTTCGTCCACCAATAGTGCGCCACCTGGTAAGCGCTCTTCGGCATTAGACTAGATGTCCTACCAAAGTTTCTCTTCCACACACGCAGCGGAGTTCTGCGGATTCATGGTTCCAGCGGCGGTGATATGCCGCGAAATCCCCATGACCCGTACCAGCAGCCACCAAGCGGGAGTATATTGCTTTGGACAGGGCTAGTTCTGGTGGCTTTTTACGCTTTATCTGTAATTCTAGCTCGCCGTATCTGTTTGAGCAGGATATATTCCACCAATCAGTTGTCAGTTGACTTATGCGAGTCCGCGTTTCGGGCCTTATTGAGGCGAGTATCCTCGTTCCCAACATATTCGTGGGAGGGTTGCCTATTTCGAGCGCTTCTTTAGCTAGACGGTCAGCTGCTTCGTTACCAGGAATACCTTCGTGACCGGGGATCCATCGAACCCGTACCGCTGTTGCTATTTGTTGGGTCATATGTTTAAATCTTTGTACACGCCAAGTTAATGACGATGTGATTCCTGACTGTAGTGCCTGTGTCGCTTCGAAATTATAGAGTAAAATGTAGATAGTGCTTCGATTTGTATTACTCCCGGATGTAGCTATAGCCTCAAGAGCAGCCATCGCTCCATGGATTTCGGCATCATAAATCTCCGCACCTATGAGTTTACCGGATCCTTTCAGCTCGGAAATTTCTGACGTGCTTCCGGGGTAGATCACATGGCTCCATGCTGTTGTTGAATTCGGAGAGAGTGATCCATCGCTGTAAGCGCATAAGGTATCTGACGATAGATCAGTTAGCCAGTGTCTAGTCTCTCTCGCTGCAGTCTCTTTGTCTAAGCTCGGTGCTCGTGGGAGACTGGGACCTGGTCGGTAGATGGGTGGTGGGGCCTCTAATTTGGGTAGTAACCGGGTGGCTCGCTGGATACGAGAGTCGTGTGTTTGTGTGGCCGCAGGTCGGCCCCTGTTTGAGGTGCGAAGGCCGAGTCTGCGTCGAGCTTCTTCCGTGGACTCAAAGGCTCTAAGTCGGAGAGAGTGGTGGGTATCAAGGCGTCTGATTCTGGCTCCGTGTAAAAGGCGTTTTTCTTCCAGGATGATATGAGCTGGTGCGATCCCTGTTTCTCTTTGTAGAGCCGTGTTGGGTATAGTTCTCCATGTGGGTAGAGCGGCTCGTATCCCTGCCATGAGGGCATTGTCAATGGCTGCGAGTTGCTTTCCACAAGAGTTTCTTACCTCTCCTGTGTGTGTTGCTCGAGTGCGGCCAGGCCACCAGATTTCGGCAGTGTGGAGGACGGTTGGCATTATGACTGTGCGTATGATAGTGGTTATTGGGCTTGGGGGTGGGCTGAACGTACATGACGCGATTCACCGAAGGTATTGTGTCAATCTAACTCCTTTCCTAGCCCATTTGGCAGCGTGGTGGCGAAAGTTTAGGCTTTTATCAAAATAGACCCCAAGCCAACAAAATTCGTCGCTAGCTTGGATGATGACATCGCCCAATCTAATTTGGGGAAGCTCTGTGTTTCTAGAGCGGGGGCCCAAAAAATACACTGCTTTGGCTTTGTCAGGGTCAAATGTGACAGCGTTTTCGGTGGCCCACTTGAAGATTCTGTCAGCTTCCTCTTCTGCTTTTGCGGCTGCATTTGCCGGTATGGAGCCAATCCCCAGGATTGTCACATCGTCTGCATAACCAAATCTCCAGTTACTAGCTACCACCACTTTTGACATGTAGAAAATGAACAAGATAGGCGATAAAGGTGATCCTTGCGGTAAGCCACACTCTGATTGCTTGGGCTCAGTAATCCCTGATTCGAAGCGTATGCGTGCGGAGCGGCCCTTGAGAAACGACCTTGTCCATTAAATGGCGTGTTCTGGCCATCCCATGTGTCTAATTCTCTTGAGAAATCGTTCGTATAGTACGGCGTCAAAGACACCCTGTACATCTAGCGTAACCAGCATGACTTTTTGTCGCATTTTGAGGGTGTGCTCTATGTCGTGTACTACGCACGCGACTAAATCGTTTGCGTATCTTCCTGGAAGAGCACCAAAAAGCTGTCGGGGGATGACCTACTTTTCTAGTGCTGTGTGAGCCATACGTTTGGCAACTAATCTCTCAAGCCCTCTCCCCAAAAATGAGAGAAGTGCGATGGGACGCTAGCCTTTAGCTGTACTGAGATCTCGGCCTGGCTTTGGGAGCAGGATTACCTCAGCCAATTTGAATGTTGCTGGGAAATGCATATATTTGAGCGATCCCGCATAGAGTGCCGTCACTGTTTGGCCTTTTGTGGGCCATGCTACCCGTAGAAGCCGCACTGTGATTCCGTCGGCGCCAGGTGCTTTATCCTTGCACTGGGTCGCGGCCCATCTTGCCTCCTCCATGACTTCCGTACACCATGGTAGAGTGTGGCTGGAGGGTGGGCTGTCGGGTGCTTCGTTTTCGATATTCTTATCACTCGTGAAGCGGCCGAGTAGCATATCTCTAAGGAGGTACGCCCGCTGTTCTGGGTCTGTCTCTAGTGTTGAAAAGAGTAGGGAATTTTGAATCAATGTCAATTGATTAATCACGTGTCATTTGGAGAGAATAAAAAGACTGAAGTAATTTTGTCAGAAACGCACGGTGGAGTTGTTATTTTTTACAATCCGGATCTAACCAGACTATATATACTACCAATATGTAAAACTGACTAACAGGGTTTACGTGATTAGCGATAAATACGGTTAAGGGCATTTAGTAAGTGCATTAATTAGTATGTGTGCACTAAGGTAGGTATTCCCTTTAGTACGCATGACGATTAGTAAATCACTAATGAAACCCTCATTTCCAACATCTAGGCCATTGGCGGTTCTCAGCGGGCTAAAACTGACTTTCGGTCTCGTCTTGGCTCCTCTTGCAAGCTTATATAAATCGGCATCTGAGGCCGCCTCCGCAAATTTCTGTTGTCAGTACTGCCGTTTTGCTATAGCTATGGCTCGTCGGA
This sequence comes from Podosphaera xanthii, assembly GCA_028751805.1. NCBI lineage: Eukaryota > Fungi > Ascomycota > Leotiomycetes > Helotiales > Erysiphaceae > Podosphaera > Podosphaera xanthii. Next base: position 1,571,122 of record JAPWIX010000013.1, on the reverse strand, counting down.
ATGCTTTCCTGCTTTCGGAATCTCCATGAGTTCTGAAGTTGTCCCGTGCTTCCCGGCATTCTGTTGTCCACCATGGTGCGCTGCTTCCGAGCCTCGGTGAGCTCCTCTTGCCCGTGACCCTGATAGCATCTCCTATTACTTTTACTAAGGCGTCCGCCACATCATCTACACCTTATACTGAGCCTGGGCATTGTTGCGGGAGTCTTGATCCCCATTCGGCTACGGTGTTTTTGAATTCTTCAAGCGCCTCATCGGAAACCCGAATAAAATTGAAATATTGGTTATGAACAAGTCTGAAGGACGTACCGTTAAAGGTTGGATGATTCTGTTACTAGCGACAATTACACAGATTGACAGCGACGACGAGAGAGAGTGTTGATAGTTCCCAAATAGTTCAAGATAAGTATGTTTTGAAGTGATTACTTTTCTTTAGAAGGAAAACTCTGCCTGATTATATACATTCCTATTGGTGTTCCACACTCCACTGGTATATATATTCTACATTCTTCTAGACATTTCTACACATTGCCAAATAAGGTAAAGTGTAGCACTGTAAATAAGGTTGTTGGTCATAATGATAAACAAGAGAAGCTGCTAGAATTATGTAGATTATAGAAGCAGCTTAGTAATACAGTTGAGAAATAATTATCTCAATTAATTATTCTCATAATAGTGTATTAAGACACTATACTGTTTTGGGTAAGATTAGTAATGCAGTCATGTTACTATTTACGACAAATAGGTCTTACAGCTCGAATGACTGCTGCTGCTTGAGCGTTTATCCTTGGTACATCCCCTGCTAAGGTACGATGATCTGATGTGGTTTCTAGTGTTGGTGCTACGTCCGCGAGGGCTCCCGTGTTTGACCAGACCAGGTCTAGAGTGTTACCTTGATCATAGGTGGGCGCACCCGGCCTTGAGGCCAGGGCCATGTCATTTGCTTGCATCCACTCTGTGATAATCTGACATTCCCCGTGCAGTCGGTTCGCGAGCGGTTGCCATTCGGGGTGTACCGCGTTAAAATCTCCAGCTACAACAGTAGACCCGGATGGTGTCCAATTGAGCAGACGCCTTACGTCTGACCCGGGCGCTCGGTATATTGGGGCAAAGATTATGCCATATACTGTTACCGCTACAAAATCGAGCGAAGACCCACACAGGAAATTTTGTTGGCAGTTTCTGCCCTTACGTGTGTATACTAGGGACCTTGGTCGTGCAGTTTCTTGTCCTTTAGTGGCCGGCCTGAATATGTCGAGGCCTGGATGAGACTTCGTAAACCATTTGCCATCTTCATGTAAGGTCCATGGCTCTTGTAGTAGAATTACTTCTGTGCCTTCTTCCCGAGCTGCCTGCAGAGTGATATCTGTAGCGGGCCCTCCCTTACGTAGATTTGCGCATAAAAAAGAGACTGTGGGAGGGTGTATCTGTGTGCTGCTGAGTTGAGGGCTTACTGACATGCAGAAATCGGTATGGGTGAGTTCGTGGCAGCTGCCGACTTGGCCATCTTTTCTGCCTCATTTCTTCTGATTTCGGCATTTCGATCTCTTTGCCAGTATTTCCTTATCACCTCCAGTTGTTCGCGCGTCTTTAGAGTCGTCTGTCCGTTGCGACGTGTGGGTCGGGCCATGCAGCGCAGCTCGTCTGCTGCGTGAGGGCCGTGACAATTAATGCATCTCATAATATTTGCTTGACATTCGTTACACTTGTGTTCAAGGGATCCACACTTTTGGCACCTTTCGGCTCTAGAACAGACCCGTCTCGAGTGGTAGCCCCAGCAGCGATTGCATTGAGCTATCTTTGGTTGTCGGTGAAATTCGGATAGACGCCTACTTGCTTCAAACAGTCGTTCGCCGAGTTTGGGGTTGCCCCCTGGGAAATGAATTATCCAGTCTGTTGCCGGTCCTTCGTTGCTTGTTGCCAGTGCCCGAGCTGAGATTGGTATCATTCCTGTTTTGAGTGTAACCTCTTCCATGATCATCTCTTTGGTGACGGGAATTATTACTAGTTGGACTCTGGTATTTGAGCCTGGTGCTCCTGTCTTGGATAGGTCTCCGAGCGAATGTTGGTGGTCGGTGTAAGGGGATCGTAAACTGACGGACGCTGCACGTGAGAATATCCACAATAAAGAAGTAATATTTTTCTATGACTATGGACTATGAAAGTAGGCCTATACTTGTATCCATCTCGTAGCCTCCCAATCCCCCTTCTCTAGACGATTATATTTTCTGACTTGTTACAGGATTAATCTGTTACGTCTGTTAACCACGAGGAGATGTGTTGCTCTAAATATGTTACATTCGCTAATTCCGACTTGAAACCTCTTGTCCCTAGCCCCTGTCTAGAAGGTTGGACGTTACCGTTTCGATACTCGCTCAGCGTGATGTTTCTTGACCAGGATGGGTTGCTAGGATCAACTCAGCCACAACCAATCAGGCCTAGCCCGTCACAGTCGGGGACGTTTGGTGCGAGTACTGAAATCCATTTAGATGCCACCTCCAACGTAAGATTCTGATCTTCGAGTCCTGAGTTGGATCCTCCTCCTTGTGTCCCTTCGGAACCTTTTCCTTCTCTTTGTAAGCTGTGTACCTCATGGAGGATACGGTTTCTGGCGGCATCGTTGGCGGCTGTAATTGCGAGACCCGAATTCACCACAGTGACTTGCTAGATTGCGGAGTTTGCAATCATTAGTTTTGCGACGAGGCTCAGCTTCACAAAGTACGGGGACATCGCCCTCTATGGGTGTCCTTCTCTGAGTCTGAGGAAGAGCCTTTCATCCGGGCAAGATACGGGGTCTTCTTTGCCCTGGGGGTAGGCTGAGTCTGGGGTGTTTCCCTCTTTCCTTGGGGAGTTATCTGTACTTGCTTTGCCTTGTTGGGCTTTCTTTGGGCCACCTTTGTCCACGGACCTTCTGTCAGGGAAGGTTCGGCCCTGGTCGGTAGTGCATCGGTATTTGCTTTGCTACCATTCTTTGGGTTATTTGCATTTTTTTCGGCTAGTATCTATGTGGATGGATGTGTACCAGCAGGTTTTCGTTGGGCTTGAGCTCTAGCGATTTGGGGGACGACGGGCGCTACGCTTTGCGATCTGGTGTTACTGGATCTTTGTGAAATTGGTGGTCGGCAATCTCCGGCTTGGTTGATTGCCTGGCCTGACAGAATTTTTGTGATCTGGTCTCTGAGCCTAGCAGCTGCGATTTCCGTGGATCTACGGATTTCTTCATCGCCTATTGCGTCCAGCAGGTTGCAAAACCTACTCAGGACTAATTTTGCCTGAGCCACACGCTTTTGGAATTTTAGGACTTCCGTGTCGACATGATCGGTAAGGCCCTTTTCGAAAGAGCTCTGCGATCGGTTAGTTCCGATCGCGTTGTTGGGGATGTTTTGAGTTTGGTATATCGGTCGAGCGTCGACCATCATGACATCCGGGGATGTTATGCTTTCGTGGGGAGAGGAGAGTAGCCGCTGTGAAGTCTCGTTAGAGAACTGTGAGGCCATTGTCTTAAGATGATTCGTGAGTGGTTGTCTCAGAAGGTTAGAAGACTTTGATTGCCTATGGCGCCTTTTTCTCAATGGGGGGATTGTTTGCAATGGGAGTGTTAAACGGAGTGCTAAGAGGAATTAACGAGTAATTGTCACAAGACGAAGGAAAGATAAGTTTATCGTACAAGGATAGCAAGAAGAGAGATTGACGAGCAGGAGATCCAAGATACAGTTTTGACCACTTTGTTACTATACACAAGAGGCCCTCCTTCCTTCTTCATGACTGAATGGGGATCCAACGCAAATTCTGACCCTATATCATCTATAACATCCGCGTCAGATATTCACCGCTAATCGTATGACTAAAATGCGTGTGACTTGTCGTGGTTTGGGACACTATACCATGTCGTCAACATGCTGTCTACATCGAATGTCCTAGCTCCTAGGGTCTATGGAGAGAGCAGCGGCATTTGGTCGCATCATGACCAAGTAAGAGAGACATTATTGTTGTAAGAACAGATCATAAGACGGTCGGCTTCCCTCGTATATGTATTCATTATCCTATGTAGCGTAGAAGCTAGCATCTTCCGCAAATTGCAGAGCGTCCTACATCCTTCGGGAGGCTCTAAGGCATCTATCAGAAGATAGATTCGCTGTGGACGTTAAACAAAATCAAATCAAATCTTCATCGAATGTCTGACTCTCACCTTCTTATGGCCATGGCAGCATTTCTCTCGCCACGGCTACAATGTTAGTAAGATGACAGTATTATCATCTCAGTTGTTGAGATATCTTCTCAGAGCGTCAACACTGTCTTTACGATTAGTGCGTATTCGATATAGTTTCACAAGAATGGTGGTCCTTCGAAATCTGTCGATATCACTCAGACCTTTGATTCGAAATTCCAACCTCAATGAGTGATCTCGCGACATTTGGAATTCGATGTATATATGGCCATAGGTTTCTTGATGAAACTTAAAGCTGAGTCTCCCTTAAGCTCCTCACTTCGGGCTTTCTGTGTCACCGGCCGTAGCCTCAGATGGATGATCCGGAGTTTATCCGGCTCCCTAACACGACGTGCATTCTACACATAAACAAGGCCTTAAGGTCGAAAATCGCACGTCGAGGGTTTATAAGTAATTTCCTGTGCACTCTTAGTCATCTTCTTTCTTTAGATAAAATATAAATTATCTTTGGATGCACACTCGCGAATAACCTTTGTGCCGTCATCTCACAGTCTAATCTTAAACAGGAACATTAAATTTTACGTGGATTTATTCGGCAATAACGCCGATAAGTCTAACTTGGGAGTTTTCAAGGAGCGAAAGGAACACATATGTAAGCATCTGATCTTCGTGAATAGTCACGAAAAATCTCGAGCACACAATCTGATGACAAGATTTCAGTCTAAGCTCCGTCCCCTGGTTTCAAACTCGCCTCGGTTTTGAGATGTCAATAACTTTAAGAATATTTTTAGTAAAAGTAATTACGTGGACGAGATACGTTAGGGGTAACTTTGTCTTTTGATGGGTGCAGATAATTACCCGTTAGACAGCCGCTACTTATTTCTACCATATGTACTGAAGTACCTCACTAGCTTAGCTATCTGGTGACTATTCCTGACATTGGAGGAAATCGTTTGAGTCCAGTCCTTTTTTCTCCTTTAAAATTAAGTCTTTCTACAGTACAATCTCGCTATAACAATGTGAGGCAAAACTTAACCAAGGCTCCCGATTGGAGGATTTATTTGAATTGGCCAATAAGAACCCTTGATTGAGTTTTGACCCACATGGTTATAGCGAAGCTGTACTGTACAGTAAAACTTCTGTAAGGCGATAGTGGATCCCGATTTAATTATTGAAAAGATTCATTTCAATTTTGCCGTGTAAATTTGCGATACTTATCCATGCAGGTAGATTTGCGAACAGGGATAAGTATTGCAAATATACACGGCAAAATTGAAATGAATCTTTTCAATAATTAAATCGGGATCCACTATCGCCTTACAGAAGTTTTACTGTATTATCCTACTTTGGCGCCTGAAAGCCCACGTAGATATTTTCGGAAGATACAGGGGCTCAGGGGTAAGTGAAGGCAGCTGGAAATTTTATATACAGGGGTTATAATATGGATATATACTAGCCATGCTATATAATTTTCTAGATTAGACGAGATCCTATGATTCAATCTTTCACACCGGTTTCATTTCATCGGAAAAGCCACTTTTGATATTATTTTGTAGAAATCTACGGCTGCATCATTGTTAATTAAACCATCTTACAGATGTTAGAAAAAGATAAAGTTATCAAACGCTATTTGCAATTTAGCACAAGCCTCCCGAGAATCTACTTTATTAGAGTTACCATCCTCTAATCATGAATACTCAAGCTACTTTACAAGGTCAAACTCGTGCTTCATATCTCAGTCGAGATCAAAGACTTGAGGTATGTGTAGAATTTTGGTACTGAATTAGGCACTTTTACGAACTGATATTCCCCAGATACTTGCACTGTATCGAACGGGATTCACGTACAAACAAATTGCGACTTAGTTAAGAGTAACATATTCACAAGTCAAGAACACTGTTCAATCTGGTCGTGCATCTCCTAAATTAAGGACTGGATGCCCTCCTTAGCTTTCTCTTAACCAAATCGATCAGTTGGAAGAATTCATCTGCAGTTATCGCGAGGCACGACAATGTTCTTATCTAGAACTGTCAGTTCATTTTTCCTCATGGGCTGCCGGAGAAAGTGCAATCCGTAGTGCACTCAAGGGAAGAGGGTACTCTCGATGCCTTCCGAGAAGGTCCCCGCCGTTATCAGAGAATCACATGATGGCACGGAAAGTATGGGCAGAACAACGCCTTCAATGGCAAGAACAATAGTGGTCGCAAGTACTTTGGAGCGACGAAACTTGGATTAATGACGGATCTATTATGCCGAGCTATGTGACTAGAAAGGTAAGCAATTCCTATACAAATCCAAAAGTTTTTTGATTACTCAGTCTAAGAAGAAAGGAGAGGCTTATGATAATACGTGTGTTGTTGATTGATACCGTAAGAATAGTTCTTGGATGTTTTGGGGTAGTTTCGCCGGAATCGAGAGAGGCCCTTGTGTTTTCTGGGAAGCCGACTGGGGCAAGATGACCTCAGAAGGCTATCGCCAACACATCCTTCCCCTTTTTGTGAACTGGCACAGAAACAGACGGCAAGAGACAGGTCGTGCATATCTATTTATGCACGACAATGCGCCAGTACACAAAGCACCTCCCACAAGAGATTATCTCATGGCACATGGAATTCAACCTATTTCATGGCCAGTATACTCCCCAGATCTAAATCCAATTCAAAATGTGTGGGGTATGATGAAACTATACATACAAAATGTATATCCAGAGTTTGAGCGGGGGAGGCAGCTGAGTAAAGCAGAGAATCGCCGAATTATACTAGAGGCCTGGTACAACTGTACAACAAAGGACAAGCTTCGATCACTCATTCTAAGCATGTCAAAGAGATGTGAAGAGGTAGTTAGAGTTCAAGGGGATCGAACTTCATATTAGGAACACTTTGTATATTAGAATCTTGAGATAGATGTATCGAAATCCTTGATATTATTCTTGATGTGGATTTCTCAAGACACCATTCAATATTTAGCCAAGAGTGACATACTGCCTTCACTTTCGTCGCCAAGATATCTCTCACATTAAATTGATATTGAGGTTTTGAGCTTATCTTAATATGGCGTCGCTTAGAAAAGATCAACAAATGAAATCGCCATATTGGTATAATAATCGACAACTAAAAACCCTGCAAAGACATACAGTCGTCCCTCTCTAACTCGATAGTGGGTCCCGGTATAAGTGGGGAAAATATTTATTGTAACTTGGACTTTTATATTTGCAACACTTACCCTTACAAGTCATTTTGCGCGCAGGGGTAAGTATTGCAAATGTAAATGGTTGAATTACGATGAATATTTTCAACACTTATACCGGGACCCACTATCGAGTTAGAGAGGGACGACTGTACTGCCTTCACTTACCCCTAAGCCCATGTACTTTGGTACAAGGATATAATTAATCCTTAGCCTCATACAAATAATTATGGTAACAGGGATAATGTACGTTTAGGGTCTGAAATTACAACTGAGATAGAAACTGTGCAAAACCCGTCTAAGGTGACCTCATGAACCAAAAATTGATTTCCACCTAAGTTTGTCAGTATAACCATGCATGTGGATTTACTGTTCACATACGGACCGGTAAAGGCTGTGGGCCGGATGGCGCAGTGGTACACCGTGCGGGCCGTTCTCCCGAGTAGATTCTGGGAAGCTTGGACACATGACACTCATGAGGCAGGAGAAAACTGGTCCAAATCTCGCAAGACTCTCACAACGCCTTTCTCGCGGTCATTGTGTTAATGTAAAATGAAAGCATGTGCATGCAACCATAGATTTTCTCGCTTTTCCCAACGGCGAGTATTCACGGGAGAAGGGTACATGTCGTAAGGCGTTACTCTCGTAGTGGTAATTGCAAATGAAATCAGTGAATGAGCGTTCCAAACGTCAGACAGAGCCATTCTACATTTCGTCCGTAATCATTCGCGACAAAGCCTCGGGCTGAATTCGCTAAAATGCTTTGAAAAATAATTAATGCCATGCTGCTAAAATAGTAATTGATAACTTGTCAAAGAAATAGATACTTGCAGAGCCCATTAGCATTAACCAGGGTTGAAAGAGTTTTATTTAACCCCGTCATGGCAAGAGCAACAAATTCAGAAACGTCTTTTGCATCGGCAATGCTTAATGAAAGGTAATTCTAGAGGACCTAAAGGTTTTAGCAACACCAAATGTACTAGTGCAATTATGTTTAGTGGGTCTCGTCCAACCCCGAATTACCACCAGAACTGACATTTGTATGCTAAAGAAGCGTCAACATCAAGATGAGAATCCTTCTACGTGTAGCATCTACCGGTAAATTATTAGCTGGAAGCTTACGTTCACATTTACATCGAGTCGGAAATTTTGTGCAAGGAAACCACAGGATATTGAGTCAGTTATTGAAAGTTCTGAAGTAGCTACTCCACCGGATATTCTAACATAAGCTCAGTCTTGTATGTAGCTGCCAAAAACGTGACTACAGTGAAAATGATTTCGCTCTTCATTCGCAATATTCGCAATATTCTCTACTGCTTCCACTGCGCAGCTGGCCGGTTCATTATTTGTATTGTGACTTGCGCCTCTAGGGTTAACCGCTCGTACCAGCACTGATTTTCATCGATTATCAATGGAAACTCCATATCTCTCATCTGATCATAATGTCATTCGAGCTCTTGGTCTTGCAGTGAGCTATCGATTTCATCGTGAGTATTGTTTGAGGCGTCAATGTTGGTGGACATGAAGGAGATTGGAAATTTTTGTTGTTTTGTGATTACGTTGAAGCTCTTTAATGGTTTTCATGATTACGCTGAGTTGAATTGAATTGATTTTTTGAATGCTTATTTCGTCGTGCCGGCGCACAGCACACAACCCTAAGAATCATTTACCGGTTAGCTGAGCCTATCCACGGCTACCCGAAGCATCAGTCTCCTGAAAGATTCCAACCAAGTATATGTTCCTTCCCTGCCCACATCCCATGAGATTTCCCCGAGCAAATTCTATCTTTCAACCATCTGTCCCGGGTCATTGATCCTGCGGCATCTCAATCACCAAATGTCCTCCCCAACAGTTAATCCAGATGTGACTCTTCGATCGGAAACCCCTGAAAAAAAAACCGATCGACTGGGGTGGTGTCGTTCCACGGATGTACTTTGCTAGCTGAAGGAGCGTCATCAGTTTAGAGTACAGGGCGGGTTAGAAACATCTGATCTATGCCAATATTTAGAGTTTCGGCGGCACTTTTCCAAACATTGCTTTGGTACACGCACAACGCACCACAGCCAAAATTCCTCATGATTTCCCCTCCAAAACCCGTCCCTTCTTCTCTCGCATCTCAATACTCGTCCATCTATTTCCAGTAGATATTTCTCTAGATCTCTTCTCAAAAGTGAACAGTAAGTTATGTCTGATTTTCCAAATTTGTGTTCTACGACTTAAATCGTCTGTCGGGTGTCCATAACATAGGGAGCGTAAATGTGGGTGTTTATTCAGGTAAACGATGATAATGGATTTTCCGGGTGATTTCAAGAGGAACAGGGCTCCAGTTTAAAAGGCATCTGGGCGTGAGAGACCTAGAGTTAGTTGGGTCCGGGTCTTGTCGAAGAGAATTATTGACAAGCTGAGGAGCTATCGACCGAGAGTACGTTCCGGACCTCCAGCTTCGAATGAGTTGCGACTCTTCTTGGCTATTCCAGATATGCGAACAGACTGGGCGTTTACAGCCGGCACCGCGTGATGGTGAAGATTTCGTCTCTGCCAGCCTACACTGAATTTATGCCCAATCGCTCGTCAACTTGACTTCCAACTGTTGCTGTGATTTGATTAGTCATCTAGGGGTACCTTTTGTTTAGCATTTCTGATGCTATATGAGAAAGACGTCCTTTTTTACACTGAAAGAGGCGGTTCACCTCTGCGCAAAACAATTAATTTTTGGGGAATAATAGTACATTTTTCGAAAGTGTCTGTAATTGAATGTTTATTGGCCTGAACTTTAAAGCTCTTCAATTTTGGTCTGGCCATTGTTAGCGTCAAGAACAACCTAACGTCTTGCCAGCTCTGTCCCTTTTAGTCCTAGAAACCCGTTTGGTGGTACATAGCTTAAAGCCTCTTTAACAATTAAAAACAGCTTATCCTAGGTGTCACACGTGAAGCCAGCATTTGAGCTAACCTTGGGGCCTTGATAGGAAGAGGGGGGATTCTGGTGGTGACTGAAGATTGTATGAGATACAAACGCTAAGGAGGTAGCTATGGTAATTTGGTGAGCTCAAGGTCTCGAAGTCGACCGAAAACATAGCGTAAGAGTCACTGCATAGTTTTCAGTTTATTTACATACATTTTCTCAAAAGAAAACTGGTAATCAAGGGAAAAAGGGGGTTTGGTAATGAATCGTGTACGAGCTTGGAATGAACGGGGATTATATTCATGAGACCTCACCTAAAGCAACCCAATAAAACGGTGCAATAAATCAATTTTATTTATTTATTTTATTATTAATATTAATTGATAAGAGTGCCGCTGAAGCCGCCCAACGGGTCCCACGCAAGTTTCATATATTCAATTGACTTTCTCAATCGTATTCCTCGCAGGATTTTACCTGATTCTCATATTTGATACTAGAAATTGGAAACATGGTCGGTCCTAGAGCTCGAAGACAGAGGAATGTGGCCAGACACGCGTCTCAAGGCGCATCACCTGCGGCAGTAAACAAGGAAGGGGGACATCTGCAGAACAGTAAAAATAATGAATTAGATAAAATAGAGGCTTTCTTAAACAAGATGAAGGGTAGTCTCAACGAAAATATGCAAAAAAACACTGGGGTGACGTCTCGTGAGGTAAATGAGGCGATTAAGGCCCTGAATACTCACCGAAGGAAGTGGCAAGAGGCTTCTCGCAAGGAGACACCAATGGAAGAACGTCTACTTGCGCTAGAGAAGGCCGTTACAAAAGGACTCCAGTGCAATAGTCAAAGAACTGTGTCACCAACTGCTATTCCGGAAACCATAGGAAAACCTACTTACGCCGCAGTCGCGGCACCATCAGCAACACGGCCGGCAGTTCGTATTAGGGTAGAGGGTGCGAAAGAAATGCAGCCGTCGCAGCTTCTCTCTGTGGCTCAAAATCACATAGTAGGGGCTTATGCTGTTCGAAAAATGAGAAGTCAAGACACCGAAGTCTTCGTACAAACAGCCTCCCAGCGGGATGCCGCCCTAAATATGCCCCAGCCAGAAGAATTTAAGGTTCTTCGACAGGATTACCCTGTCGAAGTACCTGGCGTTCCACTTGGAACTGAGATTAGTGGTGGTAAAAGGGCCGACAACACTGCAATAATACCATCAATCGAAGAGGCATCAAGGGTTAGGATTCCAGGGATTCTGATTTATCGAATTCGGTGGCTAAATGATGGGAAAGAGCATGAACGTGCTAAAAGAAACGGCCACACAAGAGGGACATTAATAGCCAGCCTGCCCTCGGAGAGTATTCAGAGAGAGGTGGTTCGAAATGGCCTTGTCCTAGACGCAATTCTGTACTGTTACAGTTATGAGACCTGGGAGGTATCATCATGATGCTGACCTTTACAAAGATGTCACTGTTGTGAACTGGATGAATGTGGTATAAGTTGATATTGTGTAATAAATAAGAAATGGATGATGATTATAAATCTAAATTCATTGTGCGAAGAGTCCACTATTTATACACGAATATTCTCGCTTAGTGTTTGACCCACTGCATCAAACACAGCAAACATATTATGAACGGCCTATCACCTGAGCTCACACGTGCGGTATAGTGCACATGATGCGATCCATATCACGGTGATGTATATCGCCGATGTCGATAATAAAATGGAATCTCGGCGGAGCGGAGCTCCAAGTATATATCCGAGGAACACGTGAGCTAGATTTTCAGCCAATCATGAATTTTCCAGTTTTGAACTGGTCGAATTCAGAAAGATCACGTTCGACTTCGCACCGTTTACATAACTTGCTCATGTTCGTGGGTCGTGGGTCGAAGCGCTTGGTGCTGTGTGATGTTGAAGAAGGAGCTTTCGTTGCACGAATTGATGTTGAAGAAGAAGAAAGGGGTCGCTTACTAAGCGGACCCACCGGCCTTTTTGTTCCAGGGGTTCACAGCCAATCATTTTTAGAGTTCACTAGTTTCACGCTAAAAGTTCCGTAAGTAAGAAATCCTCGTTCCTCGGATAACAACATGTACTCTGCACAGTTCTGGTCACCACGTGCCCAAGTAAAGCAGTGCTATAATTGCAGCCAATGGGGGCACACCCAGGCTCATTGCGGTAAGGAAGTCAAGTGTGGCGGGTGCGCAGGCAACCACCAGACAAGGGAGTGTCCCAAAGTTAGAGTCTCCTGTTGCAATTGCGGCAAGGCTCACCACTCCTGGCAAAAAGCAGTGTGCCAAACATTTCAGATCTACAAAGCCGGAGTACAAAGGGTTAAACATGAACTTGTTGCAAAAACAGCCGAGGCTCAAAGGGTTAGTTCGTATGAGGCATCTATGGCAACATTGATGGGAAAAGGAGGAGATCAGGGCTTCACGACTGTGACCAACAAGAAGAGGAGGATTGCCAACGCTACTAGAGTAGTGGGAGCACCTAGGAGAGGACCAGGTCGCCCGAGAAAAGAATCGCTTCACAACTTTGGCCATGCAGTACCCTTTACAGCCCCCCAGAGCATTTCACCTTGCCAAGATACGGTAATAATAGACGCTCCTGATTCGCCTGAGTTATGAAATTAGTTTCTATAATTCATTTCAACTGTGGCGCTAGCAATAATGGTATTCTTCGACCGTTTATGGATGCACTAGACCCTTCGAAGCATTTACTGGTCGCTCTCCAGGAACCAAATGTAAATAAGACAACTCTGGGAACATACTGCCCAAAAGGATACACCTTATGTATGGAACCAGCGTTGGAGACGAAAGTCGCGTTTCTAGTCAGCAAGGAAGTAGGTGAAGCGTGTTGGTCCTATCGATGGGTGTCATGTTTTGTGATGGAGATCACCCTGCAGCTCACTGATTTGACCTTCAGGGTAGTGCATATTTACAGCCCGGTCACGAGCGGCTCCAAACTCGTTGACTGGGAGAACATTGTTGAGACATCCAGAGAAAACGGTGTGAGCTGTATCGTACTAGGCGACTTTAACTGCCATCATCCTCTTTGGGGTGGTGTTACAGCAGCAAGAGAAATACGAGCCCAACTTCTGCTAAAAAAAATGACTGAACAGGGACTACATCTTGTCACGCCGGCGGCTACACCAACTTTTCGAAGGAAAGGGCGAAATGGAGTGCTACAGGAAACGGTGATTGACCTCACTTTTGCATCCGAAGATCTAGTAGAAAGAATCCAGTGTTGCTCAACGCGGGAGGATTGGAGTATACGACTAGATCATATCCCAATCGAAATTTGCCTCGGGCCTATGAGCGTTACTTCTGGCGAGAATAGGCGATTTGCATACCATCAAGTAAATCTCGACAAACTGAAAGAGGTAGTTCGTAGAAGCAATTGGAATAAATCGGCCGATCTACTAGTGACCTTGCAGGAAGCAATAAAAGAGGGCCTGCATCTTTACTGTCCCAGAGCCCGGCCAAGTCCTCATGCTAAAGCGGCCTGGTCTACTCGAGCATCAGAGCTACTTACTGATACCCGACGAGCGCGACGACTAGCTCTTCAAGGAGAAGAACATAATGGCACTCGATACAAACCCCTTCGCCGAGAACTGAAAAGAGAGATTAAGCGCATCAAGCGGGCTAGCTGGAGAAATTTTGTCGCAGACGATACGGGAGATGGTAATAGCTCACATATCCAGAGCTTATGGAGACTTTCGAGATGGGGAAAGAAAATTGCCAACAAGCAACAGGGACCTCCACACTTACCGGCGATGAGGAGAAGGGAAAGCGACATACCAACAGAGAATAACCAGGAGAAGGCTAAAATCTTGAGGGAAAAATTCTTCCCCGGAAAAGTCCAGGCTGACCTAAGCGACATAGCAGCCGGAATACAACCCAAACGGACGACAGAAATCTCCCAAGTGGTTACTCCCGAAGAAATTGAAACCCTTCTCAGACAACTCCCACGAGGCAAGGCACCGGGGCCAGATGAGATTCCCAACGAAATACTTCAAGTCCTCTTACCCGAATGGAAAGTAGAGCTCGCCCATGCAATAAGTCATCTACTTTCTAAAGGCTAGATTCCACTCTCCTACAAAGAATCCATAACCTTGACATTAAGGAAAGAGAGGCGTCCAGACTACTCCTTACCATCTAGCTATCGACCAATAGCCCTAGAAAACTCATTAGCTAAGCTAGTGGAAAAGGCTGTAGCAAATCGCATGGTCGCTGCCGCAGAAGAACATGGGATGTTCCCGTGGGCTCAGATGGGTGCACGAAAAAACCGATCTACAGTTTCTGCATTGGAACTACTAACCTCTACGGTACAAACAGCATGGGACGTAAACCCTGGCTGTGTAGTGTCAATATTAGGATTGGATATAAAGGGAGCCTTTGATAATGTGTTTGTTGAACGACTACTGTGGGTGTTGAGACGGGAGGGTTTTCCGGACTGGATGGTTAGGTACGTCCACAGCTTCGTATCACGAAGGCGTACCAAAATTAGGTTTACGGGCTATAACAGTGACTGGATTGAGACGAATACTGGAATACCGCAAGGGTCCCATCTCTCCCGGATCCTATTTCTCTTTTACATTGCTGAACTGATAGAGAAGCTCCAACGCCCAGATAATGGGCATATGGCGTTTGGTTTTGTAGATGATACGACCCTGGTGGCATGGGGAGATAATGCGCAGCAAAACTGTCGAACCCTGGAACATGCCCATGACGAATGTCTTACGTGGGCCAGAAGATATGGTGCCGAGTTTGCACTGGAAAAGTACCAGCTGATCCATTTTGCAAGGAAGAGGAGGACTACAGGGGATCTGCGTGAAGGAGTAAGCCTGAAAGGCGTCAGTATAGTCCCGATGTCCGAAATGAAAGTGCTCGGGGTGATTGTAGATAGCCGGCTTAGTTGGGGAGCCCAAGTGGCACAGGCAGTTCAAAAGGGTGAAGCGGCTTTTAATGCTCTATCAAGAATCACGTCGTCAGTCTGGGGCCCGTCTCTGAGGCACTCAAGGCTGATATATTCGGCTGTAGTTCGCCCGACAATGCTGTACGGGTCTCAAGTCTGGGGTACTAGAATTGACGGTCGACCTATGGCAAAAAGCCTGATGGGAAAGCTCGAGAAAGTCCAGAATAAGTGCCTGCGGAAGATTACTGGGGGCTATAAACGTTCGCCAACCGCTGCGCTGGAGAAGGAATCCGGCATACCTCCCCTTGACCTCTATGTACAAGCAACATTGCGCTATGGGGCAGCCACTCAGTCAAAGCCAGTCACAGCAGATATTTTACGGCATGTCAAATCTCTCTGGAACTATTGTGTCCGAAACCGTCCTACATTCGATGGTCCTAAGAGGGAAAGGACATCTATGGAGATTATACGTCGTGAGGCGGAAGCTAAAGTAGCTGAGGCTCAAAGGTCACCCCAGCGCTTAGGAAGAACATCACAGCAGGGATCGGGAGAAGACAAACGAAAAGACGCAGCGGCAATTAGAAAATGGCTAAATTCAGCTTGGAGACAGAGGTGGATGGTCAGCAAAAGTAAAAGAAACCGGTCAGCTGCTGTTTGGAAGACACCCTGGGGGCAGCCAACTCTGAGTTTATATGGCGGCCTAAAGAAACATGAGTCTACCGCTTTGTTCCAGCTCTGCTCTGAAGTTATTGGACTCAACGCATGGCTAGCTTCTGTCGGGGTCCCAGATATTAGTCCACAATGCACGTGTGGGGTAAACGCACAGACAGTCAAGCACATTCTGTTTTATTGTCCCGAGCACGTAGCAACCCGAGGCAGGATGTTTCGTGATGCTGGAACATCTAGTTTCGACTCCCTGTTACAATCCGTTAGGGGTTGCCGGGCTGCTGCGCGTATGGTGATCTCCACTGGCCGTCTCTCACAATTCGTCATTGCAAACCAAATCGAGCACGAGGAACAGGACCTCGCAAAAATACCTGTACTAAATTGAGACTACCTTTCCTCGATGGAGGAGGTAACGGAATCTGGCTGTTTAACTAGTCTGATGGATAATAGTTGGACGTCTATGGCATGAAGCTTAGACGTGCACTAGTGGCGGAACTGCGGGTTTGCTAGAAGTAGCGTTTTTTTTTTCCCTTATAAGGCCATCCGTCCTCATGGCCCTGTACATAGGAGCTATATAGGACAGTAAGCAAGAATTTATTTATTTATTTATTTATTTATTTATTTATTTATTTATTTATTTATTTATTTATTTATTTATTTATTTATTTATTTATTTATTTATTTATTTATTTATTTATTTATTTATTTATTTATTTATTTATTTATTTATTTATTTATTTATTTATTTATTTATTTATTTATTTATTTATTTATTTATTTATTTATTTATTTATTTATTTATTTATTTATTTATTTATTTATTTATTTATTTATTTATTTATTTATTTATTTATTTATTTATTTATTTATTTATTTATTTATTTATTTATTTATTTATTTATTTATTTATTTATTTATTTATTTATTTATTTATTTATTTATTTATTTATTTATTTATTTATTTATTTATTTATTTATTTATTTATTTATTTATTTATTTATTTATTTATTTATTTATTTATTTATTTATTTATTTA
Source organism: Podosphaera xanthii (assembly GCA_028751805.1). Lineage (NCBI taxonomy): Eukaryota > Fungi > Ascomycota > Leotiomycetes > Helotiales > Erysiphaceae > Podosphaera > Podosphaera xanthii. The sequence goes on along the minus strand of JAPWIX010000013.1, from coordinate 1,554,249 downwards.
TTTATTTATTTATTTATTTATTTATTATTATCATTTTTTTTTTAGATGTCTACCGGGCTAAAGCTATGACAAGAGCCCCATCCCTAGGGGGACACGGTGACTGTAAAGTACGAGGAAGTTAGGAATAGATTGTTACGGGATAGATCCCCGAGGCTTATTCTGGCTGCGCCAGAACGTCATTATTCGCGAGGCTGACCGCTAGCGAGGCTGGTATCGCCAAGACCATTATTGGCGAGGCGGATATGTCGATACTCGCAAGGCTGGCCCTTATATTAAAATGGTTGGAATCCGTATTTAACAACACCACTAATCACGAGGTTGGAGATCGCAGTAATAATAGTTACAAGCAGGCTCTATGCAGGGAGCGCAAATGTGTATATATATGAGAAGGGAAATTCTTCCCAAGTTCTTTCAGTAGATTAGAATAATTAACTGATTTTATATTTGGACTTGCTCTGGTGTTTACCACCACCAATTGATCCCGCAACAAATTATTCTAATCTCCTTTTTTTTTTTGTATGAGAATATCAGTCCCATACGACACGGAATCATCAACAACAGAGTCATCCGAAGACGAGTACCTTTCAGCAATCGAGTCTTTCGATAACACATCACCACACGACTCGGCAGAGCAGTTAGTAGTGCACAGAAGCACCGAAACCCGGAGTCACACAAACAGTATATTGGAAGAGACATATCTTCATCAGAAAATATCTGACTACCCGGAAATGACGGAACCTATGACATTAGACGGGTTAACATCATCATCGTCATCTTCCAGCTCACCAGACACAAGCCCAGCGCAGACTATATCTTCCAGAGTCAACGAGGCGCTCGCAACACTTCCAGTGGATGTGAAAGAATACCTCAATCAAATTCTGACGGGCCAATCCACTTCTTCCGGTAATAATTCCTCATGTACTTCAATTTCCGATAATACGATGCCTCAAAGAGAAATGAAGCGAGATCCTACATTCGACAAATGGGACGGAAAGCCTACATCCTGGACACCTCATTTTCACTTCCTAAAAGTCCAATGCAGAGTTTATGGGCCTTCATTGGGATCAGAGGAGGCTCTATGCATGAAAATATACAGTAGCATTCCTGAGCCTCAAAGACAAAGGATTCGCGGATATTGGATTAGATGTGACGATAAGGAGAAATTCAATTCGAAGGAATTTCTAATGGAATGCAATAAAGAATACTTCGATAAGATTGGAGCCCAGAAGGCGAAAAAGAAACTTCTCTCCATGAGACAAGGAGAAAGCCAAATATTTAGGGAATTCTTGCAAGAATGGGAAATGCAACTGGAGTACGCCAGTGGAAGCGAATGGCCAGACTACATCAAAATAAATTTCTTACAGATCGCACTAAGCGACAAAATCCAGGATAAATATTCGGTCCTAAGACTACCAGTCGACGACTATCGGGCGTGGGTAGACTCTGTGACGGTAACGGCAGCCATTATGGAAAATAGCGAAAAATTTAGACAGCGCGGCGAAGCAACTGTCACACAATATGTCAATCGTCGCGGTCTGATGACATCTGAATACATGGCGGTCGCGACTAGCTCAAATTATCAAGCCTCATCACCCCCTTCCACCACCGACTTTGAAGGCGACATATCAATGGGAGGTATGAAACTCGACTTGAATGCCTTGGCTACCTTAGTTGCGAAGGCAAATGCTAGCTCTGCGGGTAAGCCAGGAAAAGGGCCAAAGATAGCCGCACCATGGCGCACCGTATCTGAAGTCGCAGAATTGCGCGAAAAGAAATTATGCCTACGTTGCAAAAAACCTGGGCATCAGTCACGATTTTGCCAGCTTTATGGCCCTCCTCGTCGCCCCACGCAAGTAAACAACCTGCAAAATGCATTCTCCGCCATTGTGGATGATTCTGCGAGCGATTCGGGAAAAGACTAACCTTCAGGCACAGTCGCGTCTGGAGGAAAGGGAGTTTAGGAGGGAAGGCTTGTTTGTCTGAAAATAAGGTACAAAAATTGATTGACCAATTGCATGGAACGCCAGTGTTCATAGATACTTTTATAAATTACACTGCTGTTCCTGCATTGGTAGATCTAGGCTGTACAATTTACTCTGTTTTCAGTAATAAACTTGTGACTCGACTCAATCTCCCGCATATAAAAGTTCCGCCAAAGGAGCTAAGATTAGCCAAAGATTCCAATACGGCATCAAAAATTATGGTGGACGAGATATGTTGTGCGGAGATTGATCTGGATGGAAGGTCAGAAACTATCTGCGGATATATTATCGAAGGCCTGGCACATGACCTGATCCTTGGTGAGCCTTGGATGAGATACAATGACGTTATTTATAAAGCCCGAGAAAGATTCCTGTTCCTAGAAAGGGAAAATCATATTATTCGCACTCACAGCTCGCACCAACCGAAAATCGACATTGAAATGATCCGACATACGGAAATGACAGCTTATCTGAAACGAACATGTCGAAAGAGTCAGTCACAGGGCGAAGAAGAAAGCATAATCTCAGTATACGCAGCGTCAATCCACGATATTAACAAAATGTTAGCGCCAAAGAAAAAAATGACAAGAGAAGAGATACTTCATAAACTGCCAGAACAATTGCGACACCATTATGTCGCGTTTGAAGCAGATAAAAATGATAAAAGTGATTTGCCGCCGAATCGACCCGGGGTAGATCTAGCAATCGAGCTCGAAAAAGACAATCAAGGTCGTGTCAAGGACATTCCTAAGGGGCCCTTATACGGTATGTCACGTGACGAATTACTCTGCTTGCGGAAAGAAATCACTGAGCTTCTTGATCGAAATTGGATTCGAGCTAGCAGCTCACCGGGAGGAGCCCCGGTTCTTTTTGTAAAAAAACCAGGTGGAGGACTTCGTTTTTGCGTTGATTATCGGGCTTTGAACGCCATTACAAGAAAAGACCGTTACCCTCTTCCCTTACTTAAGGAAATCCTCCGAAATATCTCTCAAGCTCGTTGGTTCACGGAAATCGACGTTAGCGCAGCTTTTCATAGGATCCGAGTCAAAGAGGGAGATGAGTGGAAAACTGCATTCCAAACACGACTTGGGAAGTTCGAATGGTTAGTAATGCCTTTCGGTCTGACGGGCGCCCCAGCAGCGTGGCAGCGGTGGATAAATGATCTTCTCCGTGATTTCCTCGATGATTTTTGCACTGCATACCTAGACGACGTACTTATATGGAGCGATGGTAGTAAAAATGACCATCTAGAATAAGTTAACAAGATTCTCCAAAAATTGAGGGAGGCAGGGTTAAAACTTGACCTTAAAAAGTGCGACTTTGCCGTTAAGACGGTTAAATATCTAGGGTTTATTGTTACAGCAGAAAAAGGCATCTCGGTGGATCCAGAAAAAATTGAAGCTGTAGAAAAGTGGGAGCTCCCCCAGACTCAGACAGCAGTGCGCAGTTTCTTAGGGTTTGCTAATTTTTACCGGGACTTTATTGAAGATTTTGCAAGTCTAAGCGCACCCCTTCAGCGATACACCAAGAAAGACTTCTCAGGAAAAGGGAAGCTCCAGCTAGATACCGAAGCACGCCAAGCATTCGAGAAACTCAAGAAACTCTTTATCACAGCACCCATTCTCGCACTTTTTGACCCTGACCTAAAAACGGCACTCTCACCTCTGCTAAAGTGATTCCATTGTGGAGTACGACGGCACCTGCCCCAGCAGCCCCATCGTTTTGTTACGAGCCATCCGTGAAGACGAGGATGTCCCATGAAGGTAGACCTCTAATACGCCGGGAAGCTTATTCATAGGATAATTCGGCCCGAGTATATAAAGGAGAAACGTATACGAGGGTGATATGAGCCTTGGACGGGGAAATGGGGCAACGAGCTTAGATTTCATGGTAAGGCGGGTTAGCGCGCCAGAGTTGTTGGGTCTTTTGACCAGAGGATGAAAACTGTCAGCGGTAGCTAGTCTAACTGCAGAGTTGAGGTGGGTCTCTTTAAGTAGAATTTGTGCCGGTTTAAGCCACACTTCTCCCAAAAGAGCTGCAATGGGAGTGGTTTCATATACTGGGAGAATAGCCCTAGCATTGTTGACCAGAGCCCAAGAGACAATGTCCACAAGGTGTTGTAAACGAGCAGAGGTGGGACGACCGCGCCGGAAAAAGGAGTGTTTCCGCCACCAAACCTCAGCGCCGTACAGGAGGACGAGTAGCGCCGCAGAGAGGGCTGCAGTACGCAGAAAGGATGTGGGTACTCCACGATTTGTATTGCCAAGCTGTCGTATATGGTAGCTGATCCGTTGCGTCTTAGCGCTCCATTCTTGTACGTGTTGTTTGAATGAGAGCTTGGTGTCCAGGAGGACGCCAAGCCACCTTAGAGTTGAGTTGGACTTTCTTGAAGCACCGTTTATTATAACTGGAGGAGAGGGCTGGCGGGATCTATGAAGGTGTAGTATTTCCGTCTTGTTGTCTGCCAAAGAGGGTCCATTGTAATCGCACCAGCTGGTGATGCTCCCAACCCTGGAGGCGGTCAGCAGTGAAGTGTCAACCAGAGTTTTAGCGACCGAGAGGATCGCCGCGTCGTCCACGTATCCAAATGTAGGAAAACCGAGTTTGAATAAGGGCTCGAGAAAGAGAAGGAAAAGTATGGGAGAGGCAGGGGATCCTTGGGGCAAGCCATGCGGAATATCCAGGAAGTTCCCAACAAATTCATCCACTCGGAGGCGTGCTTTCTTGCATGAGGCAAAGGATGCGGCCCAGTTGACGTATGGTAGAGGCTACTCCTGTTCACGAAGACGAACAAAGAGACGGCCAGGCTGTACACTATCGAAAGCACTTTGGATTTGAAGGTTGGTGTTAAGGGTTAAAGCAAAACAGTCACTGCATGAAAGCAATACCACAAAATAAGTTTATATTGAATCTATGAAGAGGAAAGAGAAGACCGCTGCAAGCGCCGCTATTTATTAGATCCCTCTTATATCTAGAAGGTTCTATTCCTTCTCCTTACTCACTGATGCCCCTTAACCTAGAATCAACCAGAATGCTCCTCTAGAACCTTCTCCCAAGTTCTAGTAGTGATAGTTAGGATCCCCTGTACATCACTAATTATGCCAATCGCACTATTTATGCATGCACCTGCACCTACACCTGCGCATGCATAAAATATGCTATAGGCCACATAATTGCGCCACATGACATGACTCGGATGGGCCAAGTAAATTAGCCCAGCCACAGTCAACCGGGCATAGCCCGTTACAGGTGGCGAGAGTGCAGACTTGTTTTGACTCCCATGCTTTTTTGACATCATGGACCAGGCATTATACGAGATCCACAGCAGACCTTCCAGGCAGCGCTCCGAATTAAGTTGGGGATATGATGCGCTTTGACAAAGCCCAGAAGGCAAAGCGTCTTTCAAGGAGGCGTTCTAGCCCCTTCCTGAGAACTGAGAGAAGCGAGATTGGTCGCCAATTTGCGGGGTTGGAGAGGTCATCTTTGCGTGGTTTAGGAATAACCACCACATTGGCGCGGCGGAAGATGCTGGGATAATGGCCATATGCTAGGCAAAGACTATAGAGGTGAACAATCCACGAGCGCCATGTATTCACTGTCCAAACAAGGCGGAGAGCGGAGACAGAGAGGTGGTCATGACCTGGGGTAGTTGATGTCACAGATTAACTATATGAGGCAATGAGCACTTGTATGAGTAATGGTTGTTAATAATTCACTATGAAGAAGAAAATCTAACTTAGGTTCCGAACAATCCTCTATATACAAGTTCTGTGTTTCCTTCCCATTGTTCAGCTTCGAACATCACCCGTGAGTAATTATTGAAAATTAAGTATACATGTAAGAGGCTCAACTCGAATAACTCAAAAGTGAGGTTCTAAAATTGTAAATTTATAACTAAGAAGTGCATGGAGATTATCTACAAGAGAAGAACGCAGGTTTAAGTAGTCATCCCGATCTATCACCCCCGAAGCCTTCCGAACGCCATAGAATTAGAACTTGCAATAACCCATAGAAGATGCTAGAATAATCTCCACGCCTTAGGATGCCAACAAACCGTTTTAGAACTTTCTGGAAGCTTTCTTAATATTCCCCAATATACGCGGACATAGCTATCATCCAAATTGGGTAAGTAAGCGATGATCATTATCTAGACGAGGATCATCGTAATGATAGCTAGCGCTTAGAAATTGTTACCTAATGTAAGCGAGAACTCCTTGCGCCACAACATCCTGATCCACGTCATCCAACGCCGCACAGAGAGTAAGGTAATTATACAAGGGCAAGAGCCCGAGTCATTAGCAAGGGTCCTGACCCTCACATCACCCCCCTCCTCATGACCTCATTTGCGGCCTGGTTTTCGCCTCTTGTTGGTCTTAGATATTTTCATCTTTTCTGATCTGGGTAGGTTTGTCCATTTGTCAAGTGCAGCTGTGTCTTTGAGAAAAGATTCAGGTTCCCATGTTGGTTTTGCATACCCGACCCATTTGACTAAATATTTTAGATGGTTTCCCTTTCCTGGAGCCTTTTTTTGATTAATAATATGGTCAATTTCGTACTCTTCCCCTTCTTTTACAATGCATGGTAGAGGCTGGCTGTCGTCTACTCTCTGACCAGGCAGTGGTGACGAGTTTGCAGGCCTCAACAGCTTTGAATGAAAGACGTTATGAATTCCTGGTGGATTATCTAATCGGAAACTATGTGAGCCAATCACTTCCGTAACTTTAAATTTAGCGTTCCTAGCATCGAGTTTTCGGCTTGGTCTATCTGTCTTTATATTTTGCAAGTTTAACCAAACTTTATCTCCAATTTTGTAACTTGGGGCTTGATCTCTAATCTTGTTTGACCAATGTTCTTGAGCTTCTTGGGCTGCAGCCATTGATGCTTGTGCCCATTCTCTAACTTGCTTTAACTTTCTGACAATTTTATCAGCTCTAGCGATTGGAGAGTTTCTTCTATCATTATCTGAGAGATCTGTTTCTAGATCTTCATACAGGCTCTGGTTCCATCCATGAGATAAGAAAAAGGAGCTTATGCCTGTAGATGCTGAGTCTCTCCCACAAATACTCGAAACAACTATTGGAAGCCATTGTAACCAATCGCTTTGGTCCCATTTCACGTATTGTCTTAATACTGTCTCGATAACCTCGTTCATTCGTTCGGTTGACCAATCAGTTTCGGGTGAGAAAGCAGTAGAAAGCCTACGCTGAATTCTCAACATTTCACATAGTCTTTTCCAGAAAGCGCTTGTAAATTGTGAGCCACGGTCTGAAACTATTGCACTTGGAAGGAAGTGATGAGGCAAATAATTCTTAACAAACCATCTAGCAACCGTTTCCGAATCAATATTCTTTAAGCCATCTGCAAGTACACCTTTACTTAGCCGGTCTGTGATTACAATCATATTTGTACAGCCTTCAGACATTGGGAGGTCAGTAATGAAGTCCATCGAAATCTCAGACCATATCCGTTCCGGAATCGGTAAAGGCTTTAGGAATCCTTGCCGTCGACTTCTCCACGCTTTATTCCTCCCGCAGCTATCACAATTTTCCACAAATGTCCTAATTTCCTTAGCCATGCCAGGCCAGAAAAACCGCCGAGCAATTAGAGCATACGTGACCTTTCTACCTGGATGTCCATTCAAGAGTGTGTCATGTGTATTTTGAATTATTTTCGTTCTCAAATCTAGCCCTTTCGGAACTCATTCTCGGTCTCGGAATAGTAGGTGGCCTTGACTCGAGAGAGAACATTCTGAAATTGATACTTTGAGGTCAAGGTGAGTAGGGAACTTCCTCAACTGTATTTTAACTGATTCAAGGGCTTCGATGTACTGTTTATCTGCGAGGGCAGCTGATTCCCACTCTTCCAACTCTCTCGGACACTCTCCGACATGTTGATCCTCGAGCCCTTGTCCTTCCGAATGGAGCCTTTTCTGGCTGTTGTTTGAATATACGGGCCTTACAATCTGATTCGCCACTAAGACCTCTGGCTTCAGGAGTTGGATACTACGATTTGTAAGGCGCTGGTCCGCTTCGTTATTAGGCATGTCATGGTCTCTTCTAGAAAGGGCGTCAGCTCGTTCATTTTGTTTACCAGCTACGTGTACTATCCGGAAGTTGTATCGAGAAAGGATCAAGGACCACCTCATTTGCCTTTCTGTAAGTCTGCGGACCGTCATAAAGTACTCTAAATTCTTGTGATCGGTACAAATGTCAAATTGTTCCACCCCCCTGAGTTCGGCATCCCATTCTTCTAAGCAGCGAATGATTGCAAGCATCTCCTTGTTGTATATTTCATAATTGCACTCCGCAGGATTATTTTTCTTTGAAAAGAATGCGCATGGAATCCACAACCCTTTATCATTCAGTTGCTGAAGTGTCCCGCCGACGCACCATCCTGAAGAGTCTGTTTCGATTCGCGTGGGCTTGTCGTAGTCGAACTGGCCGAGAGCAGGGGCACTTATAAATATCTCTTTGAGTTTCCGAAATGCGAAATCTGCCTCTGAATTCCACCGGAATTTGCAATCTTTACGAGTGAGGTCTGTGAGGGGCTTTGCTAGTTCTGCAAACTTATGGATGAACCTCCGATAAAAATTAGCAAACCCGAGAAAGCCTCGAACACCCTTTACTGATGTTGGAGCTTCCCAGTTCTTAATTGCTTCAATTTTGTCTGGATCCATCTGCAATCCCTTGCTAGCTTCTATAATGAACCCTAAGTACTTCATTCTTTTCGTTTCGAACTCACATTTATTGATGTCGATTTGCAGTCCAGCTTCTCTGAGTCGCCGTAACACTTTCCGTACATGTTCTTGATGCTCCAATCTGCTCCCGGATGAATAGATCAGAATGTGATCGACATACGCTGAACAGAAATTATCCAAATACTCGCGCAAAGTCCAATTAATGTACTTTTGGAATGTGCTTGGAGCGTTGGACAGCCCAAACGGAGTAACAAGCCATTCGTATAGGCCGTATCGAGTCCGGAAAGCGGTTTTCCATTCGTCTCCTTCAGCAATCCGAATCTTATGAAAAGCGGCAATCACGTCGAGTTTAGTGAACCACTTCGCCTTGCTAATATTTCGTAAGGTTTCATAAATCAATGGCAAGGGATACCGATCTTTTCTAGTAATTCTATTCAACCCTCTGTAGTCGACACAAAATCGTAGTCCCCCTCCGGGCTTCTTAACAAACAAGACTGGTGCAGCTGCTGGTGAATTGCTCACGCGTATAAAGCCTTTGTCAAGCAGCTCAGTTAATGTTTTCCGGAGGACCAGTAACTCATCACGGGACATACTGTACAATGGGCCCCAGGGTATCTTAGCTTCCTGGCCGTCTGAGGCTTCGACGTCAATTTTGTGATCAATGCCTTTACCTCTGAGCGGTGGTAGTAATTCCGCCTTAGTATGATCAAAGACGTCTAGAAATTCGTGGTAGTGCTTTGGTAAACTTATCACTGGATCTGATCGCTGCTTTCCTGCTAGTGCTTTATTAATATCTTTTATGCTTGCTGCAAATACCTGAACTTTGTTATTCTTGTGCAGACTCTTAGATAAATGTTCAAAAGCCACAGCTGATATCTGCACTGGACCTTTGGTCCGATCATAGGCAGCCAAAAATGATTCCTTACTATGAGTTATTATACCAGTAGATTTTATCAGCATCTCGGATCGGGGACCGTTAATTCTGGCGTCTTCAGATATGATCCACGGCATTCCCAAGATTACATCATAATATCCGATGGGAGCAACATAAAGAAATACTTTCGACTGTCTGTGTCCTTCCAAATCCATATTTATAACAGCAACTTCACTCACAAATGAAGCTACTTTTCCGTCAAAGCCAACGACTTCACATGGTCTTATTTTTAAGCGCTTAAGGTTGTTTCTCTGAGCGAAGTAGGAATCACAAAGACCATATGATAGGCAACCGGTATCAATGAGTGTATTAGCAAATATAGTATCATTAATTAAAGCAGATACAACAAAAGGTTCACCATCCATGACTTCCTCAAACCGATTCCAGTCTTCTCTCAGATTACACTCCCTCTCAAGCCCCTGATTGCGACTTTTATCAGAGGCTATTCTTTTCCCGAACCATCTTCACCATTAAGATCCACTGAAACTGCAGATGCCGAGACCCTTGACTGCTGCAGCTGACTCCTATTACGACGATTCGGATTCAACGCGGGAAGCAGCGAGCAGCCTTTTATTTTATGGCCCCGCCCTCCACATCTAATGCACAGGCCTTCAGAAATTCTTCGCCCAATCTCTTCCTGCGACACCCAAGTTGCTCGAATGCGTGAATGTTTACTAACCTGACCTGAGGGAGTTCGCTGAGCTGCAGCAACGCTAATTGTTGCGGTCGGTTCCCAGTCCATTTGGTCCCCACCTTCTTGGGTATCAAATGTTGAAGTAGACTGAGCATTGAGTATCCGATTATGCCCCTTTCTGCTATCCCAAGCTTTCATTCTCTCCATCTTATCCGACGTCATGCGTAGTTGGGAAACAAAATCATCATACCCTGGAGATTCAGTCTGCGAAACCATCCGATCCGTAAGATCACGATTGATCCCAGCCCGGAGATAGCCTTTCTTTGCCTCGTCACTCCAATCCCATGCCTGCGCCTCTAATAGGGTCTGTTCGAAGTCCTGGAGAAATTCTCGGAAATTGCGGTTACCTTGGCGTATTGTATTCAACTTATTGATGGCTTTTGTTGTCTTCTCCGGGTCGCCAAAGGCCTTATCTCGTCGTTCAAAAAATACCGCAACAGTGAAATCGTTCTTTCCTTTAGCGAATTCGATCCAGGGATGAATTCTTTGTAAAGCAACGTCTGTAAGGTGCCCAAATCCGTACCAAACTCTCTCCTCTTAACTACCGATCGCATTGGCATCAATCTTTAGCTTAGCTTCCAACAGGCTTCGGAATTGGGGGTACTGAGAAGAGTCGAGTCCTGAGAACTTTTCCGGGTGTGGTTGAGAGTATCTTGGTCTGCTTTCTGGAGTTCCAATATGCTGCACTGATTGTTGATTTCTTAAAAAATTGGTCAAGGTGCTTATCAAGGTTGATACCCATGAGGGCGCCTGTTCGCTGCCAGACTGACTTGATTCTGGTGCCATATAAAATTTGTTCCCTGAGTCTTGCATCCCACTGACTCTAATTCCGTCATCCATTTCTACGTCCTTGAATCCCGACATTACGATGAAACAAATAACTAAGAGAGTGATTTGGCCGACTGATAGACTGACTGATGAACTGACTGATGATTGAAGATCTGACTGATGATTGAAGATCTGACTGATGATTGAAGATCTGACTGATGAACCTACTGATGATTGATGATCTGATAAAAAAAAATCTGAAATCTCTGGTCTATGAGATAGATGAGAGTGATGCACTTCTACTGTAAGAGGCTCAACTCGTATAACTCAAAAGTGAGGTTCTAAAATTGTAAATTAAATAACTAAGAAATGCATGGAGATTATCTACAAGAGAAGAACGCAGGTTTAAGTAGTCATCCCGATCTATCACCCCCGAAGCCTTCCGAACGCCATAGAATTAGAACTTGCAATAACCCATAGAAGATGCTAGAATAATCTCCACGCCTTAGGATGCCAACAAACCGTTTTAGAACTTTCTGGAAGCTTTCTTAATATTCCCCAATATACGCGGACATAGCTATCATCAAAATTCGGTAAGTAAGCGATGATCATTATCTAGACGAGGATCATCGTAATGATAGCTAGCGTTTAGAAATTGTTACCTAATGTAAGCGAGAACTCCTTGCGCCACAACATCCTGATCTACGTCATCCAACGCTGCACAGAGAGTAAGGTAATTATACAAGGGCAAGAGCCCGAGTCATTAGCAAGGGTCCTGACCCTCACAATACAAACTTGTAATTAGTATCAGTCAATTCAAGCTAAACCCTGATTACCTAGTCATGCTGTAGCCCTAATTATAGACACTTGTACAATCTAGGACTCTTGCATAATGCAGTCGTTAATCTCTATTATTAGTGATCTTGCATTATGTACCCATCATCTGCATGATAGTACATGCCTGCGATAACCATCTTTGGCTACAGGTTTACAATCAGCTGAACAGCCGTCACAGTTGACAACACATCAAGAAGACAGTGTCGCACTTCATCTTCGTCAATGGAGAGTGGAGCAGGGATCGCGCGGCGTTGTCAGTGTGACATCCCATCACACAAGTTCGCGGAGATCGCCAGTTAGGCCTCAGGCAGCAGTCTAGTATCGCTGGTAGCGGAACTTCTGTATGAAACTAGTTACCGCAGGAAACATACTTTTGGTAATGACATACAGACAGTGCTAGGAAGTTCTATTGTATATAATCAGTCTTTGCACTTTTCTTAGATCTGTTCCTTAAAATCTTATGCTGTTAGGATTCACCGACGAGCCTTTTTCCAACGTGATAACCTAGGTGTCACAGTTAGAACGGTGCAGGATTAATACCAAATACAACGCTGTCAAAAGAAATAAAGTACCAATATCAGTAACTGAGGCAATGATAGATAAGCAACAACAATAATAGTAACAGCAACAATAACAATAACAATAATAGGGAAATGGCAATAACACTAACAACAGCAGTAAACACGATAACAATAACAAGGACAATAGCGACAACAATAGCTATAACAATAACAATATCAATAACAATGGTCAAGAACAACAGTAACTACAATGGTAGTGTAATTGATAGGATTCAGATTTGTTGTGATCTTCACTTACGATCAGAGATTGCCACATCATTACCCGTGAATTGGACATCCCCAATTGGTTGATCACTAACGTCGATGTATGCACGCCATTGTTCGAGCCACCCAACAAGTTAAGTTAAGTTATTGAGTCTACCTAACACGGATTGTAGAAGCACAGATCAGCCTGGCATGTATATAGCTAGGTCACCTTCCACCTGTAGATAATTAACTGAATCTATCTTACTATTAACTCTGATACACACTCTATTACACACACATATTCCTAAGTAGCTGTCTTCCATTCTTCTGCTCCACCAACCACTATTCCCACACATACTAAGTAAAACAAGATTTCAAACAGATTCTTCAATAAGTAAAGATAAATACAAGACTCTGATCTGGAGACTTCAGAGGTACAGTAAGGACAGCTATATAAACATTTTAGGACATGGTCCAACAAGCCACTGAAAGAACCATCTAGAACTCCTGCACAGGTAAATAGAATAACAAGGGGCATCATAGAATACCATAGAATCCACCAGAACTCCCCAGGTTATTGTGGCCCATAAACATATTTCCAGAACGGGATAATAAAGAAGTTTGTAGAGCTATAGAGAAACAGCCAGAATATCTGTTGTAATATGGTGTTGTACTCCTGCAAACGTGTAAATCACGTGATATGAGTTTGACATGTTTGACATGTTTGACAATTTTCATTAGCTTGTATTAGCCGAGGAGCGGCCGCACAAAGGTATAAATAGGAGCTTCGCACTCACATCTTAGATTAATCAGTTCACTTAAATAGTCATCACCTGTACATACAAATCTACTAGATTACAAATATAAGACTCTCACTCTTAGCTCACAAGGTCAGCATGCGTAGTACTACTTCCCTAAACTCATAACTTTAACAGGTTATGAGCCCGGGCACCTCCGCGCAGCATGAATAATGCTAACCATACAAGTAGTATCCATTGCCAACAACCGGAGCAAGATCATCTTTGAAAATGGCACCCCCTTCAACATATGGCGATCCAGTCTTCAAGCCAAACTCACCCGAAGAAATGTTATTGGTCATGTGTTTCATGATTTCCCTGGAATCAAACCGGTTAAGTGTCCTATTGATCTGTCCTTGTCAGAACCTGATGTTGAAGCTTCACTGAGTGAGCTATATCTCACTGTTGGTTGGAATTTGGGATTTTGGAGTTTATAGTGTTATTATAATAAATGTGATGATGTTTAGTGTGGTGGAATTTATGCTTGTACCGGGTAAACTATTATCCGAAGGAAAGGGCATGTAATTATTCAGAGTTAGAATATAGAAGAGAGATAGTAAGAATAAAAACCACATTTTGAACCTATCGGATTTTACCAACACTGATCAGTGCACAGATCAGCTAGGTTTTGAAAACCGCAGAAGATATAAACTCAGTTATTTCGTCTCGTCAATCGCCAATCGACAGAGTTGGGTATCTTCAGAGAACACAATTTTTATCCTCCCTTTTCGTCTTGCCACCCGCCAATTGAGGAGTTATAAAAGTTAAGTGATAATTAGACTATTCACTCGAAATTGATCCACTCGCTAGCTGAATAGAACGAATATCAGTCGTATCCTAATTACGAAAACACGACAATATGGCGTCATCAACATCAAGTAACTCAGCCGATGCCCAAAACACCCCTGAAAAAGCAAAAGATCCTACTCAGTCCTCTCAAGATTTTTCAAGATTAGAAACACAATGAAAGTACGGAATCGATCTTAGCAAGGCGTCAAAGGATGATATAACCAGCTTCATTCAATACAGAACTTACACAAACAAGCGTAAAGGATGGACCCGCTCAAACCTCTCGACAATTTACGCTGAAGACTTTGAAAATTTTACAAGAAAAGAGTTTGACCAATCTTCGTCTGATGTTAGAGTAGAATTGCGAGAGGTATTACGAGCACAAGGAGTCTTTCTAAGAATTGGAAGGGGATATCCAATTTCCAATTTCCAAAGAATTAATAGTCTTAATTCAGTCAGAAAGGCCATGGCCCGAAGATGATCCCCAACAACCTTCAAATGTATCTTCAACAAAACCTCCAGATGCTGCCGAACCATCTTCTAAGAACATAAGTCTACCCAAAGGAGAAATGTCATTACGACCTAAGGTAGAGGATAAAATGCCAAGTAGAGAAACCTACGAGGACTTCAACAAACTTGGAAAACAGGAAATTGGTTTCTCTGATAACCCTAAAAGCCTCTACAATAATCTGCCAATTCCTTACTCTCTCGATCAAATATATCGCGCACCAAATCCGAACACAATTCCTCTTTACGCAGATTCTCAAATTGAAAATGCTATGAATCAACTTGAGCTAGAATATAACCATGGTTTTAGCAGAGAATTGTCGGATCTTCAGAAGTGCTATTGGTGTGATGCTCAAAAGTATAGCGGCACGCTGGAGGAAAGTTTCAACTACAAATTGCTCATCTTTATCAACAATTGTAAAAGAAGTGGAATTCCTCCTAATATTGTCCCACAAGCGTTCCCGATTATGCTTCATGGATCTGCTTTAGACTATTTCTACCACAATTGCGATGGACATACCCTTACTGTCAAAGAACTCCATTGTCAATTTATTCAGAGATACGAGAATGAGGAGCATTGCCGAAATATGGAGCGAAAATGGAATAGTATCAGTCTACGCAAAATGATACTAGAAAATCAAAATTTGCCAATGGAGACGGTATTCCGCAATTTAGTTGACAGACTTCAACAATTACAACGCGTTCTTGATATCGCTTTACGAAGTGAATCAGTACTTCGCCAAAAACTAATTCTAGCCTGCGAAGATGTTGAAGCCTGTAGCAGCGCCTGCTCCCGCCCTCCCGCCAATTTTACGGGACTTGTCGAAGCAATCCATTCATCAATTGCTAGTTACAAAAAAGCAAGAATAGCGCAAGAAAAAGATCCTATCCCCCTCAGAACTCTCAATCAGACCTCAAATGTCAATTTTGTTGACCAAACATATCATAACACCAGTATGAATCACAAGCGCCCTGGAAGAACGTCAAATTTTAAACGAGGTCACTCATCGGTGGGTAGCAAAAATTACCGCCCAAGCTCTTCTACCAACAAGAGATGTTTTGTCTGCAAAAAGCCAGGTTGTTGGTCAACCAACCATACAGAAGAGGAACAAAAAATCGCCCGGAGCCGAGTTGACAAAAGAGTCGACGCGTACATTTTTGAATACGAAAATCAAGATGTAAATACCGGTACCGCAGATCTTGAAGATGAGGAAGTGTTCGAACAATTCTTGTTGGATCTAGATAATTTCTCCGATGAGGAAACTTCTGAAAATTTTTATACATCAACTGGACCTATACCAAATCCTAAGGCACAAGAATTTCATGGCTCACTTATGAATAACGCAACCTACCACACGCTGTGTGGTAAAGATCTAATAAGTAGTTGCCAGGACCCGTTCAGCTATATATCCGGGGGTCGATACACTTCAAATAAGTGGCATGGAATAATGCTCCACCCGGGCTCCTCATCATACTCAACGGCTAGATATGGTCAGGTTGAAGCCTTTATATCTATCTTCAACTGCAACAATATTGACAAATCAACAGCTGGCACAGTTACAGCTCAATTTGGGATCGGAAAAACTACTTTCATCGGATCGATCACGGTGTCCACTCCAATTGGAACAGTCATATTCCATGTTGTAGATGCTGACACACCTTTTCTTCTTTGCCTCCAAGATATGGATAGCCTACAAATTTACTATAATAATCTGACAGATACTATTCATACACAGGATGGTAAGACTATACCAGTCGTCAGAAAGTTCAATCACGCATTTCTAATTTGGGGACCAATATCCATGAACTACTTGACAGAACCAGAACTTCGGCAATTACACAGAAGGTTTGGCCATCCGTCAATAAATCGCCTTGTAAAAACCCTAGAACGCGCAGGGCATGATGATTCTTCTCATCGCCAAATTCTTGAACAGATTCAAAAATTTTGTGACCTTTGCCAAAAACACGCTCGATCACCTGGAAGGTTTAAGTTCAATATCAAAGATGATATGCACTTTAACTATGCAATCATCGTTGATATCATGTACATCGAAAATAACCCAATCTTACACGTCATTGACGCAGGCACATCTTTTCAAGCTGCGCGATGGTTGCAAAATATGTCTGCAGCACACGTGTGGGACATGTTGCGATTATGCTGGATTGATGTATATAATGGCCCACCTGAGGTAATTGTTCACGACGCGGGAACAAATTTTGATTCAGCTGAATTCCGAAAGAACGCTAATTTGATGTCTGTTGGAATAAAGTGCATACCAACAGAATCACACCATTCAATTGGTGGCCTCGAAAGGTATCACGGACCTCTTCGTCGTTCATTTAAAATAATAGACCAAGAACTTCCGGATACTTCCAAAGAGATCAAACTACAAATGGCAATCAAAGCAATTAACGATACTGCCGGGCCGAACGGCATTGTTCCAACCTTGCTCGTTTTTGGTGCCTATCCGAGGATCCACTCCCTAGATCCCCCTACTCCCTCAATTATCCAAAGAGCTACGGCAATCAGAAAAGCAATAGCAGAAGTCGCAAAAATACATGCCGAGCGAAATATTACTGATGCTCTACAATAAAGGAATGGCCCAAACACATTACTTATACACAATGCCCCCATCGGCTCAGAAGTTATTGTCTGGAGAATTCACCAAAAGAAATGGACCGGCCCTTTCAAATTACTTGCTATAAGTGGTGAGGATTGTATCATACAGATGCCTCATGGCCAATCTAAATTTCGAACAACATCCGTCAGACCATTCTATCAGACTGAGCAGATAGAAAACACCCCTGTGGTGTCTCAAAGTGAAACTAGTCAAGATAACGTAACAGAAGTAGGAACAGATCGTCAACAAGTTCATAATACTTCTGTAGAGCAAAGAATTTATCCCCAACGACAAAAACAACCACCAGCAAGGTACCAACAATTTTTAGCCGACATCACAGTATTCCTGGCGAATCCCACAAAATCGAATACACCTAAACCAAATTTTGAAGATTCGCGACGCAAAGAACTCAACGGCCTTCTAGAACGAAACGTATTTGAGATTGTCCAACGAAAAGATCTTCCTCTAGGCACTCGAATTTTTGGAAGCCGCTTTGTTGACACCATCAAGCATGAAGGCACCCCCAAAGCCTTTGAAAAGTCACGGCTCGTAGTCCAAGCATACGGGGACACACACAAGAAGCAGATACTTACTCAGGCGCCAACTATCCAAAGGGTTAGTCAGAGACTCATCTTATGTCTAGCACAAATGTTTCCCATTTATGAAATTTACGTCAGGGACATTTCACAAGCATACACACAGTCACAAACTGAGCTAGTGAGAAGAATATATATTCGTGCCCCATCAGAAATGGGCCTTGACCGTGAATCCATTCTTAGAGTAAGGCTGCCACTCTATGGTGTTCCGGAAGCAGGAACTCATTGGTACAAAACTTACCATGAACATCATAAAGAAAAGCTTGAAATGATTCCTTCAACGTACGATCCTTGCCTAATGATAAACAAAAATGCTATTGCACTTGTTGGCCTCCTGACCGACGATGGTCTTATCGCTGCTAACAGTGAATTTATAGTGAAGGAAGAGCAGGAGATCAAAAAGGCAAAGTTCCCTTGCAAACCTATAGAAAAATTAACCATAGATAAGCCACTTGAGTTTAATGGGTGCGTCGTTAAATTTAACACTTCTAGTAAAGGGCGAATAATCGAAATTAGCCAGGCCAAGCAATGTGAGAAAATCGAGCTGGTGCCCACCGACGAGCCTATCGACAAGGATAGATACGTTGCCCAAAGAGCTCGGGGAGCCTACATAGCCTCAGTCTCTCAACCTCAAGTAGCATCTGTTCTATCTTTTGCTGCGCAAGTAACCGAGCCCAAAATCGACGATGTCAAATTTTTAAACAAGTGCTTGGCATGGCAAATGAAGGGAGCAACGCTCAAGTATGTACAACTTGACTGGAGTTCAACCAAAATCATAGCATTCACGGATTCATCTTTCGCAAACAATGTCGACTTATCATCCCAAATTGGTTACGTTATCGTTCTTGCAGATTCCAAGAATAACGCTAATATCATTCATTGGCAATCAGTGAAATGTCGACGAATTACCAGAAGCGTACTTGCGTCTGAACTATATGCAATGACACTAGGATTTGACCTGAGTGCTACAATAAAATCTACGTTGGATCAAGTTTTCTCTGGGTCTTGCCAGAGAATAGACATAGATATTCTCGACATTCCTTTGGTTATTTGCGTTGATTCAAAATCCCTTTATGACTGTCTTGTCACTCTTGGCACAACTTCAGAGAAAAGGTTGATGATTGACATCATGAGCATACGACAGTCATATGAGCGAAGAGAAATTTCTGAAATCACCCTCATACAAGGAGATAAAAACCCTGCGGACTCTATGACAAAGGAGAAATGCTGTAATGCCTTACAAAATCTTATTGAGACAAATAAGCTGGAGCTAGCTAAGCAAGTCAATAGCTGGGTAGAGAGATGATTAAGTTTATTATAATTTTTGGAGATGATATTATTGGATGCATGTGTTCATATATCATGACACTCACCACCCCAAGTACTGGGATTTTTCTTTCTTCTATTTTTGCCCCAGTGTTGGTTGGAATTTGGGAGTTTGGAGTTTATAGTGTTATTATAATAAATGTGATGATGTTTATTGTGGTGGAATTAGTGCTTGTACCGGGTAAACTATTATCCGAAGGAAAGGGCATGTAATTATTCAGAGTTAGAATATAGAAGAGAGATAGTAAGAATAAAAACCACATTTTGAACCTATCGGATTTTACCAACACTTACTAAATTAGAGCAATGGACACTCAGAGAATTGGAAGCCAAAAACATCATCACAAGCAGACTAAGCCCCTTGACATGTCCTACCAACTACGATCACATGACTGCCAAAGAACTGTACAAAACAATTGCCAATACGAGGAAATAAACTGCGACAGCCCCTTATACAGCCGCATTAGAAAACTTTATATCAGTTAAGTTTCTTTCATCTGCGGACATCTACATTGTCAAGTTTTTAGCCGCATATCAAAGTACTAATAATGCTGCAAATGCAATGAGGCCAGGACTGATAGACTCCGCTCAATCATACCGGATTGGCAATGGTCTAGCATCAGCATTATTTGTGATGGGAACAAAGCATATTGAATGGCTGAATAACTGGAGGGACACTCGGGTGTTTGAGGCCAATAATGAGTTGTCTTCATTGGTGTCGCTAATGTCTTCACTCCGCTCTATCGCAGGGAATAGAATCCAGCAGCCCACCGTGGCCTTGGCGGCTTCTTTCCCCAACGAGCGCGGATTGGATCCAGAAGCCTACTGTACAAAATGTTGACACAGACATAAGAATAAACATTGTTACAGACTTCATACTGAATTAGCACAAAGCAAGAAAAATAAGTCAACAAATGATGCAAAAGAATAACAGAAAAGGGCTGCAACATCTATTGATTTAGATAGTGAATTTAGTGACTCAGATAGTACCGGAGTCATAGCTGGTTCTTCCAGAGTTAATGAAAGTCTTACCATCTATGATACGGGTGCCTCGCACCATTTTGTGAACAATAAGTCTATGTTCTTAACAATCAAAAAATCTGACAAGCCATTTAAATTTGACCAAGCAGTTGGTTCATCATCTCTAGACAGCACTGGAACGTCATTACTTACTATCGGAAATTTAAGACTCAAACTCCATAACCCAATCTATTCTCCATCATCAGCCTGTAACATTGTGTCTGCAGGTCGACTAGAAAGAATCTCAAATATTGTCCCAAACTATGATGATATGATCCTAATTAAACGAAATTCCCATACGCATCATGAAACAATCGCCAAACTCATCCGAAAGAATGATGTTTACTATGTAGCTCCCATCACCAGCTCAACTCGTAAAACCTAAATTGTCGCAGCACCTGGAGTCGAAAGACTTCCCATAACCACAAGTGCACAACAAT
Organism: Podosphaera xanthii; assembly: GCA_028751805.1. Lineage (NCBI taxonomy): Eukaryota > Fungi > Ascomycota > Leotiomycetes > Helotiales > Erysiphaceae > Podosphaera > Podosphaera xanthii. Next base: position 1,533,474 of record JAPWIX010000013.1, on the reverse strand, counting down.
GGCACGAACGCCTTGGTCACACAGGTCATACTATATTAAAAAGAACTGCACAAACTTCAAAAGGACTTGAGGGAATTGACCCCAACGATTTAACAACCTGCGAGACCTGCCATCTCAGCAAGGCTCAAAGGCTTGTGTCAAGAGAGCCAAGGCCAATACCTAATCAGCCACTGGATGAAATCCATATCGACACAGTAGGGAAGGTCCCGGCTGCCCTAAACGGTCACCAACATGTAGTCGTTATCACTGATGCAAGTACACGAATGCGCTGGTGTATTACAACTGGAACAAAAGATCAAATTGCGCCGCAACTAATTCAATGGGTCAAAACCCAAGAACATCAATATGGCAAAATGGTGCGTGTTATTTTCAAAGACGGAGGTACTGAATTTTCTCTTATCAAGGCCTACTGCGATCAACACGGCATCCGAACTGACCTTTTAGCCCCATATACGCCGGAGCAGAATGACATCGCAGAATCTGCCAATAAAGTTGTGCTTATAAAAGCCCGATCAATGCTAATTAATGCCCGCATGCCAGCTATTTACTGGCCATGGGCAGTCGAGTATGCGTGCTTTATAACTAACTCTTGTGCTGACTCGGTTATGACTCAAGGATATCTGGAGTTTGAAGCTTATGGATAACGTGCCAAGTGACAGAGTTGCTGAAACTAATGAGTCATGTATAACATCTTCTTTTATACAATAATAGAACTCGCATTGTAGTTTCATAGTAGGCATTGGATACTTGATATTGGAGGAAAGATGTATATAGATACTGCTATAGTCAGAGCAGCAAGAGTAATAGTCTCCATCGTGACCATCAAGGCGATATTTGTAAAAATATATTAACAGAGACCCGGCGATTCAGTAGTTATATCGTTGGGTATGGTGTAATTCAAATATCAAAGAACTTCGAATATGGAAAAATTATATGTTAAGTTATAATTTATTAATTGATTTTATATTTTTTGATTGTAATCGCTATCAGGTATACAGATACTTATACATACAAATACTATACAACAATACTAACGTGTAAATTGATGTGAACACGTTTCACATAGTTTAGAATATAACATGGTGTCAAGGGAACAACTCTCGTCGAAGGCTAGAGTTCCACTGATACAGTAAACTTTCCCTGATGTTTCAGATGTTATCAAAGCTAACATCATATGCTGGAAGCATATCCCTGATCACGGTCTTGCTGGTCATAACGGAAATTAGGGATACCATGGTTGATTCCTATTAATTTCCAACAATATTCCATACACTATACGCATTCAGTATAATCATTTATATCGTACTTACCATTCATTCACACCATTGACTATTTCATCGAAGGACAGCTCCATCACTAGACAAGTCGCCAACCACTCCACATCCCCATTTAACCTTACAACACTAACAGACTATACAATATGCGAACAAAGAAAACTCCATTAATTGATTTCATGCAAGGTTTAACCCAACCACATACTGATCAAGTGGATTTGTCTCACGTTCCGCGCTTTGGTTGCAGGGCCTATAAATACATTGATCCAAAACCTGGAAAATTTGTACCAAGAGCTCAAAAAGGATGGTTTCTCGGCTTCCAAAAAAATATCAGCAAAAACTTCATCATTTTTCATCCCCACAAGACAAACTTGCATGGGTGGAAATGGATAGAAAGTTTCACTTCTCACGCATCCTTCAATGAGGATGTAATGTTCGGAGATGAGCTGAGCCCCATCGCACAGAAAAACGCACTCAGTAATTTGACTAACAATAAATAATTTCTTATTGACGTTGAGACATCCCAAGATACAACGTCAGACAACGTCAGACAACGTCCTAAATCAACAAGCCAGGGGAGAGCAATTACCACCTCCTCCACCAACTGAGCACAGGGGAGAGCATATACCACCTCCACCACCAACTGAGCACAGGGGAGAGCATATACCACCTCCACCACCAACTGAGCACAGGGGAGAGCATATACCACCTCCACCACCAACTGAAAACAACGGAGAGCATTTATCACCTCCACTGACTAACTACAATGACAATGGTTTAATCCCTCTTGAACCACAAGGCACATTAATTGAACCAGATTCAACAAACCAAGCCCTAGCTCAGAATCCAGACACAGCAAACAATCTGAGTGATACGGAATCCTTCCTCTCTGAAACAGAAGAAGAGGGGGAGTCGTCATTACCTTTCATAAAGCCTGATGAAAATGAATCCAAAGAATTAGAGCCATCATCATCAGCATCATTACCTGATCAAAATAAACATGAAATTGAGGTATATGACAAAATCATGACCGGATTGGATCCAGTTCCCCTGATGGCAGGTCAAAAACGTCCTTGTTCTCCAGAACAGCAAACAATGCGAACAAAGCGTGGTAGAAAAGTCACCAGGCATGATTATAAGCGACTATATCACGGCAGGTCCGCACTAATATCAATAAATCCCGAGACTTGGAATGAAGCAATGACTTCACCAGAAGCCAAGCAATGGAAAGCTGCTGCAAACGAAGAATATCAATCGTTAATGAATAAAGGAGCAATAAAACTAGTTAAATGCTCTGACCATCCCAAGAATCGAAAACCCATGAAATCTAAGTGGGTCTTCAAAAAGAAGTTCTATGCAAACGGTAGCGTCGAGAGATGGAAAGCTCGTTGTACAGTCAAAGGATATACACAACGAAAGGGAATTGATTATCAAGAAACATTTGCACCAACGCCAAGAGCCGAAACTGGTCAGATTTTACTGGTTCTCGCTCATCAATTTGGATGGCACAGAAGACAGGGCGATGTTCCAATAGCATTTCTAAATCCGGATCTTAATATCGACCTCTACATGGATACTCCACAAGGGTTTGAAAAGGAAGGATACGTTGTTAAACTGTGCAAAGGATTATACGGACTAAAACAAGCGGCAGCATTGTGGTATGACGATGTGAGAGCAACTCTTGCCAAGCATGGCTTGCATCCGACAACATCAGATATATGTCTTTACACAAATTCCGAAAAAGATCTGTTCTTAATGATGTATGTTGACGATTTTCAGGTAATGGGTCCTAACCTGAAAAAGATTGACGCCCTTATGTCGGCACTCTGCAACAAATATAATCTTAAATCAGTAAACACGGATATGTTTCTAGGTATAAATATAAGTCATCCATCCGCAGACACTCTTACACTTTCACAGGGTAGATATGCCCGGGCCTTAATAGAAAGACATGGTCTTCAAAACTGCAAACCCACTGCATCACCAATTGAGAAACTTCTTGAACCAAACAATGCATAATCAACTCCGGACCAGAAAGATGAGTATAACAAAATAATAGGTGGCCTTCAGTATTTAGCAAGTAATACTCGTCCAGATATCAGCTTTGCAGTAAATCACCTAGCAAGATTCCTCCAGAATCCATCAGTAGAACACTTACACGCAGCGCGTCGTATTCTTAGATATATCTCAAAGGAACCAGACCGAGGAATAAAATTCTCAAGAAACAATGGAAAAACCATGCTAAAAGCATATACAGACGCTGATTTCTCAGCAGATCCATCAACATCCCGATCTACCTCCGGCACAGTTGTAATGCTAGGATCAGGCCCGATTAGCTGGCGATCCCGCCTCCAACGAGAAGTGGTACTTTCTACAACAGAAGCAGAATTCCTTTCCGCCACTGAAACTTGTAGAGAAATCAGATGGATAAAATCATTGTTGGAGGAGCTAGGTGTGCTTAACCTCGTCGAAGGTGGCAAATGCACGAGACTAAATGTTGACAATCAGTCAGCAATATCACTCATAAAAAATCATGATAATCATAAACGATCCAAACATCTTGCCCTCAGGAATAACTATTGCCGAGAGCAATATAAAAAAGGGCGGATCGAAGTTTTCTATAGACACTCAAAATACCAACTGGCCGACTCACTAACCAAGGCCAAGTCAAATGTATCAATCAAGTAAGTTAAAAACATACCACTACCAAAAGCACTGAGTCACTACACAATATTAGTGTCCTTACGGCCAGGGGGAGTGTTGTAATATGGTGTTGTACTCCAGCAAACGTGTAAATCACGTGATATGAGTTTGACATGTTTGATTATTTTCATTAGCTTGTATTAGCCGAGGAGCGGCCGCACAAAGGTATAAAAAGGAGCTTCGCACTCACATCTTAGATTAATCAGTTCACTTAAATAGTCATCACCTGTACATACAAATCTACTAGATTACAAATATAACACTCTCACTCTTAGCTCACAAGGTCAGCATACGTAGTACTACTTCCCTAAACTCATAACTTTAACAATATCTAACGCCACAATGCGGCTCAAGCCCCTGTCACATGACTAAGTAGCTGAAACTCTGACAGGCGTGAACAAGTATGGGTGTTACAGGGGACATCCAGTTGTGTCAGAGGTTGTAAGCTACTTAGTCATGTGACAGGGGTTGGAGCCACATTGTGGCGTTAGATATTCTGGCTGTTTCTCTGTAGCTCTCCAAACTTCTTTATTATCCCATTCCGGAAATATGTTTATGGGCCACAATGACCTGGGGAGTTCTGGTGGATTCTATGGTATTCTATGATGCCCCTTGTTGTTCTATTTACCTGTGCAGGAGTTCTAGATGGTTCTTTCAGTGGCTTGTTGGACCATGTCCTAAAATGTATATATAGCTGTCCTTACTATACCTCTGAAGTCTCTAGATCAGAGTCTTGTATTTATCTTTACTTATTGAAGAATCTGTTTGAAATCTGAATCCTATCGATTACACTACCATTGCGGTTACTGTTCTTCTGGACTATTGTTATAGCTATTGTTGTCGCTATTGTCCTTGTTATTGTTATCGTGTTTACTGCTGTTGTTAGTGTTATTGCCATCTCCCTGTTATTGTTATTGCTATTGTTGCTGTTACTATTATTGTTGTTGCTTATCTATCATTGCCCCAGTTACTGATATTGGTACTTATTTTCTATTTTCAGCGTCGTCTTTGGTATTAATCCTGCACCGTTCTGACATTACTCTGATCTCTCTTTTATTTTCTTATTATGGCTGAATCTCAGAGGAATCATATGGATGTACTGAATGAACTCACTGGGGTTACTGATCTCAACCAGTTCCTTCAAGGAGTACAGCAGAATCCGGAGGCTGTTATTGGCGCTATTAGAGCTCTTGCTCAGCAAAATCAGGAACTTTTTGCTACGGCAGCTCAAGTGCAGGACGCTGAGCAGAATCTAGCTCAGAAGGATCAAATGCTCATGGCAACATCCGAAAACTTACAGAACGCCCGAGAGAGGATAGGTATGCTAGAAAAAAAGGTCTCATTGTCCAACTCAGCCAGTAATATACAGACTCAAGTTTTGAATCGGCTCGCTGGTGCTATCGAGAATTGGAAATTTCAATTGACAAGCTCAACACGAATTCCCCGTTCCGCTTTATCACCTGACTCCGCTAAATTTCATGGAGATAAAGCAAAGTTCTCAACCTGGAAGGAAGGAATTCTACTGAAGCTGAATTCGAATGCAGACCATTACCCAACAGAGCAATCGAAAATGATCTACGTATATTCTATGATGGATGAGGACTGTCAGGCTCATCTGCACAATTGGGTAAAAGACGGGGTAATGAGATTCCCTTTGCTTACAGAAATGATGAAACAACTGGCGATCATTTTTGATGAACCAAACCGAGTTAGAGAAGCAGTCACTAGGCTACACAGGAACAAGCAAAAGAATAAGTCCTTTTCTAGTTGGATTGCCGAGATACGCAGAGATGCTGTAATCGCGGGATATGAAAACACTCAAGCACTAACAGACATTGTGTTTTTGAATATTAGCCTGGAGCTTCAACGTGCGTTGATTCATGAGAAAGATATTGATTCCCTAGGATTTGATGAAGCTATATCCAGACTTCAAGATATCGATAATAGACAACGTAGATTCTCTGAATTAGCAGCAGCCTCTCGCTATCGAGGTTCTTCGCCATTTCAAGGAAGTTCAAGTCAATCAAATCAGTTGACAACTACTCTAGGTGGTGATGCAATGGATCTCTCTGCCTCAAACCATCTTCCTCGGGGGTCTATAACGAAAGAAGAAAAGGAACGTCGTCGGAGGCTTGGGTTATGCTACTATTGTGGGAAAGGGGTCCACCGCGCAGTCGAGTGTAACTTACTGAAACAGTTCAGACCTACGATAGATAACCGTTCTGTGGAGCTTTCTAAGAGCAGTGGTACGTCTCAGTCGGGAAAAGAGTAAGCTCTTCGAAAAGTCGCCCGAGGAGCTCTCCTTTGGATTTAGTGTTGTCTTCTATTGCAGTTAACGGCAGGAATTGGGAAAAAACTAGTCATTTTGTTATAAATTGTTCAATAAAAAGTCATAATTCAAACTCTTCACCTGCCTTTGCATTGATTGACAGTGGTGCTTCCGCCTACGGATTTGTAGACACTAAATTCGCGCATGACAATACTTTAGGGATGATTCCCCTCAGAAGACCACGATCGTCAAGGGTTTTCGATGGGACAGAATCAGTGTCTGGCCAAATCTCCTACATGGCAAAGGTTGTCCTTGATATTGACGGTCATACAGAAATTATATTATTATTTGTGACCAAACTGGCATACTTTGACGTAGTTCTGGGTCTCCCCTGGCTACAATATCACGATCCTGAAATTCAATGGGCTGAAGAGACTATGAGATTTGGTAGCTCCGTGTGTCAAAAACATTCAGTTCATCCGCCCATAATAGTTCATGCAATATCTCCGAATGAAGTCCGACAGCTAAGAAATTCGACTCAGGAGTCTTTATCCTCCAAGGAATTATCCAGAATTAAAGTCTGTGAAGAGGAAGCTTGGGAGGAATTCTTGCCTGAAGCAGATCAGACTGTGATGTCAATATCGATAGAAGATTTTCAGGAAGCTTTAAGGGATAAACCAAGGATTGATCCAGCAGAAAAGTTGCCCATAGTCTATCACGATTTTCTTCAAGTGTTCTCTAGAGATGATGCAGAAAAAATCCCGCCACATAGACCTAGCGATCACCAGATTATCCTTAAGCCAGGTGCTGAGCCACCATGGGGCCCTCTCTACGGAATGTCCCGGGAGGAACTGCTAGTTTTGAAAAAGTATATCCGCGAGAACCTAGAGAAAGGCTTTATTAGACCAAGTACTTCGCCTGCATCTTCTCCCGTGCTATTTGTTAAGAAGCCTGGTGGCGGTCTACGATTTTGCGTTGACTATAGGGCGCTTAATGATATTACAATAAAGAATCGTTATCCTATACCCTGAATCCATGAGACCTTAACTCTTCTTGGCAAAGCTAAATATTTTACTAAGCTTGACGTTATTTCTGATTTCCATCGAATGCGTATTGCTGAAGGCAACGAATACCTAACTGCTTTCCGGACAAGGTTTGGCTTATACGAATATCGAGTGATGCCTTTCGGGCTTGCCAACGCTCCAAGCTCCTTCCAAAATTACATTAATGATACCTTGAAAGGCTATCTCGACGAGTTCTGCACGGCTTATATAGATGATATTCTTATTTTCAGTAAAACTCTAGATGAACATCAAAAGCATGTCAGGAAAGTCCTTTCTCGACTATTGGAGGCAGGCCTGCAGATCGATATTAAAAAATGTGAATTCCACGTCCAGTCAGTTAAGTTTTTAGGTCTTATCATTACAACTAATGGTATAAAAATGGACCCTCCGAAGCTACAAGTCATTGAAGATTGGCCGGCTCCAAAAAACATAAAAGAAATTCAAAAATTTATTGGTTTTGCAAACTTCTACAGACGTTTCATCAACAAATTTAGTTTCATTGTCTCACCACTGACTGATTTACTGAAGAAAAATTCGTCTTTTAGTTGGGGATTGTCTCAAGAAGCAGCGTTTACAGCCATTAAAAAGAAATTCTCTGAAGATATTGTCTTACAGCATTTTAATTGGGACAAACCAGCAAGACTTGAGACTGATGCTTCTGATCGGGTTACTGGTGGAGTATTATTGCAGCCAGATAGCTCGGATGTTTGGAGACTGGTAGCCTTCTTCTCGAAGAAAATGAGTCCCGCTGAAGCCAATTATGAAATTTACGATAAGGAACTCCTGGCGATAGTCCAGGCATTTGAGGAATGGCGTCCTGAGCTTGAAGGCTCCCAGGACCCAGTAGAAGTCATAACAGATCACAAGGCCCTTGAATATTTCATGAAATCTCGACTTTTGAGTCGCCGGCAAGCTCGCTGGAGCGAATTTCTGTCACGTTTTAATTTTAAAATTTGTTATCGCCCGGGTACTTTGAATAGACCAGCTGATTCACTTTCACGACCGGAGACAGTAGACCCAAAATTAAAGACATTTTTAGAGCAACGACTCCTTAAACCTCGTAACCTATTGCCTGGGATGGATCAAAATTTATTGGCTAATGCATTAATGGAGAAAGATAGTGAGCTCAAAAACTTAGCTTCTAAACCTGCTACGCTTGATACCTCAGATGGTTTGTCAACTTCTCTGAGCTTTTTGGATCGTATTCGCCGGGCTTTACTGCACGATGAATCTTTGACAGCTGTTATAAAAGCCTTGAGTGACCAGAATGGTCCTAGAAAGCGTAACTTCACTTTAGCCGAATGTAGATGGGATAATGGGATGCTCTACTGCCGCAATCGTGTCGTCGTGCCTCAGTGCGGCTATGATAAAGAACTACCAACGGAAATAATTAACTCTTTTCATGACTCACCAGCATCAGGACATCAAGGTGCAGCGAGCACATATTCCACAATTTCAAGAATATTTTTCTGGCATGGTATGTTAATGCAAGTGAAGAGATATGTGAGAAATTGTCATACGTGCTCGAGAATTAAGTCTTCGCGAGAAGGAACCCAGGGTCTTCCCAGGCCACTACCCATAGCTATGGAGCGGTGGCAACATATTGCAATGGATTTTGTTGTTGATTTGCCTTTGAGCAAGGATTGGAATGGTAATGAGTTCACCTCGGTCCTTGTTGTTGTTGATAGAATGACAAAACAAGTTCATATTATCCCTTGTAACGATCTTTCAGCAAGAAATACAGCTTATTTGTTCTACAGAGAATGCTTTCGCTCGCACGACCTTCCTAATTCGATAGTTTCAGATCGCGGCTCTCAATTCACATCAGAGTTTTGGAAATGGCTCTGTAAACTTCTTCAAGTTGACCATCGATTGTCAACAGCCTATCATCCCCAGACTGATGGCCAAACGGAAAGAATGAATGCTCGGGTAGAACAATATCTACGTGCCTATGTTAATTACGCACAAGATGACTGGATCCAGTATCTGCCATCTGCTGAATTTGCGATTAACAACAATGACTCTCACTCTACTGGTATTTCTCCATTCTTAGCAGTATACGGGCTTCACCCAAGATCAGGATCAGAGCTCTCGTCTCCGCTAACAGGGCCGCCAGTTCCTGCTGGAATACGTTTTGAGGGTTTAGATGCCAAAAAACTCCTACAAAACGCTCGTCAGGTAGAGAATTTTATGATACAGAACATGGAGTATCATTCTGCAGATTATGAGGAACACGCCAACAAGAAGAGAACTGCTGCAAGAAACTTTAGAGCTAGTGATAAGGTCTGACTGAATTACAAGAATATCAAGTCTTTGCGTCCATGTCGAAAGCTAGACTTTAAGAACGGAGGTCCTTTAAAAGTGATCGAACCGGTGGGAAGTTATGCTTGTCGATTAGAATTACCCCAGACCGCTAAAATTCACCCAGTCTTTCACGTTTCTCTATTATCTCCCGTATATAGCGATCCTATTCCAGGACAAACTTCAGGTCCCCCACCAGTACTGGATACCGAAAGTAGTGATCAGAAATATGAAGTTGAAAAAAAAATTGGTTCTCATTGGCAAAATGACGAGCTCCATTACTTAGTTTGTTGGAAAGGATATGGACCAGAAGACGACTGGAGCATACCAGCTTCTCAAGCTGAGGGGTTTGAGGATTTGGTCAGGGAGTTTCACGAACTTAATCCCCATGAGCCAAAGCCTGGTGATCAAAAAAAATAGGCCTAGGAAGAGCCGACTAAAGCAACAAGCAAAGGTCCCGAAGACTAAGCCTCGCAGGAGCTCGGCTCGACTTAGGGGGGGATAATGTCAGAGGTTGTAAGCTACTTAGTCATGTGACAGGGGTTGGAGCCACATTGTGGCGTTAGATATTCTGGCTGTTTCTCTGTAGCTCTCCAAACTTCTTTATTATCCCATTCCGGAAATATGTTTATGGGCCACAATGACCTGGGGAGTTCTGGTGGATTCTATGGTATTCTATGATGCCCCTTGTTGTTCTATTTACCTGTGCAGGAGTTCTAGATGGTTCTTTCAGTGGCTTGTTGGACCATGTCCTAAAATGTATATATAGCTGTCCTTACTGTACCTCTGAAGTCTCTAGATCAGAGTCTTGTATTTATCTTTACTTATTGAAGAATCTGTTTGAAATCTGAATCCTATCGATTACACTACCATTGTGGTTACTGTTCTTCTGGACCATTGTTATAGCTATTGTTGTCGCTATTGTCCTTGTTATTGTTATCGTATTTACTGCTGTTGTTAGTGTTATTGCCATCTCCCTGTTATTGTTATTGCTATTGTTGCTGTTACTATTATTGTTGTTGCTTATCTATCATTGCCCCAGTTACTGATATTGGTACTTATTTTCTATTTTCAGCGTCGTCTTTGGTATTAATCCTGCACCATTCTGACAAGTTGGCTGATTGGGAGATCAAGCTTGGTGTGAGGGTCAGGACCCTTGCTAATGACTCGGGCTCTTGCCCTTGTATAATTACCTTACTCTCTGTGCAGCGTTGGATGACGTAGATCAGGATGTTGTGGCGCAAGGAGTTCTCGCTTACATTAGGTAACAATTTCTAAACGCTAGCTATCATTACGATGATCCTCGTCTAGATAATGATCATCGCTTACTTACCGAATTTTGATGATAGCTATGTCCGCGTATATTGGGGAATATTAAGAAAGCTTCCAGAAAGTTCTAAAACGGTTTGTTGGCATCCTAAGGCGTGGAGATTATTCTAGCATCTTCTATGGGTTATTGCAAGTTCTAATTCTATGGCGTTCGGAAGGCTTCGGGGGTGATAGATCGGGATGACTACTTAAACCTGCGTTCTTCTCTTGTAGATAATCTCCATGCATTTCTTAGTTATTTAATTTACAATTTTAGAACCTCACTTTTGAGTTATACGAGTTGAGCCTCTTACAGTAGAAGTGCATCACTCTCATCTATCTCATAGACCAGAGATTTCAGATTTTTTTTTATCAGATCATCAATCATCAGTAGGTTCATCAGTCAGATCTTCAATCATCAGTCAGATCTTCAATCATCAGTCAGATCTTCAATCATCAGTCAGATCTTCAATCATCAGTCAGTTCATCAGTCAGTCTATCAGTCGGCCAAATCACTCTCTTAGTTATTTGTTTCATCGTAATGTCGGGATTCAAGGACGTAGAAATGGATGACGGAATTAGAGTCAGTGGGATGCAAGACTCAGGGAACAAATTTTATATGGCACCAGAATCAAGTCAGTCTGGCAGCGAACAGGCGCCCTCATGGGTATCAACCTTGATAAGCACCTTGACCAATTTTTTAAGAAATCAACAATCAGTGCAGCATATTGGAACTCCAGAAAGCAGACCAAGATACTCTCAACCACACCCGGAAAAGTTCTCAGGACTCGACTCTTCTCAGTACCCCCAATTCCGAAGCCTGTTGGAAGCTAAGCTAAAGATTGATGCCAATGCGATCGGTAGTTAAGAGGAGAGAGTTTGGTACGGATTTGGGCACCTTACAGACGTTGCTTTACAAAGAATTCATCCCTGGATCGAATTCGCTAAAGGAAAGAACGATTTCACTGTTGCGGGATTTTTTGAACGACTAGATAAGGCCTTTGGCGACCCGGAGAAGACAACAAAAGCCATCAATAAGTTGAATACAATACGCCAAGGTAACCGCAATTTCCGAGAATTTCTCCAGGACTTCGAACAGACCCTATTAGAGGCGCAGGCATGGGATTGGAGTGACGAGGCAAAGAAAGGCTATCTCCGGGCTGGGATCAATCGTGATCTTACGGATCGGATGGTTTCGCAGACTGAATCTCCAGGGTATGATGATTTTGTTTCCCAACTACGCATGACGTCGGATAAGATGGAGAGAATGAAAGCTTGGGATAGCAGAAAGGGGCATAATCGGATACTCAATGCTCAGTCTACTTCAACATTTGATACCCAAGAAGGTGGGGACCAAATGGACTGGGAACCGACCGCAACAATTAGCGTTGCTGCAGCTCAGCGAACTCCCTCAGGTCAGGTTAGTAAACATTCACGCATTCGAGCAACTTGGGTGTCGCAGGAAGAGATTGGGCGAAGAATTTCTGAAGGCCTGTGCATTAGATGTGGAGGGCGGGGCCATAAAATAAAAGGCTGCTCGCTGCTTCCCGCGTTGAATCCGAATCGTCGTAATAGGAGTCAGCTGCAGCAGTCAAGGGTCTCGGCATCTGCAGTTTCAGTGGATCTTAATGGTGAAGATGGTTCGGGAAAAGAATAGCCTCTGATAAAAGTCGCAATCAGGGGCTTGAGAGGGAGTGTAATCTGAGAGAAGACTGGAATCGGTTTGAGGAAGTCATGGATGGTGAACCTTTTGTTGTATCTGCTTTAATTAATGATACTATATTTGCTAATACACTCATTGATACCGGTTGCCTATCATATGGTCTTTGTGATTCCTACTTCGCTCAGAGAAACAACCTTAAGCGCTTAAAAATAAGACCATGTGAAGTCGTTGGCTTTGACGGAAAAGTAGCTTCATTTGTGAGTGAAGTTGCTGTTATAAATATGGATTTGGAAGGACACAGACAGTCGAAAGTATTTCTTTATGTTGCTCCCATCGGATATTATGATGTAATCTTGGGAATGCCGTGGATCATATCTGAAGACGCCAGAATTAACGGTCCCCGATCCGAGATGCTGATAAAATCTACTGGTATAATAACTCATAGTAAGGAATCATTTTTGGCTGCCTATGATCGGACCAAAGGTCCAGTGCAGATATCAGCTGTGGCTTTTGAACATTTATCTAAGAGTCTGCACAAGAATAACAAAGTTCAGGTATTTGCAGCAAGCATAAAAGATATTAATAAAGCACTAGCAGGAAAGCAGCGATCAGATCCAGTGATAAGTTTACCAAAGCACTACCACGAATTTCTAGACGTCTTTGATCATACTAAGGCGGAATTACTACCACCGCTCAGAGGTAAAGGCATTGATCACAAAATTGACGTCGAAGCCTCAGACGGCCAGGAAGCTAAGATACCCTGGGGCCCATTGTACAGTATGTCCCGTGATGAGTTACTGGTCCTCCGGAAAACATTAACTGAGCTGCTTGACAAAGGCTTTATACGCGTGAGCAATTCACCAGCAGCTGCACCAGTCTTGTTTGTTAAGAAGCCCGGAGGGGACTACGATTTTGTGTCGACTACAGAGGGTTGAATAGAATTACTAGAAAAGATCGGTATCCCTTGCCATTGATTTATGAAACCTTACGAAATATTAGCAAGGCGAAGTGGTTCACTAAACTCGACGTGATTGCCGCTTTTCATAAGATTCGGATTGCTGAAGGAGACGAATGGAAAACCGCTTTCCGGACTCGATACGGCCTATACGAATGGCTTGTTACTCCGTTTGGGCTGTCCAACGCTCCAAGCACATTCCAAAAGTACATTAATTGGACTTTGCGCGAGTATTTGGATAATTTCTGTTCAGCGTATGTCGATCACATTCTGATCTATTCATCCGGGAGCAGATTGGAGCATCAAGAACATGTACGGAAAGTGTTACGGCGACTCAGAGAAGCTGGACTGCAAATCGACATCAATAAATGTGAGTTCGAAACGAAAAGAATGAAGTACTTAGGGTTCATTATAGAAGCTAGCAAGGGATTGCAGATGGATCCAGACAAAATTGAAGCAATTAAGAACTGGGAAGCTCCAACATCAGTAAAGGGTGTTCGAGGCTTTCTCGGGTTTGCTAATTTTTATCGGAGGTTCATCCATAAGTTTGCAGAACTAGCAAAGCCCCTCACAGACCTCACTCGTAAAGATTGCAAATTCCGGTGGAATTCAGAGGCAGATTTCGCATTTCGGAAACTCAAAGAGATATTTATAAGTGCCCCTGCTCTCGGCCAGTTCGACTACGACAAGCCCACGCGAATCGAAACAGACTCTTCAGGATGGTGCGTCGGCGGGACACTTCAGCAACTGAATGATAAAGGGTTGTGGATTCCATGCGCATTCTTTTCAAAGAAAAATAATCCTGCGGAGTGCAATTATGAAATATACAACAAGGAGATGCTTGCAATCATTCGCTGCTTAGAAGAATGGGATGCCGAACTCAGGGGGGTGGAACAATTTGACATTTGTACCGATCACAAGAATTTAGAGTACTTTATGACGGTCCGCAGACTTACAGAAAGGCAAATGAGGTGGTCCTTGATCCTTTCTCGATACAACTTCCGGATAGTACACGTAGCTGGTAAACAAAATGAACGAGCTGACGCCCTTTCTAGAAGAGACCATGACATGCCTAATAACGAAGCGGACCAGCGCCTTACAAATCGTAGTATCCAACTCCTGAAGCCAGAGGTCTTAGTGGCGAATCAGATTGTAAGGCCCGTATATTCAAACAACAGCCAGAAAAGGCTCCATTCGGAAGGACAAGGGCTCGAGGATCAACATGTCGGAGAGTGTCCGAGAGAGTTGGAAGAGTGGGAATCAGCTGCCCTCGCAGATAAACAGTACATCGAAGCCCTTGAATCAGTTAAAATACAGTTGAGGAAGTTCCCTACTCACCTTGACCTCAAAGTATCAATTTCAGAATGTTCTCTCTCGAGTCAAGGCCACCTACTATTCCGAGACCGAGAATGAGTTCCGAAAGGGCTAGATTTGAGAACGAAAATAATTCAAAATACACATGACACACTCTTGAATGGACATCCAGGTAGAAAGGTCACGTATGCTCTAATTGCTCGGCGGTTTTTCTGGCCTGGCATGGCTAAGGAAATTAGGACATTTGTGGAAAATTGTGATAGCTGCGGGAGGAATAAAGCGTGGAGAAGTCGACGGCAAGGATTCCTAAAGCCTTTACCGATTCCGGAACGGATATGGTCTGAGATTTCGATGGACTTCATTACTGACCTCCCAATGTCTGAAGGCTGTACAAATATGATTGTAATCACAGACCGGCTAAGTAAAGGTGTACTTGCAGATGGCTTAAAGAATATTGATTCGGAAACGGTTGCTAGATGGTTTGTTAAGAATTATTTGCCTCATCACTTCCTTCCAAGTGCAATAGTTTCAGACCGTGGCTCACAATTTACAAGCGCTTTCTGGAAAAGACTATGTGAAATGTTGAGAATTCAGCGTAGGCTTTCTACTGCTTTCTCACCCGAAACTGATTGGTCAACCGAACGAATGAACGAGGTTATCGAGACAGTATTAAGACAATACGTGAAATGGGACCAAAGCGATTGGTTACAATGGCTTCCAATAGTTGTTTCGAGTATTTGTGGGAGAGACTCAGCATCTACAGGCATAAGCTCCTTTTTCTTATCTCATGGATGGAACCAGAGCCTGTATGAAGATCTAGAAACAGATCTCTCAGATAATGATAGAAGAAACTCTCCAATCGCTAGAGCTGATAAAATTGTCAGAAAGTTAAAGCAAGTTAGAGAATGGGCACAAGCATCAATGGCTGCAGCCCAAGAAGCTCAAGAACATTGGTCAAACAAGATTAGAGATCAAGCCCCAAGTTACAAAATTGGAGATAAAGTTTGGTTAAACTTGCAAAATATAAAGACAGATAGACCAAGCCGAAAACTCGATGCTAGGAACGCTAAATTTAAAGTTACGGAAGTGATTGGCTCACATAGTTTCCGATTAGATAATCCACCAGGAATTCATAACGTCTTTCATTCAAAGCTGTTGAGGCCTGCAAACTCGTCACCACTGCCTGGTCAGAGAGTAGACGACAGCCAGCCTCTACCATGCATTGTAAAAGAAGGGTAAGAGTACGAAATTGACCATATTATTAATCAAAAAAAGGCTCCAGGAAAGGGAAACCATCTAAAATATTTAGTCAAATGGGTCGGGTATGCAAAACCAACATGGGAACCTGAATCTTTTCTCAAAGACACAGCTGCACTTGACAAATGGACAAACCTACCCAGATCAGAAAAGATGAAAATATCTAAGACCAACAAGAGGCGAAAACCAGGCCGCAAATGAGGTCATGAGGAGGGGGGTGATGTGAGGGTCAGGACCCTTGCTAATGACTCGGGCTCTTGCCCTTGTATAATTACCTTACTCTCTGTGCGGCGTTGGATGACGTGGATCAGGATGTTGTGGCGCAAGGAGTTCTCGCTTACATTAGGTAACAATTTCTAAGCGCTAGCTATCATTACGATGATCCTCGTCTAGATAATGATCATCGCTTACTTACCCAATTTGGATGATAGCTATGTCCGCGTATATTGGGGAATATTAAGAAAGCTTCCAGAAAGTTCTAAAACGGTTTGTTGGCATCCTAAGGCGTGGAGATTATTCTAGCATCTTCTATGGGTTATTGCAAGTTCTAATTCTATGGCGTTCGGAAGGCTTCGGGGGTGATAGATCGGGATGACTACTTAAACCTGCGTTCTTCTCTTGTAGATAATCTCCATGCACTTCTTAGTTATTTAATTTACAATTTTAGAACCTCACTTTTGAGTTATTCGAGTTGAGCCTCTTACACGAAGGCTGGTTACGCTAGTATGTAACGATGGATTATAGGCAACATTCTTTAGAGTGAGAGGTCTTCCACAAGGATATTTTCCTGTTTTTATTATAATATGAGATTATGTAGCAGTGAAATAATAAGTCTAGAATAGCTAAGGTTCTCTACATAGATTATATACAAAGTGTAATCATCAATATTTTCTAGATCGCAAAAGCTATACAAAACAGTTCCTCGCCACGACGATCGGCCCGATTACACGTGATACGTAGTCACAACACTCCCCCTCACTGTGTACAGTGCTAAGGAATAAAAGAATAGATGTCCTAAGTAATTCTTACAGTAGATCCTGGTTTTGTAAGACAGTCAGCCTGCTGTTTAGTTGTTGGCACATATTGTACATCTATCAATCCACGATTGTACTGCTGCCGGCAATAGTTATTGCGGAGATTCACATGACGGGATCGCTTGTGATTGTCATTGTTTTTAGTAAGTGAAATAGCAGATTGGTTATCGACAAAGATACTTGTACATATCGCGCCTCTTATTTTACTGCAGAGATCGAGTTCCTCAAGAATATTGCGCGTTCAGGCGACCTGTCGGCATGTTTCTGTAAGCGCGAGATACTCAGCTTCAGTGCTGGACAACACAACATCTCGCTGAAGGTGCGATCTCCAAGCAATGGGGCCACCTAATTTTATTAGCAATCCTGTGGTAGAGCGTGCGGTAGAGCGTGCGGTAGAGGGATCTCCGGCAAAGTCAGAGTCAGAGAAAGCATTGAGTAGAGGCTCTTGATCTTTAGTGAAAGTAATACCAGCGTCGGGGTTTTTAGCAATATATCGAAGGACACGTCTTGCAGCTGTGAGATGCTCTTCTGATGGATTTGTCAGGAATCGGGATAGATGATTGGTGGCAAAGGAAATATCAGGGCGCGTTTGATTGGCCAAGTATTGAAGGCCTCAGACGATTTGGTTATATTCTGCCAAGCGTTTAGCTGATACTGGCTCAGATGAAACCTGATTGACTTTATTGTTGTATTTATACTATGAATTAATAGTAAACAAGTCAAGTAAAATTGTCTAATTAATAGAATAGGATAAAAGATTAACTTCTGCTCTCCTCCTATGATAACCACTGCCTCAGTTTTGTATTATCCCAAGATCTCAGGTCTATTCTATTCTTAACTACAATGGCAAATGCTAAAGGTAATCCGATGTTTCTTGAATATCTATATCTATATCACTCGACATCGGGATACGAGTGCTAATTATATATAATTGATAATCTGGATCATAGCAGAAGCCTGGGCCTTAAAAGTACTCTCGGATATATTTGCCCCAGATCGACATAACTCGGACACACCCCTTCAGGCGTACTGCTAGGAATACTCAAGATTTCTAATTGGCTATATCCTCTAGACCAATAAGCCGTACAAACTCTTGGTGTTTTGCGATATGCAGACGTTTTGTCAGGCCATCTGCAGGCATTTGTGAAGTAGGAATCCAGGTTAAATGAATATTATCTTTGAGATTCTTTATTAACTTTTCCCTTAGCCAGTGCTGATGGATGTCGATGTGTCTTAATTTTGTCGTTAATAAGGGGGTTTTCTGTGTGAGTATATTGACAGTCTGTTGATTATCGCATAACAATCTTATACTGATAGTTGACGGCGTTTCTAAATGGCTCAGAAATCGTTCCAAGGCCATTAGCTCTCGAGCAGCAGCAGAAAGTGCCACTAATTCTGCCTCAGTGGTTGAGGTAGTGACAGAACGTTGCTTGCTAGCATGCGATACGACTGGACCCCCGTATAGGAAAGCAACAAATCCTTGCGAAGACTTTCGCCCTTCGTTTTCACCGAAAGAGGCATCCGATGCCATGATCAAAACATCAGAATGAAGTTCAGTAGGTTTTATTAGTTCACAATCGTATAAGATTCCACGCTTACCGGTATTGACTAGGTACTGAAGGACCTGTGTGATAGCGTGAAGGTGTCGCATTGCAGGATTCAGGAGGTGGTCTGCACACATTGAGACAGCTAGTGAGATATCTGGTCTAGAGCATATAGAAGCGTATACAGCTGTGCCTACTTTGCGTTGATAGATTTGTATGAGGTCGGCACTCAATTTTTCACCTTTATTTGCGCTCATGTCGTAATCCGGTGCTAGTGGTGACATCATTCTCCCTGATTCCTTTATCTTGAAGGTTTTGCTGATCTGATCAATGTACTTTTCTTGAACCAGCCACATCTTTCTTTTTTCGCGGTTGCGGATAATCTTAATTCCGACAAAAGATTTAGCTTCCCCAAGTTTTTTTATCGGGAATAACTTGCACAATTTATCCTGAATTTCCAATGCTTTTGCTTCGTTCTTTTTGTCAAACGCTAAAATGGAATCGTCGACGTAGAAGAAAAGAAGTACGCCATTTTCTTGTACCCATAAACATTGCTCTTCACTTACTGACTTAAAATTTAGTGACTTCAAAGCGTTAGTGTAGCAATTGAACCAGTCTCTGGGCAAATGTCTATGACCGTATAATGCTTGTCTCACGCACAACACCTTTCCTCTTTGTCTAAACCCCTCAGGCATGTAGCAGTATATCGGTTTGTCTCTTCGGGCATTCACAAAGGCTTGAACTGCATCGAAACTCAAAGTCTCCATATTCTTATAGTTAATATAGGCCATTATAGACCTAAAGTGTTGAAGACTCAGCGTATGGGAATAAATTTCATCTCGGTTGTAAGACGTATTATCCAAATCTCCACGAACAACAACTCTGGCTTTATGCTTGACTAAATCTCCATCCTTTTTTGTCACAAAAACCCATCTCATAGGAAATATTTTTGATTCTTCAGGAACATCATTAATATCGATAACATCCCATGCGTGACGGCTTTGGAGTCCTTGGAATTCGGTTTCTGCAGCAACCATAAACTGTGTGCGATCTGGATGCCTTTGCATTTGTTTCCATGATTTCGGATTGTCTGATACCTGAGGAGTTTTAATTTGCAAATTTTGATCATCATAGGTTTCTGAGTTATCAAAACGACATATTTTATTGTCTAGGCGATCAGCCGTAATTGCGTTCGCAAGACATGCAAAGAAAGGCTGTCCAGATTTAATACCGTAATCTTCTTCCGATTCCGTACAAGTTACTGCAGATGCTCCATAGTCCGTTTGTTTTCTGGAACGAGTACCGCTAATGATGTTATCGACACTCAAATCTGAAGAAATTTTGTTTGCTCTTGGAGCTGTGTTTCTGAGATTTCTCTTTTCCGGAAGCGCAGGTGGAAAGTTTCCTGGGATATCATAATGATCGTTATTTGAAAGATCTAACTTCGAAATTTCTGATGCCCCTTCAGTTTTTCCTAATTTCTCTACTATATTTGACTTTTCCGTTGTTTTTTCCAATTTTGAACTTAAATTCAATAAATTATTTTCGCTTTGTATCGTGTTCCATCTATTTAAGCGTGGGTTGAGAAAATTTAATCCTGCAGAGTTGGGATTTCTAGGAAGCTGACTGATTTCGATCGGAATTTCCGTATCATTTATATCGTCACAGAATAGTCGACTTTCTTAAAAGACCACATCTCTAACTCTGACAATTTCTCTTGATGTTGGATGCCAGATCCGCCAGATATTATGTGCTTCGAAACCAACGAGATATCCAATCCATGCTCTTTCAGCCAGCTTTGCGGACGCTAAGCGTTTCTCCCGTGGTATATGAACAAATGCACGGCAACCGACAACTTTCAGGTTAGAGATATCGGGTTTATGACCTTGATATTGTTCGAATGGAGTAGCCCAGTTTAGTCCTTCATTAGGCGTCCTGTTGAGTAGATAAACTGCTGTTTTGACTAACTCTGGCCATAGATCTTCGGGAAGACCTGAATGTATTCTCAGCGTGCGTGCAACTACACATATTCGGTTTCCAGAGGATTCAGCAAAACCGTTTTGCTCCGGGGTATAAGGTACGGTATTTTCAAACTTAATACCCATGTCTTGTAGCATTTGTTTGAAATGAGAACCGAAACCTTTTTCGTTGTCTCCATGAAAATATCTCACAATGCGGCCTTCGTTCTTGAGCATTTGAATCATATTCATGATCGATCGAGAAAGAGTTAACTGATCTTTTGAAGGTAAAGTCTCAACAAGATGGCCCCGACCCTTAGCATCGTATGCATATATTGCATTTTTATCTCCATTCCACGCTTTTTGAAATATGATAAGGTCAACATGCATTCGCGTCCAGTAGTTGTCGCCCCTGTCTGCAGGAATTCTGGAAATTATTCGTTTGGATTTTGAAAGCAAGCATCCATCACATTCACCATCATAAGAGCCTGTAACTTTCACACCAGCTACTGCAATACTTAGCTTTTTGACTGTGTTAGGACCTGGATGCCCAAGACGGCGGTGCCAGACAACAACATCTGCAGAGGACACTCTTCGCAACGAAGAGTTTGTAAGGAAAACCGAGTCTTGATGCACTAAATCCAGAGAGACAGTTTCTGGTATTCCCGTCACAATTTTGGTTTGCTTTGGTGGTATTGCCTCTTTTGAGACGAAATTTTGGTTGTATTGGTTCCAGATTCTAATCACAGGAGATCTTTCAGCGTCCCAGCGTGTCAACCAATTTTCTGAGTGGTCACAAATAAGCATTTGATCTTTTATACGATCCATTGAGACAATGTTTGCCATAAATTTGGGAACGTAAAGGACCTCATCGATTCTTAAAGTACTTGGTCCATCCGGTGTACTAACTCGAAGTATAACGGATCCAACACCTTCAATCTGGCAATCTCCAGCACCCGTCGTGATTACTTGCCGAGCTCTCATCATCTTTAATGTCCAAAATAAGCTTTTTTGATGACAAATATGACGACCCGATCCTGAATCAAACACCCACCAATTTTTGTATGGCAAAGCGTTTTGTGATGCTGTGAGTGCTAGTATATAAGATGAATGTTGTGGGTGCTCGGTGATGTAGTTTTCGTGTATTTCCATATCATCCGAACTTGTTGCAGCTGACGAAGAACTACCTTTAGGGTTATCGAGCAATTCACGTGGTATTTTATGCCCTAGTTCTTTTTCGATTGATCTTCTCTTATCAAGATCTTTCAATAAGTTGTATAATTTCTTTTTGGCAAACAATGGTCGACGGTCAACCCATTTTTCTGGTCTGGCATCGGCGTTAAACAGGAAACACGACTTAATTGTGTGGTTCTTTATCCCACATGCACATTTAGTGCCCTTTTCTTCTTTGATTGCTTCCGTATTCTTCTCAGTGTCGATATTTTGATTTGCTGTTGAAAGTGATACAGGAGGGTTGAAAACATTTTGGAGTTCTTGATTACCAACAAACTCAAATCGCTTCAGTTTTGATTCGCATAGTCTGTATTGTTCGGCTAATTCAGACAATGTGATCAAGCCCATCCAGACAAGAGCTGCGAAGCTAGTCGCAAAAAAAACAGATCGATGTCCTAAGGCGGCGTGGAAACGGTCGATTACTTCGCTTGCCCAAGAATATTTGCTGGAAATAGCGATATTTTCAATTTGAATCCAATTATTTAGCCATATATCGATATCAGTTGTTTTTGCTGATCGCTCAAGTTTTGCGAGTCTCGTTTGTAAATCTGTTTCTGCGGATTTTGATGAAGGGTTCAACGTTCTTTTTACAGCTCGATACAACATGGTTGGAGTACAATTCTTGAAACTGTTCGTGGTGACGACTCGCTCATATAAGGTAGGCTCCAATAGGTTGATCATATAATCAAGGAGTTGCTGAATTCGGTCATGAACCACGATAAATTGACGTTCTCTAGCTTCCCACAGTGCAATATCCTGTGTTGATGCTCCATCCTTGAGAGGTGTTGGTCAATAAATTTTCAAAGATGGATCCGGGGCGTCGTCGTTTTCCACTTCGAGCAAATCTTCTGTTATTAATTGAAATGCGCGTTCTTTAATGGCACGACGCCAGCGTTCAAATCCTCCAGCGTTTTTTAACAAAAAATTTGAAGTCATTTTGTAAAAAAAAAGAAATAAAAATAAAAGTAAAATTCGACTTAATTCAGTGGAAATTACCGGGCTCATAACTGATTGACTTTATTGTTGTATTTATACTATGAATTAATAGTAAACAAGTCAAGTAAAATTGTCTAATTAATAGAATAGGATAAAAGATTAACTTCTGCTCTCCTCCTATGATAACCACTGCCTCAGCTTTGTATTATCCCAAGATCTCAGGTCTATTCTATTCTTAACTACAATGGCAAATGCTAAAGGTAATCCGATGTTTCTTGAATATCTATATCTATATCACTCGACATCGGGATACGAGTGCTAATTATATATAATTGATAATCTGGATCATAGCAGAAGCCTGGGCCTTAAAAGTACTCTCGGATATATTTGCCCCAGATCGACATAACTCGGACAAAACCCCTAGGCGCCGCTCTAGAGGGCTAACTGCTGGCCTGCAGTCTTCAAGGCCATGTCTAGAAAGTAGTTGACGGGCGTAATCTCCTTGAGAGAGGTTAAAATTTCCACCTTCATGCCTTAGTTGGATGCCAAGGAACTGATCGCCTGTAACGACCTTGAAGTCGAACTTTTTCTTGGGGGCTTTTGTTAAGTCGACGATCTTTTTCTTGTCCGGGCCAAGGATCTGAAAATCATCCACGTGGAGTTCAACAAAGAGATCTTTAACCTTATTAGAAAATAGACAAACATCAGACTCTGTAGGCTTAAGGCCCTGAGTGCGAAGCTCAGCAGTAGCTGCCACATGCCAAAGAGCAGCAGCCTGCTTAAGGCCGTAAAGTCCCTTCTCAAGTTTAATTAATTTCCCTTTTTGTTCGAAGCCTTGGGGCATTTGAATATATAGCACCACGTCTAGATTCGGATTGAGAAAGGCTGCCGGAACATCACCTTGTAGCCTGTGCCAGCCAAAGTGGTGACCAACTGCCAATAGAAGCCTAGTTGTATCAGCTCGAGGTGTTGGAGCAAATGTCTCGTGGTAATCGGAACCTTTTTGCTGCGTGAACCCACGAGCTGTCCATCGAGCCTTGTATTTGTCCAGAGAGCCGTCAGCATGTGTTTTACGCTTAAATACCCATTTCCCGGTGAGGATGGTTCGATTTGAAGGAACCTCGTGGCGGTCGACGATGATAGCTGTCCCAGATGAGATGAGAGATCTATATTCAGCTTCAGCTGCCATTTTCCAGTTGTGAGAGTCTGGCCCTGCTAGTGCTTCCACCCATGATTTAGGATCAGTGTACCTCAATGGATCTACGGCCCTACCACTGTTAAGACGCTTGTAATCGTGACGACGAACAGGGCGCCCATGTAGAGATATTGACATTGGCTGAGGAGGCGATGATGGGGGGGTAGGCGAATGTGGTCGCTTTTGCCCTGCAATGTTTGGAGGGAGAAATGGTAACATTGGTGTGTCGTAACTCTCTCCAGAATCTTCCAAGGTAGGTTGCTGTCTATCTTCAGGCTCTGCTAAAGTTAGTTCAGTTGATGCCTGTTGGGTGGAAGACACCGTGTTATCAGGTCGCTTTCGTCCTGCATAGGTTGGAGGTTCGAAGGGCAACATGAGCGTATCATACATTTCAGTTTCCCCTTGGTCATGTGGATCTTCGTTTTCAGATTCTGCTTGATCGTGTGAAATTTCATTCCTAGACTCCCCCTGAAGCTGTGGATCCTCATTCTCAGATTCT
Source organism: Podosphaera xanthii (assembly GCA_028751805.1). NCBI lineage: Eukaryota > Fungi > Ascomycota > Leotiomycetes > Helotiales > Erysiphaceae > Podosphaera > Podosphaera xanthii. The sequence continues at coordinate 1,508,967 of JAPWIX010000013.1, read as the reverse complement.
CCTTGACCGTGTGAAATTTCATTCCTAGACTCCCCCTGAAGCTGTGGATCCTCATTCTCAGATTCTCCTTGATCGTGTGGGGTTGAAGTTTCTGTTTCGTGAGCGAATTCACTAGATAATTCATTTATAGAGGGTGATGTAGGAGCTTGAAGGGTGTAAGATGAAGGTAATGGTTGAGGGAAAAGGTCACTTGCTGTTGTGGCTGGATTATCAAAGCCGAGCCCTCCTCCGTTATGATATTGATGGGGAGTTAAATTTTTTAAGCTTGCTACACATGGTCCATACATGGTATTTTCATTGAATGCGGCATGGGGTGTGCAGAAAATTTTCCATGTCCAGCCAGAACGTGCAGTTTGATGAGGACAAAGGATAAGAGCATTTTTGAAAGTGTTGGCCTGAAAACCAATAAACCATCCTGACTGAGCTCGAGGGTCAAACTTTCCGCCCTTCTCGGTTTTGTTGAGAGTCCGGTATGCTTTGCAGCCAAATTGTGGAAGGCAGGTGAAGTTTAATACTTTGTGATGAGCTACTTTTAGCGATTGATGAAAGTGTAGGATGGGAACTTTGCTAGTTGTGAGATTAAAAAGATGATTTGAAAGAAAAACTGCGTGGCTGATCGCCCATGACCAAAAAATTACTGACATACCCGCATCAATAAGGAGACAGCGAGCTCGGGTGATTATAACCTTGTTTGCTGCTTCTGCAGGGCCATTTTGCTCTGGAGTATATGGAGCAGTGATATCTTGGCGGATACCTTTCTGACGTGCAGTCTCTTGCCACAGTGAATTGCTTTGTATTTCGGAGCCTCCGTCAGAGAAACAGATACGAACAATTTTGTCGTATTGAGTTTTCATGCTGGTGACCCAATCTACAAGCTTAGGGGGAATTTCATCTTTTTTTTCGGCACCGAACCACCATCGCATTCGAGTCGTCGCATCAGTGATTAGTACAGCATAACGTTGATTGAAAATGTTTGGTTCTAAGGGGCCAATCATGTCAACAAAGACCTCATCAAGGGCTTCGAAAGGAATGGGGCGTTTTTCACGCGTAACAGTGCGCTGGGCCTTACTAAAATGACAGGCTTCACATTGTGTTAGTTCACTTGTATCTAATTCACCAAGTCCTTGGGCGAATTTTTTTGTTTTGGAAAGAATAAGGGGGCCAACGTGGCCTAGCCGTTGGTGCCATCTGTCGGCGGTGGAGCATTTTTTAAGCTTAGCTATAGCCGGTTTTACCATTGCAGGACTCAAGGCAGCTGAAGTCGCGACATTTTGACAAGGATTAATTCCATTTGAGGGTTTTGAGAGTGGAAGGATGATAGAAACGTCGCCTACTTGGACAAGCCGAGCAATGGGGATACGAGCGTTATTTGAAACTTTTACCAGTAGACCTGATTTGCGGTTTTCGCAAATATTGGCGATACGAAAAGCCCGACCTGCAGATATAAGGTTTATAGATGATTTAGGAGAGTATAGGGCTTCGTCGAGTTTGAGTTCCAACGCACCAAGTTTGATGATTGCTGTACCTCCATAGTTGAGCGAAGACTTATGAACGGCTTGGTCGAATTTAAAGGGCTTTTTTAGTTGTTGCAGGTTGGAAAACAGTGATCGGTTGTTTATAAAATGTCTCGATGCTCCAGTATCCCATATTAACGAATTTCTAGTGATAGCAAGGCCAGAGGCACTAGCCACAAGAGGCAAAGACGTTGAGTATGCTGTCATTTGCATAGTAGATATTTCGGCGTCGGAAGCTTCATCATGAGTTGCCACAGCGTTTGCGCGTCCGTGTCTACTGTTGTTTGTGTTGTTACATAGCTCAGGATGCTGTGCACGACATTCTTTGTTCATATGTTTGTGCTTTGGATGAAGATAACATTGACTATTTGGGTCGCGATTGCTAGAGGCTGCTCCAACAATATCAAGGCTGAAATTTTTGGCGACTTGACGGTCTCCGGAAACAGCTCGGAGCGTTGCCATCATTTGGTCAAGTGGCGCAAAAGATTGTTGATTATTCTCCAGAGCTCCTGTGGCCCTCCATGTTTCAAGCCAGCTGATATGGGCTGTCCCCTCGAAGAACATAATTGAGGCCATTCCATCAGAAATACTGTAATTTAAAGAAGATTCGGTCAGTGCTTCCAAGTTTGACGCCGCATTTCGAAATTTCTGGAGGTTTTGTTGGAAACTGTTACAGAAGTCGGTGGCTGTTGTTGTGAACTTCGTATTTATCAGCTTGTTGTAGGCGATTCTGTATGGCATTGAAGCTGATGGCCTATGGGTGTTAGCAATCATGTCATAAAGTTCCTTCGCTGTTTGAGTATTTTCAGATTCTGGCCGGATACTGGGGTCAAGTCTCCGAAGGATGATGCTATATGCCTGCAGATCTTTTGTCGTCCAGGCTTCAAGTTGATCAAGATATTTTATATTGTCATCATTCTGAACTTTGGGATCAGCATAACTTGGACAAGTGGGTGCCATTTTTGGACAGATGCCCGGATGATCGTGGAAAAAATATCCAACAAGACCTTCCTGTGCAAGTGCACCGCGTAGGTCGGAGGACCAGGTCGTGAATGTAACATTGCTCTTGAGGATTATTGCGTTGTCATTCCTCGAGTGAGGCATCGTAGTAGAGGTTTGTGAGAGTTGCTCGCTGGAGGTGTTTGAACGCTCAATGGAGGCTTAAATGTAGGAAATCCTTTAGACTTTAGTACTTGTGCTATACCGGGGACATAACCTATTATAATATGAGATTATGTAGCAGTGAAATAATAAGTCTAGAATAGCTAAGGTTCTCTACATAGATTATATACAAAGTGTAATCATCAACATTTTCTAGATCGCAAAAGCTATACAAAACAGTTCCTCGCCACGACAATCGGCCCGATTACACGTGATACGTAGTCACAACAGTTTTAAGGTATATGATGACTTTTCCATACCTGTAAGAGGCTCAACTTGAACAACTCAAAAGTGAGGTTCTAAAATTGTAAATTAAATAACTAAGAAGTGCATGGAGATTATTTACAAGAGAAGAACGCAGGTTTAAATAGTTATCCCGATCTATCACCCCCGAAGCCTTCCGAACGCCATAGGATTAGAACTTGCAATAACCCATAGAAGATGCTAGAATTATCTCCACGCCTTAGGATGCCAACAAACCGTTTTAGAACTTTCTGGAAGCTTTCTTACTATTCCCCAATATACGCGGACATAGCTATCATCCAAATTGGGTAAGTAAGCGGTGATCATTATTTAGACGAGGATCATCGTAATGATAGCTAGCGCTTAGAAATTGTTACCTAATGTAAGCGAGAACTCCTTGCGCCACAACATCCTGATCCACGTCATCCAACGCCGCACAGAGAGTAAGGTAATTATACAAGGGCAAGAGCCCGAGTCATTATCAAGGGTCCTGACCCTCACAATACCCTTGTATTTTGATCTTTGTATCTCCTGCCCACAGGACTTCTTCTGTATTGCCGGCGGGCTGAAAATCAAGAAACCTTGAGAGATCGTTACAAACGTGCACTGTTGCACCCGAGTAAAGGATCCAGCTTCTTTCTAGGTCGTAAACGGGTTTTATAGTCGAATCAGATACTTGAAAGATTGATTCAGTAGTATTAAAGGCACTCATTTTACCCATTGAAGCCATTGCAACAATAGGAGGTGTTGTAGGACGTTGATCAGGTATAGGGTCTTAAGAGATTGCGTTGTTCTTTTCTTTGGGTGGCTTGTAATCTCTTCTCCATTTGTTAACCTGGCTTCTAAATTCTTCGTCATGTTGGAAAACACAAGAGTTTGATGTTCAGGTTTCACCTGTATGACTCGGTTTTTCTTTTGTTCCCGACATAGATTGAAACAACGTTTCCCGAAACTCGCTGCTTGAAAGATGTTTTGGGTATGTTGTTGAGAACAAACCGAAATTTGGTGCTTGGAAGATGTTTTGGGGCATGTATTTATGCATTAGTTATAAAATCTGTTCTACTATAAGTATTACGGTGTGTAATGGAAAATAGGGAATAAGGGTTTCTAATATAATATTACTGAACACATTTTTTCTGATTATTCTTTATATCTAACAGATTATGAGACCAATGCTCTAAGCAACTGAATTGAAATTGATCTATTTTTATATATATATTCATTATCAGAGTTATCATTTTGAGAAAGCATCTCTCCTTTCTTAAAAACTTCTTCAGTTAATCATTATATCCTAGATAGTACTTCTCCTACTCGGAAGGCCTTCAATATGTCCACGTCCCAAATCCTCAAAAGTCTTGGACGTGCACCAAAACTTGACCACTCGACCTACGGTAGATGGAGCTCGCTCTTTGAGAGATGGCTTATATCTCTAGAGAGAGAGCAATTTATTCTTGAAGGTGTACCTGACTCCTCAAATCACTCTAACACAGCAGTAGATTCGAAGTCTAGTGTCATGCCAAGTCGTCCTGACCTGGTGAAAGACAACAATATTATGACAGCAATCCTTCAACTAGTCCCTGAGGAAATTTACTATCTTCTAGAGACAAAAGCGACATCGAAGCAAATGTGGGATACTCTCAGGACTAATTACCGCCCTCATAATGAAGCGACAATAAATTCTCTACTTGAAGAATTCTGGACCTTTTCGATGGATGAAGGTACTGACGTCGATAAACTAGCGAACGAACTTACCGAACGGCAGTCCCGCATAGCCGCCCTGGACAAGTCTCAACGCCCTTCAGACTCTGTCAAGAAAAATCGTCTTCTAGGTCATTTCGACAAGCATTACAACGGATATTACAGCGGTGCTGTAACTTTTCTTAGGAATGACACGAATATCTCTTTCAACGCAATAGTCAATCACCTGAGAACTACTCAATCTGGTCACAGATCGAGCCATCCTGTTCCCTTTGTTGCTCTCGCTAGAGGAGATGAAACCAAGAAACTATCACCCTCTAACAAGAAGAAATCTTGTGCTCACTGCAAAAGAAGAAATCATACTCGTGACTCCTGTTTTCTGTGGTTAGATACTCCGGACGGATCGAAATGGGCTGCCAAAAATCCCGATAAAGCTGCTAAGACCAGATTAATGAAAAAGAAATTTGAGGATAAAAATAATTCGAAAGGATCTGAAAATCACGCCAATGAAGGTGTATGGATGATGGAAAATTATGTTCTTTCATCTATGACCACACGAAGCGATAGCAATATAGTTCTCGATACTGGTGCAACTCACCATATTTTCCATGATAAAAATCTTTTCATGTCAATATCTCCCTTTAGCAAATCTATTAGGACCGCTTCTGGAAAAATCGAGTCTGTATCTGGAATCGGATCGGTTGAGTTCAAGGTCTTTGATCTTCAAGACACCAAGAAGTGCAAAATTATTAAAGTTAATGATGTATGGTACCTACCTAACTGCACTAAGAATCTTATCTCTGGGTCACAACTTATTTCCAGAGGCTTTCAGATAAAGTCCAACTCTAATGGCCTAGGCGTTTATACCCCTGATGGAAATATCGTCGCCACTGCTTGTCCCAAAGATGGGCTATTTTGTTTTAACACATTGGTCAACCCCTTGGTTTCATCAAAGTGTTTTGTGTCGGAAGAAATAGAAAAGAATGTGACCAAACTTGTTCACAACCGATTTGCACATACTGGGTTGTCATCACTCAAAAGAATTAATAAGAGTTGTTTGAGGGTAGACGAATCGAATGATTTAGCTGATTTAAAATTCGACAATACTACCTTAAGAGAATTTGATACTTGCAATTCTTGTAAGCAAGTGGAAAAGATCAACAGAAGTCCAAGTCCAAGATCACAGGAACTTCTTGAAATAGTACACTCAGATGTGTGGGGAAGAAGCCGCATTGCCGGACTCTCAGGAAGTCTTTATTTTGCGACTTTTACCGATGATTCCTCGCGCGAAAGTGAGGTATACGTCTTGAAGAGTACTAAGGAAGTACCAGAAAAATTCTTGCTCTATAAAGAACGGAAGGAACTCAGCTCCGGACGAAAGATCAAAGCATTACGAAGCGACGGAGGAAGCCGAGTACAAGACTATCCCATATCATGGGATTGCCCGACAAGTTAGTGCTCCGTATTGCCAGCATCAGAATGGAGTTTCCGAAAGACTGAATCGTACACTTGTCACCATGGCACGTTGTATGATCAAACACGCTGGCCTGCCGCCCCGTTTTTGGGACGCTGCTATTACGACTGCTTGTTATATTAAAAACCGAATACCTCTGAAAGAGGATAATTTGACTCCGTACGAAAAATTCTCCGGTATTGAACCAGTGCTATCGCACCTAAAAGTATGGGGTTGTATCTGTTACGCACTCATTGATCGAGAAGACCCTCACAGGTATAAACTCTCCCCCACGTCAATGAAAGGCATTTTCGTTGGTTATTGTGAATCATCCACACAGTACCAAGTTTATGTACCGAGCAAGCCGGGTCGCAATAAAATCATTTTTTCAGCAAATGTGCGTTTCCTGGAAGACAAGTTCTGGGATTGGAGCAGGACTTCTGAACATTTCAGTGAGCTCGAAACGGAGGTTGATGAAAGCTTAGAGCAAAATGTCGAAGATAATTTACCGTCGGATTCTGATTCTGATCTCGGACTACAATCACCCACTAACCATCAACAAATTTCACCATCCTTGATACCACATACATCTAGTGAGCCTGTTACCACAGATAATGAGCATGTACACAATACCGAGATTTTGCAACCTGTATCTCCATCACAAGAGAGTAACAGTAGCGTGGAAAGCCGATATCTGATGCCTCCTAGGAGAAGTACACGTGTTCCAAAGCCCGCTCTACCGAGGTCTGCATGGCAACCAAAACCCGATGCATTATATGTAGGAGGAGAAGTCTCGATACCTCAAACATACAAGGAAGCCATACATTGTACTGACAGTGAGAAATGGAAATCAGCAATAGATGAGGAACTCAGTCCGATAAACCAGAAAGGAGTTTTTTCACATGTCACTCATGTGCCTCATTGGAGGAGACCCATTGGTTCGCGATGGGTATTTATAGTGAAACCGATGGGAGATTCAAGGCTAGGTTAGTCGCTCAAGGTTTCTCCCAAGTTCATGGTATAGACTATTTTGATACGTACTCGCCGACGTTAAGAATGGACTCTCTCAGGATTTTATTAGCAGTTGCAGCATTTCTCGACTGGGAAATTCATCAGATCGACGTCAGAACCGCATACTTGGAAGGAGACCTGACAGATGAAATTTACATGTAAACACCTGAAGGAGTGGAAGGCACCAATTATGTAAGGCTCAACAAAGCACTGTATGGTTTAAAGCAAGCCGGAAAAGCTGGGTATGACAAACTCGACGGCAAGTTCATGGCTCTTAATTTTAATCGATCAATGAATGATCAATGTATTTATATCCATCCGGAAAAGCAGGTTGTGGTTGGAGTGTATGTTGATGATTTGGTTATTTGTGGGCAGTTGCTGCGTGATGTGGAGGATTTGAAGGAAGAACTAACATAATATTTTCCGATAAAGGATCTTGGGGAAATAGATACGGTTATTGGATGGAAGGTTACTCGGGATAGATCGACAAGATCTTTAACGATCTCCCAAGCTCACTACATTAACAATAAGGTAAAATCTTTTGGATTAGGCGACGCTAAACCGTATTCGGCCCCTTTGGATGGGTATAGTGGAATATTACCGGCCCAACCAGACGAGCCATTAGCGGATAATACAGCGTATGCAAGCGCCATAGGGAGCTTAGGATATGCCTCAAACAGCACGAGACCTGATATATCTTTCGCTACTTCCCAGCTTGCCAGATTTAATTCGTCGCCTGTCAAACGCCACTGGGACAGCGCTTGTAGGGTCTTCAGATACCTAAAGGGTACTAACAATTATTGCCTCGAATACAATTCTGGTCCTCAATCGGATGAATTATCACCAGAATTTATGACGAAGCTATTCTCTGACTCTGACTACGCATCCGACATCACCACTCGAAGGTCAGTCAGCGGGTATATCTTGCTGTTTGGAGGAGGCCCCGTCTGTTGGCAATCGAAAAGGCAGAAATCAGTAGCAACTTCGACTACAGAGGCCGAATATGTTGCTTTATTTGAGGCTACAAAGCAAGCCATCTGGGTAACTCGGCTTCTCAAGGAGCTTCATGTCTCGACCCGAGTTATCAATAGCGACGGACTTCTAATTTTCACAGATAATCAGAGCGCGTTGGCTCTGGCCAAGGGTACGAATTCTACGAAAACAAAGCATATAGACGTCGCGTATCATTTTACGAGGGACTGTGTTTTAAACAAAGATATTAAGGTGGAATAAATCCCAACAAATGAGATGTTGGCCGATGTACTTACGAAGCCGCTGCCACGGTCGAAGGCGGAGCCATTGTGTGGTAAAATTTTTGGACTTATTTCTAAGCAATCTTGTCAGTCAGGAGGAGTGTTGGAAAACACAAGAGTTTGATGTTCAGGTTTCACCTGTATGACTCGGTTTTTCTTTTGTTCCCGACATAGATTGAAACAACGTTTCCCGAAACTCGCTGCTCGAAAGATGTTTTGGGTATGTTGTTGAGAACAAACCGAAATTTGGTGCTTGGAAGATGTTTTGGGGCATGTATTTATGCATTAGTTATAAAATCTGTTCTACTATAAGTATTACGGTGTGTAATGGAAAATAGGGAATAAGGGTTTCTAATATAATATTACTGAACACATTTTTTCTGATTATTCTTTATATCTAACACGTCATTTCTCAACTTTTCTTCGACGTTCTTCACTTTGGTTGGGTCCAATTTCTGATTCCAGTGCTTTGCTGCTTCAGGTATGAGATAAGCACAGTATTTCATGGTTCTTCCAAAATTATACTTAGAACCGCATGGGCTCTTTTTCTTGGGTTTAGACGAGTCACCTTGTGAATTTCTATGTTTACCATTTTCATTCATGCCCTGAAGAACTGGAAATGCACCATGTTGAGACTGATTTTTGAGTAGATTCGTAGAATTACGACGGTAATTACGGAATATTATTAGTAGCTCCGGAAAAAGTTGTTTTCTCACCCATGGAAAGCTTCAACATCCAACTGGTTGTAAATTGAGTATCTAAGGTATTTACGGAGTTTAGGAACTTGTACACAGGCTTTAATCCTTGAATATCAGGAGACTTTATTCTTGCCATTTTGTTATTTGTAACTTCCCATTGGTGTAGCCATTGGTCAACATCGACACCTTTTGACCAACTGGTATGCAAGCCCTGCCATTCCAACTCTATTTCTTGTTTGCGAATCTCGTCGGTGGGTGAGAACTGAGCAGCTAAGTTCTTTAACATTTGATGGACAGTGTCGCAGTTATATGTGAAAGTGATGTTGGAAGTATGTATTGACTCCTGGATTTTTATTCTGAGATCAGTAAGAGCTTCGCATTGTCGTTCATACTTTTTTGTATGCCTAATATATTCCTCTTTCAGAAAGCTGTACTCCTCTTTTTCGTCAGACGTTAATTCAGATGACCTAGTAGTTGTTGCACTGCTTGCTGGCGCTCTGACAACTGTTGGGGATGGTCTTATAGGTTCTTCTAGGATTGGTATTTCCGAATCATTGTCAGGGTTGACAAATTTCCAAACATCGTGCTTCAGTGCTGAAGTCTTGATCAACTCGATCCAAGTATCCCATTCAGCTTTGGTGTGAAGAATAACTGCTTGCTTGTTGATTGTTGTCATCTTCAGAAAAGTTGTATTATCCGCCGATTTGTTGAAGGTTTATTCAGATATAAGTATCAGGGTAAGAGGATCCTGAATTATCAGGTGTAAGGTGTAAGGTGTAAGCAATTCGCAAGTGCAAACCCGGCTCAAAACTGTTGGATAATTCTGTATATAGGATCTCTTATTCTCCTTTACCTATCTCCTTTATCTATCTCCTTTATCTATCTCCTTTATCTATCTCCTTTATCTATCTCCTTTATCTATCTCCTTTATCTATCTCCTTTATCTATCTCCTTTATCTATCTCCTTTATCTATCTCCTTTATCTATCTCCTTTATCTATCTCCTTTATCTATCTCCTTTATCTATCTCCTTTATCTATCTAATTCTAGAACTATACGTAAAACTACAATGAAAGTCCTAAGGAAATATTACTTAAATGCTGCTAGCGTGAATTACGGGTGAGCACGTGATATATATCATGATACAGACAGGTACACTAGTCACATTTTGGTTACAATATTCCACATTTCGGACAAGTAGCCAAACTTTATCGCCCCTCATGTATCGAGGTGCAGGCGGTCTTTTCTTATTGGCCTGATCTTTACATTGTTCCTGCACTGCTGCCACTGCAGCTTGCATAAATGTTGTGACATTTTTCAGTTGTCAGAGGAAATTTTCAGCTCTTTCCTTTCCGGTGGAGGTAGATATAACTGAATTTTTTATGGCCGTCTGAATTGAAGCTACGTGGTACCTGTGCGTTGCAAAGAATGGACTGAAGTTCCCCAGTGATGAAACATCTTTGTTATTGATTGCCAACTGTGCTGCTGGCAGGCATTCGGACCAATCATGCTGGGTGTAGGTAATATATGCTCTCAAGTAAGTCTGTACTTCCTAATTTGCTCTCTCGATTGCTCCATCTGTTTGTGGGTCCTGTGCCGTGCTTAGTATTTGCTCTATGCGGGCTATTTCACAAAGGCGCTTCCAGAACTTACTCATCCAATTAGATCCAGGATCGCTATTTATGGCGCTTGGAAACCCGTGATATCACCAGTGGCACATGAATATAACAGCTGGTAAACTGTACCATTCTTTTAGCCCATGTTGTGCATAGGCTTTCATATAATATTATGCAATGTAGATCTTTATGAATGGACAGGGGTCTCTTGATACAACTCGATGTCCCTGAAATTACCTGTTTATATCATGGGCAGCTTATGGATAGTCAGACATTCAGGGTAAAGCAATCGTAGTTGCACAAGGAGGAAGCTAAACTATAGATGTGATATTTACATATACCAACGCGTACGCGTAATCATTAGCGCTTCGTATCACGTAATCATGTGACCATGCCTATGGTACCTGTGATATTACCCCCCTCTTTAAACAAGAGTTATACCTCTTGTACTATGCCGTAAGTTTTTTTTTTTTTTCTTTTTTTTTTTTAGCGTTTCAGCCATGGTCGCGGTGGACCCGTTTCGGGATTAGCATTATGGAATTTCCAAAGTGCATTGTCACATCCTTTGAGGTTAGATGCTAGTTCCCAAGTTGTTGATCCATCTGTCCATTTTATCTCATAGTACCAATGCCGATTTTGCATTTGCTTATATCCAATGATATTCTCAAACCGCCATTCTATCTCATCTTTTTGGTTATCTGATCTGACCACGACTCTACCATGGTTGGCTCTGATGTCTTTGTCCTCCTAACTAGTTGCCCGCTCGTTGGTACGCAATTGGACATTTGAGACATGAAAAGTAGGGAATATCTTGACGTTATTTGGCAAGTCAACTGTAACAGTTTGGGGAGAGGCTTTAACTATTCGAAAAGGGCCATCCCATCTCGGGTTGAGCTTTTTAACTGGGCGTCCCATCTCCCAATTCTCTGTGCTAACCATGACCATATCACCTACGCAGAACTTAACAGCATCAGATCGATGTAAATTTGCATTTTTTTCGTATCGCTCTCGAGCAATGTTAGAAAGTGCTTTTAATTGGTCTAATATGCTCTTAAATATTTTGGCAATTTCATGTGCCTTAAAAAATTCCTTCCGCTGTGCTTCTGAAAGAAATGGTGCGGCCTGTGTTTGTGGCTCTATTCCCAATCTTGGATTGAAACCATAGTTTGCGTAGAATAGACTGACTCCTGTTGTTGTTGAAATAGCATTATTTCCGGCAAATTTGGCTAAGGGTAACCACAAGGCCCAATCGTCCTGAGCCCAGTTTATATAGAGCCGTAGGAACTGTTCCACTTCTGCGTTTATTCGTTCCGTTTGGCCATTTGTCTCTGGATGATAGGCTGACGAAGGCTTGAGCGTGGTGCCTAATCTTTATGAAATAGCTCTCAAGAATGTGGAAATAGATTGAGACCCACGATCAGAGACTATGCGCTCCGGCGAACCATGCAAGGACCATATTTTTTCAACAAATACCTTGGCTAGTTCCTCCACAGTTAGGGTTTCTGTGGGCATAAAATGGCGCATTTTAGTTAAGCAATCAACTACCACTACAATGTGTTTGAATTTCCGGTTTCTTACTCTACATTCTGGTAGTGGTGTGATATAATCGATGGAAATATCTACCCATGGTTTAGTTGGTAGGGGCAAAGGCTTTAAAAATCCAGGGGGGGATCGCCTTGGTGTTTTTGTTTTGGTGCAAAGAAGACAGCTGTCAGATTTCGTCTGACCTTGTAATGTCTGTCCTTTATTTGTTTGACACGTCCTAATAAGACTACCTTGGTTGTCTCGGGTTGCATTTCGGTTCGCTTCGTTTCGTCTAGCTTCGGATAATTTTCTATCTCGGCGTATCTCCTTTGGGGGTTTGACATGGGTCTTGTTTCATCCATATTGCCGACTCGCGCTTTGCCATGGATCCATACGCTTCACAATACTAATATATTTTATTTTGTTTGATTTGGTTTGATATGATCTCTGGTCAAATAATGTATATAAGTACCTTCGGCCTTCAGAGGATAGCTCTTTACGCTTTGTCTTTTGTCTCTTCTAGAACCCTAGAATCTCAGAACCTAGTTACCCTAGACCCTCCAGTTCACCTAGTTCCTTATTTCAGTTATTCCTAGTCCCAGTCCTTTATTCTTACTTCCTTCTTCGCCTTGTTACTCCCTGCTACAGACCCAATCTCACGCCGCCTCTTGCTTTCTTAGTAATTCTCGAAAACATCATTCTCCAAGCTACCAAGCCGACATCAATTGTGACACTACAAAGCGTCAAAACAGATATACAAACTCATGGCTTCTCAAAATCCTCCAGAGGTAACAATGTCAAACATCTTCCAGACTCCCGAAACAGAGTACACTGACGCAGAATCTGGGATATTTCTGATTCCCTCGGAATTATGGAGCATGGCCTATTTACAATGTCCGGGGATTTTGGAAGCTGCCAGTCGACAGAATTCTGCTCGAGTTGGTGAAGTATTTCAGTCAGGATCTGTTACTCATAGCCATCCAACACACTTACCACCCGTCCAAACTCAGCCCTCCTTTCGCCCAACAGCCCCACAGATGACGTTATATAATAGAAGTCCTACAAACCTCCGACCATTTTGTTCGCAGCTAGTCAACCAAATCCAGTCAGGGTATTTCCTGGACGAACCATCCAAAGTGAGGTTTGCCTACCAATGTTTAGGTCCAGGAGCTTTAATTAAAATGCGCTCTTCCTTTCGCTGCCTTGAAGACCCGACAATCCCAGCAGAAATAACCACCCTGGCCAAATTCCTTTCTGCACTCAAGCAGCGGTGCCAAGATCCAATTCGGGAAGACCAAGCGAGCCAAACAGTTGAAACACTTTACCAGAAAAACATGACTTTTCACGAGTTTATTACAATCTTCGAGGATAACATGACAGACTCGACTTATGGTGAACTTGATAAATCGCACTGGAAAAAGATGTTAGAGCGTCGTCTGTCTAAAGAACTCCAAACCCTCTTGAATGCGGCTTCTGACGCACCCACTGAATACCATGAATTCGTCAACTACCTACGCCAGAAAGATGCAAAAATACATACCATCCGAGCTTCCACCGGTCCACCGAATCCACCAAATGCTGCCCCATATCATTCTCAAATCTTGACTCCCATGCCCTTTCCTACGGTCTCACCTCCAGCAATCCGTGAACCTACTGTCTCTCAAGGTGGATCGGCCATGGACTTAGATTTAATCTCGCGACAGAAGGGGCCAGATGGTAAATTAACACAACAAGCGAAAGATGCACGCAGGGCTCTAGGCAGGTGTTTGCGTTGTAACAAGATAGGCCATATAGCTATCCATTGCCCACTCCGATCCCAGACCATTGCGGTAGCTACTTCAACTGAGAACCTACTCGAAACATCGGAGGAGTTAAAAGGGTCACTCCAACAGTAAGTCGCTTGTTGGAGTCGATTTCGGTAGGAAATGCGGACTTAACAGAGTTATCACATTCTCGACATATGTATGTTTATGTACAGATAGAAAATGAAAATCTGTTTGCCCTCATCGATACCGGCGCTTCCGGGTTTGCATTTGTCTCAAAAGCTCTTTGTGACCGCCTTAACACTGTACCCAGAACCCTTAATTCAGCAATTGCTCTCGTAGGATTTGAAGGAAATCAAGGTACTAGCATCACGCAGAAAGCCTGCCTCTCTCTCTCAATCGGCAATCATCGTGAAACCCTTCCTGCTTACATAATTAATCAATGTAAATATGACCTGATCCTCGGCCTCCCATGGTTAGAAAAGCATGCCCCATATATCAATTGGAGAGAGCATACCATCACCTTTGGCGAGCCTTGTCTAGAGAAACCTTGCTGTCAATTTGAGACTACCGTTCCGTACCTCAACTCGTCAAATCAGGGCCCGGCTCCCATCACAACCCATGAGTCCGATAATCCTAGAGACCGACCCACAGTCAAATCAACTCTCCAGCCCCCAGTACAAGTATCTGCCCAAGCCTTTGTCTTGATGAGCCAACAGCCCGAAAGCAGTAATTTTGCTCTAAGTCTGCGCGAAATTGACCTACTCATCGACGATTCTATGCAGCGTTCACCTGTATTCCGCGTTGGAAACGCTTTAATGTCTATACCGAAAGATGCTGATCCCAAGAGTTTTCTGCCAGCCCAATACCACGATTACCTTGATATTTTTGACAGGAAACAGGCCAATGTGTTACCTCCTCACCGACCTTGGGACCATGCTATTGATCTTCAACAGGGAAAGTTACCTCCGGCCGTCCGCCCCTATTCCATGAATCAGCACGAACTAAAGGCCCTTCGCAGTTACCTTGATTCTGAATTATCAAAAGGCTTTATTCGTGTATCTCGCTCGCCTGCAGCAGCTCCGGTCTTATTTGTAAAAAAGTCAAATGGTGATCTTCGATTTTGTATTGATTATCGGGGGCTCAACGCAATCACCGTAAGAAACAGGCACTCTCTCCCCTTGATCTCAGAAACACTTAGCCAGCTCTCCCATGCTAAGTATTACACGAAACTGGACGTCATCTCCGCGTTCAACAAACTTCGAATCAAGGAAGGTGATGAATGGAAAGCTGCGTTCACGTGTCGATATGGTCTGTTCGAGCCCCTTGTTCTGCCTTTTGGTCTTTGCAACGGCCCAGCATCCTTTCAAGCCTACATAAATCACGCTCTCCGAGGATACCTTGACCAAATTTGCACAGCTTATATGGATGACATTTTAATTTACTCTGAGAGTCTTAGCGAGCATCGAAGTCACGTCAAGAATGTCCTTCAACGTCTTCGTGAACATGGGTTAAAAGTGGACATTTCAAAGTGCAGCTTCGAAACGAACCAAGTAACCTACTTGGGCTTGATAATTTCAACCGAAGGCATTCACATGGATCCTCAAAAAGTAGCTTGTGTACAAGAATGGCCTGCTCCTCAAACAGTTCGTGATGTCCAGAGATTTTTGGGCTTCGCAAATTTCTACCGTCGCTTTATCCCTGAGTTCTCGAGGCTAGCAGCTCCACTAAGTAACCTTACCAAGAAAGAAGTTCCATTTGTCTGGGATGATGCCTGTAAATCATCGTTCTTCCGAATTAAAAACGCATTTAAAGATGGGACGATGCTAGCTCACTTTGACCCTAAGCTTCAGATCATTCTTGAGACCGACGCGTCCGACTTCGTTACGGCCGCGGTCTTATCACAAGTAGACAAATCCGGCACTCTAAGACCAGTAGCATTCATGTCAAAAAAGATGCTACCTGCTGAATGCAATTATGAAATATTTGATAAGGAACTACTCGCCATTGTCAATGCCTTTGAAACCTGGACTGCCGAACTTGGTTCTGTCGAAGCCTCTACCCTAATCCTAACGGACCACAAAAACCTCGAGCATTTTACCACCACCAAGAAGCTAAATAGGAGACAAGCTCGCTGGAACGAGCTACTAGCAAATTATGACTTCAAAATTGTGTTTAGGCCGGGTAAACAAGGAGGAAAGCCGGACGCACTAACACGGATAAGTAGTTATAAACCTGTGGAAAGTGAAGATGAACAAAATAAGCACCAATACCAAATACTGATAAAGCCCCACCAAACCATTCGCACCCAAGAATCCCTACCCTTAGTTGCTGGAAATCCTTCAGCACCTCGAGACCAGTCAGAACTCTCGATCGAAAATTGGGAAAAATCGTGCAAGGAAGATAAGTATTGCAAAGAAATTCGCTCAGCTCTGGCGGACCGGACGCTTAATAGAAAAGATATTCAACTGGCCAACTGCAAGCTCACTTCTCACTCTTTTTCGATGAATGAAATGGAATATGTGCCTGAGACACTCCGAGAAGCTATGTTGAAACAACTCCACGAGAATCCCTTACATGGCCATCGTGGGGCGGCTGCTCTCTACAAGTTACTCACTCGACGATATTGGTGGCCAAGCTGTCACCTTGACGTTACTAAGTATGCTCGGGGTTGTGAGAGCTGCCAAAGAAATAATCCGTCAGTTCAGAAACCACATGGATTCCTCCAACCATTGCCTGCTCCCAGCTCAGCTTTCCGTCACCTGACTCTTGACTTCATAGGCCCGCTCCCAACATGTAGCATCCGAGGCTTCAACTACCGTTTTATACTACAGGTCGTTGACTGTCTCACAAAAAGAGTTTGGATGATACCTCTAGAACGACCAACAGCTAAGGAGACGGCTGAAGCATTCCTCAACAACGTGATTCGTTTTGCAGGTCTACCAGATTCTCTTATTTCCGACCAAGGCAGAGCCTTTATCGACAAAACTTGGAAGGAGATCTGTTCCCGTTTAAAAATAGCACATAGACTATCAACCTCCTATCATCCGCAAACAGATGGACAGACAGAACGAGCAAATAAGACCCTGGAGGTTTACCTTCGCCATTATGTTAATTACCACCAAGATGACTGGGTGAAACATCTCTCACTGGCTGAATTCTGCTGCAACAATCATATTAACTCTTCTACGGGGGTTACTCCCTTCTATGCTTCATTTGGCCATCACCCTAGATTGGATTTTAGACCGGAATCCGATAATCCAATACCCCGAGATACCCCCGAATTTGTCAAACGAATGGAAAATCTTATCGAACTCTGCTCAGAACAAATGAGTCTAGCTCAGGCATATCAATCTACCTATGCCAATGAAAGGCGTCTCCCAGCCCCTAGGTATCAGGTGGGAGATATGGTTTACTTGTCCTTAAAAAACATTGCTTTATCAAGGCCAACAAAAAAATTAGACCATATCTGGGCAGGACCTTGGAAAATCACAGCAATAAAGACTCCGCTGGTAGTAGAGTTGGACCTCCCTAACCAACTAAAAATAGACAATAATTTTCATGTGAGTCTACTACGCCCCGCTTACACAGGATTCATCTCTCAGCAACACCTTCAACCGCCTCCTCTAGACCCAGAAGTTTTCGGACAGGAAACCTACGAAGTTGAGGCTATATTGGACTCCAGAATTAGGCGAAAAAGGGTACAATATCTTGTCAGGTGGACAGGAAGAGAAGATACAACATGGGAACCACCCGAACATTTAGCCGGATGCCAAGAACTTGTTTACGAGTATCATAACTCCTATCCGACAGCTCCACGCTCGCAGGAGCTCGCGCCTGAAAAAGAGGGGGGGTAATGTCAGATTTTGTCTGACCTTGTAATGTCTGTCCTTTATTTGTTTGACACGTCCTAATAAGACTACCTTGGTTGTCTCGGGTTGCATTTTGGTTCGCTTCGTTTTGTCTAGCTTCGGATAATTTTTTATCTCGGCGTATCTCCTTTGGGGGTTTGACATGGGTCTTATTTCATCCATATTGCCGACTCGCGCTTTGCCATGGATCCATACGCTTCACAATACTAATATATTTTATTTTGTTTGATTTGGTTTGATATGATCTCTGGTCAAATAATGTATATAAGTACCTTCGGCCTTCAGAGGATAGCTCTTTACGCTTTGTCTTTTGTCTCTTCTAGAACCCTAGAATCTCAGAACCTAGTTACCCTAGACCCTCCAGTTCACCTAGTTCCTTATTTCAGTTATTCCTAGTCCCAGTCCTTTATCCTTACTTCCTTCTTCGCCTTGTTACTCCCTGCTACAGACCCAATCTCACGCCGCCTCTTGCTTTCTTAGTAATTCTCGAAAACATCATTCTCCAAGCTACCAAGCCGACATGGATTGTGACAACAGCCTTTGCAAAATTTTCTGACAGCTACTGATACTCCTGGCCACCAGTATGTCCTGTTTATCAAGTCTAATGTTCTTTCTCTTCCTGGATGGCCTGCAGCTCCTGAGTGATGTGTTCTATGCAGTATTTGAAGTTGAATTATCTCATTATCTGGAGGTATGACCAGGCGATCTCGAAAGTACATTCGGCCGGCAATAATTCTACATTCCGAGAAGGCTATGTTTAAGGATTTAGTGTTGGATAGGCAGTGTCTCGATATTTGATCAGATAGCAAGGTAAGATGGGGAGTAAAATCAATCTGTTCTCTTTTTTAAAGTAACTACATGTAAGTATATACACGTAGGATAATCTCCTTAGTAAGCACATAACAACTTCTTACGTAATCAAAACCACCACTACGATAACAAAATACAACATTTAGCAAGCAAAGGTCTCCAATATCTTGTTTTAGGATTAGATAAATCTGCTATCATATCTTGAATTATTAGTGAGTCATGATATGATTCGGAAATCAAATCATCAATTGGACGTGAGACATCTATTTTATAAAGAGACATAGAGTTTAATAATGCGAAGCTATTATGAAATTTCGACGCAGGATTAAGCGGAATCCGTCTAGTTGTAAGACAATCATCCAATATGTCCAATGGGGCATCTTGCGGCCTTCGGCTTAAAGCGTCGGCTCTTGTATTCACAGAACCTGGTCGGAAGACTAGATGGAAGTTAAATCGAGATAAGAACTCAGCCTATCGCATTTGTCGTTGATTCAAATCTTTAGTTATCTGAAACGTTTGAAGATTTTTGTGGTCAGTGATAATATCAAACTTGGATTGTAAACCTTCCAACTCCGGTCTCCATTCTTCTAAGGATTTAATGACCCCAAGTAATTCTTTATCGTAGATATCATAGTTACATTCTTGCACAGAATGCTTTGATGAAAAATATGCTACCAGTCGAAGTTCATCCCCAAAAAATTGTGATAAGGTACCTCCGCAGGCCCAATTACTAGCGTCTACTTTGACAACTGTTTTTCTTGACCAATCAAAAATAGCAAGGGTTGGTGTATTAGTGAAGGCTTCTTTTAAATTATTGAAAGATGATTGACAAATGGGAGTCCAAACCCAAGCTACATCTTTTTTGGTGAGCCCATGGAGCGGTCAGGTTAGCTCAGAGAAATTTTTCACAAAGCGGCAGTAAAAATTAGCAAATCCTAAGAATCGCTGTAGCTGTCGCTTTTAAGTTGGAGGCTCCCATTCAAGTATTGCTTTAACTTTGTCTGGGTCTATTTCAATTCCACATGGTGTGATTATTAGTCCTAAATATTTCGTCTTTGTGGTGTGAAAATCACATTTGTCAATGTCAATCTGAAGGCCTGCAGCATGAAGTTGTTTAAAAACTTCTCTGAGATGTGCGACGTGTTCCTCTTCTGAATTCGAAAAAATTATAACATCATCTAGGTAGGCTGTTGCGTATTTATCAAGGACATCATATAAAACATCATTAATGTACTGTTGAAATGTTGTGGGGGCACCGCTTAAGCCGAATGGAGTAACCAATTGTTCATAAAGACCAAGTCGGGTGATGAAAGCCGTAAGCCATTCGTGACCCTCTGCTATCCTAATTCTGTTGAAAGCAGAAACCACATCAACTTTGGTGAATATCTTTGCACCACAAATAAGATCAAGTGTTTCTTTAGTTAGTGGGAGGGGATAGCGATTTTTCATGGTAATAGCATTAATTCCACGAAAATCATGACAGATACGTATTCCCCCACCTGGCTTTTTAGCAAGGAGGATTGGACTTGCTACTTGAGACGTCGACGGTCTGATCCAGCCCTTACTCAACTGGTCATCTAGCCATTGTTTGATCACACTTAGCTCTGATGGAGAGCATGGCCTTGCGCGAGATCTCGGAAATTTATGATTTCCTGGTAAGAGTTCTATTTTATAGTCATAAGACCAATGCGGTGGAAGATTCGTAGCATCTTGCGGAAGTGCAACATCTGCTTTGTCGTGATAAACTTTTGGCATATTTCTTTTAGTATCTTCGATCTTAGGTGGGGGCGGTTTGCTTTCAAAAAAATTTTGTTACATCATTATCTGTAACTTTGTTAAGTCTTGCATCATTTGAATTGAAAAATATATCAATGAAAGCATAGAAAGGTTCCGGAAATTGGGCCTTCCACTCTATTATATCTCCCTGCCCAGTGAGTAATTCCTGGTACTTGGAACCTGACAATAATGGAACCTTAAGGTTAGTCTCGTGGTCTAAATTAGGTGTTGCTAGATCTTCTGCCATAATTCTCATGACTTGGACTCCTTGTCTGGCTACTCGGAAAAACTCCGATGCCTTGAGCAACTTAATGTCGATGTTCTTATCACTGAATACTGTTTGAGATGAATCGAATCTTTCCGTCGTTTTATCAACAGACTGTTTAATTCGACTGCTATCAATTATTTTAGCATCGCTGAGTACTGATTGTGTCGATTCAACCGGGAGCTCTGGTACCTCAATTCGATGGTCTGGTGCAAACTCCTTGTCTAATATTTCTTCAATAGACGGTGATTTATATTTTTGTCCATTATGTAGTATGCAATTAACCTTACAGAAGTCTTTGTCAATTTTAATTGACTTGGAGCTCCAGTCTATTGATGGGTTATGACGAGCTAGCCAAGGAAACCCTAAGATAAATTCATTTTCAGCCCCAAGCGTGGTAACTAAAGCATTGACTGTCTCAGTAAGGTTCATCAATTGAAGAGAACCAGTAACGCGGTGCGTGATTAGCTCAGATACATAGCCGTCAGCTAGGAATAGTGGCCGAGGATGAGGCAAAGGTAGGAAAGATAGGCCATGATTTTGCGCCCACGCTCTTCTTACAAAAATGAACTCAGTGCTACCCGTGTCAAGAAGTATAGTCACAGATAAAGGTCTATTGCGCTGTACATTTTTGCGAAATGTTCCGTTTATTGAAATTGAATTCTGGCCTACTTTGTTCAAATATATAGGTTTGCCAAGAATTAAATTATTAGCCGTATCTCTACTGAGACTTGAGCCAACACGATTATGTACATATACGCCCCGCAAGCGACTTACTGCTGGAGCTCTCCATTTCCCTGGTCCCAAGTCAAATTGGCGTTTGTATTACTATTATCTTGAAAGTTATTGGGTGGAATTTCACCAATTACTCTGCCATGACTATAGTTGAGTTGATCTGCACAATTTGCCTAGCTATGTTGAGTTCCCTGCACAGAATGAGGAGCTGTTTCAATGTAGTCCATATCCTGTAGACGTAAACGAGGTCGATCATTAGAGGACCCTACCCTAGGGCTATAAAAATTTCTTCCATTATTCCCTTGAGGATACCTGGAATTTTGACTATTCAAGAATCCACCTCTTAGAGGAAACGGTGTATTAAAGTTATTATTGAAGCCACCGCGATGACTACCACGGTACTCAGTCCTTGATGCTGCTGCGAGCTCGCGATCAGCAGAGTCAAACGCCCGTTTGCTGCGCTTAGCTATTTCAGCCGAACAGTTTCTCGAGTAGTGACCGTCGCCACCACATCGGTTGCAAAGTCCGTGGTCTCTACGGAATTGCCACTCAGCTGGGGTTACACTGACTCTACTGAGTTGAAGGCGGTCTAGTTCCATTGGATCCCCGGATACTCTGAAGTCCTTTGGTTCTGAGCTGGATGAACTCTGCACTCCAAAATTTTCATTGCTGTTACTAGAAATATGTTTATCCGTCTCGAGATTTTTCCAAAACTGGTTGTAAATTTCAATCCAACCAATGATGTCGTCATCTGAAGGTACCGAGATGTGATTCTTGGCAGCATTGCTCAGCGGTTCAGTCACTTTCCTTCTCAAATGGTAGACGCGCATCGAAGAGCTAAGTTCCCCTTGGTCAGCGAGCCTTTCAAACTCAGAAACAAACGAAGGGAAGTCCTTGAGTTTGCCCGTCATTTTCAAATTATTCAGACTGTTTCTTGCCAGAGAAACAATATCAGCAGTTAGATATTTGCGATCTAACTCACTAAAAAATGACGCGGACGTGGGCCATGGTCCATTTGAGAGGTTTTCAGTGTTCGAAAAAAATAGAGCAATTTTTGATTGAATTCGGTCGTACGCATCTCCTTTAAGCCAATTTATGGCATCACAAATTTTCTTGAATTCTGAATTGAAGTTCGTCGAATTAAGACTCCATTTTGATACTAGTTTAAACTTCCAAGTAGAATATTCGATATGTCTTTTGACTATATCTTTTTGATCCCCAGTGAAAGGATCTTGGGCGGGCGGCCTATCCACGTATACTGTGCTGGGCTGTGCTGGCTGTTGTACAATGATTTGTGGTGGGGGAGGAGGCTGCAATTGGGTTTGTGATTTTTCTAATACTGCCAATGCCAACTGTTGCTGAAGAGAGCTAATTTCGGCTTTCTTATTTTCGACAATTTTTCGTATCTTATGAATTTCTCGCTCTTTATCATTGAGCTGCCCTCTGAACTCTTGTAAAACTTGTCTATTGTTAGCTGAGTGGCTTTTGATAAGCCCAAACATTACGTGAAAGATTGTTGCTACTTCTGCTGGTGCATCTGCTAAAGTGGAAAGATCAACTTTTGAGTTGAATCCTATCCCATCAAAAATTTCTTGCACAGCAGGATAGTGTCCAATCACATCTACTAATGCGTTCCAAGCTCTTCTATGGCCACTTTCAATATTCTGATTCTAAATCGGTACAGAATTTGTCGCGGAATAAATATTTGTATCTCCCCAAGGATTATCCATTTTGACTCGGTTATATCATGACAAATTATACTGGAAATTTTTGCAAGGAACTCAGTGCTCGGTCTCGGAATGATGCTGGAGTCAGTAATATCCTGTAGTAATTACTATCGAAAATAATTTCGTGTCTTCGCAGCGCGCGGCAAAATAACGTCTCGGTCCTCGGATGATTATCGCGCGGGCGAAAATAAAGTTGCAACTAACTATCACAGGCGGCTTATGGATAGTCGGACATTCATGGTAAAGCAATTGTAGTTGCACAAGGAGGAAGCTAAACTACAGATGTGATATTTACATATACCAACGTGTACGCGTAATCATTAGCGCTACGTGTCACGTAATCATGTGACCATACCTATGGTACCTGTGACAGTTTAGCTGGAATCTCCCAGAAGTTCGAAACTTGGAGAATCTTGGATGGAAGTAAGCCTGGGTAGAATCTTCTAGATGGAAGCGATAATGTATATAGTATTTTCAGATGTTGCAGTATAAGACTTTGGTATATATTCGAATATTAATTTACCTCTATTCATTTAGTTGCACAAGCGCTCTTAATTAGACTGTCACAATAAGAAATCTTTTTGCGCAATTTTCGGCATCAATCTGGTCCATAGCTACAAGTGTAACTGACTTTAGGAGCCTGTCTGTTATTACCATAATATTAGTTGCAGCGTGTCTTTCAGGTAAATCCACCATTAAGTCAATGGACAGCTCCTGATAAAATTGGTCGGGTACTGGTAATGGCTTTAGTAATCCTTGCTTCTGATGTCGCCTAATTGAGGACCGTCCATAGATATCACAGTTCTTACAAAAATGTTTGACAGCTTTACTTGTCAGAGGTTGTAAGCTACTTAGTCATGTGACAGGGGTTTGAGCCACATTGTGGAGTTAGATATTCTGGCTGTTTCTCTGTAGCTCTACAAACTTCTTTATTATCCCATTCTAGAAATATGTTTATGGGCCACAATGACCTGGGGAGTTCTGGTGGATTCTATGGTGTTCTATGGTATTCTATGATGCCCCTTGTTATTGTAAGAATATTTGAACAGAGACCCGGCGATTCAGTAGTTATATCGTTGGGTATGATGTAATTCAAATATCAAAAAATTCGAATATGGAAAAATTATATGTTAAGTTATAATTTATTAATTGGTTTTGTTTTTGATTGTAATCACTATAAGATATACAGATACCTATACATACAAATACTATACAACAATACTAACGTGTAAATTGATGTGAACACGTTTCACATAGTTTAGAATATAACACGGTGTCAAGGGAACAACTCTCGTCGAAGGCTAGAGTTCCACTGATACAGTAAACTTTCCCTGATGTTTCAGATGTCATCAAAGCTAACATCATATGCTGGAAGCATATCCCTGATCACGGTCTTGCTGGTCATAACGGAAATTAGGGATACCATGGTTGATTCCTATTAATTTCCAACAGTTATTCTATTTACCTCTGCAGGAGTTCTAGATGGTTCTTTCAGTAGCTTGTCGGACCATGTCCTAAAATGTATATATAGCTGTCCTTACTGTACCTCTGAAGTCTCCAGATCAGATTCTTGTATCTATCTTTACTTATTGAAGAATCTGTTTGAAATCTGAATCCTATCAATTACACTACCATTGTGGTTACTGTTTTTCTGGACCATTGTTATTGATATTGTCATTGTTATAGCTATTGTTGTCGCTATTGTCTTTGTTATTGTTATCGTGTTTACTGCTGTTGTTAGTGTTATTGCCACTTCCCTGTTATTTTTATTGTTATTGTTGCTGTTACTATTATTGTTGTTGCTTATCTATCATTGCCTCAGTTACTGGTATTGGTACTTATTTTCTATTGACAGCGTTGTCTTTGGTATTAATCCTACACCATTCTGACATTACTAATCCCTGGCCAAAAGTAACTTTGTGCCACTTGTGCTAACGTTGCATCTCTTTAAGGATGTCCCGAAACTGTCGCATCATGAGTACTCTGAATTACAGCTGTGGTCAGTGGTTCAAACATTGGCACCCATATTCGACCTTGGTAGTACAATATCCCACGTTCTCTATCAAAACTGCTCGACGCAATTATTGCCTGCAAGGGTTTTCTTTCGTTTGACCCCTAAGTACATACTCTAAGATCTTTTGGCCATGTTTGTTCTCAACTCTCAACTGCTTCTACAATTTTGAAATAGCACAAATCTTCTTGGATACCTCGATTCCAAAGTTCTTGTAAGTCTTCGTTAACAAATATTTCACAGCCCTCAGCTATTTTTAGCTCCCCGACTTTTAATTTAGTGATATTGATTGGCGTTAGAGCTTGTCGTTCCCGGCTTAAGAGGCGGGGGTCTCCTTCATTGGGTTTATCCTGATCTCTTCGCGATAGGGCATCGGGGCGTTCACTCTCTGGCCCCTTTCTAAATTGAAGCATGCATCGAAACCTGGACATAAATTCTGCCCAGCGGACTTGTCTTTTGGTGAGTCTTCTTTGAGTCAAAAAGTATTTCACATTCATGTGATCACTGAGTATACTAAAAGACTTCGCCAGGCCTCTTAATTCAGCATCCCATTCTTCCATGCCGACAACAATTGCCAGGAATTCTTTGTCATGAATTTCATAACTAATTTCCGGCCAACTCAATTTCTTCGAATAGTATGCTACTAGTTTCCATGAACCTTCTTTTTGCTTTTGACGTAAGCAGCCACCTAGTGCATATCCTGAACAATCAGCTTCTAACAATGTTTCTCGCTCAGGATCCCATTGGGCAAGTGCAGGTTCCTTAACAAATCTTGACTTAAGGGTCTCAAATGCTTCTTCTTGTTCTGGACCCCACTTCCAGGGTGTTCCTTCGCCAGTGAGAGCCGTAAAGGGGGCGCAAATCCTAGAAAAGCCATCGATAAATCCACGGTAGAAATTTGCAAATCCTAAAAACCCCTTCAATCCTTTTGTTGTTGTTGGTGCCTCCCACTCCAAGATTACTCTTACTTTTTCTGGGTTCATTCTCACAGAGGAATTCCCGCCTTCGGAAGATATAGTGAAACCCAAATACTTTGTTTTTTGGACACCAAAGTCACATTTATCAATGTGAAGGCCAAGACCTGCATCTTGTAACTTTCGAAGTACTAGTCGTACCTGTTTTTTATGTTTATCTAATGCCCCGTCAGTATAAATCAGTATATCGTCAACATAAGCTGAACAGAAGTCTTCAAGGTACTTCTGCAAAGTCTTGTTAATATATCTTTAAAATAAAGCAGGAGCCCTGTTAAGTCCGAACGGCGTTACCATCTATTCAAAGATTCCAAATCTAGTACCGAAGGCAATCTTCCATTCATCCCCTTCTTTAATTCGCAGCTTATGAAATGCTGATCGTACATCTAGCTTTGTAAACCACTTTGCATTGCTTAATTTAGCTAGAGCCTCCTTTATCAGGGGTAATGGATATCGATCTTGTAAGGGTCTTAAGATGATTGTTATTCACAAGCTATCCAGAGCTATATACTAGAATATCTTGAAGTAAAGAACAAAAGGAGACTGAGAGCAAACTTCATTTATCTATTCCTCATGTTTTACTTCCCTGTCTTGCTTCACATGATCCAAGTGAATGTTGCGTAGTCTTTGTTCCCTCCATTAGTTTCCATACCTCCATTAGTTTCCATACCTCCATTAGTTTCCATACCTCCATTAGTTTCCATACCTCCATTAGTTTCCATACCTCCATTAGTTTCCATACCTCCATTAGTTTCCATACCTCCATTAGTTTCCATACCTCCATTAGTTTCCATACCTCCATTAGTTTCCATACCTCCATTAGTTTCCATACCTCCATTAGTTTCCATACCTCCATTAGTTTCCATACCTCCATTAGTTTCCATACCTCCATTAGTTTCCATACCTCCATTAGTTTCCATACCTCCATTAGTTTCCATACCTCCATTAGTTTCCATACCTCCATTAGTTTCCATACCTCCATTAGTTTCCATACCTCCATTAGTTTCCATAACTCCATCCCGCTCCCGAGTCCTTTCTGCTGAGATTCGATCTCTCAGGATGACTCAATCACTTTCACGTACAAATCCATAGTCTCATCGTATGTCATCCGCTGATGTATGGGGAGACGTGTCAGCCGGGGAGGTGTCAACATGGAACCGCTCAGAAGTCATTGTTCTAGCCTTAGGCATCAGCCTAAAATTTGTCAGGCACTAGTCTGTGACAGATCTGCCCTAGATATTGCGTTTAGAGTGCGATAATCCACACAAAAACGCAAGCCTCTTCCTGGTTTCCGCACAAACAAAACTGGTGCTCCGGCAGGGGAACTACTAGCTCTTATGTAATTTTTATCTAGTGGTTCTGTAATAGTCTTTCTCAAAACCAACAGTTCATCTCTTGACATACCATATAAAGGGCCCTATGGTATTTCCTTACCCGGCTCCAACTTAATTTCATGATCATGTCCTGGTTGATGAGGTGGGAGCTTATCAGATACGTCATTCTTAAATAGATTAGCAAAGTCCTTATATTCCGGTGGGAGTTTCTCTACTTTTTTTGCTGCTTTGTTCGAAGGGGCAAGAGCCTTTTGAATATCTGCTAAACTCACAGAAAATAGCTGAGTACTATCACCAGGTGATTTTCTAGCACGATGGATGGTCGCAAGAAAGACTCCTGCAGACAGATTTGCTATATTTGATACGTGGAAGTTTTTCATTGGTGCTCCTTTTTTCCATACTTTTAATGGACTATCTCCAACCATGGCTTCACGAATTTCCATAAACTTATTTCGCGCATGGTAGACTACATCTTCTCTTTCCATCCATGGCTTCCCAAGGATTAATCCATGTGATAAATGGGGTATGACGTAAGCGTAAGGCGTTTTTCTATAACCATCAATGTCAATTTCCATTTTTGTCATTTCTGTAATCATTTAACTTTCTCCTTGGTTATCTTTTGTTGCTTTAGTGAGCTTTCAAGGGGATATTTTTAACAGAGGAAGTCTGGCTTTGCGTACGATTAAATTGCTGATAGCGGCAAGGCACTCACAACCATTGTAAATTAGTGTAGGAACTGATATAAAGTTGTTGACTAAGGTGTCTGTCACAAATGATGTTCCATCTATTGCTTTTTCTGCCTTAATATCTTCAATAGTCTGCTCCTCAACCTTGTCAATCCTACCCTCCAACCTCTGAATACGACTTCGTTCAGAGTTTAGTCTTTTAAAGACTCGTCATTTGCACCCCTCACTTCATTGTGTTCGGTTTGTTCTTCAAATAGGCCTATTGCCTTTACTGCAGCTTCATGACGTTGCGGAGGAAGGAAATGACTGTTGGATATCCTATGGCCCTTCCTGCCACATCTAACACATGCACCTGTAGCCCGACAATGATCAAGTTCTTGCTTTGATACCCAAGCTGCTCGTGTTTAATTCACCCAGGTCATTTTAACATCCCCATCAGCATCTTTATTATTGCTGTTCATTTTTGTTGATAGTTGATATAGAGCTGGTGCTAGCGGCGTACTTGCACCCAAAAGTATACCTCCAGCAATACCCCGTGTTCCATCGTCAAGCTATTGGAAGGTTATGAGCTTGTGAGAAGGAGTGACATCACCTTTCAATAGATAAGGACGGTTATGAATGCTTGAATGTAGTGAAAAGTTCTAAATCTTGTATTTTTAATATTATTGTATGTCCTATGTGTCATGAGCGGCATGTAGACAGCTGACAAGAGCAAGAACAAGATCCATGATGTCAGGCTATGGATGCTGTCCTACATAATACACGAGATAGATGCATTACCACTTGGCTGAAAGACCAGACCAGAAATCATAGAACACTATGCTCTGGCTATCTTTATATATATATTATACAACAGAGGCATTCCTGACACTATATTTGTGGACTGGAAGAGCCCTATTTATATACATGAGGTGATACCGATGTTCCTCCAAGTCTCTATCTAGGTAAATCATGTACAGTGAGATTATGAGAGTGGAAGCAGGTGGAAGCTGCTGGATATTCCTAGAGTGGGTAATACTGGAAGCTTCTGGAATTAGATGTAGGATTATTAGTAATTAATAAATGATTAATAATCCTGTAAGCGAGTACAAGGTCCTCCCTTGTTTTAGTCGTTACTAATATCGTGATATAGTAGTATGATATGATAGTACTAGTATATCAGGGATAATGGAGGAGATGCAGTGATGTACTGCCTTAATTACAATACAAATGACCCAATCTTTCCGTTTGAATATTCTCTTGTTTTTTGTTAAATTAATCATAGAGCTCCGTATAAGTGGAGACTTAATCTGGGGGCTTGGAGTTCAATTCATTCATTATCTGATCAATTAAAACTCTTGGCGTTTCGGGTAATTTTTGACAAGGCTTTTTCAATTTTCAAAACTTTCTGATCCACATCAAGTAACAGATTGATACTTCTCTTGTCACAACCTCCCTTGTTGTTACATCTTATTTCATAAGTGTATTTTATCTCTGAACTGCTGTAGCCAGGATTTTTATCTTGTTTGACATCATGGATTGAAGCCTATGATATATGAGGGGAGGGTTTTTGGAGAGAAAAGGAAGGAAGTCAAGTTTTTATTATTATTTTTTACTGCTCCTGTGCGATTATTATATCAAATTCATATATTTATTTCTCCAAAAGCTTTCGAACCAGCTAAAGGTTCGATATTCTTACTAATCCTGCGCCTTCAATCAGAGAGCCTACTCCAGATAGAAATTCGATGAGGTCTCGAAAAGTTGTTGGCAACTTGTGTCCAATGAGATAATTACAAGTGGTTTTATCCAAGGCATTTTGTGTAAGGGTCGAAAGATAAGTGCTATTCGCAGAATATCTAGAGCTAGATACAAAAGATCTTGAAGTGAAGAGCTATTTCTGAGGCAAATTCCCAATATGTCCTTCTTCAACATTATTCTCCTGACTCTTGTCCAGAGAGCCTTTTCCTTCTTGACAAGCCTCCAGGAAATTCAACTTCATGCACATTTACCCGCGCCGTTACACTCGATCAGTTATCAGTTAGAGAATAATCTCGCAGCATATAAGTTTCGTCCATAAGCCTCAATTGACGGTCTCACATATGCTTCACGTTTGTCCCTTAATTAAGTCTGTTAAGGTAATGGTCCAAGCTTGCTATTCATAGTGTGCGCATTAAGATGAGTCAAGCAGTGTCGTGATACTTGGACTTGGGCTTGGACTTGATGACTTAACTGGAGCTTGATGTGCACAAATAACTCTAATGGCTTGGACACTTGAAAGATCTTGAGTACATGAAATATGATAGCTAGAATTCGAGGATCTTAGATCTTTACTAGAGATAATGAATACAAGACTGAAAGCTGAAGAGCTTACGCTGTGAAGACATGACCCATATTTATACCTATAACCCTTCCACCTGATTCCTTGAAATTCTCGAATAGTTACTCCTTGTCAGGATATTGGGTACGGCGTAGGTTAACAAAGGTTCGAAATGGGGTATAAAGCGCTTAAGGTGTTTCTAGAGAATATTCTGAGGGTATCTGTTGTTGAAGGGTTACACTAAAAGTAATCTGAAGGTTATCTGAAGGTTGCAGGAATCTAAGGGTTGCACTAAAGGTATTCTGAAGGTTGTATTTATGACAAAGAACTAAGCGTGAAGAGCTCTATCTACTGAGATTCTTTCCTCTTATATAGAACTTATTTCCTCCTGATAGATGCGGTCTATAATACCTTAATCGTATCAAAACATTAGAGAACATAAATAGAATATAGACGCGGTCTAATAATAGCGAAAACATGGTTAACGAAAACTAGAGTAATGACAATGGTGTAAATAGAAATACGTGATAAAAATAGGAAGAGTTATTAGGCTGAAACCTTACACTCCTTAACACTGAACGTCAGCGAATACCCGAGCACACCGAGGTCTCGTTGAATGCTATAGAACATAATTGAATCTGAAAGAATCTTAAGGAATAATGAAATAAACAAAACTCAAATGCCCTTAATGATGATCAGCAGAATAAATCGACAATAAATACGTAATTGAAGTTATTGATAACGATCAACAAGAGGAAATATCAACAGCAGTTTATTTAGGCAATGATTGACAACCGAGCACAAAAAGATAACAAGCAATAATTTAAGACATAAAAAATATATTCCGGTTTTACCAAAAAGCTTAATTGGAACAAATTTAGAAAATCCGGGCTGGTCCATGACAAGCAGCCCGACCCACATTATACGTGTTATAATTAGTGACCCTGGCGTCTTGTGATTAAATTTATAAGCAAGGATAGCTGATGAGTAATTATTAATAAATAGGCCTTAGCCTAATGAAAGCCAGGCCTCAGGCCTGTGACATTTTGCAGCTGATACTTTTTGTTTATCTCGTCTCCTGTTGCACTTGAACTGCAAGACAATAATTGCTGAAACTGAGGTAGAAACGAAGACAAACTTTCATCATTGAATTGTTTACAAGCATGGTATAAGGATGCGGTATTCTGCTCTGCATTTCCATCTCGAAATGTATTGTCCATTGCTTGCAATAATCCCAACGCATCTGATAATTTTCTGGCAATCATCATAGACTGGAACTGGCCTGTAATCATAGCTTTAGCTGTCCCTCCTACTGCTCGGCTAAACAATTGCATAAAAAAATCTGAGGGCTCAAGAATTCTTTGTTGCTCGACATCACGCTGGTAAATACAGCAAAGGATACCATAAGTTGTTGGCCACTCGCTTCGATTTTCATTTGTGTAAGCTTCCGGCCATTTCACTGGTTTAACAGGAAAGTTAGACCTTGGACTTTCATCTTTGAAATTTTCCTGAACCAAAATTCTTTTGTTTTGCGTATGGTGCTATTCTTCATTCTGGTTCTTATTCTGATTCTGATTCTGGGCTCTCATAATGGAAAGAATATCCCTCATATCAGCCTGCATTTTTTCCATTTCAATTCTGTAACAATTCTCTCTGATTTCTTGTTCTTCTATTCTTTTGACAACAAGGTTAATTTCAAAGTTTCCAAAAGCTGATGTTTTTTCTGACTCATTGTTCATCGGAGTATCTTTTCATTCCATTTCTACTATTGACTCTTCTTTTGCTAAAATCTCTGCTGTGTGGAACAAATCTTCAATTCCAGTACTGGTTATGCAAGGTGAACCACTTCATTTGTTTGTTGATGATGATGATGGTGGTCTGTACACTGGCATCTACATGTGCTCACCTAAGCCACAACAGACGCGTGTGAAATGCTCAGTGGCGGGAAGATTTTTTAAAAAAAAAATCGGAAGAGGTTATTTGATAATGTGAAAGGTGTCAGGAATGCCTCTGTTGTATAATATATATATGGAGATAGCCAGAGCATAGTGTTCTATGATTTCTGGCCTAGTCTTTTAGCCAAATGGTAATGCATCTATCTTGTATATTATGTAGGACAGCATCCATAGTCTGACATCACGGGTCTTGTCTTGTTCTTGCTCTTGTCCGCTGTCTACATGCTGCTCATGACAAAAGGAACCAAGCTGGTGTGAGAGAAATCAATTTAATCAACTAATCTAAAGAATCATTGACGTCATAGCCATCTCGAACATGCGATAATGTCCTAGCCTTAATGGATAGTTGACATAATTTAGCAAGGCTCTTTTTGCAACAACGCTTAGGCAACAACTTGCCTAAGCTCAACTAATGGTGAAACCATAACATTGAACACGTCGAGGAAGGTAATTCCATTGAGCACCACCCAACAGTAATCTTTAGTCAGCGAGGCACAGGGATATATCTGAGTCGCAGATATCGCTCTACTGGTCGTTCCAGTATACGTCACTGCCCTTCGTCTTACATCTGGTCCACATTCTGGTATGTGACAAATGTATCCTGGGTGTGATTTAGTCGCTTTAATGCGTTTGGTCCACGAAAATTCTTGGATTAGTATAATGTCTACGCCTAGCTCTTAGGCTTGAGTGAGTGCTTTATCTTTTGTGGGCCTCCTCTGCCTACATTGATTGACACGAAATTAAGGGCAGAAGGTGGGCGAGAAGGGATCCATGGGGTGCCCTTCACAAATCTTTTTCTGGACTGACATCTTTATGACCATGGCATCTGATTCAGTTGAGAGATCTTCAAAACTGTTGCTGTTCTCAGGCACGGAGTGGGCGGGTTAGGGTGATCTAGCAGCAGCTTCTGTAAGTATAACGGCAGCTTTGACTCGAGCAACCACGATATATTCACGTTGGCTGGCCTACCTAATGTTCACAAGTTGCTCCTCCGTTGCTGAGCTGGTCCTAGCGGGGTGAGCCAAGCAGTCTCGTCAGTCTGATTGGTGAGAGCCAGCACAGTTACGACATCTAGTGGCTTCGTTACATTCCAAGAATGAATGCATGTTCAAGGCACAGTTCCAGCAAGAAGGTGTCTTGGAGTGGCCGCGGGTGGCATGGAATTTTAGGCACCGTTTGCATTGCTGTATCAGTTGACGCAGGTTGTGAGGAATTACGATTCCTGAAATGTCAAAGAGGCAGAAGCTAGGTCGCGGTACAGTTTGGCTTAAGAAGAGGGCTATCCATGATTGGTGAGGCGACCCAAAACGGCTCTTTTCGTGGGGCCTAACTTTTGTAAGGTGCGAGTTGGTCGCTCTTGTAACTTCTTGATAACCATCTTCTCTTTTATGTGTACTCGTCCACCGAGTGCGTCGATCGCTACGGGTACCGTGGCGATATGGATGGGCACTAGGTCTGAGGGGAGCTCTAGTTTTGCTCCCATGGGCGTAAGAGCCTCTGAGAATTCAAGGAAGCTCTTTCGTATTTCTTCATTTGTGGCGGTTATTGCGAAGCCTGTTCTAACCCGCTGGGCTAGCCCCACTTCTGACGGAGCGCATTTGAAGATACCAACTAGTACTTCTTGTATGTCTGCTAGTTAGAAGTCACGCTATTTATGTTCTCCTGCTAGGTGGAGAAAGAATTGATTATCTTTTGGGGAAGCGGGGGGCATCTTAACAGGTCTTTGTGTCTGTAATTAAGCTGCCACTGACCCTGTTGATGTGAGAATTCTTTTTTGGCCTCTCTGTGTAATTATAGCCCAGCTAGATCCAGTCTTAAGTGGTGTTGAGGTTGCTGCATTCCTGTGTTTAAATGCTGCAGGGATCGCAAATGGCGGATGTGCTAATTAGTGTTGATAAGAGTAGGGAATTTTGAATCAATGTCAATTGATTAATCACGTGTCACTTGGAGAGAACAAGAAGACTGAAGTATTTTTGTCAGAAACGCACGGTGAAGTTGTTATTTTTTACAATCCGGATCTAACCAGACTATATATGCTACCAATATGTAAAACTGACTAACAGGGTTTACGTGATTAGCGATAAATACGGTTAAGCGCATTTAGTAAGTGCATTAATTAGTATGTGTACACTAAGGTAGGTATTCCCTTTAGTACACATGACGATTAGTAAATCACTAATGAAACCCTCATTTCCAACAATTAGGGGGGGAGCATCGGCGCCTTAGCCCTAAGCCTAGTACGTCCAAAGTTGGTCATCGCAGTTCGAAGGTAGACTTTGTTGAAGTCAATGCATCTCCTATTTTCAGGAGGGTATATTTTTGATAATGCGATGTCCACAGTTTCCATAACTGTAGCGCATGTGGATATTTGGGCGGCGATTTGCGCTGAAGGCGCTCTTCTGCTTCTATCACAGGACGCAGTTCTGGAAGATAATCACAAATCCTGTTGAGTTTATTTGCAGTTTTCTTTTTGATATTGGTGCCAGTGGGTGTCCTTTTGGTTGGCTGACTTTTTGTCTTCGGTACTGGGGCAGAGGCGAGATGTGGTGTCTCAGCACTCTCTATCGTAGTTTACGATTTTGCAGCGCCATTTTTCACTTGCTTTGGTTCTGCTAGCCGTTTTATTGCTGGCATGGCAAATTTTCTGGTCGAAAAATCAGCGTCCTAGTTGATTATTGTTGTTTTGGTTTCTTTATCCTTAGGAGCGTCTGCGCCCTGCGGAACATCTGAGACCTGCATGTGGCTTTTCGAGATTGATTTGGCCTGTTCTATTTCATCTAGACGCTCATTGATCGCTTTATTGATAAGTGTAAGGTTTTGCCCTAAGAATACACATTTCTATTTATAACATTATGGCATTTCTATTTATACCATTATTTCATTTCTATTTTTACTCATTGTAGTCATCTCATTTCTAGTTAATCATCTTGTAGCAGCTATTAATAGGCCGCGTATGTATTCTATTTACGTCTCTATGACAAGAGTAAGATAAGTCGAGGCGGCAACTACTGAAGGAAGGAAAGGCGTATATAAAGAGAAAGATTCTCAGTAGATAGTGCTCTTCACGCTTAGTTCTTTGTCACAAATATAACCATCAGAAAGTCTTTTGACATCCTTCAGACAACCTTCAGGTTCCCTTTAGTAAACCCTTTAGTACCTCAATACTTTCCTCAGCACTTCCCACCGTCTCTTAAGACCTCTTTAGTACCTACCTTACTCAGTATCCTTCCCGTTACTCACTCGGTCGCCCATCATCCTGACAATAAGGTCTATCTTGAGCATCTCTGCGCCCTCCGACTCTTCAAATAGGTCGATCTTTATCTTGTCCATATCGTCCGCATCAGGTGGGAAACATCACTCCTACAGTTTATTCTGCATTATGTTCTTAGCCTTCTGTCACGGACCAGCCCAGCTTATCTCGATTTGTCCCAGTTGAGCTTTTTGCTACAGCCGAAATATATTTTTGTAATAGTCGAGGCTGAAGTATCTTAGAAGTAGATAAAAATGAGCATCAAATCAAAGAATATAATAAATCTAAAGACCAAAGGACATCTACCCTATCCTTTATGTACATGTTTCCATCTAATATTAAATCCCCTTACATCCGAACGCCTAATCAACCTTAATATAATTTAAATGACAATTCTCATGCTGTTCAAGAGTTACTCCTCCAGAAGTCCTATCCTTGCAACACTAGCGTAAATGAGAATCGGCGCCAAGCCTCTAAGTCTTCTTCTAAACTTTATAATGCCTCAGGCATTACTCCACTATGAACCCAGCACCTGGCTAATATGCCCCCTCCCTAACCTTATGAGACCTCAGGCATCAGCCTTACTACACCTCAGGCTTCAGACCTGTAACATTACCTCTCCCCTCTCCAAGGTTCTTCACGAACCAGAATTACTCATGGCAGTTTCAAACCGCTCCATAGCCACAGTATCTCTCACATTTTGATAGGGCTCCCATGTTGGTGACTGATAACCTGACCATTTTACAAATGCCTCTTTTCTAAATCCTCGACCCCTCTTGCGCTTACGTACTTCCAAAATATCTTGCACCATCCATTCTTCTTCACCCGACTCGCTTGATATAATTGCTGGTGGTTGATGATCTTTTTGGGTTTGTGTCGGCAACGGGTCATTCGCAGCTGGCTTTAACAGACATGTATGGAATACATTGTGAATAGCCCTTGGAACATCCAGACGATAAGAATGGCTACCCACCACTTCGGTAACTGTATATTTGCCATGCAGCCAATCAAACTTCTTGCACGGCCTATCTGTTTGAATATGACTAAGATTAAGCCGAACCTTATCTCCAACATTAAACTTTGGGGCTGGGGCTCTTCCCCGATTTGCAGCTGATTCTTGATTTTGCTGAGAAGAAACCATTGCTGCTTCGGCCATCTGTTGTGCTTCTCTTAACTTTGAAACCATATTTTCTGCTTTCTGAACTGGTGTTATTGGATTATCTGTATTAACTGCCTCTTCCCGGGTTTCGATAGGGTCAACATTATATCCATGGGTTAGAAAGAATGGACTAAATCCTGTTGAAGCGCTATTTCGGTTATTTGCTGCTAACTCCGCCACTGGCAACAGGTCTGCCCAGTCCTTCTGGCTATACGAAACAAAACACCTAATATACCTCTCCAGCTCTTGGTTCTCTCTTTCCGTTGCGCCATCTGTTTCTGGATGATACGCTGTAGAAAGGCGTCGCTTGATTCCTATTAACTCACAGACTCGTTTCTAGAAGGCATTGACCCACTGAACTCCTCGATCACTGACAATACCTTTCGGGAATCCATGATATCTCACATGCCTGTCCACAAATCTGGATGCCGTGGCTTCTGCGGTGAGTTCTCCTTCCTTCACTGCTTCAAACAACTTTCCTTTACTTAATCGGTCAGTGATAACTTGAATAGTTATACATCCGTTAGATAATGGCAGACCACTGATGAAATCGATGGTGATTTCATTCCAGATTCTCTCAGGCACTGGCAATGGCTTTAATAGACCCTGCTTTTTGTGACGCCAAATAGTAGCATCACCACAAATATCGCAGTTCCGGACAAATCTTCTCACATCGCTCAGCATGTTTTCCCAAAACCAGCGTCGTGATACAACTCTGTATGTTTCATCCCTGCCCGGATGCCCTGTTAATGCTGAATCGTGAGATATTTGTATCAATTTTGTTCTCAATGGCTCATATGCTGGTATCCATATCCTATCTCGGAATCTCAACAATCCATCTTCTCCGATCGAGCATTCTGAAATTTGAACCCGGGTGACTGAAACAGGCATTTTTTGATCGCCACGATGCACCGATTCTATCAACTCTTGATACTCTTCGTCTTGTTCTACTCCCAACTGCCACAACCTATTCATTTCTTCATCCTCAAATGGAGAATCTACTCTGACATAAGCTGGTGAAACTATTAATCCTGGAGGTATTAAAACTCTCGTGAGATTGTTAACTTCTTCTCTCTCTTTTCCTTTTGGTACATCCTGGTCACGTCGAGACAATGCATCTGCTAGAGCTTGTTCTGATCCTGGCCGAAACTGCAGCACAAAACAGTAACGGGAAAGCTTTTCTTGCCATCTGATTTGTCTCTCGTTTAACGGATTGCCCCGTACTTTAGTGAATGCTTCTAAATTTTTGTGATCTGTTAAAATACAAAACGGGTGCGCCAGACTTCTCAGCTCTGAGTCCCAATCTTCAATACACCGGATGATGGCCAATAGCTCCTTGTCATGAACGTCATAGTTACATTCGGCAGGAGAATTCTTTCGCGAGAAGTAGGCTACAGTTCGCCATACTGCTGCTGCGTCGTTTTGTTCTTCATATGTTTTATTCTGGCATTGCATAAGTACACCTCCAACCGCCCATTTACTTGCGTCTGGCTCAATTCTTGTCGGTGCTTCGGGGTTAAATGGGGCTAAGATGGGATCCTTCATGAATTGCTGTTTCAAGCTCTGAAACGCAGCCTCACACTCCTTAGTCCAAATAAACTTCACTCCTTTTCGTGTCAACGCAGTTAGTGGGTACACTGTTCTTGAATAATTCGAGATGAACATGCGATAATAATTTACAAATCCTAGGAACCCTCGAACTCCTTTCACCGTCGTTGGAGCCTGCCAATCCAGAATTGCTTGGATCTTTGACGGATCCATTCTAAGCCCTTTTCCAGCTTCTACAATGTAACCTAAGTAGGTTACACTTGGCGCTTCAAATGCGCATTTCTTAACATCGATTGTTAATCCCGCGTCCATCAATTTCTTTACTACCAACTTGACTTTCTCACGGTGATCTGCTCGTGATTTGTTCGAAAAAATAAGCACATCATCAATGTACGCTGTACAGAACTCATCCAGATGTTGCTGCAAAACTGAATTGATGTAGCGCTGGAATGTTGCTGGACCTCCACTCAGACCAAATGGGGTTACTAACCACTCGTATGTTCCATATCGAGTTCGCATTGCCGTCTTCCACTCTTCACCCTTAGCAATCCTGATTCGATGAAAAGCTGAACTGACATCCAATTTTGTCAGCCATCTCGACCTTCCTACAGCTTCTAAAGTCTCTTTTATCAAAGGTATCGGATAACGATCTTTTCTTGTGACTGCGTTTAGACCGCGATAATCCACACAAAATCGCAGCCCACCTCCTAGTTTTTTCGCAAACAGCACCGGTGCCCCACATGGGCTTTTGCTCTGTCGTATCCATCGTTTATCCAGCAGCTCAGTTAATGTCTTACGTAGAACCAACAGTTCATCTCGAGATATACTGTAGAGTGGACCCCATGGAACTTGCTTCTCATGTCTGCTCTCATCAAGCTCCAATGGCATTTGATGAACTATGTTTGGGCGGTGGGGTGGTAACGTGGCTGCATTCCTTGGTTCAAAAGCTTCGACTAAGGGAAGGAGATAGTCCGGCAAGATATCTCGAGGATTCACCGGCGCTTTAACGCTTAAAGCTTTTTCAATATTGTGCATTGACGCTGCAAATATTATTGTAGTCTCTGCAGCAACACTCCTACTGAACCCAGTGGCATTCAATAAAACACCATTTGTTTGCAATTTTTCGCCTGATGACCCAACTTCAATCCCACACCCCCGAAACCTCAACAACTTTTTATCGCAGTCAACAGTAACTGCATGCTCTTCCATCCATCTCAGTCCCAGGATGATTGCTTGACGCTGCTTTGGTATCACATAAATGTAAGCCTTTTTTATTTGATATCCACCGACGTCAATCTTTGCCCAGGCAAGATGCGTAATCATTTCATCCATCCCCTGGCTCACTCCTTGAACCCGTCTTGGTCTCAATAGTTCTTGTCGAGGGAGTCCCAATTTCTTTGCCGGTGTATCGCTGATTGTAATGTAGCACGTATTCCCAGTATCTACTAGCGCTTCTTCATATGATACATCATTTACTTGCACGTCAACCATCATCGGCTCTGTTTCCATCCTTGCTTCTATCTGAGTTACAGCATTGCTTTTATTACCGACTCTGGTAACAATAACTGTGTCATGGACTTTATTTCTGCTGTATTCTTTCTTCAACACCTTCGCGTGGGATTCTTCCTCTTCTTCAACTACGCCAGGTGGCTGCCAACTGGAATCATGCTGAATATTTCGTGTCCCAATGACTTTCTCAGTGCTAATAAATTTCTCTAGGTTATCCAATTTTGATATTTTGTTGCTCGAAGTTTCAACACACGATTTCTTGGTCTCACATGTACTCTGTTCCGCGCATGATGTAGGAGATGAATGTTTAATTTTTCTATCTACCAATACATCAATCATATGCTCCCAGGGGCGACTTTCTCCAGGAGCTACACATTTTCCGAGTTGCCGCGAGCTGCATCAATCATCAAGTGCTGTTGCGATCCCTCAATCCCCTCAATATGCCTCACTTCATTGATTTGAGGATTACCGCCCCTCCGGGGATCCAGAGCGCTTCGAAATCTACATCTTTGCTGATGATGGTTAGACCCTCCGCACCGAAGGCAGAGCCCTTCTTGCCGACGTCTCTCTCTTTCTTCCATAGAAACCCAAGGCGCTCATTCTCGATTAATATTGTTGGGCCTCGAACCCGCTCTTTGACTACTGGCAGAAGACAATGATGAGGCCGGGTTTATGCTTGTGGCGTTCCCTATTCGTGATCTCATTCTCATTGCTAGTAGTTTGGCGTCTATAGACAGACACGCCGCTCGAAAGGTGTAGTATGATGTGTCCTCAAGCTTGTACGACACTAATCGTGACTGCATTTCCTTGTTCAAGGCTTCCTCCAACGTATTCACCTGAACATCTTGTGGCCATTCCTCGCCCCCTGCCTGAGCAAGGAGTTCTTCAAAGCGGGTTACAAAATCTGAAAATGACTCGTTGGCTTCCTGTTTAGTCGCATTCAACAAAGTTTGGGCATTTTTCTTCTCATTGGGATCCCCGAACGTTCCCTCAGCTCTGTCAAAGAAAGCGGCTGGATTGCAATTAGTACTAAGTTTCAGGCACATATTGTACCATTGTGGGATTCTTCTATGGGCGCTCGTTTGTAGATGCATGTACAAGTACCCAAACTGCTCCTCATTGTTCCCAATTGCTCGGCCGTCCGTTCTCAGCTTTGTCTGTGCTTCCGTTCTCCAGGCCACCCACTCTGAGCGCTCCCCGCTGAACGATTTCAGCTCTCCTGTCCGGTGGCGCGGTCTGTTATCATCAGCAACAGGCTGTCGGTCGATGTCCATCTTATCAGTGTCAACATTTGGCCTTCGTTCCTCAACTTCTTTCCCCTTTTTCAGACATTGAATAGTCTCAGCTTGAGCCTCTATCTTGGCTTCCTGGATTTCGATCTTTTGCTTCATCCCATTCATAAACTCCATCATTAAGTCCAACTTCTGGAGTATGATGTTGTCGGCGCTGTCCATGGTGCAATGAAGTGACTCCTTTTTGACTGATACGTCAGAATTGGATCGAGTTTTGTTTGATGTTGGGGCGTCCGTTATTTTTACATCACTGCTTGAATCCAATGGTTCGCCGTACGTCATGTATCCCGACAATTTGGGGAGGAATCCGCGTTCTTTCAACGAGGTGAAAATAATGAATTCTGCTCCTTAAGAGCGGCAAAAGTCATAAATTTTGCTCCTTGCGAGCAATTTCAACAGGCTCCTTACGAGCGACTAAAATTCCGTCTTCACTTCGAATCTTGCTGGTACGGATTACCAGTAAGAATGGAGATTTATTATAATGTAATAGTCGAGGCTGAAGTATCTTAAAAGTAGATAAAAATGAGCATCAAATCAAAGAATATAATAAATCTAAAGACCAAAGGACATCTACCCTATCCTTTATGTACATGTTTCCATCTAATATTAAATCCCCTTACATCCGAACGCCTAATCAACCTTAATATAATTTAAATGACAATTCTCATGCTGTTCAAGAGTTACTCCTCCAGAAGTCCTATCCTTGCAACACTAGCGTAAATGAGAATCGGCGCCAAGCCTCTAAGTCTTCTTCTAAACTTTATAATGCCTCAGGCATTACTTCACTATGAACCCAGCACCTGGCTAATATGCCCCCTCCCTAACCTTATGATACCTCAGGCATCAGCCTTACTACACCTCAGGCTTCAGACCTGTAACAATTTTTATGTCTTAAATTAGTGCTTGTTATCTTTTTGTGCTCGGTTGTCGATCATTACCTAAATAAACTGCTGTTGATGTTTCCTCTTG
The DNA here is from genome assembly GCA_028751805.1 of Podosphaera xanthii. Classification (NCBI taxonomy): domain Eukaryota; kingdom Fungi; phylum Ascomycota; class Leotiomycetes; order Helotiales; family Erysiphaceae; genus Podosphaera; species Podosphaera xanthii. Next base: position 1,466,869 of record JAPWIX010000013.1, on the reverse strand, counting down.
TCAATCGTTATCAATAACTTCAATTACGTATTTATTGTCGATTTATTCTGCTGATCATCATTAAGGGCATTTGAGTTTTGTTTATTTCATTATTCCTTAAGATTCTTTCAGATTCAATTATGTTCTATAGCATTCAACGAGACCTCGGTGTGCTCGGGTATTCGCTGACGTTCAGTGTTAAGGAGTAACTATTCGAGAATTTCTGTCACGGGTACTAGCGTTGGCATGGTGATACCACTAGCGTGGCGATTAGGCGAGCACGCGTACATGTAGATTCCGTAGACCGTCTAGTTCCTCTTTTATGCAACTACAAATATATTACCCTGAAGATTAAGTTACTGCCCAACTGCCCGTGATAGTTAGTTGCATCTCTTTAATCGCACGCGCGCTAGGTTACTTTTTCAATCCGAGTCAAAAAAAAAAAAAATTGTTGCGTGTCGCGATCCTTTCAATCTACACCCTTTTGTATTTTACACCGAGCCACCGAGTACCGAAATCAAAGAGTAACCGAGTCGCCAAGCTACCTAGAATTTGAACCGAGTAATTGAGATCGGGATAAAGATCTTGTTCCCGTGAAGCCGAGACTATGGAAAATCCCTGGGGAGAACAAATGAATGAAGCTAGTAGCATCCCAGCTCCAACTCAGCAATTAGCAAGTAGACATGATATAGCTTGGCGAGCCTTAGCTGAAGTGATGGGAAATTACCCAGCGCTGGGAGAGATATTTGACGGTGTAGGGTTTGAAAAACGAGTAGACCTTTCAAGCTTGGCTGATGCTCCGGTCGAATTCCGAACAATTTTTCACGAGATGTTCAGCCTTATTAATCAGCACTCTTCAGCAAACCGACAAGCTCTACAAGAAATGCGAGCTGCTTTAAATGACAGAGAAAAATCTATCCAGAAGCTTCGATCTTCTTTAGAGAGAAAAAATACTGAAGTAACATCGCTTCAAAGACAACTCACCTCCATTTCAAATGCAAACCAAGCTCCTCAGCCACAAGCACCTGCACCCCAGGGAACAACTTCACAGGGGCAGCCTCTTCAAACAAGTATTTATCTTGATAGGCCACCATCATTAAATCCCTTCACAGGAGATCAAAAGAACGTTGTAAAAAGGCACAATGAGTACACCGCCTGGAAGTTCAAATTGATAACTAAGTGGAATCTAAATCACACAGCATTTGAAACAGAATTCAAAAAAATTTGCGATATAATAAATTGGCTAGATGGTGATGCTTATACGCGCCTTAAATCTAAGATAGGTGTGTTCTTCTCTGCAAATGAAAATCCAACAAACTGGCCCTGGGCTAGCTCTGGCGATTTTTTTCAAGAACTAGATCGTAAGTACCTCACTGTGGATATCAAAGCAATCGCAGTAGGAAACTTAAATGAATTGAAAATGGTTGGTAAATTCAAAGACTTCCCATCTTTTATATATGAGTTTGAGAAGTTCGCCGATCAAGCAGATCTTAGCTCAACTATGCGTGTTTACCATCTTAGAAGAAAAGTTTCGGAACCTTTGCGAATCGCCGTCAAAAACCATATACCAGCGCCTCCTGAAGATTCGATCACAGAATGGATCGAACTATATTATCAATTTTGGAAAAACCAGGAGGCCGATCGCCAGATTACGGGTAGCTCCGAAAATCTAGGTGTAGGAGATAGACCACACCTTCAAGGACATAACGGTAATATTCAAACCGGTGATCCCATGGATTTAGATTGAATGCAACTCAATCGAGTTTCGGTGACGCCAGCCGAGTGGCAATATCGTAGAGATCATGGTCTTTGTAACCGATGCGGTGGAGACGGCCACTATTCAAGAAACTGTTCTTCGGAGTTAGCTAAACGCAGTAAACGGCGATTTGATACTGCAGATCGCGACCTACAGTCAGGGTCAAGGTCAGGTCCACAGGGTATCCAAGGCAGCTACCGTGGAAACTACAACAGTGGCCACGATCTTCGACCTCGACAAGATGCTTTTCAAGCAAGCCAGTACCAAAACTATCCCTCCCATAATTACGGCAGAAATAACGATATAAGACCTAGGGGTAATTATAACAGTAACAGAGGTGGATTTAATAGTGATCGAACCCGTCTTCGTCTTCAAGAGATTGAAGAAAGTAACTTTAACCCTAGGTCTACATATAGTTCACAACCCTCTTGGGAAACTCATTTGGATGAGTTTAGCCATGAACGAGGTCAAGTACTCGGTGAAGTTGACGCCGATAATGGTCACTATAGTCGTTTTCCAGCAAGCAGAAGTAGCCAGGGAAATGGAGGGCCCCAGCATTAAGTCGCTTGCGGGGCGTTTCTGTACATAATTGTGTTGATTCAGGTAAAAGCTTATGTAAATATCGAGGGATCCCTCTCGGAGAGCCAATCTTATTGAATAAATTAGGCCAAAAGTCAATATCACTATCTGGAACCTTCAATTCATTTGTACAGCGCAATATTTCCTTTCCAGTGTCCATACTTCTTGACACTGGTAGTACCGAGCTTATGTTTGTGAGAAAAGCTTGGGCACAAGCTAAAGGTCTGTCCTTCATACCTCTACCTCAACCTCGCCCACTCTACTTAGCTGATGGCTGCGTGTCGGAGTTGATCACACATCGCATCGTCGGCTCCCTGAAAGTAATGAACCATATGGAAGAAGTTAATGCCCTAGTTACCACCCTCGGTCCCGAGAATGAGCTAATATTAGGTTTCCCATGGTTGGAGCTTCATAATCCCACCATAGATTGGCAATCTAAATCCCTTGTATTTGACAAAGAGTACTGCGCAAAAAACTGTCTGACGCCTCGAACTTCTAATTTTAAGCCAGCGTCTGTTGTAGAAATACCGGACGAAATACACATAACAGGAGATATAGCAAAACAGCCATCTAACGCGTCTAACCTTGTATCCATACCAGACCCAGCAAAATATACTCAAACTATACCCATTGGAGAATTATCGTCTTTAAAAAATGACAACTATTTAAACGTCAATGACATCAGAATCCTTGACGCGCCTGGATTCTTCCAAATATCTAAGGATAAAGATGTTCACGTAATGAGAATTATGGCAGAAGATCTGGAAACGCTAGATTCAGTCCAAGAGAGAGACCTCAGTGTCCCGCTCCTACCAGAAATTGATTTTCAAGAATTACTCCTGGGTCGTGGTGACCCTACTGTGTGGAAAGACCAATTCTCTGAGCCTTTTCATGGTTTTATAAACTCACTCTTCAGCCAAAATATAGCAAAACTAATGAAAATTACAGATGAAGATGTGAAAAAGTTCTTCAAAAAAGTTGATAGTCCCCCACCGACAATAGAGGAAATTAAAAGAAAAATGCCCCAGGTCTACCATGATGTGGCAGATGTTGCTTTGCCTCAGGATGCTGCAAATCTCCCTCCTCATCGTTCATACGATCACAAGATTGAGCTTTTACCCGGGAACCAGAAATTTCCACAGTCCCGAGCTCGACCATGTTCCCCCTCAGAACTTCGTGTGATTAAGCGTTGGTTAGACGACCAGCTTGGAAAAGGCTGGATTCGACCTTCAACATCGCCAGTGGCAAGTCCAATTCTCCTTGCTAAAAAGCCGGGGGGAGGCATCCGCATTTGTCATGATTTTCGTGGTATTAATAATATATCAATGAAGAACCGTTACCCTCTACCTCTTATTAAGGAAACCCTCGATCTCATCTGTAATGCTAAAATCTTTACTAAAGTCGATGTTGTCTCCGCATTCAATAGAATTAGGGTAGCGGAAGGCCATGAGTGGTTAACAGCTTTTATTACACGTTTTGGTCTTTACGAACAACTTGTCACCCCATTTGGATTAAGCGGTGCCCCGGCGACATTCCAGCGCTATATTAATGATATATTAAATGACGTTTTAGACAAATATGCTACAGCTTACTTGGATGATGTCTTAATTTTCTCTAACTCTGAAGAAGAGCTTATCGAGCATGTTAGAGAAGTACTTAAACGACTGCGCACTGCTGGGCTGCAAATTGACATTAACAAATGCGAGTTTCACACCAAGAAAACTAAATACCTGGGCCTCATTATCACGCCAGGGGGAATTGAAATGGACCCGGATAAGGTAAAAGCTATTCTTGAATGGGAACCACCGACTTCAAAAAGACAATTGCAACGTTTTTTAGGTTTTGCAAATTTCTATCGTCGATTTGTTTAAAATTTCTCTGAGCTTACCCGACCACTTCATGGACTCACTAAAAAAGACGCTGCATGGGTTTGGACACATGGCTGTGCATCATCATTTGAAAATTTAAAACAGGCCTTCACGAAAGCGCCATCTCTAGCGGTTTTTGACTGGTCAAGAAAAACAGTTGTGGAAGTAGATGCAAGCAATTGGGCTTGCGGGGGTACATTATCTCAATACTTTGGCGAGGAGCTTCGTCCCGTAGCTTATTTTTCGTCCAAGCATTCGACACAAGAATGTAATTATGATATCTATGATAAAGAGCTCCTTGGTGTGATAAAATCTTTGGAAGAATGGCGGCCAGAATTGGAAGGACTACAAGACCAATTTGATATTCTGACCGACCATAAAAACCTTCAGACATTTCAAACAACAAAAGAATTAAACCAGAGACAAATGAGATGGGCAGACTTCCTCTCCCGTTTTAATTTCCGCTTAGTCTACCGACCTGGCTCGGTTAATACAAGGGCGGATGCTTTGAGCCGAAGGCCACAAGATGCACCAAAAGATATATTAGACGACAGGCTTTCGGCCAGGCGAATTCCATTAATCCCATCTTCTAAATTTCATCATACTTTTTCTTTGAACTCTATGTCTTTATACCAAATAGATGTTTCTCGACCGATTGATGATTTAATCTCTGAATCATATTACGACTCCTTAGTAATGCAGGAAATAGTGGACGATTTGTCAGACAAATCGAAAAGGCACTGGAGAGCTTCCCTAGCAAAAATGCTAAAAATAGCATTTAGCGAGTGTCGAATTGTCGCTGGCCGAGTGTACTACCGGGATCGTTTACTTATTCCGCCAGATGACGAAAGTATCCAGCTTCAGCTACTTCACAGAGCACATAATTCAGGACCTGCTGGCCACCCAGGTATAGAAAGAACCATAGACCTGATTAACAGAACCTATTGGTGGCCAGGCATGACAATAGCTGCCAGAAAATTTTGCAAAGGCTGCTTACTATGCACAAAGACAAAAACACCCAGACAGTCTCCTTCTGGTCTTTTAAAACCTCTACCTCTTCCCATTAAACCATGGACAGATATATCTATAGACTATATTACACCGTTTCCCGATTGTGAGGTTAGAAAACGCAGATTTAAACATATCGCTGTCATAGTTGACCGGTTGACTAAAATGCGACATTTTATTCCAACCGAAACTCTGGAGACTGAAGAACTAGCAGAAGCTTTTGTTGAAAAAGTTTGGTCTCTACATGGGTCACCAGAGCGAATTGTGTCTGACCGAGGGACTCAATTTATTTCGGCGTTCTGGAGAGCTTTATCACAAAGATTAGGAACTACACTAAAACCTTCTTCTGCATATCATCCGGAGACGAATGGTCAAACCGAACGTATCAACGCCGAGGCAGAACAATTTTTGAGACTTTACGTAAATTGGGCGCAAGACGACTGGGCTCTGTGGCTTCCACTTGCCGAATTTGCGGGTAATAATTCAGTTTCTTCTACCACGGGAGTAAGCCCCTTCTTTGCCAATTACGGCTACAATCCAAGACTCGGCATTGAGCCTCAGACGCCCGCAGCACCCACACTATCATCTTCACAAAAACAAGAATACTTTAAAGCCCATGAAATAGCCAATCGGTTTAAAACTGTTCTTGAACATGTTAAAACTATGTCAAAAATTGCTCAAGATCGATATGAAAGCAATTCAAATTTTCGACGTACGGATGCGCCAAGATTTTTTGTGGGAGATGAGGTTATGGTTAGCACGGAAAACTGGAATATGGGACGACCTGTTAATAAGCTAAATCCACGCTGGGAAGGCCCCTTTCGAGTGGTTAAAGTATCACCGCACGCTGTTACAGTTGACCTACCAAAAAATATCAAAATCTTCCCAACATTTCACGTATCAAAAGTACAATTGCGCCCACACGAGCGAGCCCCTGGGCAGCAGGACGGAGACATTAGGGCCAACGATGGTAGAGTGGTTGTAAGAACGGACAATCAAGAAGACGTGGTGGAGTGGCGATTTGATAAAATTACAGGGTATAACCAAATGGTAAACAAACGCTGGTACTATCAAGTACAATGGTCGGATGGTTCTTCTTCATGGGAGCCAGCTTCTCATTTAAAAGGATGTGATGACGCACTCTGGGAATTTCATGACGCGAACCCACAATCAGGCCCACCAAGACCATGGCTAAAACGCAGATAAATTAATTTTCTGTTACAAGATACAAGAGCGTTTCTCTTGTTTAGCGAGAGGGTAGTGTCACGGGTACTAGCGTTGGCATGGTGATACCACTAGCGTGGCGATTAGGCGAGCACGCGTACATGTAGATTCCGTAGACCGTCTAGTTTCTCTTTTATGCAACTACAAATATATTACCCTGAAGATTAAGTTACTGCCCAACTGCCCGTGATAATTTCAAGGAATCAGGTGGAAGGGTTATAGGTATAAATATGGGTCATGTCTTCACAAAGTAAGCTCTTCAGCTTTCAGTCTTGTATTCATTATCTCTAGTAAAGATCCAAGATCCTCGAATTCTAGCTATCATATTTCAAGTACTCAAGATCTTTCAAGTGTCCAAGCTATCAGAATTATTTGTGCACATCAAGCTCTAGTTAAGTCGTCAAGTCCAAGCCCAAGTCCAAGTACCACGATACCTTCTCCATCATTTCGGCCCCGTACGTTGTCAAAGCTCCTATTCTGTGGAACTTTATTCGCGCCTCCTTCCTGCGGTTTGGGGGTTTCGGGGTTTCGGGGTTGTATGAGCTGTGTGTCCTGCAGCCATTTTTATACCTTGCGATAGCTCGCTATTAGATATAATTATCATCGGCGAAATGCATAACTGCGACATGTAGTATGTCACGTGTAATTGAGGAAAGTTATGTTATGGGCTGTGTTTGGTACGTTTGATATACTTTGCCCAAGCCTTAAGCGAGCGAATTAGGGTATAAATAGAGGGCTGTCTGCCGCACACTGTAGATCATTACCATATCTTACTATTCTCTCTTATGAGATCAATTAATCAACCATCTACATCAGACTGATATCAACTTCAAACAATCTTTGATACCGTCTTCATAATCTTATTCTTCATCCTCAAATCTTAAACACCGAAAAGTTCTGACACTCGCTCACAGCAAAAATTAAATGTAGAGAGGGCCAATACGGGGGGAAGAGGGAAGAGGGCCGTGGGAAGTTGTTTTTGTTGTGTGCGTATGTGTGTGTATGCAATTTATCGTCTGATTTATGCCAGGCCACCGTTTTACAAGAGCATAAAACGTATGGAAGATAACTTGAATACATGATTCGTCAAGCTATTGCAGTGTCCATCCGTGCCTGACTTTCTCAAGAATTACGTTTGAACCTGCTAGTTACACCGGGTCGGATGGCTAGGAACATGTTCACTATGGCCCGAAGACCACGAGCCGAGAGAAAACCTCATGGGAAACCTCTCACAAGGAAAACCCTTGGCATACCCCTCGAACTGATTTTCGACGAGCAGCCACAGACATATCCAACATAAGTCATAAAGGGATTCGATCTACCGCCTCTGGAAGGCCCAACGACACCGACCGAGATCTGCGTGGATAAATAGGTATTCTAAAGGGAAGGATTGCGACTATTTTTTAGCTGTCCCAGATATATAAACGTGCTGGGCGTTTACAGCTGGCACCGAGTGGAGGTGAAGAGTTCGACTTCGCCAGCATATTGTGCGAGGTCGTAGCGTCTCCGAGGAATTCGATCTTTTTCAGCACGTGGTTTTAATGCTTGATGCAACGCCGCTTTGCTTTCTTTCCCGCAAGTTGTGGTGGCATACTCTTAATCAATGCACTACACGAATCATCATAAACAATATGCTAGATCATATCTACTCGTTTTATCAATTCGTGAATATTCTGGAGTTGTTCAGGGTACTCTGCGAGTCGGAATTTGATCATACCCTAGAGGTAGTCGACTAGTTTATGAATTGGCGAATTAGATGGCTATAAGGAACAACATTTCAGGAATAGGCCATGATCCATCGTGATATCGGCACAATCACATGTTCGGCCAAATTAAAGGTATTTTTTCTCCTTTTAAGAAAAATCATGTTATATTCAGCCTTAAAGCTATGACAATTTAAGTAAAGGTTCGGCTGTGCGGCAATGTAGTGGTAAAGATTGCAGGCGGCTGAATTGTGTTTTGTGTGTCGTTATCAGTAATTGCAAGGCAGCAACATACTAACTTACAGACTGTTACTGATAATTTTCAGGGCTGACATAGTACAGGGGACAAGGGTAATTCAACAGAGGCTAGAGAATAAGTTATGTGCACTATATTTATGTGTTTATACTATCGGAATAAACAGAATTTACTGCCTAACCTTCGTTAACTTACCCTTATCCCCCTGTACTCAAGAACAAGTTCGAATTTTATACCTGTCTCCATACATACCTGTACGAGATAAGGGGTAGATTTCATTTCATGCTAGACAGTCTAGGGAATCATAGATCCCTCACAACAGCACAAAAGATTTCGATAACTATAAATTGAAGTATAGCTTCTTTGTGAACAGCGTGGGACTCGAACCCACGCCACTTTCGTAACCAGGAATTATATATTAAGGAAACCTTAACCTGGCGCCATAACCAGCTCGGCCATCTGTCCGTAATATCTGCCGATGTAGCTTAATAATTATATATTATTATATCCCACAATTTAATTGATTAAATCCACTTGTCCAATACCAAAACATCCTTGTTTCAACAGTGGGACATACCTATCAAGTCGAACGCTGGCACAACACTTTAAGTCACATATTGTTTCGTGCTAGCAAATCGGTCAGAATTGTGCCCATGGCGCGACACAGGAAAATGTATTGTCATACAGGTGGAGGAGAGGCAGAATCATCTTTCCCAACTCCGGGCCCAGTGAAATTTTTATGCTCCGTACATATTGAGGGTTTGCACGCCTTTTTGACGTTACCCAGGAACGAAATTTACTTGGTTTTGAACAAACCACGATCGTGACAGGGTCGAACCCTTCATCTTGCGACGGTGCTAGACATGACTACATGATCTAATCGCATAGTGTTGAGATAGCTAACAAATGATAGAGATTTGACGCTAATATGTACGTTTTTGTTTCACTTACCATAATGCGGTCAGATGTCTTATTGAAATCTCCATGTTGTCTCGGTTTTGAGCAATACCAATCCACAGCTTTTTCGACCTGACAACATCTCCTTACTAACATGGCGCGTGAGACCAACAGGTTATCTACCAGTCATAATCAATTGTGATAAAAGGTAGATGAAATAGCGAAAAATTATATTTGACGGCTGGCAAAGTCGAGCCCTTTACTATCACGCGGTACCGGCTGTAAACGCTTACTATGTCCGCTGCACAGTTGAGATGGTCAAATATCGCTATCGACTAGGGTGTTAGGCTTACGACCACAACAAGGTGGAACCCTCTCAACATGTCTGACATTCCCTCTACCATGTTTGACCCTCATCTAATCCTAGTTATTGCATCTTTAACTGTCTATTGACTACTCCCCGCCACCGAAAACCATTCTTGACCGAATTGAAACGCCAATCAATTATGTTTAGGTCCTCAAGTATATGCCTTTGATATTATGGATACCCGACGAAAGATGGAAGTCGCTGAGCACATACTTAAGTAGGGAGATTACTCATATCAACTGTAAAAGGACATGGGTTTAGAGAGGATTATTTGAGGGACAGTTGGAGAAAATAGCAGAATCTAGAGAGGCTGTAGGACTTAAAAGGTAAAATTTGAGGTCATTTTTCGGCTCGTGGGAGCTTTGTCTATATGATAAGATCTCGGTTCAGATACGTGCTGCCACCATTGTGTAAACTGTTTGAGCATCCTTTAGACTTGAGTAATGGGATTTCGGTAGCAACAATGGTACCTGACGCAACTCGGTATTATGATGAGAAATTTGTCTGTTGTGTGGACGTTGGCGGCGGAATCAAGGGGAGAAGTCGCAGGGCGTCGAGACTCTATCACTTGTGACGTCATTTTTTGGTAAACACCGGCTAGTAATACTTGTGTACGTAGTCAACTAATGTAGGTATATGTAGTCTTATGACGTCGGAAATCATGTACTACATATAGTACTTGATTCACGACTCTTAAGCGTAAAGCTTGTATCTCATGCATGCCCGGACGAATACTACATGTCGTACAATCAATCAATCAATCGGGGAGAATAAATATAGGATGTCGCACACACCAAGATTACTTTCGAGGTCCAATCGCGACACTAAATCAGGATTTTGAATAAAGGCTATGATGTCTAGAATACCTGTTGGTATTCTGTGATGCCGAGAAAACTCCGAATCTTCAAATCACCAAGGACTCGACCACGGCTTCCGCTCAGGCATTAACAACATCATTTCAAATGTTGGCAAGAACGTTGGAGCTTGCTATCTTCTGTCGATCAGTCTCACAACATAGATGTCTACACAAAGAGAATATCAAGTTTTTGTATACACGGATTACGATCATGAATAAATGATGATTCTTCTCATTAAAGCTTCAATTTGATCTTTTTCTTCTTGCCAAGGTAGGAGTAGCGAAAAATCTTCAGGGAAAGGGACAAAGAGAGGATCTGAAATTCCATGGCCGATATTTGGATTACGCGCGTACTTGAATGTTTTATCTGTTAGAAGGTATCGATATGTTAATCTTTTAGTCTCCATCTAAAAACACATCAGTTGGATTCACCATCCACTCTATTCAAAATCGCTACGCCTTCAACGTGACTCGTTTGAGGGAAGAAATCAAACCCTCTCAAGCTCTCAATTTCGTATTTTATTCCCGATTCGACTTCACCCGTTAAGCCTGATAGCCCTCTGACAATTAATCCTACATCCCTTGCCTGAGTATGCACATTACAACTGACATAAACAACTCTTCTGGGTGCAAATTTGAGCAGTTGGCTAATGAACGCTTGATCGCAGCCTTTTCTGGAAGGATCAATGAGAACTACAGTCTCATCAGGGTGATATTTAATTTCTTTAAAAAGAGTCGATGCATCAGCAGCCATAAATGTTGCTCTTGATGGCGGAAGCTTGTTTTGTCGAGCGTTCTCCTCTGCTGAAGCGATAGATGCAACAGACACATCAATTCCTAATGAACTCTCAAAATGAGAAGAGAGAGTAATAGTAAATAGACCGGACCCAGAGTATGCATCGATAAGATTTTTGATTCTGTGTTTATTTGGGGGAGGGGGCAATATATGATCCCGAATATACTGTGTGAATGGTGAGAGAATGGAGTTATTATTTTGGAAGAATTCATTAGCCACGTTGGTAAAGGTATAGTTATCAACATACTCTACAGTTTTAGCTTTATTGTCGGTCACACATGATTTAAATTCGACAAAATTGGGGCTGATGGCTTTGACGGTGTCTGGCATAGTCTTGGCCGAATTTTCTTCGGTATTGGGAAGTCGGAGTGTGCTTTCTCTGAGAAGTATGGTGGCGCCTTTGGTGTATTTCTGTAATTCATTGGCGACTCGAGCTCTTTCTCTACCCATACCCATTCTAACTGCGTCGGTACCAATTGGACAATCTTCAATATCGAGCGTATAATTTGCGCCCTTGGCGTTAAACCCGATTTTTGGGACATCTTTAAAATGATTCTTAACGCCCTTCATCTTGTCGGCCTTACTTATATATCCTTTTGGGGCATCAAAGTGTGGCGTCAGTTTGGTGCGATATCCATATTGTAATGGACTACCGATCGTATCCCCAATCAAAGGTATCAATTCTTTTGGAAGTTGCGAAAAATTTCTATATGCCTTCTCAAGAATAGTTTTTTTGAGTTTTAACTGGGTCTCGTATTCGAGCATTTGAAACTGACAGCCGGAGCAGGTGCTGAAGTATTTACAGACTATCCGACTATCATCCCGCAAAGGACCTGCCTTGACAACAGACACGAAATCTGCAGTTGAATAATTTTCTTGTAAATAGTGTTTTATAACCTTCGCTTTAACAACATCTCCAGGAATGGAGAAGGGAACAACGTAAATGCGTTTTGAATCTGGATGTATAGCTAGTCCATCGCCAGTTGAAGAGATTTCCTTGACTTCAACTTCAATTTCTGTGAATGGCTTACTTAGACCTGTTTCAGTGGCTAAAGGTATTTCAGAATTAGTGACTGATATCGCTGATAGCGAAGTATCGGCTGTGACTTTCTCCGAGCCCTGGTTTTGCTCTTCGCGAGGATTAACATTCGGATTTTCTTCTAAACGTTGAGCCTCGAGCAGACTGATGATGTCGTACTGTAATACATCATCAACTCCTGTAACTTTTGTTTGAACCTTAAATTTTTTCTTCCTTTGCCCACGATTGTCCCTAGAATTGATACTGTTCCACCGTCTTTTCTGGGACTCCGGCAAGGTTTTTGTTTCATGTTTCCCGTTGCCCATTGCGTAAGTAAAATTGCTTCTCAGACAGGTAATCCATTGAAATCCCTTTCCGCAGTGCTGCCTGATGATGTTATTCGACAACCTTAGCATGAAAGCATTTGTGTCATTAAGAGTAACCTATATTTTTTGGGGGGGAATTACAACCCTAGAACGTGAATAGTTGTGCTGGCGCATGTACAACTAGTACGTGTTGTAGTTAGATCCCTGTTGTGACTAAATATGCATGATGTTAGCGAGGCTCTGACTATCTTTTTCTACGTAAGCTAATCAAATATTTATGTGCTGGTCTAGAAAATTCCGATCCGTGTACACGCATCTACATGTAGAAAGTAGTATACACGCGAACAGATAATGGAATGGTACACCGTCCAGGCCATTCTCCTTTAAAGTGTCTATGTAGCTTGGACATCAGCCCCACTCGGGACACGAGGACGCCGGCTCGAATCCAGAGAGATCCTCAGATCCCATTCTCTCGGATTGATATCGTGTTTTCGGAATGGTGAAAGCATAGTATCGTAACCATGAGGAAATCAAGCTTTTGCGTATGTTGGGTATTTGTGGAAGAATTTACGTGCCGTAAGGACTAACTTCGTAGTGGTATTTCCAAATATCATCCAATACAGAGTCATTCTTCGGAACCTACGTATCTTCTGAAGAATCTCGGGGTGAGCCTCCAGGGCACCCAATCATGCCAAATGGAGATGAAATAAGTATGTTTTATATATAGTAAGTCCCGAACCAAGGACTACATTTTCTACACTAATGGATCTGAGCCTGGTGGAGCTGACTAGGGTCAAGTCTATAACCTGCCCAACTCGTTCGCACCGCATGTACCGCTTAAAATGCAGTAAATAGTTAAATACAATCAAAAGCCCAAAACTCTGGCTCCATGAAAAATATGGGAAATCCCCAAAATTTGGTCCCAAGTTTGAGCTCCTCGCCTGTTTCCTCTCCGACATCTTCCAAGTAGCTATATTTCAATATCTCCGCCGAGAGCAAGAGATGAGATTACAGGAAAACTCTTCTTGACAGCCGCTTTTCTTCGCTTTGTAACGAAAGTCATGAAGGACTTCTTCGTGAGACGCTATTCTACACCTCTCCTCTTTGGAGTTCAGAACTCAAAAACCCGCTCTCTTCTCCATCGGAACGTCTTCTGACGCAGCCTTAAACACATAATCTGCTATTTTAGGAGCAGACTTTGCTCTGGCTACAGCCGCGTACTCGCGTTTTCTTTATTGCCGGATTGTTACGAGCTATTTATTCGTTACCAGATCGGTCCTCGTGAGTCAAGCCGGACGGCTCCGGCGATCCGATCGGTGAAGGCATCCGTAGTTTTGAGAACCGAGGGTCTTACACTGCGTCGCGGAATACATTTTCGATCCAAAATTCTAGTGCGTTGGAGCGCGGAGACAATGACATGTTGAATTTAAGCTAAAACAGCGTTTGCACTACTCAGCTTGCCGTCGGGGTAGAAATTTCGTTGCTTTTCTGATGCCGTAATATAATCGGCAACCAGGCCAAGGCGCAGATTCTCATTGAAAGACTGCAATCCAGTTTCGATGTAGTGGCCCTTCTTTTCAGGTCCCACATTTTCTGACCTAGGTGAGTACCTACTTGGTTACCAGAGTGATTTCATCGGTGACTGTTTTAACCATTATCGATTTTAGGCTAAAAGTTGTGTCAATCGTCACCAGAACGGTGGCGATAATGATGATGATAAATTTAGATGACTCTATCAGTTTTTAGGTGTCTCATAATGCTACCAAGGAGGTTTCTAGGATTTATTGCCGTGCTGCTTAATCCTTGATAAATAGGAAAAATCTAGAACTCACACTTTAAAATGAGCCAAATCCCTCTTCGGAAAGGTCCAACTTCACTGTCAGTACTGCCTTCACAATAGCTATTGATGGCTTGTGCAAATCGCTGCTTTCTTCAGGTAGAAAACAAAGTCACCTGTCAGCTTCCGTCTTCAGATTCTCCTTCATGCTTCTAGTAGATGGTGTTGGTTTCTGCGTGGTAAAGGCTGAGGCGATCCGCAAGCTATTTTGAGCTACCGTTGTCAAGGTGTTAATAGGAACATCAACCTGTGAGGTTATTGGGATTGGCACTCTGTTATCAAAGACCTTTGGTGCCGGGCTCATCGATCGTGGGGGCAGGAGAGATAGTTTTAAGTCGAGACTGGTGTTTATATACTGCGTAATAGTGGCTCGTAGGTAGACATTGATGCCTTCTACAAAATATTTATTCTTACCAGTCGAGGGTAGCGAGAGAGCTGCTTCAATGCCGTTTACTGTAGTGGAACAGATTCCAAGGTGAGCGGGGACTCTCACGGCCCGTCGCTTTTCAGCTTTGACCACAGCTTGTTGCTCTAGCGGATACTGAATAGGTTTTACAATGACTGTGCGTTTGGAGACTGGCACAACGGTCTTTCTTGCAGACGCTTCTACGTTTTGAGTCAGCTTATCTCGTGCGGCTTCCTATTTTTATCGAGCTGGAGTCTTCGGGGACTTGGATCTAGCTTGTTCAGCACCAATCATCTCAGCGTCGGGAAGGAAAAGGGATTTTCTGTGGAGACATGTCTCTGCAGTAATTACGTTTTTAACACTAAGCAAAAAATTGGCGACCAGTTTCGTAGCCTTTTACGAAACCGGACGTAATGGGAAAAATGCTTTAATTTTTAAGGTCGCAGCTAAATCCTAGTGCGCTAAACCCATAGCAGAATACTGCCATAAATACCTTCTACCGCGATTAGTCACATCGGCGGCCCAGCCATTGAACATATGGTGTCGGAACTTTGTTCTCCGCCCTCAGGGCTCATTCAGTCCTCGCTTAATCTGTGCGCTAGTGGGTGCTAGCGCTCGCACTAGTCCGGATTAGAAGGCGCTAGTCTTAATTGGGAGGCATCTATGATTCCGAATTTCATGGTTAATTGCCTGTGGTACCACTGTGAACTGAACCACATAGAGCACTACTGGTGTGGGTGTAAGCAGAATGCGCAGATGATGTGCGAGTACAATATTGATTACCTTCGCATACAGCTGCCTCTCATCTTGGCGAGTGTGTCCAACAGCACGATCTCGGCAAACTACTACAGATACTGGAGAAAGATAAAATTTTATCGAGAAGGGATTGATTTTGGTTCGACAGAGTGGAAACTCAGAACCACGCATCATAAGCCCTACACAGTTGGGGAGGATAAGTAGTAGCGCCAAGGGCATGTTAATCATGTTCATGGCACATTTTGCCGTTGTCAATCTGTGAGAATTTGGGGTTACATGACCATACTTGGTGCGATCTCATTGGCTGCTCTATGTGGCGCTACTGTGGCGCTGGGGGTCCAACATATTTTCCCTCACCAAAATAGGTCCCACTTGTAACAATAATAAGTCCGCGTCGCTCGCGTTGATTGCTTAATCCCCACATAAATTTGTTCATCTAATGGTTATCTATCGATTCACGCCAGCTCTTTGTAATTGAGGGCTTGTAGAGGTTGTTGTTATTTTTTTTTAAAAATGTGGTGTTTTGACATTTCCAAGAGGGCGTGGAACAAAGTTCCGACACCATATGAACAGAAAAGCAAAGTAATGTTGAACGAGATAAAGATCTTCGTAGCCATTTCATCTTGTTACAGTAGAGCCCCTTTTGGCCAATAGTGGGTCCCGGTATAATTACTGAAGAGATTCATAGAAATTTTACCGTTTAATTTTGCAATACTTACCCCTGCACACAAAATGACCTGTAAGGGCAAGTGTTGCAAATATAAAAGTCCAAGTTACAATGAATCTTTTCAACGTTTATACCGGGACCCACTATTAGCTAAAAGGGGTTCTACTGTACTCTGATACTACGGTATTAATCGTGTATAGGCGCTAAAATTCGACTTTTACAGGGTATATAGGCTTTTACTAACTTGAATTAGCATGACGATAAGTAGATCTCCCCACCTAAACTTTAAATTTGTATGGCAAAAATTTCACAACGAAATATTCGTTGGTTTTGCTTTTTTGGTCCATTATAGCCCTCTATTCACTTTTTAATTCATTAATACATTTCATAAATAAATTATACTTCTATCTAGCTAATAATTTACATATCCGCCTTCAGCTTCGTAAACGGCTCTGATTCTTCGGGGCATCGAATCTATCAGTTTCTCCAAGTCATCCCCATTAAACCCCAGATCCCACGCCTCGTTCACTATTTGACGAAGATGCCCTTGACTCCGCTGCCCCCTTGATCCAACGCTGGATAAAGACGCTCCATGTACGCTTTCATATAACTCCACAAAGTTTCTATCGGATTTAAATCAGGAGAATATGGCGGCCACTCCATTAGAGAAATATTCCTCCTTTCAAACTCACGCATAGTTTGCCTCGACTTGTGAGGAGGGGCGTTGTCCTGCATCACATCTAGTCCTGGTTCCCGAAAGACCGCACTCTCTATGAGAGGCACTATCCTCTCGCAGTAACTGGCCGCAGTGATATGGCCCCACTCCTTCTCCCAAATCAGGCAAGGCCCCTTCTGTCGTCCAAAGAAAGATCCCCAGAACATCCACCCAACTCTCCTCCGCGTCTTGGCTAGGACACAGGTATCTTCGTACTCTTCCCCAATCTTTGACTTAAACTTAGCTCAAGGGAACTCTAAATCTTAGGAGCCTTTAAGGGACTACTGACCTTTCTTGTGACCCAACGATCACTTTGCCGACCATTCATAGCCCAAGTCCCGTCGGACTCTCATCCAATGTTCCTTCCGCCAGTGGAGATGTATTCTGGCAAACTCATATCTCTTCAGTTTGTTGACTGAAGAGATAGGAGGTTTTAATCGTGCAATCCTGCGTGCATTTCCCCTCTTTGCCAATTCACGTCGGATCACATTCTCGCTCACACCAAAGTGCCAAAATATAAAATGTGCAAGTTGGAAAAATGACATCCGACGATTTTCCGATGATAAACAGACGAAAAATTCTATTTCATCGACCTGGGAACTACTTAGAATAGGTGGCCTACCACTGGAGTACTGAGGCTCGGTATTTTCAACGCTCATGGTGTATTGTACCTGTCGCCATGTAATCCCAAGGCGTTGAGAGATTTTGACGTAACTGTGTCCCTCACTGGTCAAGGTTCTAACCTGCACATGTTACTCTCTTAACCTTATCAATTTGTAGATTTCAGACTTACTTGAATACGTTGAGTTTGTGTTAGGCGTTTTGCATAAGTAGGAGATGCTGATGATGGAGAAGGTTGTTGAGGTGAATCCATCTTTGCGGCAATCTAGTACAGTAAATTAAAATCTTCTAAAGTAGTTGACTTAAGGTTCAGATGCACTCACATGAAGTAAAAATTAGATAGATGAATGAAATAAAAGTATGCCGTTGAGCAAAATAATAGTAAATAGCTGACAATGATTTAAACGAAACGACCTCAGGTGTGCGCGAGTGAAGAAAGGTGCAGGCATGAAGGTGGGCGTTGGACTTCATATACAGATGCATATCTCTTATGCCTTAGGCCATAAGATTTTCAAATTTGAAGCTAACAGGGATACTGTGGATCTATCGTGAGGTAACCTGGAATATCACCACTTTATCTCCACTTTATCCCCGCTTTAACCCCTGTACCCTATAAGAAGCGGATCAACGAACAATACCCTATCATGAGAGTACACCTATTTCTTATTTTTGACTTTTCAACCACATTTCATTCGATTTGTACAGGCGCTAGTACTTTCTTGGGGTTTTACGGTGAACTTCGCGCTTTGACTCAAGTAATTCCGTACTTGCGTACCCTCTATCAGGGGTTGGAAAGGTATAATTTTAAAGTGGGTCTCTCAGGGGTCTACCATGTAGATGCAGTATAGCTAACACGTAATAGGTTAGGCTGCGAATTCTTATTACTCCACTCGCCATGAAGTGTCGTCCAGTTGTCTTTGTCAAACGATCGGTTAAAGAAAGATATTTTCACCAACCCTCTCCCCTGACTGCTCCTCAAACAAAATCCATAATTCTTAACATCACCTATCAATCTATCTTACAATGTTTTTCGAAATTTCAGTTCCAAAAAACAATCTCGCAAGCAGATTACTCGCGATCAATTTATTGGAATAAGAACATCAAGAAGATTTGGCTCGACACTACAAGATATATCCAACAAACTTGGCTTCACAATGAGGCAAGTGCAGCGTGCGTGTTCTCGAAATGAAAAGAATCCTATACCTCGCAAAGGACGCTCATCAATACTGAGTACTGAACAAGTTGATGAGCTTGAGGCTTTCGTCCGGGAATCTCCTGAAACCCGTCAGATGAGCTATTTAGAGCTAGCGATGGGACCCTTCAGCCACTGGGAATGCAGTGAGCAACTGATTTCTAATGCTCTCAAAAAAAGGGGTTACAGCAGATGTATTGCCCGGAAGAAGCCTCCGCTAAGTGCGATTAACAAGCAGAAAAGATTGGAGTTCGCCCAATCACATTTAGATTGGAGCGAGGAGCAACAGAGCCGAATCCTATTGACTGACGAAACATGGGTATCGGGCGACTCTCACATGAAACCTCGCGTCACAAGAAAAGTACTTCTTGATTCATTCTATCAAAATTTTCCTTGACTAATAGCATAGCTTAGCCTGAAGATGAGTTTGACGAGACCTGCATTCTAGCTCGTCATTCTCATGGGAACAATTGGATGTTTTGGGGATCATTTCATGGGTTATCTAAAGGCCCATTTCTAGTTTGGCAGAAGGATTGGGGCACAATGACGGCCTCATCCTTTTGTGAAAGGGTTGTGCCTCTGTTGAATCAATTTCATTTGGAGAACCCAGAAATTTCATACATGCAAGACAATGCACCCTGTCACAAAGCACGCTCAACGATGGAGGTGCTACGTGGGGTTGGAAGAACGCCTATTAGTTGGCTACCTTACTCTCCCGACCTAAACTCGATCGAGTCGTTGTGGAACATCTTAAAAAATTATATTCAGGCTAATAGTCCTGAGATAAATGGGGTCAGGCTAGTGCGGTCTGATACGTTAAGAATATTGCTAGAGGCCGCATTGGACTCTATCTCGTCTGAGGAATTATCAAATCTGGTCAGCAGTATGCACGCAAGATGTGTAGCGGTGATAAAGGCAAATGGAGGATACACAAAATATTAGGATGAGACAGACTAACATAAAACAGGCAGGATGCTTTCGTTTTATTTATTCATGAACCAGACTGAGGCCCTTGACGTATAATCTAGTACTAAAGTATAATAATATGTTTGAGATTGATGTGTATTTCAGATGATATTTTTTTTAATTTTTTAATAAGAGAACCCTTCTTACCTCTCCTTTTAAGTTGAAATCCGTCCCATTTAATTTTGACTTTCATGGAAGATCATTGGTGAATATCCTTTGCTAGTAAAACTAGTGGGCTAGTTAGACATGGGCTTCCATGAAGACTGAACCAATCATAACCTTAGTCGTTGGGGTTGTACCCCGGTCGCTTTAGTACATTTACCTTTTCTACCCATAAGACACATTATGTATTGTTGTGGAACGATTGCAACAGAACAACCCCTTCCGTGCTACTGAACTAAACCCCCTCACTTTACAGCTTACATGATTAATTGTTAGAATTAGTACCCTCTGTAACATGTATGACAATAGAGGGACCGGAAGCTTTGCAATTAGAACTGAATAATTAGATTGATAGTTACGACTACTTCTCTAAACTACGCGTTTGAGATTCCCTGTAACCCAAACACCCCAGTCTGTGCTTGCTCCTATCTGAGAAATCTGGTCATGTGATTTTGTTTTTCTCCTTTACTCGATTAGCACGTGACATGATCTGAACCTTTCATCTACAACATTAATTCAGTTTTGATGAAAGGGACGTATTATTTCATAACCGACTTTTTCCTGTATGATTGAAAATTTGGTGCTTTAATATTAATCTTTTTCGGAACCGATTTGAAGGGTAAATGTTTCCAGCGGTGTAGATATTCATACGAGCTCAATAAATTGTGTCTAAGTTATCTACGAATTATCTTTTGAGCCACTGACTTAATAGCCAGAGTGGAATTAAGACATGTATTTCCGCTATGTCCAGTTGCCCTACAGCCCCTGCATCTCACTTTGTCATACCCTGCCTCCACGCAAGATGAACAGTGTCGCAGCACTTAACTCTGACTTTCAGACAGACTGAGAATTCTTCCAGTTTGTGCTACCCTCTGTCGATTAAGTGCTAGTTGATGAGCTCTTCATGCTACCTGTTCAAGTAAAGGCATAACCGGCGCTCCGCGCATGCGATTGAGCTGCAGCTTTTATGAAATAAAAAGACGTCTATCGGCCTTCTGCAGGCAAAGATAATAAAATGACATCCATTGGATATGGGTTAATCTTTAGATTATTATGATATCAAAGTTTGTAGTCAAGGGAGTCTAGGTTGAGGTTGGACATCTTGTGGTTCTATTGAGCAATTTCACTGGCGTTCTATTTTTTTTTTTTAAAAAAATCATATTGTATTCAGCCTCATAGCTATGACAAAAGATTTAAATACATATTTGAATTTGATTTAATTGACCTGATTTGGCGCTTTTAATAGTCCACGCAGGTATCTGCGTACTATAGTATTTACATGAGGGGAAACCTCCCGGTAAAGACCCCTCGGCCCTGCCTGATTAATCCTTTACGTTTTTCCCCGGTTTTCCCAGGGTCTCAGGAAGTGCGTTTACACTGCTATGCCCAGTGTGGCTAACATATCGTCAATTACCTACCTCTTTGGTTCCTTTGTGAGTCTTCTCTCTGCATTAATTGCGCCTCATCTTCCTCGGCCAGTCACAGTTGACCCATCCATCCCTTTCTAAGATCCACTGTGTGATTATTCCAACATCTTCAGGGCTGCTCATCATTGCTTCAAATGGCCGGTTTTTGGCCTTTTACCAGACTTTTGATCTCCCTTTGGACCATAAGGGGCAGGCCATTATCATGTGTTTGACGTTTTGCAATATGTATCTACATGGGCATCCTGGGTTGTCAACCCCGGAGACTTTTCTTTGGTACAGATATGAATTGAGCCCGATATGCTCGCTTCTTATCTGCGTGGATAGACTACTTTGGGCCCTTTTTTTCAACTATTACGCGACAGGCTAGTTTCTAGCCCTAAACTCCTGGGGAGGAGTCCAACGCGAGTGGAGCCGGGTTGGATCAGGTTGGCTACCAGAGCCTCGTCCCACTTTAATGACCGGAAACTACAAGACTACTACTACAAAACATGTGTTGAACATGGCGAGCTTGATTTCCGAGAAACTAAAGAAAGTTTTCTGCCCCTGGGCTTTGCTTATCGCTCTGCTACGCCTCGGCCACCACGCACCCGAGTCTATTTTTTTATTTTATTTTAATTTTTTATTTTGCCTTCTCGTCCGTGGGCTTACAGTTTAGCTATCTGCGTATTCGCCTCCTAGCCGATTCCTGTTGTGCCTATGCTTGAGCTTTTGTATATCCCGCTGGCTATCACGTATTCTGCAAACGTTTTCTGGCCTCCTTTGCCAAGCATTTCGTGTAGAGCTGGTGCTCTCCGGCGTCCGCTGATGATGCGCCAATTGGCCAGGGCCCTCCGCCACTCGACTAAATGTCCTACTGATGTTTCTCTCCTGCATGGGTAGATGAATGTTGCGGATTCGTGGTTCCAGCGGTGGTGATATGCAGCAAAATTTCCATGGCCCGTTCGGGCGGCTAGTAAGCGAGCGTAGAGTGCTCTGGGCAGAGCGAGTTCTGGGGTGTCAGATACCTAGATGTCTGATCCCTTGTGTTCGCAGTTCAGAGTATCGGAGTATTGGAGTTTCGGGGTTTCTTTGCGTGTTCAGATACGGTCAGAAGTTTTTCTATATCGGGTCACTATTTATGTCATTCGTATTTATTTCGAGATACGATGGCGAATAATTGACATTTTCACTACAGGTAGCTCATCTCATATTGTATATATCATAGTTCTATCTTGTACCCCAGTGTAACAGGCTATTTATTTATTTATTTTACGTTTAACGTCTACGGAAAAACCATCTTCTGATGGACACCTACAAGCCTCCCGAAGGGCGAAAGACGCGCCGAAATACTCAAAAAGAGTAACAGCGTCTCAGAGAGTTCTACTTTACAATTTATAGGCCTGATGGTGAGGCTGTTCCTTAACCTCCTCCAAATTTAACCCAGTGCTAAAAATAAAGCTAGCTATCTATATGATATAAAATTATCGAATCAATATTTTTTTTTTTTTTTTTTTTTTTTTTTTTTCCAAAAACAAAAACTTTTCCACTTAGTTTCATCCTGTTTCTTTAAATCCAAATATGCGAAAAGGCTAACGCCCCGTCTTCTGCTCCTAGCAACCAGTCTATTGCGTCCTTGGTCCGCCGCTTTCCAGCAGCCTTGCGTGCTCTAAGTCGCGTGAGTCTACAAAAATAAAAGTGTTCTGGACTTTTTGGTTTGCCACATTCACATGGATCAAACTTGAAATGATTGAAGCGAACATGGTATTGCTCGAAATCCCCGTGGCCTGTTCTTGCTGCTATAAGTTTGCTGAGTGTATTTCTAGCAAGGCAAAGTTCACGAGGACTGTGGCGAAATGTAATCCCTAATTTCCTATAGCGAATGGGTGCGTGTTTAACCCACCAATCTTCCGAATTTTCTATTAGTATTTTTAATGCAGTTTCTTTACTTGCAGCATAGGTATATCCATGCAGTGACGGAGCCGGCATTCTGGATGCAAGTTTCGCAAGATTGTCAGCTTCGTTGTTTCCAATATTGTTAGAATGCCCTCGAACCCATTCAGAAACTACTTTCCCTTGAGCCACATGTGGTAATCTTCTCCTCAATAACCAATCCTTCTGGAGTTGGCAGATCCTTAAGGCTTGGCCCTGGCTAGTCGGTGGTATATGACCTTGGCAGATATTGACTGCAGTCTTATTATCTGAGAAAACAATTAAATTTCTAGCGAATTGAGTTGGGCATTTTTTAATAACTGCCTGGATGCCTTCTGCCATAGCTGTTATTTCCGCGTCCACTGCTACAGCAAAATTATTGAGACGAAATTTTCCTGAAAGTATCTTCTGACCACTTTGATATGCAATATATCCGCCGCCAGTTGTGTCCTGGCTCAAACAAGATCCGTCCGTGTAAAGATGAATGTCATGACTTGATGTACAGAATTTTTCCTGTGAAACAGGCATGTCATGAAGTAGTAATGGGGTTTCTGCCTCATGAAGTCCAGGAAGGAGGTTAGCTAGCTGAGTAAGACGAGTATGAACTTGCTCAGTAGCTTTCTGCCTCAGAGGATGAAACTCATCAAGGCTCCGGATACGAAGGGCTTGGCGAATGCGGACTTTTTTAAGTAGCTCAAAAGTTGGGAGAATTCCTGATTCACGATGCAGTGCTGGTAATGGGGTAGTTTTAAATACGGGTAGGATGGCCCTGATCCCCGAAATGATAGCCCGACTGATGCGTGAGAGTTGTTTACCATTTTGACTGTTTTTAAGGAAACGTCTTCCGTTGCGCCATCCGAATTCCGTAGTACCTGGATACCAAATTTCAGCACCGTAGAGTGCTACAGGAATAACACATGCCCTAACAGCATCTCGTACTAACCGTGGTGTCGAGCCTCTTTGAGTGTTGTTGAGTCGTCTAAGAAATCCAGACACTGAATAAGCTTTAGCGGACCACTTGGTTGCATGATCCAAGAAGGATAGCTTACGGTCAAGCCAGACTCCGAGCCAACGTGTTGATTGGTTTGCAGAGATGATCATCTCCTGTATCTGAATATCTGGGTATTCCTTAGGTTTCGGGGCTAAAGTGAAGTGTTGTAGCTCTGTTTTATCTAGATCAAACGAAATTGCGTTGTGACCACCCCAATCCATAATAAGAGCCACGTCAGCGAGAAGTTTTTTGGTACAATCAGAAAGGCTAGGCCCAGTTCTAAGAAGAGCAAGGTCATCCGCGTAAGCATACTTTGTGCGAAATTTTACTAGGCGTAGAATTGGCTCTGTGTACAGCATGAACAGAATGGGTGAAACTGGCGAGCCTTGAGGGAGTCCGCAAGTTAATGGTTCGTCATGCGTAAGAATGTCCTCAAATCTAACTTTTGCAGACCGGGTTCTCATAAAGGACGTTACCCAGCGGATTAGCCAGCTTGGCCAACCTTGGGCACAAAGTCTATTTTGTAGACGACCTGGAAGTACCGTATCGAAGGCACCTTTAATATCCATTGTGAGGAGTGAGGCGACATGTTTCCGCGCACGAGCTTTCTCAACGTCGTGTATTAAGCAGCCAACTAGATCAGTAGCTGAACGTTTCCGGAGGGCTCCAAATTGCTGGGGATGTAGCACTTTTTGGGTGATCGCTGCAAAACTGACTCGTTGGGCGACCAGTCTTTCAAGCCCTTTCCCGAGGCAGGAAAGCAGGGAAATTGGGCGCCAGGATCGGGGGGAAGTGAGATCTCTTTTGTTTGGTTTAGGTATAAAGATAACTTCAGCACTTTTGAAAACTTTAGGGTGGTAACCTATAAGTAGGCATTTGCAGAATAAGTGAACAGTTATTTCCTTAATACTATCCCAACAGGACTCTAATATTTTGACCGTAATCATATCAGCCCCTGGAGAAGTGCTAGAGACTTGAAGAAGACATCGACGAACTTGTTCCTCGTCCACTTCCTTCTTCACTTCAATAAAGCTTCTTGAATTTTCAGGGACCATCATTTCTGGGATGTCTTCAGCTGATGTCCGCCTCTCCAGTAAGATGTGACGAAGAATTTTAGCTTTATCTGAGCTTCCTGAAAATGAGTGACCGGCGTGTTTTATTGGCGGACTAGAAAAGTTGCCTCTTGACTTGTGCCAACGCATAATCTTAAAGATTTCTGATGGATTGCTAGCATTTTGAACCTCAGATTGCCACATCTTTTTCTTAGCCTCTCTCGTAGCCTTTCTCAGTGCCTTTTTCTCATTGTATCCATCACCTAAGCGTCGCGCGCGGCGGTATTCGGCTGCTTTTGTTGCACAATCTTCGTTCCACCAACGTGTGCCTACATTATTTAGCTTGCGCAGCGGTAGAAATCTCCTCATGTTACACTGGATTGTATCGGTAATGAGTAAAGCTAGATCATCCAAGTCTTCCGGGAAAAAATGAGGCGGAGGGAGCGTTTCACGGACTCCTGCAGCTAGTCTTATAAGGGCCTCCGGGGTTTCTCTGAATCTAGGATGGGGTGCAAAAGGTGAGCTCCTAGTATTAATAGTAGTTAAAAGCGTCTCGTGATCAGAAGTTGTATTTAGATGCTCCTCAATCGTGCAGTTTACCCCCACTATGTTAGAGAGTGATAGGTCTAGCGTGCTGCCTCTATTATGTGTAGGACAACTAATTGGTGAGACTACATCGAGATCTGAGTTCTGTATCCAATTAGCGAGTTCTTCTGCTCGCCCTGTTGCTTCTGCTCGACTGTCCCAAATAGGATGACGAGTATTAAAGTCACCTGCTACGATACAGTTTCTAGGTACTTGCCACGCCTTGAGAATAGATATGACTGGGCCTTCTTTTTTCTCTTGTGGCGGTCTGTATACATTGGTAATATTGATTGGAGGCAGCACCCCCATTAATTTTACCCAACAAATATCTGAGGTATTAGCGGGACGATATTGTTCAGGTCTCAAATTTCTACCTTTCCGGACGTATATAAGTACCCTTGGTCGGATTTCCCATGAGTCACTGGGACTAAAAATGTCGTAATCTTGATGTTTTTTGGTGATTCGTTTCTCAGGATTTCTTAGTATCCAAGGCTCTTGTAAAAGAATAACATCGATATTGTCGGCACTAGCAAGAGCGAGAGCAAGGTCGTGATTGGTCTGACCGCGACCAACATTTGCTTGGAAGATCTTGAGTGTCTTTACTTGAGATCTTTTTGGGCTGTTTAGCATGAAGAGGGTAGGTTAATAGTCTGAGCCTGGGCCACTATTTGGGGGTTAGCAATATTCCAAGCTATTTCACCAGCTGCACGGAATTTAGCAATCTCAGGTCGGGTTGGGTGAATAATGATGCCTCGACGGATAATTGGTCTTGCAGGACAGTTCACGTCAGAGGTAGCGTGAGGGCCCCGACAATTACAGCACTTAGGAATCCCCTGGCAAAACTTGTGATTTTTAGAGGCACATTGTGGGCATTTAGTGTCTCGATTACATGTTCTTTGGTCATGGAAGCCCCAGCATCTGTTGCATTGAGTTATTCTCGGAGAGCGCTTTAATATACGAGATATTGTACTCGTGCTGAAAAGACGGAAGGGCCTAACTGGGCTCGCAAAAGACACAATCATTGAACCGACTTGTCCAGGGTTTGATACACTTTTCTTTGTCCATGCTACTCGTTTCGGTACGACACCTAATTCAAACTTTATTTCTTCAAGAGCTATCTCCGGGGTCACCTCCACAGTGGTCTTATCGATGGATTTTATTTTCATTGGTACGTGATCAAGTAAATAGTTGTGCCACTTTTCAGCCTTTTCAACTGTACCACCAAGAACGGCGGTAATTTCGGGGGCTTTTTCTAAAATTTGAGCAGCTTGGTTTGCATCCGCAGGTAGAATTGCGAGTCCGGACTTAACTTGTTGCACTCCTTTTAGAGGGCGGCCATTTAATCCAAGCTTTTGCGTAAGAGCTGCTTTAACTGCATGGATATGATGTTGGCGACTGGCATGCCCTTCTGGGAGCCGGACGAAGATTCTATTATCTGGAGCGTTATCGGGAGCATTGAGGCGTTGGACTGTACGAATTCTGGGTTGAGGTCCGACTAATCTGATGGGCGGCGGCAGCTTAGGAAGTGCACTGGCAACTGTGGCGTAGGAGGAGGAGGCATGGATAGAATCCTCTAGTCCTGATTTTTGAATTTTACTTGATTTACTTGATAACTTGCCACTAGTGAAGCCTCGTATAGTTTCTGCGATGTGCATAGCAACTTGTTGTGCTAAATGCTCCTGAGCAGTGTCTTTAAAACTTTGAATAGCCTGATCAAGGGCCTTTGATATAGTAGTTAGAACCGTGTGCTTTACCTGAAGGGCTTCGGATGCCGCTTGGAATGCGGCATCTGTCGTCTGAGTGAGAGAAGCAGTTGGCTCTTTCTGTGTTTGAAGAAACGGACGGTTTTCCGAAACTGAACGGGTAATTGTAGATGGAATAGCGCACGGTATTTGCTGTGAAAATTCGATATTCTTCTTTTTGCGTGGTCTACAGCTTGGGGAGGGTGAAGAAAAAGGGTCGGACCGTGACGATCGCGAAGGTGTCACAGGAATGGGGGACATGTCGCCGCACATGTCGACATCGTCCGCCATTGCTCTAAGAGAGCAGAGGAGGAGCTGAATAGAATTATTGAAATCTAAAACAATGGGTATAATATATTCTTAGACTTGTATGCTGGGACTTCCGTCAATTTATCATTGCAGTGTAACAGGCTAGTGCCTATTGGGATTATGTCGACGCGTTGCCGACACTAGTCTGGTCACGAGGTTCGCTTAATGGTACTAGCGTCATAAAACATGTACATCAACTAAGATGGACCTTTGACTGTTTAGCTCTTTAGAATAAAATAGTTAACAGCTTGTAACCATTGACTCGCGTGTACCTCGCCCTTTGGTCCCTTCACATATTATTTTAATCTCGTATTTGTTCCTCAAGGAAACATCAACCTTCTGGACACTATTTTGCGACCAGAGTCTCGCAACCGCTTATTTTAATATCACGGCTAGAGCCCCGTGAACATTCCAGGCCACCTTAAAATCTAAAGATGACGGATAGTATTCCACCTCCACAAGTCGAAGTTTCAAAACAGGATCACGATATGGACGACAGGGATCTTCCAACTATTTTATGGGGAGAGAAGGAAGCAGTACGGCCCAAATGGAATGGAAGCCCGGCGTCGTTTCCACTTTATTTCGCCAGGTTAAAAATAAAGATTGCTGCAGATTACAAAAAGCTAGGGGGGGATGAAATCATCTGCCATTCAATCCTCGACACCATACCCGAAAGTAAACAGCAAAGAGTTTCGCACTGGTTCTTGAGCGGAGGACCAAATAGTGATTATGACGTCGAACTTTTTTTGGCTTTTTTTTAAGGACAAATTCAACAAAAAGCTAGCCCTGCAAACTGCCGGCAGTGAGCTTCAGCGAATGAGAATGGGCAGCTCACAGGGTTTCGAGCTTTTTTTTGACGACTTCGAGCTGAAGCTAGCCCAATGTGGTGGGTTGAATTCGCCAGATGAAGATAAAATCATTCGTATAGACGAAGCAATAAATACAAAGTTATCAAATGCTTTAATTGGCGTGGACCTTCCTGAAAACAACTACGACAGATGGGTATCTCGAGTTCGGAAAACTGCGTCGCGCTTAGAGGCGCGTCCAGGATATATAACGGACTCCTCAACAGCGACAACATATCCCGACAGGCAAGCTGCCTCCGCATTTGCTCCCCCTGTCGTGAAGAATCAGCCGGAAAGAAACGAGGCCAAGCTTCCTCCTAAGCTGGACGGGGACGGCGATGTTCAGATGTCTGGGGTGAACCTAGTGTCCTTGATTAATGCCCTGGTCGGAAGAGTAAACAGCAGCACTTCATCAAGCCAACCCTCTAATAGAAACCGGCAGGGTGAAGCTAGAAACCCAGGAGCCAAAAAGACGAGAGCAAAGTGGCTATCGAGGACAGTGGCTAACGAACTTATCGCAGAAGGCAGATGCCTACGTTGTAGAAAAAAAGGGCATCTAGGGAAAAACTGTCCAACCTTCGGACCGGCGATTAGGCTGGCAGTAAACCATGCGTCTACCAGGTACAAGGAGGATATGAGTGATGAGTATGATAGTGCCCCAGAGTTACTGTCGGGAAAAGAGTAGCCCCCGAGTCAAGTCGCACCCAGGGGAGGGAGGTTTCTTCTCGTGAAATAGAAAGAGCACTGAAAAGCATGGATAGCAAACCCTTCTACGTAGACGTAATGCTAAATTCAAGCAAATTTATCCGAGCATTTATTGACAGTGGATGTTTGTGTTATTATGCCTTTAGCGCCGCTCTAGTTCGCAAGATGAATCTCCCGCGCATTCCAATTCCAGAACGTTCCTTAAAGCTGGCGGAGGAAGGTAAAATTAATAAATCTATATTATACATAACTTGGGCCAACGTTGATATTGATGGACACAAGGAAAGAATATTTGGTTACGTAATCGAAAAACTTGCTTTCCCTCTCATTCTCGGAGATCCCTGGATGCAATATAATAATGTTGTCTACAGGGCAGGACCTCGAACTCTTCATATTCGGAGAACTGGGCAAGACAGATTGGTTCGGGAAAGTGGCTGGATGGACCGCAAAAACAATATAAGCGCCAATCTACTCTCCGCTAGTGTATATATTGCCCAAGTGAAGCGCATTCGAAAAAAATTCTCATGTTCTTCTCTTAAAGCCCCCAAGGATAAGGATAATTTTTCGGGACAAAATTACCTGTCTCTAATTGGTGCTGTCTCAATGGGGGACATAGAAAAGGCCCTATCTAAGCTAGAGAAAAAGGACCCAGGCGTTAATAAAGAAATGGTAAAAATAAAATTGCTAGACGATTTGGCGGACTTCAAGGATATTTTTGACGATGACAATGGCCTTGCACTGCCACCCCATAGGAGAGGCAGAGATCACTCGATAGAGCTAAAGGAAGATAGTCAGGGGCGAGACTTGGATGTTCCCTGGGGACCACTTTATGGAATGTCTCGTGACGAGTTGTTGGTACTGCGGAAGACCCTCACAGATCTGTTAGGTAAAGTTTGGATTAGAGCAAGCAGTTCCTCTGGGGGAGCACCAGTACTTTTTGTTAAAAAACCAGGAGGAGGCCTTAGATTTTGCGTAGACTATAGGGCTTTAAACGCTATCACGCGGTAGGATTGGTACCCTCTTCCTCTTTTTCGAGAGACTCTCAGGAACATTGCCAAGTCTAGATACTTCACAAAGGTCGACGTTCGCGCAGCATTTCGTAGACTCCGTATAAAAGAAGGCGATGAATAGAAAACAGCATTTTGAACGCGATTCGGTCTTTTCGAATGGTTAGTTACACCTTTCGGACTAGCGGGTGCCCCGGCGTCTTTTCAAAGGTACATCAACAGTACTCTAGACGAATTTCTAGATAAATTTTGTTCCGCATACATGGACGATGTACTTATCTACTCGGATGGCTCTCATCATGATCACTTAGTAAAGGTTCGGCATGTTTTAGAACGTCTAGGAAGGTCGGGTCTAAAGCTGGACATCGACAAATGTGAATTTGCAGTTCATGAAATTAAATATCTCGGATTTGTAATTACTGCGGGTGAAGGAATCAAGGTAGATCCTGGTAAGATTGAAGCTATCAAAGCATGGAAATTGCCAACAACCGCCAAAGGCGTACGAAGTTTTGTCGGCTTCGCCAATTTCTATAGGGAATTTATTGAAAACTTCAGCCAAATAGCCGCTCCTCTCGATGCACTAACACACAAAGACCAACCATGGAGATGGGATGAGCTGCAGCAAACCTCATTTGAACGTCTTAAAGAACTTTTCATCACTGCTCCAATCTTAGCACACTGGAACTCAGATCGGAGTGCCGTTGTAGAAGCAGACTGCTCTGGTTACATTATGGGAGCTTGCCTGTCGCAGCTAGACTCAAAGGGAAGGCTACGTCCCATAGCATACTTCTCAAAAAAGTTATCGCCAGCAGAGAGTAATTACGAGATTCACGACAAAGAGCTTCTCGCCATTGTAAAGGCTCTAGAAGAATGGCGTAGCGAACTCAATGAGGTTACCAAACCATTCACTATCTTGTCGGACCATAAAAATCTCCAGCATTTTATGACAACTAGGAAGTTGTCAGAAAGGCAAGTAAGATGGTCTCTGTTGCTCTCTCAATATAGATTCCCATTAAAGTTTCGAGCTGGAAATAGATCGCAACAACTAGACGCCTTATCCCAATGTGAACAAGACATGCCGAATCTGCATGACGATGAGCGTTTGAAAAACCGGGAGATGCAATTATTAAAAGATGAATGGATGCCTCCGAAGCAGGGGGTGGATAGGAAAGCAGCCCATGTACTGAATAATTTAATAAACACAGCTCAACCTAAGGTCGTTGCCTGCTCATTTTAGGGTATACCTTTGGGACAGAAAATTTTTGAGGAAGTCGACCTGCAAAAGCTGTGAGATAAAGGCATAAAAGTTGACAAATCTCTCAAGATGTTGTACGAAGCAGCTTGTACGGATCAGTAGTCTTTCCCGCCTGGCTGCGCAGATTGGAAATTATCTGAGGCAGAATGTGAGCTTGATTCAAGAGGAGCTCTAAAATTTAGGGAAAGACTTATTATCCCAACTTGGGAACCCCTTCAAACGGCCCTCATCCAGAGAGCTCATGACTCTCATATCATGGGCCACCCAGGAAGAGATAGCACATTTGCTATTCTGCGCCAGGATTTTCATTGGCCTGGTATGTCACAGATGGTGCGAAGATTTTGCAGAAATTGTGATGTATGTGGGCGTTCTCACTTGTGGAGAGAGGAACAAAAGGGTTTGCTAAAGCCTTTACCGATCCCAGAGCGCTTCTACAGTGAGCTATCAATAGATTTTATGACAGAACTACCTCAAAAAACGTCTGAAGACCCTAGATATCTTATGATTATCTGTGACAGGCTTCTTAAAAGCGTGACTCTTGAAGCGATGACTACAATGGACGCCGACCGCTGTGCAGAGACCTTTGTACAGTGTCATTTTCGATTCCATGGCTTTCCCAAATTTATAACCTCTGATAGGGGCTCAAACTAGACTAGCGATTTCTGGACCAGACTCTGTCAACTTGTTAAAATCGAACGAAGGCTTTCAACAGCCTTTCACCCCGAAACAGATGGTACAACAGAGCGGGCTAATCAAGTACAAGCCTACTTACGAGCCTTTGTTACATATGCTCAATACGACTGACCTAAACTCCTACCAATGGCAATGCTAGCTATCAACAGCAGGGAAAACTCTACCGGAATAAGTCCTTTCTTCTTGACTCATGGATATCACGTGGAACCTATCCAGCAAGTTGAACCTAAACAGGGATTGCGTTCTTCGCGTAGAGCAGAAATATTTGTAGATCGCCTGCGAGAAGGACAAGATGTCACGGTCCCTATCAGCACCGTGTAATTTCCTTTTGTTCATAAATTAGGTTTTGTTTTGTTAAATTAATATTATTATTATAATATATTATTCGACCTTATAAGATCGTCTGAGCATTGTTAAGGTTTTCGGAGTTCTGTTTTGTTGTGTTTGCTTTTGGGTTACAGAATTCTCCGGGGAAGGAATTCGGGAATTCAGGCTTTCAATGATGCGAGTTCCTAGATCTGTGTATAAATAGGTTGTGCTGCGCATGACTAGAAATTCGTGCGACGTCTTATTAATATTTACTCTACCTCGATTAGCAATCAGACACTTATCCATATTTACTAAATTCTCGCCTTAAACCTAGCAACACCCCGTGACATTACGTCACACCAATTATCACCAATTATTACCAATTATCAATTCCTCCAACCATATCACAAAATGTCTTCGCCACATATGAGGAATTTATCGAACATATCAATCAGGTTGATGAGGAAGCTCGAGGCTCCCTTATGAAACATCTATTTGATCAAGTAGTGCAGCTTCAAGCTGATAAAAAAATTATATCTGACCAATTATCATCATGCCACAGGCAGATATTGGAGTTAAATGTCTTGAACACAAAATTTCGAGAAGAAGTATCTGACGCCCAGCGAGCATCTGCCGAACATCTTCAGGCATCTGCGGTGAGTAGTTATAAACTTTCCGAATCTGAACGTCGGATTGAAGAACTTTTATCTGGGAATCTAGACTCATCCGACCCGTACCTGCACACAGGTCGGGGTAAATCCGAACTTTTCCAAATTTACGACAGATTCACTGGTGAAGACAGGACACTATACCCGTCTTTCCAGCGACAAGCTCGGATAGCACTGGCTCGAAATAGGGACAGGTATTTGTCACTCCAGTCTCAAATAATATTGATATACCAGAATCTAAGACCGGCGCCTAAGTCCTTCTTGGACCGATACCTCTCCGACAATGGAGACTTCAAATTCGAGTCCCTTGATGCCGTCTGGGAAGTCCTAGATATCAGCTACAAAAACGTCAATGCAGAAGAAGCACGCGACGCCTTGAATAGTCTAGAGCTGGGCAACAGGTCTTTTGGATGGTTCTTGGCAGAATTTCAGCGACTTTATAATCTGTCTGGTATAACTGACGAAAAGTATTTAATTTCTTTGATGAGAACTGGTGTCTCTGATGAATTAAGGGCCAGGATAAGCCAACAACAAGACATCCATAAGAATTATACTTTCGATGAATATGTATCATTATGCAAGGACTGCGTTGTCAGGTTAAATCTTGAGAAATTGGGTAGGCCCAAGTCTCAAAATCTGACCACACCATTAACTAATCTGACCCCTCGGGGAACTCATCCGGCCCCTCCACGACCGACGGTCAAGTTACCAGTTGTGCCTAGCGGTGCAAATATGGTACCGTTGGGGGGGGGGATCCCATGGTCTTGGACCAATCCGACATGTCGCACATAGGCCCTGATGGGCATATAACCCCGGAGGAAAGACAGCGTCGTTTCCGTTTAAAACTATGTATGCGATGTGGTAGACCAGGCCATAGGGCTGAAAATTGTAGAATTAAGGGAAAGGGCGCGCAGAAAGCTGTCCGGGAACTATACTTGGATGACAAAGAAATTAACCGAGATCGCTCAGGGGAGGGTTCTTTGTCTTTAAATTCTTGAACCGTTGTTATAGCCGCAACAATGGTTATAAAAATCTGTATCTAAAATCTGACCTTTTTATTTCGAAATTATCCAATGAACATTTCCAAAATTCTAAAGCCTTAGTTTTACCTTGTTCCCTCGTTGGAAATAACGTGAATATCGAAACTCACGCCTTCATTGACTCTGGAGGAAATGATTTTGGATTCATAGATACAGCATTTACGCAAAAGAACCGACTACCATTGACCCTATTATCTGTACCCCGCGTGCTTCGAGTAGTCGATGGTAGGAAATCATCATCTGGCATGGTAACCCACACGGTTACATCAACATTGGTAATTAGGGACCACCAGGAAGTTGCAAAGTTATTCGTAACTAAATTGGGCCAGTACCTGCTAATCCTAGGTTACGGTTGGCTGTCTCGTCATAATCCATCCATCAATTGGTCAAGCAACTTAGTTCGCTTCGACTCTCCCTACTGCCTCGATACATGTCGTAAAACGAGGTTGCATACACTCTCAGTCAATACGCTCGACTAGGCTCTCATGGCCGAAGAATCTCTGGAACTTCTGGGTAAGCTCCCTCACTGGCTTCATCACCAACTTCCTGCCTTCTCTCAATTAGAATCCCGAATTCTGCCCCCTCACCGACCCACTGATCACAGAATTATTCTTAAAAAAGGTGCTCAACCTCCGTTCGGTAGGTTGTATGGTATGTCACGGGAGGAGCTGGTAGCTTTCCGGAAATGGCTTCAAGATAACCTCTCGAAAGGTGTAAGGATTCAAGGTTATAGATGCCTGAGGTATTGTTAATCGAAATCTTTGTTAGCGCGTTTGTTCCTTTTTCGCGAAGCTTTATGTATATAGTACAGGTCTCCCATCGGGATTGGCGGGGCACGTCTAGTTCTTTGTCTCAATTATTACCTTTACCCTACCCACCACTTAGTCATCACCCACTTCTACCACCCACTCCTAAGCCACCACCCACCTCTTAGTCACCACCCACCACTTAGTCATCAACCACCGCTTAGTCACCACCCACCACTTAGTCATCAACCACCGCTTAGTCACCACCCACCTCTTAGTCATCAACCACCGCTTAGTCACCACTCACCTCTTAGTCATCAACCACCACCTAGTCACCAACCACTCCTTAGTCATCACTTCCCTCTAAGCCCCACAATCGCTCTTTATCCCAGCGATTCTTACTGTAATTATCACGTGCAGGCTAGAAACTTGACAAAAGGTTTCATTCGCCCCAGTTCATCTTCGGCTGCATCTGCTGTCTTATTTGTCAAAAAATCCGATGGAAGACTCCGTCTTTGCATGGACTACCGGGCTTTGAATGCCGTTACTGTAAAAAATCGCTACCCAATACCCCTTATTTCTGAAACCCTGTACAGACTCTCTAAAGCCTAATATTTTACCAAACTTGACGTGATATCAGCGTTTAACCGTATCCGGATTACGAAAGGAGATGAATGGAAGACCGCCTTCCGTACCTGATATGGTTTTTTCGAATCCCTTGTTATGCCATTTGGTCTGACTAATGCTCCAAGTACATTCCAAAGCTATATCAACAGCACGCTTCAGGAATACCTTGACAATTTCTGTACGGCGTACCTAGACAACGTACTAGTATACAGTGTATCAGAAGAGGAGCACCGCCATCATGTCAATCTTGTTTTGGAGAAACTCCGGGAAGCTGGACTCCAACTTGACATCAACAAGTGTAAATTCGAAGCCTCCGAAGTCAAATATCTTGGCTTAATAATCTCAAGAAAGGGAATCGAAATGGATCCTCAGAAAATTGAATGCGTCAAGTCCTGGAAGACTCCATCTTGTATTAAGGATATCCAGGCCTTTCTAGGATTTGCAAATTTTTACTGACGCTTCATCAAATCCTTCTCCCAAATTGCCCTCCCACTGACTGAACTAACAAAAAAGGAGGTCCCTTGGCTATGGTCACAAAAATGTAATGATGCTTTCTTGTCTCTAAAAAGTTCTTTTATTCGGGCTCCTATTCTACAACATTTTGACCCCGATCGCCGATGTTATGTCGAGGTCGATTCCAGCAATTGGGCCCACGGCGGCATTTTATCCCAGTATGACAACAACAATATTCTTCATCCAATTGCATACTTCTCGGGACGGCTAAGCCCGGCTCAAATCAACTACGAGATTTATGACAAAGAACTTCTGGCCGTCGTAACAGCATTCGAACACTGGCGTCCCGAACTGCAAGGAACAATTGAACCCATATCTGTCATTTCCGACCACAAGAATCTAGAATACTTCATGACAACCAAAACACTGAATAGAAGGCAAGCACGGTGGTCAGAATTTCTCTCAAGATTTAATTTCGTGATCTCCTACCGCCCAGGAAAATTAGGAGCAAAACCCGACGCACTTACTCGCCGATCAGAAGATCTTCCGTCGGGACAAGAAGATGAGCGTATCCGCCAGCAGTGTCAAATCATTCTCAATCCCCACAACCTTGATCCAGAAATTGTTCAACGTGTGGGATCATCTCTTAACCTAGCTTCCATGCTCCTCGATACCCCGACAATTTCAGAAATGATCGAGAACCTGATTACTCAAGGTTATCAGGAAGACACGGCGCTTCAACATCATATTCGAACCCTCAAAGGGCCTGGCCCATACCGCTCAAAACATCTTGACCTATCCCGCTGTAGTATCAGGGGTGAGCGCCTTTACTTTGACAATCTTATATACATTCCTGATCTCGCAGAACTTAAGCTCATGTTGATTAAGAATTGTCACGACAGCCCTAGTGGGGGACATCATGGCCGCAACAAAGTGTTCGCGGAACTTACTCGGGACTATTAGTGGCCTAGTATGCTGCAAACAATCACGCAATATACTAACAACTGTCATATTTGTAAACGAATAACCCCGTCTCGTTTGAAATACCAGGGATTACTTAAACAACTTCCAGTACCTGAGCGCCGCTGGCGCGACCTCTCTGTGGACTTTATCGGACCATTACCTGAATCAGAGGGCTATGACTGCATCATGGTTGTCTGCTGTAGACTTAATAAGGCCCGACACTTTATTCCCTGTAATACTACTATTGATGCGGCCGGCATGGCCAAGCTGTTTTACCATCACATCTGGAAACACCATGGATTCCCTGAATCAATCGTCTCAGACAGGGGGCCACAATTTGTTGCAAAATTCTGGAATGCAATTTGCGAGCGAACGGATACCAAAATATTGTTGTCCACTGCTTGGCATCCGGAAACTGATGGCCAAACAGAACGGTTCAATGGTATTTTGGAATGCTACCTTCGTGCTTATTGTAACTATCAGCAAGATGATTGGGTACAATGGTTACCCTCAGCAGAATTTAATTCGAATAACTCAGAATTTGAAACCACGAAGGTTACCCTGTTATTCGCCAATTCGGCCCAACATCCCAGGACGGCAATAGCCCCCCCCCCCCCCCCGCGACCAAAATCCACCATGCTTATCTGAATATCTCAATGCGCAACAAGATCTTTCCAATCGTTTTGTCAAGCAAATGATCCATCTGAATGAGTTCCTTTGCGAAAACATGAAGGTTTCTCAGGCCTTTTACGAAAAACATGCGAATCGGAATCAGTCTATCCCCCCAGCTTACAAAGTCGGAGATCGAGTGTTCGTTATAGCCAAGAATATTCGAACTAAAAGACCATGTAAAAAATTGGATTGGAAAAATCTAGGTCTGTTCACGGTGACTAAAGTAGTTAGCAGTCACAGTTATCAATTACAGCTGCCTGACAATCTGAAATCTGTTCACCCTGTATTTCACACTAGTCTTCTTCGTCCAGACCCAAACAACCTGATTCCAGGCCAGACTAATGATCCGAACCCTCCTGTGGAAATTGACCATTACGGCGAAGATTTGTATGAAATCGACGCTATCGTGGGATCGAGGCGTCTCAAGTATCGTGGTTTTGAATACAGGGTTAAGTACACCGGCCAATTTGAAACCTCCTGGCAACCCTTATCAGATATTGTCAGCGGAAATCTCACCGAATCTCTCGAAGCCTATCTGTTACAGGTCTGAAACCTGAGGTGTAGTAAGGCTGATGCCTGAGGTATCATAAGGTTAGGGAGGGGGCATATTAGCCAGGTGCTGGGTTCATAGTGAAGTAATGCCTGAGGCATTATAAAGTTTAGAAGAAGACTTAGAGGCTTGGCGCCGATTCTCATTTACGCTAGTGTTGCAAGGATAGGACTTCTGGAGGAGTAACTCTTGAACAGCATGAGAATTGTCATTTAAATTATATTAAGGTTGATTAGGCGTTCGGATGTAAGGGGATTTAATATTAGATGGAAACATGTACATAAAGGATAGGGTAGATGTCCTTTGGTCTTTAGATTTATTATATTCTTTGATTTGATGCTCATTTTTATCTACTTTTAAGATACTTCAGCCTCGACTATTACATTATAATAAATCTCCATTCTTACTGGTAATCCGTACCAGCAAGATTCGAAGTGAAGACGGAATTTTAGTCGCTCGTAAGGAGCCTGTTGAAATTGCTCGCAAGGAGCAAAATTTATGACTTTTGCCGCTCTTAAGGAGCAGAATTCATTATTTTCACCTCGTTGAAAGAACGCGGATTCCTCCCCAAATTGTCGGGATACATGACGTACGGCGAACCATTGGATTCAAGCAGTGATGTAAAAATAACGGACGCCCCAACATCAAACAAAACTCGATCCAATTCTGACGTATCAGTCAAAAAGGAGTCACTTCATTGCACCATGGACAGCGCCGACAACATCATACTCCAGAAGTTGGACTTAATGATGGAGTTTATGAATGGGATGAAGCAAAAGATCGAAATCCAGGAAGCCAAGATAGAGGCTCAAGCTGAGACTATTCAATGTCTGAAAAAGGGGAAAGAAGTTGAGGAACGAAGGCCAAATGTTGACACTGATAAGATGGACATCGACCGACAGCCTGTTGCTGATGATAACAGACCGCGCCACCGGACAGGAGAGCTGAAATCGTTCAGCGGGGAGCGCTCAGAGTGGGTGGCCTGGAGAACGGAAGCACAGACAAAGCTGAGAACGGACGGCCGAGCAATTGGGAACAATGAGGAGCAGTTTGGGTACTTGTACATGCATCTACAAACGAGCGCCCATAGAAGAATCCCACAATGGTACAATATGTGCCTGAAACTTAGTACTAATTGCAATCCAGCCGCTTTCTTTGACAGAGCTGAGGGAACGTTCGGGGATCCCAATGAGAAGAAAAATGCCCAAACTTTGTTGAATGCGACTAAACAGGAAGCCAACGAGTCATTTTCAGATTTTGTAACCCGCTTTGAAGAACTCCTTGCTCAGGCAGGGGGCGAGGAATGGCCACAAGATGTTCAGGTGAATACGTTGGAGGAAGCCTTGAACAAGGAAATGCAGTCACGATTAGTGTCGTACAAGCTTGAGGACACATCATACTACACCTTTCGAGCGGCGTGTCTGTCTATAGACGCCAAACTACTAGCAATGAGAATGAGATCACGAATAGGGAACGCCACAAGCATAAACCCGGCCTCATCATTGTCTTCTGCCAGTAGTCAAAGAGCGGGTTCGAGGCCCAACAATATTAATCGAGAATGAGCGCCTTGGGTTTCTATGGAAGAAAGAGAGAGACGTCGGCAAGAAGGGCTCTGCCTTCGGTGCGGAGGGTCTAACCATCATCAGCAAAGATGTAGATTTCGAAGCGCTCTGGATCCCCGGAGGGGCGGTAATCCTCAAATCAATGAAGTGAGGCATATTGAGGGGATTGAGGGATCGCAACAGCACTTGATGATTGATGCAGCTCGCGGCAACTCGGAAAATGTGTAGCTCCTGGAGAAAGTCGCCCCTGGGAGCATATGATTGATGTATTGGTAGATAGAAAAATTAAACATTCATCTCCTACATCATGCGCGGAACAGAGTACATGTGAGACCAAGAAATCGTGTGTTGAAACTTCGAGCAACAAAATATCAAAATTGGATAACCTAGAGAAATTTATTAGCACTGAGAAAGTCATTGGGACACGAAATATTCAGCATGATTCCAGTTGGCAGCCACCTGGCGTAGTTGAAGAAGAGGAAGAATCCCACGCGAAGGTGTTGAAGAAAGAATACAGCAGAAATAAAGTCCATGACACAGTTATTGTTACCAGAGTCGGTAATAAAAGCAATGCTGTAACTCAGATAGAAGCAAGGATGGAAACAGAGCCGATGATGGTTGACGTGCAAGTAAATGATGTATCATATGAAGAAGCGCTAGTAGATACTGGGAATACGTGCTACATTACAATCAGCGATACACCGGCAAAGAAATTGGGACTCCCTCGACAAGAACTATTGAGACCAAGACGGGTTCAAGGAGTGAGCCAGGGGATGGATGAAATGATTACGCATCTTGCCTGGGCAAAGATTGACGTCGGTGGATATCAAATAAAAAAGGCTTACATTTATGTGATACCAAAGCAGCGTCAAGCAATCATCCTGGGACTGAGATGGATGGAAGAGCATGCAGTTACTGTTGACTGCGATAAAAAGTTGTTGAGGTTTCGGGGGTGTGGGATTGAAGTTGGGTCATCAGGCGAAAAATTGCAAACAAATGGTGTTTTATTGAATGCCACTGGGTTCAGTAGGAGTGTTGCTGCAGAGACTACAATAATATTTGCAGCGTCAATGCACAATATTGAAAAAGCTTTAAGCGTTAAAGCGCCGGTGAATCCTCGAGATATCTTGCCGGACTATCTCCTTCCCTTAGTCGAAGCTTTTGAACCAAGGAATGCAGCCACGTTACCACCCCACCGCCCAAACATAGTTCATCAAATGCCATTGGAGCTTGATGAGAGCAGACATGAGAAGCAAGTTCCATGGGGTCCACTCTACAGTATATCTCGAGATGAACTGTTGGTTCTACGTAAGACATTAACTGAGCTGCTGGATAAACGATGGATACGACAGAGCAAAAGCCCATGTGGGGCACCGGTGCTGTTTGCGAAAAAACTAGGAGGTGGGCTGCGATTTTGTGTGGATTATCGCGGTCTAAACGCAGTCACAAGAAAAGATCGTTATCCGATACCTTTGATAAAAGAGACTTTAGAAGCTGTAGGAAGGTCGAGATGGCTGACAAAATTGGATGTCAGTTCAGCTTTTCATCGAATCAGGATTGCTAAGGGTGAAGAGTGGAAGACGGCAATGCGAACTCGATATGGAACATACGAGTGGTTAGTAACCCCATTTGGTCTGAGTGGAGGTCCAGCAACATTCCAGCGCTACATCAATTCAGTTTTGCAGCAACATCTGGATGAGTTCTGTACAGCGTACATTGATGATGTGCTTATTTTTTCGAACAAATCACGAGCAGATCACCGTGAGAAAGTCAAGTTGGTAGTAAAGAAATTGATGGACGCGGGATTAACAATCGATGTTAAGAAATGCGCATTTGAAGCGCCAAGTGTAACCTACTTAGGTTACATTGTAGAAGCTGGAAAAGGGCTTAGAATGGATCCGTCAAAGATCCAAGCAATTCTGGATTGGCAGGCTCCAACGACGGTGAAAGGAGTTCGAGGGTTCCTAGGATTTGTAAATTATTATCGCATGTTCATCTCGAATTATTCAAGAACAGTGTACCCACTAACTGCGTTGACACGAAAAGGAGTGAAGTTTATTTGGACTAAGGAGTGTGAGGCTGCGTTTCAGAGCTTGAAACAGCAATTCATGAAGGATCCCATCTTAGCCCCATTTAACCCCGAAGCACCGACAAGAATTGAGCCAGACGCAAGTAAATGGGCGGTTGGAGGTGTACTTATGCAATGCCAGAATAAAACATATGAAGAACAAAACGACGCAGCAGCAGTATGGCGAACTGTAGCCTACTTCTCGCGAAAGAATTCTCCTGCCGAATGTAACTATGACGTTCATGACAAGGAGCTATTGGCCATCATCCGGTGTATTGAAGATTGGGACTCAGAGCTGAGAAGTCTGGCGCACCCGTTTTGTATTTTAACAGATCACAAAAATTTAGAAGCATTCACTAAAGTACGGGGCAATCCGTTAAACGAGAGACAAATCAGATGGCAAGAAAAGCTTTCCCGTTACTGTTTTGTGCTGCAGTTTCGGCCAGGATCAGAACAAGCTCTAGCAGATGCATTGTCTCGACGTGACCAGGATGTACCAAAAGGAAAAGAGAGAGAAGAAGTTAACAATCTAAAAAGAGTTTTAATACCTCCAGGATTAATAGTTTCACCAGCTTATGTCAGAGTAGATTCTCCATTTGAGGATGAAGAAATGAATAGGTTGTGGCAGTTGGGAGTAGAACAAGACGAAGAGTATCAAGAGTTGATAGAATCGGTGCATCGTGGCGATCAAAAAATGCCTGTTTCAGTCACCCGGGTTCAAATTTCAGAATGCTCGATCGGAGAAGATGGATTGTTGAGATTCCGAGATAGGATATGGATACCAGCATATGAGCCATTGAGAACAAAATTGATACAAATATCTCACGATTCAGCATTAACAGGGCATCCGGGCAGGGATGAAACATACAGAGTTGTATCACGACGCTGGTTTTGGGAAAACATGCTGAGCGATGTGAGAAGATTTGTCCGGAACTGCGATATTTGTGGTGATGCTACTATTTGGCGTCACAAAAAGCAGGGTCTATTAAAGCCATTGCCAGTGCCTGAGAGAATCTGGAATGAAATCACCATCGATTTCATCAGTGGTCTGCCATTATCTAACGGATGTATAACTATTCAAGTTATCACTGACCGATTAAGTAAAGGAAAGTTGTTTGAAGCAGTGAAGGAAGGAGAACTCACCGCAGAAGCCACGGCATCCAGATTTGTGGACAGGCATGTGAGATATCATGGATTCCCGAAAGGTATTGTCAGTGATCGAGGAGTTCAGTGGGTCAATGCCTTCTAGAAACGAGTCTGTGAGTTAATAGGAATCAAGCGACGCCTTTCTACAGCGTATCATCCAGAAACAGATGGCGCAACGGAAAGAGAGAACCAAGAGCTGGAGAGGTATATTAGGTGTTTTGTTTCGTATAGCCAGAAGGACTGGGCAGACCTGTTGCCAGTGGCGGAGTTAGCAGCAAATAACCGAAATAGCGCTTCAACAGGATTTAGTCCATTCTTTCTAACCCATGGATATAATGTTGACCCTATCGAAACCCGGGAAGAGGCAGTTAATACAGATAATCCAATAACACCAGTTCAGAAAGCAGAAAATATGGTTTCAAAGTTAAGAGAAGCACAACAGATGGCCGAAGCAGCAATGGTTTCTTCTCAGCAAAATCAAGAATCAGCTGCAAATCGGGGAAGAGCCCCAGCCCCAAAGTTTAATGTTGGAGATAAGGTTCGGCTTAATCTTAGTCATATTCAAACAGATAGGCCGTGCAAGAAGTTTGATTGGCTGCATGGCAAATATACAGTTACCGAAGTGGTGGGTAGCCATTCTTATCGTCTGGATGTTCCAAGGGCTATTCACAATGTATTCCATACATGTCTGTTAAAGCCAGCTGCGAATGACCCGTTGCCGACACAAACCCAAAAAGATCATCAACCACCAGCAATTATATCAAGCGAGTCGGGTGAAGAAGAATGGATGGTGCAAGATATTTTGGAAGTACGTAAGCGCAAGAGGGGTCGAGGATTTAGAAAAGAGGCATTTGTAAAAT
Organism: Podosphaera xanthii; assembly: GCA_028751805.1. Lineage (NCBI taxonomy): Eukaryota > Fungi > Ascomycota > Leotiomycetes > Helotiales > Erysiphaceae > Podosphaera > Podosphaera xanthii. The sequence goes on along the minus strand of JAPWIX010000013.1, from coordinate 1,422,731 downwards.
GGTCAGGTTATCAGTCACCAACATGGGAGCCCTATCAAAATGTGAGAGATACTGTGGCTATGGAGCGGTTTGAAACTGCCATGAGTAATTCTGGTTCGTGAAGAACCTTGGAGAGGGGAGAGGTAATGTTACAGGTCTGAAGCCTGAGGTGTAGTAAGGCTGATGCCTGAGGTCTCATAAGGTTAGGGAGGGGGCATATTAGCCAGGTGCTGGGTTCATAGTGGAGTAATGCCTGAGGCATTATAAAGTTTAGAAGAAGACTTAGAGGCTTGGCGCCGATTCTCATTTACGCTAGTGTTGCAAGGATAGGACTTCTGGAGGAGTAACTCTTGAACAGCATGAGAATTGTCATTTAAATTATATTAAGGTTGATTAGGCGTTCGGATGTAAGGGGATTTAATATTAGATGGAAACATGTACATAAAGGATAGGGTAGATGTCCTTTGGTCTTTAGATTTATTATATTCTTTGATTTGATGCTCATTTTTATCTACTTTTAAGATACTTTAGCCTCGACTATTACACTATCACAAAAAGTTCCCACGTCGCGTTAAGCCTACAGCAAGGGGACTGGAGAGTGCCACAGAAGCTGTGCGAGTCAACTTCATCAATGATTCAGCTGGCGATCTACTCTAGGGTTGATGAGACCTCAGCCTTCAGAAGGGGGAGCTACTGTCACGGTCCCTATCAGCACCGTGTAATTTCCTTTTGTTCATAAATTAGGTTTTGTTTTGTTAAATTAATATTATTATTATAATATATTATTCGACCTTATAAGATCTTCTGAGCATTGTTAAGGTTTTCGTAGTTCTGTTTTGTTGTGTTTGCTTTTGGGTTATAGAATTCTCCAGGGAAGGAATTCGGGAATTCAGGCTTTCAATGATGCGAGTTCCTAGATCTGTGTATAAATAGGTTGTGCTGCGCATGACTAGTAATTCGTGCGACATCTTATTATTATTTACTCAACCTCGATTAGTAATCAGACATATATCCACATTTACTAAATTCTCGCCTTAAACCTACCAACACCCCGTGACACAAGACTTTGAACAAGCAGCCATGGCGGTATCGCAGCAAAGAATTGAAGATAGTACAAACAAACATCGTCCAACAGCAATTATGTTTAAAGTTGGTGATAAAGTGTGGTTAAATCTGAAAAATATCCAGACTCTACAACAATCAAAAAAACTCTTGTGGTTTAATGCTAAGTACCAAGTCACCAAAGTAGTCTCACCTCACGTAGTGGAATTAGATGTACCAAGCAATATCCATTGTCGCTTCCACGTGGATCTCTTAAAAATAGCCAATACAGATCCCCTACCGTCTCAGCTTAGAGATGATTTGCAACCGCCACCTACGGCCGAATCTGGGGCGCCAGAGCATTTCGTGCAAAAAATCTGTCGGTCAAGGTCAAAGAAAGTGGGCAGAGGATTTCAGCGGCAAGTCCTGGTAAAATGGGAAGGCTATCGAGACTTATCCTGGGAACCTCAAGAAGAATTGAAAATACAGTCGCTCTGGATGTATTTGAACAGAAATTTGGCATAAGTGATGATATTGGGGAGGAGAATACAGGCCCAACAACGGGCCCTAAGCCACGACTTAATAAGCCCGTAACTTCCGACATCACGCATCCATCGGGCAAATTTGCCGAAAATCAAAATGTTTAAAAGAAAAATCAGTTCAAAAGGACTCGATCAAGTTTGGGTTTATTCAAGCAACTATAGAAAGGAGAGGGATAATGTAACAGGCTAGTGCCTATTGGGATTATGTCAATGCGTTGCCGACACTAGTCTGGTCACGAGGTTTGCTTAATGGTACTAGCCTCATAAAACATGTATATCAACTAAGATGGACCTTCTACAGTTTAGCTCTTTAGAATAAAATAATTAACGGCTTGTAACCATTGACTCGCGTGTACCTCGCCCTTTGGTCCCTTCACACCTAGAGTCTCCACGCTCTGTTCTTTGTCATGTATTAGACCCTCAGAATTTACTCCTTAGCTTCTTAAATTACCCTTCAGACCTTTAGACCTTAGACCTCTAGATCTTTAGACCTCCATTCCTTCCAATTCTCGAGCCTTGGCCAGATTCTGTCGAGTCACGCAAAGTCCACTATCGTGACATGGGGGCTTTTTTCATCTCATTCGTAGCTCTAATGCAGCGTATCTGGTCGTGCGGGCTGATGTCCACCACTCTGTTATCAGTTGGTCTGAGACATCGTGTGCCATCCGCTTGATTGAAGATAGCATCACTAGCCCCAAGTTGGTCACAAGAGCTGTGTCGGCCTCGAGGGCTGCCTTGGCGAGTCGGTCTGCTGCTTTGTTGCCTCGAATGCCTTGGTGCCGGGGGACCTATCGGACTTGTACTGACGTCGCGATCTGTCAAGTCATGTGTTTGAAGCTTTGTACATGCCACGCCGACGAGGTGGCGATCCCCGTCTGTAGAGCGTAAACAGCTTCTAGGTTATCCAATAGTACGTATATTGTTGTTCTGTTGAGGTGTCTTTTGGAGGCTATGATGGCCTTTAGGGAAGCCATTGTCACAGGCTAGCGCCTGGCAAAATATAGGCTGTTGCCTATATTCAGACCACTCGAGAAAAATCACTAAAATTAACTTAAGGGATATAAAAGGACAAAAACCTGACTATGTCATTTCATGCAAAAATTTCGTTTAGATTAAAAGAGCCCTAGTGTGGCTGAGCATAAGCAAGGCTCCTGCATAAGTTCGATTAATTGGAAGCTCCTAAAATGAGGCTGAAAATAGGCGAAAGTCATGTCAGATCTCGGTTAATTGATAGGGACAAGGGCTAAGCGAGTCATGTTAGGATAACGCGGGTAGATGTCAGATAAGATAAGAGGAAGCTATTCTCAAGCTCTCTGAATTCTGTACTTCAAGATTTTCCTTGTATCTAGCTCTGAGTTAGTCGTGAATAACACTTACTTTAAGACCCCTTACAGCCATGGCTCCGTGGATCTCGGCGTCGTATACTTGTGCGCCGCTAAGCATGCCGGAGTCATGTGACTCTGGGGATTCTGACGTGCCGCCTGAGTAGGTAACGAAGCCCCACCTGGCTTTTGCGCTGGAAAAGAGCAATCCACCACTATAGGCGCACAAAATCTCTGCGGCTAGGTCGACTAGCGGCTCAATGGTTTCTCTTGCTGCCTTTTCTTTATCCAAGTGTGGTAGTCTTGGAGGGCTGGATCCTGGCCGTTGGAGGGGGGTAGATCTTCTGACTCGGGGAGCAGCAGGTATGTTCGCTGGTTGCGCGAATCGTGATTGTGATTTGTTGTGCGCCGGCCTCTTTTTGAAGTGCGTAGTCAGGGTCTGCGACGGGCATCCTCGGTACTCTCCCTAGCTCGGAGGTGGAGGGGGTGGTTGATATCGAGGCGTCGGATTCTGACACTGTTAGCGAGACGTTTTTTCTCTGGGTGAACATGCGCCGGGGTATGCCGGTCTCTCTTCGTAAGGCCACTGTTGGCACAGTCCTCCATGTGGGGATGGCTGATCGTATGCCTGTCATGATAGCGTTGTTTATGGCAGCGAGTTGCTTCCCGCAGGAGTTTCTGGTTTCACCTGTATTTGTAGCACGGGTGCGGCCGGGCCACTAAACTTCCGCGCCGTGGAGAACGGTTGGTAGTATTACCGTGCAGACGATTGTTGTCATTGGGCCTGGGGGTGGTCTTATAGTGCACAATGCGATGCGTCGAAGGTACTGGGCGAGTCTGACTCCTTTGGATGCCCACTCAGCGGCGTGGCGGCGGAAGTTGAGACTTTTGTTATGGAAGATGCCCAGCCAGCGGATCTCCTCGCTCACTTGAATCGTGTGATTACCCATTATAATTCCCGGAAGTGTTGTGTGTCTGGAGCGCTTGCCGAGAAAGTATACAGCTTTGACCTTCGTTGGGTCAAAAGTGACTGTATTTTCGTTAGCCCATCCTAATACTCTGTCCACCTCTTCTTGAGCTCTCGCCGCTGCGTCTGCAGGGGTGGGGCCTATTCCGAGGATTGCCACATTGTCTGCATAGCCGAATCTCCAGTTGCTGCCCGCTACTAGTTCTGCCATATAGATGAAGAGGATTGGTGACAGTGGTGATCCTTGTGGTAGGCCACACTCTAGCTGTCTTGGCTCCGTGATGCCAGAGTCGAAACGTACCCGGGCGGATCGGCCTCGAAGGGAGGATCTTGTCCATTCAATTGTGTACTCGGACCATCTCATCTTCCATATCCTCTTGTAGAGTCTCCCGAAAAGTACTGCGTTGAAGGCGCCTTGGACTTCTAATTTTACCAACACTGCCTCTTGCCAGATGGCGAGGGTGTGTTCAATATCGTGGATAACGCATGCTGCCAGGTCGTTGGCGGATCCTTTTGGAAGCGCACCAAAAAGCTGTTTAGTTATGACTTGTCTTTCTAGTGCCGTGTGGGCCAATCTCTTAGATACTAATCTCTCTAAGCCCTTTCCCAAGCAGGAGAGCAGAGCTATAGGCCGCCAGCCTTTTGCCGTGTGTCAGGACCAGTCTGCGGGTGCAAAACGGGTCGGGGCGGGAGAGGGTAGGAGACGAGGCAAGAGTGTAGAAGATTGTAAGGTGATGACAGTCACAGAGAAAGGGGACGTTGTTACATTCAATCATCTACAGAGAAACAGAAAACAAAGCGTGAAGAACTCCCATTCATCACAATCCTACAATTAAATATATTTATATTAGGTAAGCGAGGCTTGATAATATTGCCTCAGGCATTAAGTTCCCAGAATCCTCACATCGTTGTTATAATTTCCTAGTCTGTTAACATGGTCGATGCTTGTATACACTCGCTTAGCGCAAACTAAGCTAGTGCCAAACTCTATTTACGCTTTAGGGGTTTGGGGATATCTTTATATCATGGAAGATACTGGAATATAACAGAACAGCATAGAACAACACTAGATCAATTGAAGTGAGAGTGTTGTATCTATGGTGGTGGTATGAACTTAGAATGGTAGAAGATGACTAGGAGTTCTGGAGAGATGTATATAAGGAGGTGATAGACCTCAGCATGATTACAATTAAGTTCCTTTTACATAATCAATCAATAGAGATAATTGACTGAGATACCTCTATATTATACTCATCCATCTCTTCGTGATCATTACTCTCCAAGGTACCTATCACTCTGATTCCTCTCGTAACCTCGTTATTATAATAATCGTGCTATGATCTCGGCCGGGCTTCAGAAGCAGGATGACGTCTGCTAACTTGAAAACGTCTGGGAAGTGTTTACTTTGAAGCAACCCTTCGTATAGGGCTCTGACCGAGAGGCCTATCAATGGCCATGCGGCTCCGAGTAGTCGCGTTGTGATTTCGTCAGCGTCTGGTGCTTTATCTTTGCACGCAGTTGCGGCCCATCTTGCTTCTGATTCCGTGAACCCGTGTGAAGGGCAACTGGCGTCGGTCACTGCACGACAAGCGAGTGCCACAAACTGTATATATTCTATCTAAGTAGATACAAATGTACGAGGGAATGGGCTGTTTTATCCCTCCTCTATCACCAACTCCTTAATATGCCAAACTAGTATACATGAAGTCATACACATGAACTCGTACCCATAAACTCGTATGCATAAATTCATGTAGATGAATTCGTATACATGCTCGTATATCTGCGCTCGTACACTCCTCACCTAGTCCCTCTGGCTGTTTCTAACTCGCAATCAAGGGACTAAGCGCAATCCCTTTCCTTAACGTGGACTGTCTGCATAGCCCTGCAACCTTGAGCATAAAGCATAACCAAGACCAGCACTGTATAACTATACATATTTAACGGCGTATAGTTATTCCTTGATTAGGGTAGACTGGGCTTAGTCACCAGACCAGTCATACATCTAGGGCGCAGCTCTTAACACCCCGGTGTTACATGGAAGGTGTCACGGCACGGCATTCTGTCCCGTCATGTTATAGGGTCACATGGATGGAGGATGTGAGATTGATGGCTGAGGCAGGAAGGAGCACGTGCGCGGTGATTAAGTGGAAACCCGCCCGCCTAGGAATAGCCTCAGGGCTTTTTGTACTGGGATATTCTTCTTTTCTGTTTCTCTCCAGCTTAGTATTCGCTCCATAGATTGAATTATTGCTATACAAGCTGTATTTCACTTTTGCATATTCTACGCCGTGACATAATACTAAGCTCTCTAAACTACTCAACGCGACCTCTGTAGAGAGGTAAAATACTAATTTCAGACTCAGTAATCTGTGGACAGCGTTTCGCTCACGATTACCTGGACAGTCATCAATTAATCGTCTCGTGGACAAAAGATAGTAAAAGGATGCCAGGAGAGTGGCCGAACAAAGACTTCAAAACCTCGGTGTACGCCACCCGCGCACCCGGGGCAGAGAAGGACCAAACTACGAAGATTGACGTTCCATGGTACCAGCAGGTCACTATTGACATGTTGGACAATGATTACAACAAGAGAAACGAACGCCGCGCTGCTGAGGTTAAGAAAGAGACTGATCAGGAACGCCACGAATACATCCTCAAGACTATGTGCACCGCCCTGGCTGATCGCGCCAAAAATATCAGCAACTACCTTCGAGAAACACGGGAACAAAAGGCAGAGGCCGACAAGATAGTACAATACTGGGTGGAAGAAGCTGAGCGCTGGAAGGTTGCATTCGCAGAGGCCACTCTAGATCTTAAAGCCAAGGATAAGGGTAAGCAGAAGGAGGAATCTAGATCGGTGCGAGGATCTGCTGCCCACAACACTTCTGATAAAGACACCATCCGGCTGGGAGGCCTCAGAGCCACCACTAAGTAACAAAGATGTCCGTGACCCACAGGATATGCGATTCCGCCACCGCCAGTAGATTGAGAACCCACCCATCTTCACTGGTGCTGACATTCCTACCTTCGACAACTGGGAACATGCTGTTAAGCGCAAGTTGAACGGCGATTCGCTCTACTTCGATGATGAAAACCACAAAATCAACTATCTATTGGGTTTTATTGGTGGGGATGCACAGGAATTCATCAAGCCCTACCTCGAACCAGAGAGCGTCAACCACATCACTGTTGCGATGTCCATCGTCGAAGTTATGCGGGGAGCCTACGGCAAGACCCGAGGACAAAAGCGCTCCGAAGCTCGTGCCAACTTCAAGAAACTCCGGCAAGGGGATGACAGCTTCTCAGCCTTCTTCACCAAGTTCTTGACCTTCGCTTCTCAATTGCAACTTAGAGACGAAGACCGCATGGATGAACTTCGCGAGAAGATGAGTCCCAAGCTGCAAAACGTCATCGCAGGATTGGATTTTGAATCTACCTTGGAGATGTCGCAACACTGCTTGAAGATCGAACCACACCTGCGATTAGCGCGCAAATCTGAGGATCAAGCCGCTCGCTACCAACAACGCAAGGACAAGTTCAAGAAGCCTCCTCTCCTGCCGGACCACTCTCGTACTGCACCTCCAAGAGCATCTGGTCCACCTAGGCCAACCGTCTTGGCCCGAACTGCTGGTGTCTGCTTCCATTGCCACAAGACTGGTCACTACGCTGACGCTTGTCCTACTGCTAAAGTCAATGAGGTGGATGAGAAGAAGGAGGAAGCTGAAGCATCTGGATCAGAATTCACTATGAGCTCCGACGAGGGAAAAGATTGTCTCTAGGAGAAGTCGCCTTCCTAGAGAATAACACGTATCAGGTAAATGGCATTGATTTGGAAAATTTGTTTGGCGGGAAGCCACTAGTCATAAATTGTACTCTTAAAACTAAAAATAAATCGCAATTTCCAATCTCTGCCCTCATTGATACTGGCGCTAATGGATATGCCTTCGCAGATCGTAAACAACTACGTGATTGGTACCAATATAGTAAGATTAAGATGACGCGCTACAATCTCCGTCATCCACTCTCTATCAGAGGCTTCGATGGCGGGTCATCCCGACCTCTACGCCATGCCTACGTGATGACACTGACTATAGACTCGCACCGAGTCAACATGCCGTTCTTTGCTACCACACTCGGCAACAAGAACAATGTGATCCTTGGTCGGCAGTGGCTGGCCTATCATAACGTACTCCCAGACTGCGTGCGACACCGGCTGTGGTGGTCAGAAGACCGCAATGATCATCAGTGGGACGCTAACCGTCGTGACCGACTGATTGAATTGCCTCCTCTAGAAATCAACAAACCTTCTGTTAAAAAATCTCCACCTTTTATGCCTAAGCAGATATTGAAACGCCCTACAATAGTAGCAGACGCGCCGGCGACCTCTTCGACTATTTTGATTCCCCGGCCTACGCTGCAAGAGCAACAAGAAGCCTACGATAAGAAAAAGGAGGATCTGGGTCTCGACGAAATGGATACACCTACGCTTTCAGTCGTCGAGGTGGAGTCAATCGAAGGGGACGACCAATGCTGGTTCGCAGAAATGGAAACCGCTTGCGACGGCAAAGAGATTGTGCAGATTGCGGAGCTCACTGAAGAAGAAGAGAGGGCGCAATTGTTGGCACAATTACCTCCTGAATATCATGACCTTGCTTATGTCTTCTCCAAAAGACGCGCGAATGAATTGCCGCCACATCGGGAGTTCGACCATAAGATTAAGCTGGATAGTGAGCCTGAGCTCAAGCAAGCTCCCCTCTACAAAATGAATCAGAAAGAACTAGATACCGTACACGCTTATATCGAGGAGAACTTGGCGAACGGGTTCATCGAACCCAGTGATTCTCCATTCAATTCCCCGGTCTTGTTCGTCAAGAAAAAGAATGGTGACCTTCGATTCTGTGTGGACTACCGGAAACTAAACGCACACACGCGGAAAGATCGCTACCCTCTACCCCTCATTGGTGAGACATTAGCCAAGATGGCTGGTTCGAAGAAATTCACTATTCTAGATGTCATTCATGCTTTCAACCGTATCCGGATGCATCTAGACTCAGTGGGATGGACTACGTTTCGTACTCGATTCGGTCAATACCGTTACCGCGTGTTACCTTTTGGTCTTTCAGGTGGCCTGGCCACTTTCCAAAGATATATCAATTCGGTCCTAGGCGATCTGCTTGCACGTTAAGTTTCCGCATATATGGATGATGTATGCGTCCATTCTGGAAAAAAAAATAAACACGTGACAGAAGTACGTGAGGTCCTTCAGCGTTTAGACAGAGCGGGACTGCAGGTGGATATTAGGAAGTGCCGCTTTAATCAAGAGTCAGTTAATTTTCTGGGCTTCATTGTTAACACTTCCGGACTTCTGCCAGACCCGAAGAAGCTGGAAAGTATTCGCGCATGGGAGAGACCTACTAGCAAGACTGCCATTCAATCCTTCTTGGGGTTCTGCAACTACTACCGCAACTTCATTGAGAATTTCTCCCGGATCGCTAAGCCATTATACAACCTGACGGCAATCCCAAAAGGCCAGTTGTTCCAATGGACCGAGCAAGCTGAAGAAGCGTTCCTTGCCCTTAAAAAGAAATTGGTCAGCCCACCCATCTTATTGTACTTCGATCAGACAAAGCCTACACGTGTAGAGACCGATTGTTCTGATCTAGCAACAGGAGGAGTACTCAGTCAATTGCAGGAGGACGGCATATGGCATCCTGTGGCTTTTCACTCCCGAACCTTGAGTGGTCCAGAGGAAAATTACGAGATCCATGATAAGGAGCTGTTGGCTATCATCCAATGCTTGAAAGAATGGCGTGCAGAGCTCACCAGCGTTTTGGAGCCGTTTTTGATTCTGACCGATCACCGAGTTCTGGAATACTTTGGTCAGAAGCAGCTGCTCAACGATAGGCAAATCCGATGGTCAGAGGTGCTATCGCAATTCCGTTTCGACCTTCAGTACCGACCGGGAAAAGAAAACATTCTGGCGGACGCGTTATCTCGCAAGAAAGAACTTACCCCTACACAAAAAGCTGCAAAGGAACTGGAACGTACGAAAATCCTCCTCCCTCAAAAGAAAGTTACGTTGCAGCATGACCGCAAGGTGTTAGCGCCCATCGATGAGGATCTGGATACCATTGATCGCACGCTCCTGGCCAACCGAGCAGATCCCGATCTCGGGGATCTACGCCAGCAAGCACAACAGCGGGAGGAACCATATTCTTTGGAACCTACCGGATTGGTGCTTCATAAGGGACGCGTGGTGGTGTCAGCCAAAGACAATCTCCGTACTCAAGTGTTGAAGATGATCCATGAATCTACATCCACCGCTCATCCAGGACGAAACAAAATGAGGAAACTAGTTGGCAACTGTTATTGGTGGCCACAATACGCAGCAGACATCGAGCGTTACGTGCAGAACTGCCACGTCTGCCGACGATCGCATAAGCCTAAAGACAAGACACCGGGCCTACTACAGCCCCTGGCCATCCCAGAACGTACATGGGATGATATATCGATGGATTTCCACGATGTGGGAGTACCAGACAAGCGAGGGTTTAATAACATCTGGGTAGCCGTTGATAGATTGTCTAAACGCCAAATCTCCATCCCCACTACCAAAAGTGCTACAGCGAAGACTGCTGCAGACCTGTTCTACCGTTACGTTTGGCGATTCCATGGCGCACCGAAGACCATTACCAGCGACCGCGGTCCGCAATTCATTTCGGACTTCATGGATGAGCTGTCAAGGTTAGCGCGCGTCAAACTCAAGCTATCTACGGCAGAGCATCCGCAGACAGACGGCCAGACCGAAATTATCAACCAGATCATCGATCAGCGACTACGACCATTTGTTAATTTCCACTAAGACGATTGGGCGGAGCTGCTTCCCGCTCTAGATGCAGCAGCAGCAGCTATGCCAAATGAATCTACGGGATTGTCGCCATCAATGATCGACTACGGTTACGAAATGCGTTTGGAATTCGACTGGAATCAGCGGGTAGAACCACGAACCCCTAGAGAGAAGCTGAATCGGGACGAGGCCGCTGTGTGGCTTAAACGGATTAGCAGTGCGTTGGATTATGTTAAAGAGAGCATCAAACGCTCACAGGAACAACAGCGGGTTCAAGCCAACAAACACCGCCGAGAAGTGGACTTTGACGTTGGTGATAAAGTGTATATCCGGCGCGGTGCTTGGAGAACTACGAGACCGTCGGATAAGCTGGAAAATACAATGGTCGGAACATATCGGATCATTGCAAAGGAAGGGCATTCATTTCGCGTACAACTACCAGCCTCCTGGAAAGTACACCCTGTGTTTTCACCAGATAGACTGCGCAAAGACCCAGATAACCCGTTGCCCGGGCAGGCCAATCCAGAGCCGCTGGCGGAAGAGGTCAATGGGGAGTTAGAATGAGAGATTGAGAAGGTGTTGGACGCTCGGCTGTATCGCAATCGGCTGCAGTACAAGGTTCAATGGGAAGGCTGGGACGCAGACAAAGAATGGTATCTGGCTGCCAACTTCCGGAACGCACCACTCATATTAGAAAAGTTCCACGCTGAGCACGCCGAATTGCCAGGGCCATCACGACGTCTTGCTACCTGGTTGGACAATGCTGCACATGATAGATTTAGTGATGAACATCCGGAAGATAATATGGTGACCAACCAAGGTCGTGACAACCGACGCCGTCGCAGAAATTAGTTGATTTGGGACAATCGAAGGCTGGGGAGGGGGTGATATCACGGCACGGCATTCTGTCCCGTCATGTTATAGGGTCACGTGGATGGAGGATGTGAGATTGATGGCTGAGGCAGGAAGGAGCACGTGCGCGGTGATTAAGTGGAAACCCGCCCGCCTAGGAATAGCTTCAGGGCTTTTTGTACTGGGATATTCTTCTTTTCTGTTTCTCTCCAGCTTAGTATTCGCTCTATAGATTGAATTATTGCTATACAAGCTGTATTTCACTTGTGCATATTCTACGCCGTGACAGAAGGTGTTCTATTGGCGGGTTGTTTTCGGGAGCTACTTCGTCGTCGATGTCATTCTCATTCGTGAAGCGACCTAGTAGCTTGTCCCTAAGAAGGTAAGCCCAACGTTCAGGGTCGGTCTCTACGCCATTGGCTGTTCTGAGGGGCGTATTTCTGATCTGCTGTCCTCCTTTAGCCCCTCGAGCTAGCCTGTACATGTCTGCATAGGATTCAGCCTCGGCAAATTTGCGTCGCTAGAATTGTCGTTTTGCTGAGGCGACAGCTCTCCGGGTCCCTGTGTTTCGGAGATTATTTCGTGCTTCGCGTCATTCCGGTGTCCACCATGGTGCGCTGCTCCCTGGTCTGGGAGAAGCCCTTCTTCCTGTTGCCCTGATGGTATCCCCAATTATACGTACCAGATTATCTGCCAGTTTGTCCACTTTCTGTACTGATTGTAGGCTCTGCTGTGTTAGTCCTCTGCTTCGCTCGGCCATGGTGTTTTGAAAATCTTCGAGTGCATCATCGTGGACACAGATTGGTCTAGAGATTCAAATTACGGCTGATGCACGCGGGTTTGTCTTTGGAACGTCCCCTACTAGAGTTCGGTAGTCTGACGTAGTGTCCATCCACGGTGCCACATCGGCAAGAGCTCCCGTGTTTGACCATACCAAGTCCAGAGTGTTGCCCTGGTCGTGTGTGTGCACACCAGAGCGTGATGCAAGTGACATGCTATTTTCTTGCATCCACTCTAAGATGGTCTACCCATCGCCATGCATTCGATCCGCTAGGGGTTGCCATTCGGGGGGGACCGTGATGAGATCTTCCGCAACTACGGAAGGCCGCGAGAGTTTCCAGTTATGAAGAGGGGTGATATCTGAGCCCGGGGCCAGGTATATTGAGGCGAAGGTTATGCCCTCGACCGTTACTGCGACAGCGCCAGGCAAGATCCCATAGAGAAAGTTTTGTCGGCCGTTTCTGCCTTTGCGGGTGAAAACTGGGGACCTTGGTTGTGCTAATTCCCGGCCTGTGGAAGCTGGCACAAATTTGTAAAAACCCGGGTGAGATTTGTGAGCCATACGCCGTCTTTTTGGGAAGCCCATGGCTCTTGTAGTAGCAGTACCTCTGTGCCTTCTTCCCAAGCAGCCTGTAGAATGATGTCCGTAGCAGGACCGCCTTTGCGCAGGTTCGTGCAGAGGAAGGAGATTGTCGAGGAGTATGTCTGTGTGGAGCTCTCTGTTGGGGGCCTTACTGACATGTGGGGGTCGTAGTTGATGGGTTCATTGCAGTAGCTGCTCCGGCCAATTTTTTCGCTTCTTGTCTCTGTATCAAGGCTTTCCGGTCTCGTTGCCCGTGCTGTCAAATTACCTCGAGTTGCTCGCGCGTCTTCTGGATGGTCTGTCCGTTGCGGCGTGATGGGCGTGCCATGCAGCGTAGCTCATCTGCTGCATGAGGGCCGTAGCAGTTGGAGCATCGCATAATGGCCATGGGGCAATTTTCGCTTTTGTGCTCTAGGGGACCGCACTTCCTGCATCTTTCGCATCTTAAGCAGACACGAGTTGAGTGGTAGCCCCAGCATTGGTTGCATTGAGTTATTTTTGGTTGCCGCTGAAATTCCGACAGTAGGCCACTTATCTCAAAAAGTCGCTCGCCTAGTTTTGGTTTGCCAGTCGGAAAGTGTATGATCCAGTTGTCACAGTCTAGACAAGGGCGCTTGCGCAGCTAAATGAATAGAGGTAGTTTATATTATATCTGAAGAGAAAGTAATCTATCTTGTAGTCCTACAAATATTTACATAGCTCTACTGTAACAGCTGGTAAACTGTACCATTCCTGTAGCCTATGTTTTGCATAGGCTTTCATATAATATTTTGCAATGTAGATCCTTATGAATGGACAGGGGTCCCTTGATACAATTCGATGGCCCTGAAATTACCTGTTTAGCTGGAATCTACCAGAAGTTGGAAACTTGGAGAATCTTGGATGGGAGTAAGCCTGGGTAGAATCTTCTAGATGGAAGCGATAATGTACAAAGTATTTTCAGATGTCGCAATACACGACTTCGATATAGATTCGAATATTAATTTACCTCTATTCAATTAGTTGCACAGGCGCTCTTGATTAGACTGTCTAATCTACTCCTCGTAGACAATAACATAGCCCTAACATCAATGAGGATTCCTGAAGTAGAGGCTTGCCATGTAGCTGTCACAGATCATGATATCGAAGCAATGAGCATACGAGTAAATGATGGTAAATTAATAATCTAGCCATGAAGAAATATCTAAAATAATAATAATGATGGTGATGCCTTGGTTGTTGTAATTTTTAACAGACCTGCACCTGTTACCCTGGCCATACACTATCTCGTTTTTTGTTTCTATTTTCGGTATCTTATTTTTAGCGCTTATTGCAAGATACGTTGGACGTCATGACATATGCATGGTCTTGTCTTTCTCAGCTAAACTTGGAGGTCTACTAATGATCAAGACATAGGCACACCTTGATAATATTGCCACATTGGGACACGGGCGCATATCTTGGTTATTTTCTAAATTCGTCCCACTAGGACTAACTTTTGTATATATCTAGTGTTCTTGTCCTTCAGAAATCTTCAGTTCATTGCGTTTACTGAATATATCTGAAGGTCATATTCATACCCACTTCGAGTTAACCTCTCAAGCTTTATTTCTAAAGCTCTATTCACCTGCTTCTTTGTTTGGCTGTCATTCTTCATTCCTCTCCGCCTTTTTCAGTATTCCCTCTCACGATCCATAGCCTCTCAACATCGGCATGAAGTTATGAACAGAGGAACTTATGTACTTTAATCCCTATCTCTTGATAACTTCCTCCTTGTCCCAGTAACCTTTAGAGTCTTCTCGAAGATTCCAGTTATCACATCAGAACTACTTTGTGAGCGCCCGCTTATTCGCGCACGAACCAGAATCGTAGAATCTTCTAGATTAACCTGGTATCTGTCGGCTATCAAAGCATTGTAAAAGCCTACGCTGGCTAGCGTAGGCCAAAGGTAACTATTGGCTGACTAGCCGTTACAGTAGCAGAAGGTTGCCGCATGCCCGGAAGCTCTTATGTCTTAGCTCCATGATTCATCTATTTATGGAATCCTGATATAGAATATTCCATGACATACAGGAACCACTACCATTATCTGCCAATGCACAATGCACTGCCCCTGTTACGCCCGTGCACGCCTATGTGTAACATGTGCTACGGGAATAATCCAGTTTACCAGCTGTCACACCAGTCCGTTGCTGGTTGTTCTTTGCTAGTTGCAAGGGCCCTTGCTGAAATCGGGGCCATGCCAGTCTTGAGCGTGGCTTCTTCCATAATCGTTTCCATTGTCATAGGAACTCTTACTAGCTAGACCCTTGTCCTTGTGCCTGGCTCCCCTGGCTCAGGAAGGTCCTCAAGCGTTTGTATGTAGTCGGGGACATTTGGGGCAAGTATTGATGTCCACGTTGATGAGGCTTCGAGCTTGAGGTCTTCCTTGGGTGCCCCTTCCACCTGATTTTCTTCCCTTTCTAAGCGATGGACTTCCTCAAAGAGGCGGTTTCTGGCTGCTTCATCAGCAGCTGTGATTGCAAATCCTGAATTAACCACCGTCACTTGTTGGATGGCTGAGTTAGCGACTCTGAGTTTGGCAGCTAGGCTTAGTTTCACAAAATGGGGTGACATCAATCGCCACGGGTGTCCTTGCCTAATTCTAAGGAAGAGCCTTTCATCGGGCCGTGGCGGAGGAAGCTTCTTTGCTTTTGGGGCGGGCTGGGTTTGGGAAAGTTCGGTCCTGTCTAGCTGAGCTACCTCTGCCAGTGGAGCCTTGGTGGGCTTTCTTAGGGATACCTCTGTCCAGGGGCCTTCTGTCGGTGAAAGTCCAGACATAGTAGATGGCGCAGTTTTCTGGGCTAGGCTAGGGTATGATTGGACATTAGCCTGTCTTTTGGCCAGTGGCTGATTGAGTGCCCGTTGGCCTTCGCTGAGCGTGAGCTCCGGAGACCTGAGGTACGGCAGGCGCTGTTTTCTGGACCTTCTTGCGATCAGACCTTTGTGGTATTGATTTTTGGAGGGTGTATATTGTATATGCACTTTGGGGCTTCAATCAAAGGAGGACTACTTGTTTCGAGGGGTTTGGAGAGTGCTTGGGTGGTGATGGCTGAGGTGTTTGTAGGGACGTGAAAGTTATCTCAAGTTTTTATTCTTATTTAACTAATCCAACTAGATACAGACATATTTATATATAAGATCCACCGATTCTAGAAGCTTCGTAGCAAATCCATAACTAACACATTTAAGCCAGTTACTTCTAGAGCATTCCAGATGATACTATTTCTGTAGGTGGTTTAAACTAATTCTAGTCATACTTACTTATACCAATCCTAACCGAGATCAGTGTGGTCAGCGCATTGTTACAACACTTCCCCTCGCTTGGCATATCTGATATGGTTAGAGAGTCGATGGTGGGCAGGTTTGGGGAGAGCTTTGGTCAAGAGATCTGCGAGGTTGTTGGCGGACTTCACGTAGAGTTATTTGAAGTCTCCTTCATTGAACTTTTCACAAACGTAGTGGTAGTGTACGTCGATATGTTTAGATTGGCCGTGAATCCGTGGGTTCCTCGTAAGTTCTTGAGCTCTATTGTTGTCAGCGTAAAAGACAGTCTGAAACTTTTGGTGCAATTGTGTTAGAGCAAACTTCGTCCAAGTAATTTGACGTGCAGCCAGCGACATGGCCATATATTCGGCTTCTGTGGTGGAAAGTGCCACAGATCGCTGTTGTTTGCTGCTCCAAGAGATTGCAACGTCGCCTAGTCGAAGCGCGTATCCTGACGTAGATCTTCGGGTATGAGGGTCATTGGCGTAGGAAGCGTCAGCGTAGACTTCGAGATATTCGTTGGTTCCGCTAGGATAAGATAAATCCCAATCAGCTGTTGCGGCTAGATGGCGAAGTGTTCGTTTGGCAGCTTGCAAGTGACTTTTATTTGGACAAGATGAAAATTGGCTCAAAAGAGTGACTATATAGGCTAGATCAGGTCGACTACCTATGACAAGGTACATTAACGATCCAACAATGGCTTGGTACTCCTTGACGTTCTCGAGACGTTCCTCCTCGGTACTCTTGAAGAGGGTTACGTTGGGATCGAGGGGTGTGCCAACTTTGTGAGCATTTGTAAAGCCAAAACGTTCGGGGATCTTTTTCGAATATCCTTGTTGAGAAAGCCGGATACCTGATGAGTTAATAACAATTTCTAGACCAAGAATATACTTTGCGTCTCCTAAATCTTTGCAATCAAAATCGTTTCCGATCAATATCTTTAGGTGTTGTCGAAAGTTATTGTCTGGCCCGAAGATGAGAATATCGTCAACGTATATGGAAATAAATACAATTTCCGTTGGGTGCACGAAGACGCAGGGATCAAATGTTGTAATCTCAAATCCTTTCGCTGTGAGGGAGTTCGAGATACATTCGTACCATTCCCGGCCTGATTGTTTGAGACCGTAGATACATTTTCGGAGTTTGGCACATTTTCCGGGTGTACGGTATCCCGGTGGTAGTTCCATGAAAATCTCCTCATCTAATGTACCATAGAGGTAAGCTGAGTTTACATCCATTAATTGAGGGATCCATTTGTTTTGGGCTGAGATCCGTAATAGTATCCTCAGGCTATCATATCGTGCAACAGGTGCGAAGGTTTCGTCGAAATCGTGACCAGGAACTTGGCTAAAACCTTGAGCTACTAGTCGCGCTTTATATCTTTCGATAGAGCTGTCAGCGTTTTGTTTTATGTTGAAAACCCATTTGGATCCAACAACATTTCTTTTGAGAGGTCGATCAGTAACATCCCACGTTTGTTTCGATCTAAAGATAATAACTCTTTATTGATTGCTTCACGCCATCGATTTTCATCGGTCTGCTGAAATGCTTCTCCAATAGATTTAGGTTCCTTGTTAATTTCTGGTGCGGATTGGGCCGCCAGAACTATGGCATGATATTCCACATCATTTTGATATTCCTCAGCTACGACCGGTCGGCCTTGTTCAGAGTCGTGTTCTTCCCGAGTACGGATATTTGGACCGTGATAAATAGGTGATCCATATCTTTCAATAGGCTTTGTTGATCGCTTAGGTCAACTATGAATGGATAATGGTTCATGGCGCGGCTCTGATGTCTCAGGTCGTGATGATTGGTGCTGAATGATTTCTGATGTAAAGGTATCATTCCGATTTTGTGGCTCTGTCAGAGGTGGTGACAAGGTAGAGTCTAGAGGAGGTGAGCATTCAGCTGTGGTTGATGGAGTTTGAGGCAGAAGATTTTGGTGGAATGAAATGTTTTCGGTTTGTGTCTCAAAATTGGATTCGCTTGTGGGATCAAGGGAGTTAGTCGCTTTCCCTGAATTGAGCGGCGCAAACTTGACGTTGGGAGATTCTACCACCTTGTTTTTGATGAAATTAGTGCTTCTAATTGAGATGGCTGAGGAAGATTGTGTAAGGTTGAATCCCCTAATCGCACACGCATTGACCTTAAGCCTAAAGTGTATTATGAGCATCAATACGCTAACCCTTATTAGTAAGATCACTCAATCACTGTTAGTTAGTTTTATTAGTAGATAGCACTCTGTTCGAAGTGGGAGAAAAAAACATCTCCAGACACTACGTTAACAGACTCTTACTTGTTCCAAGTCTACCCTACGATTGATAAGTGATCCTATCCAGTCTAACAACTGAACTTTAAATATTCCATTTCAATAGTTTTTAGAGGGAATCCATATTCGGAAAATTTTGGTGCTCTCCGTATATCCCACAAAATTTCCTTTATTTGCCCTGGGTAATAGCTTTGAGCCAGAGGGTCGCAAGTCCTTGTGTATGTGAAGAAAGCATTTTCTCCCAAAGGGTTGAAGGTGGTCGATTGTAGGTTTCATGACTTTTAAAGCCTCATATGGCGTTTTATGATTTTCGAGCCGTGAATGAGGAAGGCGGTTTTTGAGATAGCAGGCAGTTGAGATGGCTTCTGCTCATAGATTTAGGCTAAAATCCATTAGCATTGTTCTAGCTATGGTAGTCAGCGTTTGATTGAATCGTTCAGCAACTCCGTTTCTCTCATGTTCGTATGGCGGCGTAAGTTCGTACAATATACCTTCAGATTTGAAGAACGAGTTGACAGTTTTGTTTACAAATTCTCCACCATTATCGGTTCTCCATCGCTTGATTTTTGTATCGAATTGTCTGTGAACGAGTTTGGCAAAATCGATAATGGCTTGAGAAGCATCATCCTTGTTGCGCAAGAATGTTACCCAAGAAAATCGTGTTTTTCCGTCGATAAAGGTTATATAGTAATTCTTACCACCTAGTGAGGGAACAGAGAATTTTCCAGAGAGGTCAGAATGAATAATATCAAAAACGCTAATTGGATTCTCATGGACTGGATCAGGAACAATGTGTTTGGACTTAGCTTTTTCGCACACGGAGCAGTGGAAATTCTGGGGTATTGGAGGAAGGTTGTTACCATTTGTGTATAGCTTAGAATGTTTTTAATTATCGTCACACCGGGATGTCCTAACGCTTGACGAAGTTCACGGTAGGAGGAGAAACGAGCTTTATTTTCTTCTAATTGAGCAACAAGTGATTTATTTCTTGCTATCGCCCACAAAATCTCATGCCCGTTTCCGTCCCTGATGAAAGTGTTGTCGCCTTTGGAAAACAGTTCGTATCCTTTCTCTCGTACTCTCTCCCATGAAAACAACCTAGTTTGTCCAAAAGAAGGGACCAAAAAAACATTCTGAAGGAAGATAGAACGTGATCTACCATCACTGGTTAGAGCACAAAGACGTACGGTGCCTTTGCCAATGACTGGAGCCTGGCTATTGTCGGCGATTCGTACGTTTGTATCTCGGAGAGGCGTGAAGGACTCGAAATCGTCAATGCAACCAGTCATGTCTGAGGTAGCACCAGTGTCTAATATCTACTCTATAGGAGTAGATGAAGAAGAGTTGGCCATGAGAGCTCTGTCTGAAAGTTCGTTGTCGGTATCGGATACTCGTTGTGCGTTCTCAATTTTTGAGGCGTTCTTCTTTTTCTTGGCTTCCTTCTGTTGTTCTTTGTGTTTTTTCAACTTGAAACAATCTCTATAAGTATGGCCCTTGTAATTGAACTTCTTAGCTTTGCACCATGAACACTCTTTAGGCTCCTGGGATGGCGCGTAGTACGCCTTGTCGTCATTTCCACCAAAATTTCTGTCGGCAGAAAGATCTAAGAGCTTTGGCTGGATGTCCTGGAACTTGACCAAGTCTTTTGTCGAGAGATTGTTGATGATGTTGTCGAACGACTTTGGAAGAGAAAGAAGTAAAAACGCGCCTTTGACCTCGTCGGATGAGGTTATATCTCAAAATGCTCTTGCCACGCTGGATGAAGATGTCAAAGATCTTTGATGAAGACGGTCCCAGGCGTTAGAGAAGTCGTTGAGGTGATTGGACACGTTTTGGTTTTCTTGGAGCTTGAGGTCGACAATGTTTCGGAGAAGTGATAGAGTGGTTGCTGGTGTTTCTCTGTCGAATCGAGCCTTGATGTTGGCCCAAGCATCTTTGGCACTAGGCTGGCTGGTGATCATATTCCGCAAGGAACGATCAACAGAAGAAACCAAGTATCCTCGAAGCAGTTTGTTCGCTGTGTTCCAGGTCTCCCAGTTTGGCGAAGTCTGTTCGGGCTGAATGACTTCTCTGGTGAGTACTTCTTTGAGACCCATCATGTCGAGCCCTATTTCCCATGTCCCGGCCCAGTCTTGGTAGTTTCACTACCTGTGAGGACTGGGTAATTATCCAACTTACTCGGCGTTACACCTTTTAGGGTGAATACTGGGGTCGAAACTTGGGGAGTAGTGTCCTTGCTTTTGTTGTCAGACATGATGAAGGCTTGTATGTCAAAGAGGGTATTTAGGAGTCGCTGGTGAGTGCAAACTGATGATGAAGGCTACCGAGCTGATAATCTATTGATTTTTGGAGGGTGTATATTGTATATGCACTTGGGGGCTTCAATCAAAGGAGGACTACTTGCTTCGAGGGGTTTGGAGAGTGCTTGGGTGGTGATGGCTGAGGTGTTTGTAGGGACGCGAAAGTTATCTCAAGTTTTTATTCTTATTTAACTAATCCAACTAGATACAGACATATTTATATATAAGATCCACCAATTCTAGAAGCTTCGTAGCAAATCCATAACTAACACATTTAAGCCAGTTACTTCTAGAGCATTCCAGATGATACTATTTCTGTAGGTGGTTTAAACTAATTCTAGTCATACTGTGAGGGTTAAGGACCGAGATATTTAAAAAATAGATAGGATGGAGTATAAATCAAAGAATATATTAAATCTACCGATCTAAGTCTGCTCCTCTACATCTTTATGAATAAGTTAGAACCCCTTTCTTACCGCTAACGCCTTCCCAGTCTGATACCTTTTTAATGATGATTTGCATGTTGCAAGTTAGGCTTTTCCGGAAGCCATATCCTTGACGCGCTAGCGAAAATAGATCGGCAACCAGCACCCCCCCCCCCACATCACTAAACACCTCAGGCATCAGCCTTTAAATCTTCACGCACCAGGCCTGTAACACATACTTACTTATACCAATCCTAACCGAGATCAGTGTGGTCAGCGCATTGTTACAACATGTGGAATTGGTGGTCTGCTATCCAGAGTCTGGTTGGTAGCCCGGCCTGACAGAATGTTTGTGATCTGGTCTCTGAGGCCAGCAGCTGCGATTTCCGTGTATCTGCGGATTTCGACATGGTCAATATTGTCCAGCAGGATGCAGAACCTGCTTAGGACTAGTTTGGCCTGAGCCACACGCTTGTGAAAATTCTGGATTTCCGCGTCTATGTGATCAATTAGGCTCTTTTCGAAAGAGCTCTGCAATCGGCTAGTAACAAACGCGTTGTTGGGGTTATTTTGATTTGGGTGGCTTGGTCGAGCGTCAACAATCATGACATCCGGGGATGCCACTTTTTTGTGGAGAGGGGGGTGGCCGCTGGGCATTTCCGTAGGGGAACTGCGAGGCCGTTGTCATTTGGATAGCTGACTACAGTGAAATAGTTGTGAAAAATCTTTCTTTTCTGGGGTCAAGATGGAATCTTTAGTATGTGTATAATTTTCGAAATCCTTTAGGACCCTTTTGCTTAAATACATATTGTTTTATTGATCGTTTTCCCCTGTATCCCTAACTCCAGGGAACCCACCCTCCTTTGGCACTAGTCTTGGCTCATAACTTAATGATATCATTCTACATATCATTCTGTCATCTTGTAAACTTTGGGTTGCATTGCTAGAGAAACAAGCATGAAATACAGTGTCTCAGCCCTAAAGATTTTTAGTGACTGATGTTAATTTTGTATGTTAAGTGACTGCAAGGTATAGACACACAAAACCAACATCAGTCACTAACAATCTTTAGGGCTGAGACACTGTATACTAAACAACCTATTTTTCATTAAAGCATAATTGATTATGTAAGTTGTGCAACGGGAGCGCAGCAGTTTCACACATCCTTTTGGATTAATCAGCCCCTTGTTGCCTGAATCCCAACTCCACTCTACCCCATTACCCCTTTGCATAAATATTTATGTCATGTATCACGTGCCTTTCAGACAAACTGGGACTAAATCATTTGTAGAACGTTGACAAATGCACTCACTTGCTTTCAAGAAAGCCACCGTAGTCATCCTTCCTAAGTCTGGGGAGAGAGATCGATCAATTCCGAAGTCATACAGACCTATTTCTCTCCTATCCTGCCTGGGTAAGGGACTTGAGCGGCTCATTGCCCGACGTATCTCCTACTGGGCAATCAAGCTTCGGATAATAGCACGCGATCAATGCAGCGCGGTGGGCCACCGTTCTGCCTCGGACCTGACTACTGCCCTTTTCTGCAATGTACGACAGGCCTGGAAGGATAAGAAAGTTGCAGGGGTAGTCACTGTGGACGTGAAAGGGGCTTTCGATGGAGTTCTCAGATACCGACTGATTTACCAATTGCGGACCCAGGGCTGGCCCAATTGCCTCATCAAGTGGGTATTTTCGTTCTTCTCTGAACGCTCTGTGCGCATCTGTCTTAACCAGATAACGACCGACTCCCTACCCGTGGTCTGCGGGCTCCCTCAAGGGTCTCCTGTCTCTCCCATATTATTTTTACTATACGTTGAACCGCTACTCCGCCTCTTACGTGGAAGGTTCGGATACGCTGATGACGCAGCGTTCTACTCGTCAGCGAAGACTCTTAGAGACTGTCATAACAAGCTACAAAGACAACTTGACATATCTCTTTCTTGGGCAAATGACAATGGTATTCAATTTGACAGGGAAAAAACCAAATTGATATATTTCCACAAAAAGAGAAAATTTGATGAACCTTCTCTACAGGTTGAGGGCGCAGAAATAAGACCGAAGGATATTCTTAAGTGGCTCGGAATCCTATTCAATCAAAAACTCAGCTTCAAGGATCATGTACGATTTGCATGTCAGCGTGCTCGGGTGGTAACTGATCACGTCCGACAGTTATGCAATACCACCCGGGGCGCTTGCCCTGGACTGATACAACAGGCGGTTCAAGGTTGTGCCTTCGCTACACTATTTTACGGAGCGGAAACATGGTACGGACCGCAAACCTCTAAGTGGGCACTGAATCAAGTACAACTAGCAATAGACCGCGCCGCTCGAGCGGTTCTCCCGGTTTACAAAACATTTCCCATCCCAGCACTCTTAAAGGAAACAGGATAGGGGCCAGCAAAAGCATGGCTCGAACGTATACATGACCGACTGGCTATCAGAATCGCCGCAGCCGATCCTCAGCACCCCTTACGCAACCGATGGAATTCTGACCATTTCGCGTAGATACGACGCCGGCAGGAACTTAAATTATCTGTCGACACTGACGACCCTCCCTGGATCTCACTAGATCATGACCTAATCCGACAAGAAATTGGAGCGACGGGGCGTCGGACTGGTCTAGAAGCATACGAACGCTGGTCGCGGCTCCGCAGCCCTCTTGACTTAACAGTGTTCTCAGATGGCTCAACAAACGAAAATGGAAACTCCGGGGCTGGCTACTGCATATACCGTGGCTCCCAGGAAATACTTCATGGACGTGTTCCACTTGGAAGAAAAGCTCAAACATACGACACCGAGGTCATAGGAGCAGTAACTAGCCTGTGGGCTGCTTGCTCTCACTGGATGGCCCGATTTGCAAGGAATGTGGCCATTTGTCTCGATGATGAAAAGGCTGCGATTCGTCTCCACTCGGAATGACCCTCTCCCTCAAGCTCAACTCAAATTTTAGACTTTAAAGAGCTCCGAGATATTTGGAAAAATAGGGAAAGAGCTACAGCCACTCCTCTCGGAAGCGTAGAAGTAAGATGGATCCTAGCACATCAAGGAATTATCGGAAATGAACGGGCAGACGCTCTAGCTAAGGAGTCGTGTGACTTGTCATCAGACATCTCAGAGGCTACTATAGCTCGGGCTAAATTGCTTTCAGAGGAAAGGTACCGCGACACATTAGCGCATTATTGGAACTTACACGCCCCAAGACGGTATAGGGAACTCGGAATCAAGATGAATTTTCGCCTTCCCGTGGAGCTTTTCTCTATCCCGAGACTAAGCCTTGGCAGACTACTCGCCGCCCGCTCTGGACACGGTGACTTTGCGGAGTACCACCGAGGATTTAAGCATACAGAAGCTGAGATATACTGCTCTTGTGGCCAAGAAAAACCATCAGAACACCCCTTTTCCTGTCAGCTACTTAGACGTAGCAATAGTCGACCTAACAACCCCATAATTCGGGATCCAACCGAGTCGGTAAAATGGACCCTCAGCACATCGCAAGTGGCAAAAGCTTTTTACAAGTGGCAAAAGCTTTTCACAAGTGGATTGTAGAAAGGGCACCTTATGAATAGCGATTCCAACGCTTAAAGAACTGTCGCAAGAATTTCATTAATTTTATTTTTTATTTTTTAACTTAGGCACCCCGGGTGGACTTAAGGCGGAGAAAATCTAGCCTAGGCTACACGTATCGTAGATCTAGCAATTTCTAGTTAAATTGCGGGGGTAATATGACGGGCTCAATAGTTCTAGAGTTTCTCAGACTATTTATGTAGATAAGTTTGATGTCAGCAGACAACTAGATATGTCTGGAGGCCTTAGGCTTCACAGGCACGCCAAATTCCCCTTGGGAGGCACGAGGCCGGGATAAGACCTGTGAGCCTGCTTGGCGTTAATCGTGTATAAATAATTAAATAATTAATTAATTAATTAAATGCACTCACTTCTGCGTCACATAATATCATTTCACCAAATAATAGCATCAACCCCAATAACATTAACGCTCCACTCAAACTACCCAATCTTGAAGGTGAAAATTCCTCCTGCATTAAAATAAGTTTGATTTTAGCTAACAGTCAGTCCTTTGTGATAGCTCCGACAATGTTACCGTCTCTAAATCGAATCTGCGCTATCAGCAACTTGGTTGATGACTCTGAAGAAGAATTTGTGAAAGTATTTTCAAATGAGTCATTTAACTCATGGCTGGACGACGAGAGAAATCAAATCAGATGGAATTATTTTAGTAATAGGGTCTCCAAAAAAGGCTTGGACGTATGTGATGTTGCCCCAATTTAAGCAGTAATATCTAATCTGATCCCAATGCAGCCTCTCTCAGGGCTGGCTCGTACTAGTGAATGGACCAAATACTACAGGTGTCCATTCTATGGTAAGCCTAATGTAAGAGTGGAAAAAACAGAGAAAAATTCTGAAGGGTACCAACAAAAAGGAACAAAAGGCAATAAAAGATGTGACTGCTAGGCACGATTCAAGACGAAAAAAAAAATTGAAGATGAGATTCTTGTGACCATGTACCTTCCTCACACCAGCTACGTCAAAATCTCATATCAGACATGGGCAAGGCAGTAGATGCCACCTTCATCCCGAAAGTACCTTCAAAAACTTGTGGAATCTGGGCCGACTCATGCGCAATTCAAGGCAGCTATCAGAGAAAGTTGCCCGTCCAATTTTAATTCAGAAGATTTAAAAGTGAGTCCTCCCATCCTTGTACTTGAAGTCTTTCGGATCAAATCCAAGGACTTCCATTCTTGTAAGCGGAATCACGAAAAAAAAATGGAGCTGGATAGCGACATTTGGAAAAGTCTCGAAAATGTCGAAGCATCAGTCTTCAACCCTGGTTAGAATGTGACTTACTAAGCTCGCTTAGCAAGCACACACTGTATATTAAACTCAGCTGAATACTTTTCAATAAAATATATTAGATAACCAAATAATATATTAGATAACCAAATAATATATTTCTGACCCATTCTGCTTTTCAACAGATTATGAGACCAAACGACTCATAGAAATTGTTATTATTTAATTGCGCGATTACAGATTACTTGCAACTTGCGGATTAATTGACTCATTTGTCAGAAGATCATTTTTTGCTTCAAATGACAAAAAGCGACATGACAAGTAATCAGGATCAGAAAATAAATTCAGATATAGCTGAGTCAAGTAAATCTAAATTATATCCTCGCATTGCTAAAGGTGAAGCAATGTCTCAAAATACTGGAAGTAGTGCGTCGTTACCCACTGCCTATCAGCTGAAAGGAGAAGAAAACTATGCCCAATGGAAGTTCGACATAGAGAATATTGCTCGTGTTCATGGTCTAAGAAAATACTACCATCCTAAATCGCCTGCTCCACCAAAAGTGGTTGACGAGTTTGACGACGATGCATCTGCCGAAGATATTAAGGCATACAATGAATGGGCAAGAGGAGATGCAAAGATGAAATTAATCATTAGAACTAATGTTTCTACATCTATTGCAAGCCAACTTAACCGTCTTAGTACTGCGAAAGAGATGTGGGTGTCGCGGGATCAATTGGTGAAGGTAAACCTCAGAGCAAGTCCAGTATAAAATCAGATGATTATTGAAAACTATGGTAAGAATAAAGATGGGCATACTCTGTATATAGATACATAGGCCCGCTCCTTCCGCTAATTACTAGCACAAATAAAAACAACTGTGTTGCTACGCAACCACCACACAACCACACACGTGACAGTAGCGCTGGCGCAGTCAGTGCACAACAAGGGATCAATCCCGTAACATCACCCCCCGTTTAAGGGCGTTTCCGTACTCCTGTATACATTCCTATATTTTCTTCGCCCACATTATCGTTAGTTCCGTATAATTGCTCAAATATATCCAGGGCGGTTGTGTTTTGAAACTCGGAACGCGGTTCCTAGGTTGGTTCTGTCTGGCCTTTCCATTTAACGAGCACTACCCGCTGTACCCCTCGACCTCGGCGCCTATTCTTCGCTATAAGTATGCGTTCAATTTCGAATTCCTGGTCTTCCCGCGGAACTGTAGTATCAACGGGCGCTGGCTGGTAGTCGTCTTGTTTTTGTGAAGGTAAAGGATCGTCCGCAGCTCTTCTAAGCATATCAACGTGGAAGCGGGGGTGAATACCTATGGGAACGTCAAGCTCGATAACGTGAGGCGAAATAAGTTTAACAACTTTATAGTTGTTGTGTAGCCAAGCTAGTTTCTTTGAAGGTCGTGGCGTTGCGACATTTTTCAAATTAAGCCACACGCAGTCTCCTACTTTAAAAACTTCGGATTGTTGCCGACTTTTGTTAGTGATGTCTTCCATGAGTTGCTGGCGCCAAGTCATTGAAGCTTGGGCTAAGGCTTGGCCTTCCTCAAGTTTCTAAACTAAAGCGTCCGCTTTTCGGGATTTTGAAGAGCTTCCACCGGCGAGGTTTCTACTGCAGACTAGAGGAAAAGCTGGAATATGGTATCCATGATTCAGGAAAAAGGGGCTATAACCAAGTGATGAATCTCTGTTGTTTAGTGCTAGTTGAGCTGCGGGAAGTAATTCCGACCAATTCGTTTGGGCGTAAGTTACGTACGCACGGAGATAGGCTTGCACTTCTTGATTAGCCCTTTCCGTTGCACCGTCAGTTTGTGGGTGGAAGGCTGTTGAGAGCCGTTGTTGTATGCCTGTTCGCTCGCAGAGTCGTCGCCAGAAGTCTCCAACCCAATTACTGCCTCGATCCGAGGTTATGGCCCGTGGAAAGCCGTGAAATCGATAAAAACATTGTACAAATCGGTTAGCACATGATTCAGCAGCCATTGTATCCATTGCCTCCAGAATAATTTCTTTACTTAATCTATCTGTTATTACCATTAAGTAACGTGGCTGGTTTTTAGTGGCGGGTAAATCCGTCATAAAATCGATGGATAGTTCTTGATGGAAACGTTCTGGGACAGGTAACGGTTTCAGGAATCCACGTCTTTTATCTCTCCAGATGTGCGTTCGGCCACAGGTGTCACAGTTGCGCACAAATTGGCGTACCATATTGCTCATTCGCGGCCAGTAAAAATCGCGATTTAAGACACTCAATGTGGCATCGCGTCCGGGATGTCCGGTTGTCGGGGAATCATGTGCTCTATGGATTAGAGCTGTTTGCAATGGTTCATATCTAGGGATTATCAGACGATCTCTCCATCTAGCGAAGCCATCACTGTCAATTGAACACTCGGAAATAGAAATTTTAGATGTGATTGAAGGTGGAAAGCATCTCTCTTCCTGCACTAAGGCCTTTCTAATGTCACGGAATTCCCCATCTGCTTGAACACCCTCATCCCAAAGGTGTGCTAGGTCTGGATCTTTGAATGGTGCATTAGAATTGATAGCTGTAACACCTAAATTATTGACTGCGGTTTGATCAGTGGCTACCCAATCGTCTTCTATGAGTTTCATTTGGCGATGAAGCAGTCGAGAGTCATTAGGATCTCTTGGAGTATCTTGTTCTAATCTCGATAGTGCGTCAGGTCTTGCGGCGTCTTTTCCTGGTCGATAGCTCAATTTTATCCCAGGGAGGTCATCGAGCAGAGACTTCCACCTTACCTGTCTTTCTGATAACCTCCTCTTACTCGTAAAATACTGCAGGTTTTTGTGATCAGTGAGTATTTCAATTTGGTATCTCAGCGACATTAATTCTGATCTCCAAAACTCCACGGCTCGCACAATGGCCAGTAATTCTTTGTCATGAATGTCATAGTTGCATTCAGCTGGCGAAAGTTTTTTAGAAAAGTACCCGACTGGCCGCAACTTGCCTTCAGAATCCCATTGAGAAAGGCAGGCACCCATTGCCCATCCAGAACAATCCGTTTCCAGCACTGTTTTACGTTCGGGGTCAAATAGTGCAAGTATGGGTGCTGATATAAAATAACTTTTTAGTTTTTCAAATGCCTGGCGGGCCTGTTGATCCAACTGGAGTTTTCTTCTTCCTGAGAATTCTTTTCGGGTGTATCGTTGAAGAGGGGCACTCAAGCTAGCAAATTCATCGATGAAATCTCGGTAGAAATTGGCGAAGCCTAGGAAGCTACGCACTCCTGTTTGGGTTTGAGGAAGCTCCCATTTTTTTATGGCTTCGATTTTTTTAGGATCGACAGAAATTCCTTTTCCTGCTGTGACAATAAATCCGAGATACTTCACCTCCTTGACTGCAAAGTCACACTTCTTTAAATCTAGCTTTAGCTCTGCGTTTGCTAGTCGCTTCAATATCTTTTCAACTTTTTCCAGATGATCTTCCCGAGATCCATCACTCCAGATAAGCACATCGTCTAAGTAGGCTGTGCAAAATTCATCTAGGTAACCTTGTAGGAGGCTATTGATCCATCGTTGCCACGCAGCAGGAGCTCCGGTCAAACCAAAAGGCATCACTAACCACTCGAATTTACCCAAGCGCGTCTGGAATGCTGTTTTCCATTCATCCCCCTTCTTGATTCGGAGTCGGTGGAATGCTGCGCTGACATCAATCTTTGTGAACCAGCGAGCCTGAGAGATTGCCCTAAATGTTTCTTTCACCAAAGGAAGAGGATACCTATCTTTTTTTATGTTAGCGTTTAGAGATCGGTAGTCAACGCAAAAGCGCAGACCTCCCCCTGGTTTTTTAACAAATAGGACTGGAGCCCCACCTGGCGAACTGCTTGCTCTGATCCAATTACGGTCGAGTAGCTGCATTATTTCTTTTCTTAGGCAAAGCAATTCGTCACGCGACATTCCGTACAAGGGCCCTCGTGGGAGATCTTTGACTCGGCCCTGCTTGTCTTTTAAAATTTCTATAGCTAGGCCCACTCCTGGTCGATGGGGTGGCAGATCACTTTGATCGTTATTGTCAGCTTCAAATGCCTGGTAGTAAGGGCGCAATTGTTCCGGAAGCTTTTCTATAATTTCTTGTCGAGTAAATTGCTTTTTGGGGGCTAACATCTTGTTTATATCATGGATTGATGCTGCATATACTGAAATCTGATTTCCGCTTGGTTCAAGCCCTTGATGTTGCTCCCGTTCTGATCTTTTGATATAAGCTGACATAGCCGTGTGGCGAATCATAGCAACTTCGATCATAGGGGAAGCTGAACTGTGCGTGCGGATAACATGACACTCTTTTTCCAACCACTGTACCCGATCTCGAGCTTTATAGACAACGTCATTGTGCCTCATCCATGGCTCTCCAAGAATAAGATCATGGGCTAGTCCAGCGATCACGTATCCACAAATTCTGGAACAACTGCCATCTAAGTCAACATCTGCCCAACAAATTTCGTCTACGATGATTTTTTCTTCATTTTGCGGATCCTTGGCTAATCTGAGTTCCTTCGGGGGAACTTTTAGGCGCGGGAGGTTGAGACGATTTGCGAGATTTTCACTTAAAACAGAGTAGATTGTGCAACCCAGATCCACTAGTGCGGGAACTGAAGTCGAATTGATTATTGCATCTACAAAAACTGGTTTACCATGCAGTCTACCTATGATACGTTGCATTTTACTAAAAACCGTTTCGCCATCCTTTCCCAACCCTCCTTTCCTCCAGTCGCGACTTTCTCTGGAGGTTAATCTTTTCCCGAATTGCTTGCTTCGAGAAAGTTATTCAGCTCTTACAGGCTGTTAATTTGGGTGGATTGCTTTGGAGGACCAAACTTTCGGCAAAATTTTGATATGTGTCCAGGTTTCTCGCATCGTATACAAACACCCTTCTCGCGAAGAATCTGAAACTCCTCGTCTCTTCGCCAAGGTGCAGAAGGCTTTGGTTCCGCATTCCTAAATTTCCCGTTGGCCTTTCCTTTACCTTTGGAGTTTAGGGATGCAAGGAAAGCGGATAGCTGCTTAACATCAATTTTCATCCCTTCCATGGTAACGTCCCCGTCCTGATCTGTCAGTGATTCCGGCAAAATAGGCTGCGATTTATCCGGAAGACTTGATCCAGGCGAGGTATCATTATACTGAGCAACTCGGCTGCGTGTGGTGTACTGAGTAACTTGAGACTCGTTCTTGCGTACGAAGTTGTCCCGCATCTCCATATTAGAAGCTACTTCAGCAACTTCTTCTACCCAGTCATGGTAGTTATCCTTGGGCAGCTTTAAGACATCGATTTTGTCTAAAAGCTTCTCGCTAATAGACCGGCGAAGCTGTTTTACTTTAAGCTTCTCTGGCCATTCATGACCTCCAGCATACTCAAATTGAAGCTCCCATTCTTGTAGAAACTGACGAAATATTTGAGCTTCCCCTTGCTTCATGGAGTGAAGTTTCAGTTCTGCTTTTTCAGCGCCAACTTTGTCGAAATATGCTTCGTTGCACTTAACTAGAAATTCCTTCCAATTATAATTTCGCTCAGCTCCGCATTTCATCCAGTGATTTCGAATTCCTTGTCTTTGAGGTTCTGGAATACTTTGATAGATTTTCATGCATATGGCGATATCCGTTACCAAGAAGGGTGAGTATACCTCACATTGAACCTGGAGAAGCTGGTGGTGAGTGGGCCATGTGTGGGCTGCCCCGTCCCATCTGCCAAAATCGACATCTCTAATCATCTGGGTCCCTGGGTTTCCTTGCGATAAGTTGGAAGATTGTGCATCATTCATGGGTGTATCGATCATGATTAAAGTGCCACTCGCGCTAATAGGGATTGAATCTGCGTCCAGATGTTCAAGAGAGTTATAAAATTCGACTTCC
This sequence comes from Podosphaera xanthii, assembly GCA_028751805.1. Taxonomy (NCBI): domain Eukaryota; kingdom Fungi; phylum Ascomycota; class Leotiomycetes; order Helotiales; family Erysiphaceae; genus Podosphaera; species Podosphaera xanthii. The sequence continues at coordinate 1,390,850 of JAPWIX010000013.1, read as the reverse complement.
AAAAGACTGCTGTTACTGCTGACTGAGGATGTATCGGAATATGTAGAACTTGAATTTTCATGCACTAGAATTTAGGATAGTTTTCAATAATCTGTCGCGGGATCAATTGGTGAAGGTAAACCTCAGAGCAAGTCCAGTATAAAATCAGATAATTATTGAAAACTATGGTAAGAATAAAGATGGGCATACTCTGTATATAGATACATAGGCCCGCTCCTTCCGCTAATTACTAGCACAAATAAAAACAACTGTGTTGCTACGCAACCACCACACAACCACACACGTGACAGTAGCGCTGGCGCAGTCAGTGCACAACAAGGGATCAATCCCGTAACAGTGGGACGCAATTGCCAATCTGTACGAAAGCTCTGGCATAGTATTAAATCAAAATGCCATCAAAAATTACATCCAAATCAATTGTGCAGATTATGACAATATAGATGATTTCATTATGTCATTCCAAAATGCCACTGACAGGTTAAACACGCTTGGTATCGCTCCGCCAGAATCGTGGCACCCGCTAGTATTTCTACTGGCAGTGAAGGATTTATATCCTACATGGGCAGAAAGACAGAGAGCTGTCTGCAGGTCAAGAAGTGATGTGACACTTTCCGAGCTTGTTCATGACCTAAAGGATGAGGCTAGGGCAGATCGGAAGACAGATGGCAATCAAATGGCCTTGTATGGAAAGAATCGAAGTGATGAAGGAAAGTCCAAAGCGCAAAGCAAGGGAAAGTCCCAGAATCGACCAAAGCCAGCACCTTGTAGTATATGTAGAAATCCAAAAGCAAGACATGCTAAGGGAAAATGTTTTGAAGATCCTAAGAACAAAGATTTGCGAAAGCAATGGGAGGCCAGAAATAAGAAAAAATGGAAAAACTATAGAGATCCCAAGAAGAGTAACGATAGTAAGTTTGAAGCTGATGATAGTGATGAAGATGTTCCTCGCTTTGGAGGTTTAACCTGTAGCACTCTCTCAGGGCTATTTTTCCAAAAATCCGATCAATGGATTATTGATACAGGTGCATCAACACACATCACTAACTCTATCGACAAATTCGCCTCCTATGAAGAAAGTAATAATTTGCCCAGCATAATCACAGCAAATGGCCCTGTCAAACCCAGAGGCTCAGGTATCATCACCTTGCAGTGTAGATTATCAAACAGAAAAAACCATTCCTTTAAGCTTAGGGATGTGATGTTCCTACCAGAGTGTCCTGTTTATCTATTCAGTGGGGGCAAGCTATTGAAAGCAAAGGGGTACATAAGAGACGGAAAGCTTTTTGGGCCCGACGAAATTGAATTTGCAACGTTCGATAACTCGCTGCATATTGTTGAATCAGCAATCACAGTTGCGATGCCGGCACTAATAAACCAGCCAAAGCCTACCCTCGATCTATGGCATTGACAACTTGGCCACTTGGGCTTAAGAAATGTCATAGAAACTGAAAAAATAACAACTGGAATTGTGATTGAGCCTTCTAATAAATCAACCTCGACACAAAGTCTTTGCGAGCCTTGTGAGCTGTCGAAACCTCTCCGTCATGTGAGAAAGCATGTTTCTACTCGATCTCGTAATCCACTGGACTCAGTTTCTTTAGGTGTGGTCATGATCAACCCAACCGGTAAAATCTTAGTCGATGATTCATGGATTCCTGTTCGGTACTGCACCATGTTTACAGATGCAGCGACATCAGCTCGATGGGGCTATTATCACAAAGATAAAAGTGGGGCAGTTGATTCCATCAAATATTTTAATGCTCTCATGAAGACTCAATACAACTCCATTGTAAAATCTTGGAGGCTTGATGGAGGAAAAGAGTACTCACCAAAGATGATGAGACAGCTAGCTGCTGAACTAGGTCAGATCATCGAAGTAACTACACCCTACTCTCCCGAGCAAGATGGTCGAGATGAACGCTCAATCGGAATTATAATCTCAAGAGTTCGGACAGTATCCATCGAAAATAATATCCCTCAATTTCTTTGGCCTGAACTCGTGAGATCTCAACTACAGATAGCCAATCGCACTGCTACTTCTGTGCTAGATGGAGAAACGCCCATTCAAGCCTTTGAGCGCTTCATGCTCGGGGTTGATAAGAGGCCTGATTTGAGTCATCTTAGGGTCCTAGGCTGTAAAGCATTTGTCCAAATTCCCGTGCAGAAAAGAGTCTTATCTCGAAAACTCGATAAGAGAGCTGAAATAGGTATCCTTGTTGGCTACGAAGGTGTCATGGTTACAGTTTTGAATTGTCAAATTAAAGAAGTGCGTAGAAGAGTGATCTTTTCTAAATGCCAGATCGAAGATTATATACAGAGAATTATGAGGTGATAGTAACTCTATGTGGAAGGAGCTAATGACGACCTCCGGGCAAATATCCCAACTACACTTAATCATAACATTTGCCCCCTTTCGACAAAAAATGCTACTGCCCCAGTAGTGATATGAAATAAGATGTGCCAATTTAAACGTAACTTAATATCAAGATTAGAGCAAGGAGTTCTCGTAAATTTGAACTGCTTCCTGTGCGTTCTTCAACTTCTTGTAATCGATCCATTCATCATGTTCTGGCCCATGGCCTACCCAAGTAACTAAATACTGAAGGATATCTTTGCCCCTTCTCTTAATAAGCCTTTTGCCCAGTATTTTTTTGATTTCTTGTTCTAAAACTCCATCCACTTGTATTGGGGGGTCTGGCTTGATTTGACGATTGTAAGGGTCATTTCGGGGATCGAGAGCTGGTTCCAGTTGTGCAATTGTTACGACGGGATGGATTTTCCAATTTTTAGGAATATCTAGCTTATATGCTAGTTTACCAATTCTTTCGGTTATTCTGAATGGGCCAACAAATTGCTGTTGTAATTTTTTTGTAATTAACTTTGCACTGGGTATTGTGTAACCTTTATGTAACCGTAGCATCACGAAATCTCCAGTGTTAAAAAACATAGGCATATGCCTGTCGTCATAATATTTTTTCATTGACATAGAAGCAAATGCGATCGCGTCTGCAGCCTCGACTCGATTGGGGTTGTAAATCATATCTCCTTTGCTTGTGATAGCCTTATCATTTTCTACCAGCGATATTTGAGTTGTACCTTTGTTAGAGATCAAGGAATCTTCTGGATCATTACTTGTGGAAAAATTTTGCATACTGTTTGAAGAGCCATTAATTTTTTGCTCAGAATTTGCTAGTCTCGTAGATCTCCTTAGGCCTACGGTTAATGCTGTAACTTTTCGATACGGAGTCTCGTCAATTGGCAATTTGACAAGATCTAACGGTTCGTTTGCCTTTTTGCCGTGAAGTAGCTCTGTCGGTGCAATTCTTGTTGTACTAAATTTTGGAGAATTATTAAGTGCAAGCTGCAATTTCGGGAGTATCATTGGCCAATCTGTAAGTTGTGGAATACCAGTAATAAAAAATCTCAAGCAAATTTCGGCTGTAGCGTTTGTTCTTTCTGATGCTCCGTCTGTTTGTGGATGGTAAGACGTTGAAAATAGTAATTTCACATTTTGTTGTTTAAAAATAGCCCTCCACAATTGACTCACAAATTTGGCGTCTCGATCGGAAACAATAGCCCTTGGAAGACCCCAATTCATAATCGATAGTCTGTTGAGTAAAACTTCTGCCCATTGAAAAGCTGTCCATGTTGTAGCTCCAGGTATGAAAGTAACACATTTGGAAAATTTATCGGTAACAGATAATACACAATTTTTCCCTTCCTTGGTAGTTGGAAGCGCTAATATAAAATCAATCCCTATCGTGTCGTGTATTTTAGATGGAGATTCAATCGGTTGAAGATAGCCATAAGGTTTGTGTTTCAGGGTTTTGTTTTTAGTACAATCAGGGCAATAACGAATGTAATTGATTATTTTTTTTGATAAGTTATTTATAAAAAGAGCTTGGGTGATACGAAAGTGTGTTTGTCTGATTCCTGGATGTCCTACATCATCATGTGCCATCTTAAAAATTATTTTGAGGATTGCTTGATCCCCTGGAACACAGAGTCGTTTTGTTTTGGTCTCTTTATTAACGTGATAGATTAATTTATTTCGTAGTTCAAGTGGGAGACTTGATGCATTTTCGCCCATTGAGTCATTCTTTTGAAGTATATGTAAAATTTTTGCCCAGTGATTATCTTTGACATACGACATCTCGATTTGAGCTCTTAGTTTGTTAGATATCTGTACAGTTGTTGTATGAAATACGTGGGCGCCTAGATCCCATAAAGCCGAGGTTCTAATATCAACAGCACCATGAAGAGCATCGAGGGCGTCAAGTTCCGAGTAGTTTGGATCCTGAGTTCTTTGATCTGCTAGTTGTTGTTTTACATGAAGCCGAGATAGAGCATCGGGTATAATATTTTCCTTCCCTGCCTTATGTCGCACATCTAGTTTGAACCGCTGCAGATATTCTGACGCTCGAATTAATCTAAGATTTAACTTTTCTACCGATGAGGTGTGCAGAGATGTTTGCGAGACGATTCCTTTAGTTGCTGCGTGATCTGTGTAGATAACTACCGGGCTCTTAGCAGCTTCAATCATGTGTCTCACCTTTCTGACAATCCAAACTAAACATGCTACCTCGAGCTCTGTTGACCAGTAGTTTCTCTCCGCAGATGTAGCCGCTCTGCTGAGGAATAATATAGGCTGCATTTTTTTCTCTGATGGACATTTCGTAGGTTTAACGACGGTATTATTCTCTGTGGTATGATAGATTACTCCTGCGAAGCCGAATTCTTTTGAAGCATCTATATCCACGTATAACTGTTGATCTGGATTAAAATGTACTAAAATTGAAGGATTTTTAAATAAAGCTTGTACCAGCTTAAAGGCCTTGAGCTCTGTGGATGATGGTTTTTGGAGTAGAGTTTTTTCGGATGTCTTTCGTCTGCGAAGTCCTTTTTGATTTAGATTTTTACTTCGAAATGTTTTGCGGTCTTGTAATGGTTGAATTATTGCGGAATAATATGGAATATAGTGGCGTAAGTAGCCAGTTAAGCCAAGGAAACGTTCCAGAGATCTAAGATTTTCTGGAAAAACGAAAGACGAGATAGCTTTAAGCTTATCTTCTGCGGTTGCCATACCTAAAGCGTCTACTTTTTGACCAAGAAGTGCAACCGAGGGATACGCGATGAATGATTTCGTTGGTGCGAGTGTGATATTATGCGAATTAAGTATAGTGAAAACCTGATTTAAATGAAAATAATGTTCCTCTGGAGATTTTGAAAAAATAACGATGTCATCAATATAGGCTCTAGCAAAAGGACGACATTTTCTCAGTAGAATGTCAATACGGCGTTGCACATAAGCAGGGCTGTTCCGAAATCCCATGACGGGAACTTTAAAAGTTTCTTGGCCACGGTGAGAAGAGACTGTCAATCGATGCCTATGTTCTTTCGCTATCCACCATTGGTAGAAAAAAGATGCGCAATCGATTGTCGATATGAAGCTACAACCTCGTGTTGCAGAAATTATATCCAATTGCAAGGGAATAGGGTATGCGTCTGGCAATGCAATTTTATTTAACGCACGAATGTCAACCACTACGCTCCCTTTGGGTCCTTTTAAGGTATCTTTCCAAACGACAAAACACGGATAGGTAAATGGTGTGTGACTTTGCGTCCATTCCATACGGCCTTGACTATGGAGTTTATCAAAAGTTGTATCAATGACTTCCTGGTCTTTATTACCGACAGGATAGACTTTTGCGACGCCTGGCTTATATTTTTCTTCCCAATTTTCAACAAGAGGAATTTCCATATCTTCCTCGATACCAATTACATTTCCAGTGTCTTTCCATAAATTGGGGAATTTCATGACGATATCTTTGAATTTATTTAATAAATCTGGGTTATGATTGCAAATGGTAACGCCTGTTTGCAATACGACTTCAGCCACCTTAGAATCTGATGGACTAGCGTGTGCGGTTTCTGTCTGATTGACCTCGTGAATAGCATTAGAATTAATCGTATATATTGAAGGGGTTGTCAAGCTGAGCTTTTTCCATCCGCGTTTTGGAGTACGAGCAGCAAAACCTTCAATCTCAGATTTTGCCAAGAAACATCCATTGTATTCGAATTCAGTAATTAATCCAAGCTTGGTACCTTTCTTCATTTGGACTAGACCGGATGTCGGATTATAGACTTGTATTTCACTTGTCTTATCGTCAATAACATGAGAATAAATAGCGATATGATGAGCAGCATAGGGTTCAAATAAAAGGTCTCGATTAGACGGTAAATCCTCGGGTTGGATTTGGATTTTAGTGTATTGCCCTGGAGCGATGTCAATATTTTGTGCTGACCTTGCTACCGATAGAGTTCTTGGGCCTTTTGAGTGAGTTGATCAAGAAATAGTAATATCATCACACGAGGTTATTTTTGCTGTACCTAATTTAAGATCCATGATTATACCTTGTGGTGATAAAATGTCGATACCTATGAGCATATTTGCAGTGAGGTTCCTGACTAAATGGAATTCTGCTTCAATTGCTGCTACTTTTCTGTCGCCAGGGAAAAAAATTGTTAAGCGGACGTATTTATCACAGTTGTGAGTTTTCTTTCCAATTCCCGAGACTGGTATAGCTTCTGATAATAAAATGACCTTCGTTTGCGGAGACTGTTTGTGTAGAAATTCTTCATCTATCAACGACATTGTACACCCAGTATCAAGACAGATATCTTGGACCAAACCATTTTCTGTAAGCTTGGCTTTCGTAGTCGCATACTTATAGCCACGGAAAGCATAGCCTGAGGGGCCTGAAGTTTTGACCTTTGATCTAATTATTTCTGATATTTCTGTGGTGTAAGCTTCGGGATTTGGCTCCGGGGTTAGATTTTTTACAGAACACCTTTTCCAGTGGTTATGAAACGCGTTATTTGATTTAAAGTGCTGTTTGCATTTTCTGCAGGTTGTCGGTCTTCCATAGCCTAACTTGTTTAAATGACAAGACGTATTGACATGATTGTTAATGACATCTTCATCGTATTGACCATCATAATCTTCGAAATATAATTCGGACTCTTTATGTTCTTCCTGGTCCTTTGTTGTCACCGAATTATTTTGTTCACTTTGTAGGATTACTTCTTCTGTATGCTCGTTATAGGCTTTTGGATCTTGGCGATGAAATTCTGAAGATCCTGGATTCTTTGTAGGAAAAGTTTTGTAACGCCCATCATTATTGTATCCGCTAAAGTTTCTATTCTGAGGTTTTCGTGGATTTCCTTGTGATTGAAAACTATTTTTTAATTGAAATGACCCATTTTGATTCCTTAAATTTGAGTCATGAGGTTTACTGGTCTTCTGCGTAAAATTTTCTGGGATCCTTCGGTTGTTTTCATATGCAAATGGGCTCTGATCTGTATGCCTTGAATAAAAGTTTTGAGAATAAAAATTCCTAGGCTTGTAGATATCTACCCAGATGTTAAAGGCATCTCTAATTTGTTCCATAAAATTATCTAATCGGGTAGTTGCGGTCGGACGAATAAGATCTCTTCTAAGAACACCATCAACATGTTCATAAGCTAGTGATAGCTGTGCGAGAGTATTTTGTGTAATTCCACTACTACGCCCATGTAGAATGATATTCGATACATATGTCATAGGAGATTTTCCATCCCTAACATCTTGAACTGTGTATCTTGATTTTTCAAGGGCTACGAGGGCTTTCCCTGGTGCTTCGGAAAATCTTTTTTCGAGCATACTGCACCAGTCTTCAATTGTGCCATAACGTAGGCCGTTTCGGGTGATTGAAGATAGTTCTTCCACGTACCATTGGTTTGCCTCGCCCAATAAACACTCGTCAAGATTCTTAGTAATACTGCTATTAGGACCCTTTTTGATTCGAAGGCGGTTAGTGAAAGAGAACACGTTGTGATAAATATTATGGGTGTCCCTGATTTCAACTGCCATTTTGGACACATCTGGGTCAAAGTAACCGATCTCTTTGGCTCTGAACCTACTTTCGTCATAGTTTTGATCTTTATTTTGAAATTTTATGGGAAATTTTTGATAATAGGGCCGTGAATCTGTTAAAGTGTTTGTCTCGCTCTCAAGTTTTAATTGAGACATTTTTTCCTCCGATACATTCTGCGGGTTTGATGATTCCGATAGCTTGAAGGGCTCCAAAGCTGCTGCGACTCACTGAGCTACGAGATTTACCAATTCTGCTCGCTGTTTAGCTGAAAAGGAGGACAAGTCTTGATCTTCTGTATCGGCTGGCATTTCTTTTGGATTTTTCAGGCTTTGTTGTGATACTGATGATGAAATATCTTCAAAATTAGAGCTTTCGATATGCGTTGATGTCCTTTGAGCCTGAAGCTTCTCTTTGAGTCTAGGAAGGAGAGATATTATTGCATCAACTGTCTCTACGGCCTTGGCGTAGTTGTTCTTCCAAGTCGATGTCGTAATTTGGGCGTGACTTTCTGGATCAATTGGGAAGGAATCCACCACCCAGTCTATTTCTTCCCACTGTTGGTTTGTCAGCTGGGCCACGAATTTAGGTCTCTCTGATTTGAGAATTTTAATTTCATGAGCAATAAATATTGCTTTTTCTAATGTGTTAACCCTGGTGTCGGTCATAGAAGGCGCGGGGAATCGATTATCTTATTTTATCTTATTTTTTCAACGAGGATACGTTATTGGTGCTGAAAAGCTGGTGCTGAAAAGCTGGTGCTGAAAAGCTGGTGCTGAAAAGCTGGTGCTATTAATCCAGGTTTGGTCTAGAATGAACTAGGTAATGTTACCAATTGTCATGGTTACAGTTTTGAATTGTCAAATTAAAGAAGTGCGTAGAAGAGTGATCTTTTCTAAAGGCCAGATCGAAGATTATATACAGAGAATTATGAGGTGATAGTAACTCTATGTGGAAGGAGCTAATGACGACCTCCGGGCAAATATCCCAAATACACTTAATCATAACAGAAGGTCAGCATATCTACCGAATTTATATTCCCTCTCGATGTGTAGTTGTTTGAACGTCAAATGTGCGATTTGATGAAAATTCTTGTGCAACAAATTCTCCAAAGACACATCTGAATTTCCCTGACTGTAGTCCGCCTTTTCAGGTTGATGAAAGTAGTGGGGAGGAAACAAAAACTTCCGACCAACCTGAACCACTCTTTGATCCTCTTACACCTTTTGAGCAACTTAGTTTTGAAGAACATCAACGAGATGTAGAAGTTGAAGATTTGCAGGTTGAAAGTAATGCAGCCAGAGATAAGGAAAGCACGGACAATCAGGATAATCAAGAGAGTCAAAAGGAAAGAAGTAGAATTCCCGAAACTATTCAAGAAGAGAACATACCTACTCAGAGCTCAGGAGTGGAGGACATTGAACAGCCCGAAACAACAGTTACTCGACGAGGTAGACCACCTGGAAGCAAGAAAGTCTATCAAAAGGTGGATCGTGTGACCAGAAGCACAGCAGCTAGCTCTGGCTCTGATGAGCATTTGGCTTTTTGTTGTTTTCTTACTGCATCACAGTCTCTGTTGACTGTTGATAATAAAGCTGATCCAAAAACTCTTGCGGAAGCAATGAGTTGTGAGGATTCTAAGAGCTGGAAAGAAGCGATTGATCGCGAGTATAGATCACTCTCAAAGAAGAAGACTTGGTCCCTTGTTCGACGATCTGAACTACCAGATGGTACGAAAGTACTGACTGGGAAACTAGTTCTTAAAACGAAGCGAGGCAAAGAGGGGAACATACTTAAGTACAAGGCTCGTTGGGTAGTAAGAGGCTTTGAGCAAGAGTACGGACGCGATTATACGCAGACATATGCAGGTGTTTGCCGTAACACGACCTGGAAAATTGCGATTGCCATGGCGGCCAAGTTCGACCTTGAGATCGAGCAGATGGATGCCGTAACAGCATTCTTGAACAGTGACGCAGATACCGACATCTATGTGCAGGTACCACCAGGCTGGAAGGAGCCAGGCATTGCTTCTACATATCCATTCGTGTGCAAACTTCAGAAGGCTTTGTACGGCTTGAAGCAAGCTCCTAGGCTTTGGCAAAGGCACCTTCGAGGCTGTCTGGCAGAAGTAGATTTTGAACCCCTCGCCTCTGATAACTGCCTATATCTGAATAAGCAAACGGGTATCCTTATCGTCACATATGTTGATGAATTCCTTATTCTTAGAAAAAATATCAAACATATCAATCAGTTGAAAAACATGCTAGCGGACAAATTTCAACTTGAGGATCTCGGGCCAGCTAGTTACTTCCTTGGTGTTCGGATAGCGAGAGATCGTCCTCGGAAAAGGATTTATCTCACTCAAGACGCCTATGCTCGCCAAATTCTCGAAAGATTTGGACTTGAAAACTGCCGACCAGTTGACACTCCCATAGCAGCTGGATATGAGAAATTCTTGGTGCGAAATGATGGTGTTGCAACAAGTGCCGAGATTAAGGAATACCAATCCAAAATAGGCTCCATACTTTACTTGGCAGTGCACACACGACCAGATATAGCATTCGCGTGCTCGGCATTTTCTCGATACCTGTCAAATCCATCCGCACAGCATCTCAAAGGAGTCGATCGGATTCTCTGCTATATTAAAGGCACAATTAACCTAGGAATAATGTACGACGGAAATAGCCCTAACTTTCACCTTCACGGTAATTGCGACTCAGATTGGGGAGGCGACAAAGGTACGCGACGATCTACAAGCGGGAGTGTATTCCTTCTGGCTGGAGGGGTGATATCTGCGTCCTCAAAAAGTCAGCCGAATGTATCTCTATCATCTACTGAAGCAGAGTACTATGCCTACACATCATGCGTTCAGGAACTCCTATGGATACAGCAGGTCATGTCTTAAATGATGTACATCGGAAAGGATATCATATCAACTCGCATCTACTCTGACAGTCAAAGTAGTCTCGCTCTTGGAGAAAATCCTGAGCTACATCAACGAACGAAGCACATTGAAATTAAGCACCACTTTATACGGGAACATATTGATTCTGGACGGGTTAATGCTCGTCACATGTCTACGCATGAAATGGTGGCTGATGGGATGACCAAATCACTTTTGCAGAAGAAACATTCTAGATTTGTTGAAATGTTGAACTTGAGAGTTGCAGAATTTGATTAGGAGGAATCATGAGTGATCTGTTTCGGTTTCAAACTGAAGGGGTGTGTCGAAGCATCAGTCTTCAACCCTGGTTAGAATGTGACTTACTAAGCTCGCTTAGCAAGCACACACTGTATATTAAACTCAGCTGAATACTTTTCAATAAAATAGATTAGATTCCCAAATAATACATTTCTGACCCATTCTGCTTTTCAACATAAAAATACAGAGAACGAATTGTATCTAAAGGAGGTAATGCCAACCTTAGAATAATTCTAGAGGCAGATGATTTGGACATAAGGTGCTTTCTTTTTGCCATACGCACTAGATGGTAGTCTGAGTTTCTTCAAAGTTTCTCATTCATGTTATTCCTAGATTCTACGCACAACACGTGCTCCTCACCAGATGGTCTTGATGACAAGGCTTTTTTATCAACAGTCCTGATCAAGAATGATGAGGCTGGCTGTGGACTTCCGGTGGCATTTTTCCTGTCGAATTCTGAGTCCCGGTGGCCACTAATAGAAGGGCTCAGTTGTTTTAAAGGCCTTACAGGACTAGATGAGGCACCAACCTTTATGACAGACTGTTGTCAGACGGAAAAAGCTGCAATTAACATGGCATCTAGCTCGCCTGAGACTCGACCCTGTCACTGGCACATGTTCAAGGCAATGCGAGCTTAAGCCAATAGCAAAAGTACCTACAACCATGTCGAGAATGTGCAAATGGTAAGAAAATCTGCAGTGTCAGACTTTAAGATGCTGGTTTACACTAGAACCATGAAAGACTTCAGTACCACATGGGAAAATTATCAAGCACAGTTTGGATATTTAAAAGATTGGATAGATTATGTTGAACGTACGCGGATGTCTGATCCTATACCCTGGTGGTTTGGGGCTTGAACGGTAAGTGATACTGTTGATACATTCAGAGTATGTGTTGATATTAATTAAAAATTACAGAAAATGCTTGGCATCAATGCGAATAATTGCGTGGAATCCTGGCACAGCAATTTGAGGATTAACTATCTTGGCAAAGATAGAAAAATACGCCCCGACGCCCTCATCTACAAACTATTGGTAGAGGTTCTCCCAGACCTTATGGTAAAGGTGCTAAGGGTGTCCATGAGGCTCGAGGGCAGAAGGTTGGCCACAAATGAGAGCTTTCAGCTGGAGGAATGCATAAAGGTACCCATGGAAATTGCATCTGAACACGTTCAGATTCCAACAGTCACTCCAGGAGATGACCAATGCGAGAACTTAGTGACGGTAAGGTCTTTCCAGGATTATCTTGTGTTCTACAAGATATCCATGACAGATCATGGTTACGTATCTGGCTGCACATGCCCATATATGGCTGCGAACCATGTTGTCTGTAAACATATGTTTATGGTAAAGCGCACGTGTGGTTACAATATTGACTACGACACAAGGGAAAACATTGGAAAATCAAACAATTTAATGTCGTCTGAAAACCTCCGTCAGCCTGAAGAGAGTGGGGGAAACGAACTTCCCGAGTCGATGTTTGATCAAGTAATTGGCGGTCTACGAAAAGGCTATTTTAAATCTAGGAGCAGAAGAACAAAAGGTCATGATGGAAGAAACTGCACACTGGTTAAGGCAAGTACAGTATTCGGGTATATTTTAGTCCCAGAGGCAGAAATAATTTTTTTAATATATAATAATAATTCGTATTATTCAATAAATACTTCTGTATTACAAGTATTATAATAACATTTATAACATAGTCCAGACGTGGGCTAAGAGATAAGAGTAATTATTCTCATTTATGTGAAAACCAAACTCAGAGATGTCCGAATCTGAAAGGTTGAGAACGTGTAGAATTTAAAATACCGTGTCACATTTTCCCTAATCATGTGGTGTAGGTGTAAATCGGCCCAAATAAAATTTTCCAGATTATAGAAGGTGGACCAGATACGTTATTGATGGAGGGATGAGATTGGGCAGTGTTGATGTGGAGAAGGAGGCATGTCAGCTCACAAGCTTATACCAATTTTACTTTTGAATATGTTTTAGCTGCAAATCAATATCACATGATACGTAACACAAATATTTATGCAAAAAGGCAATGGGGTAGGAAGGAGTTGGGATTCAGGCAACAAGGTGCTGACTAATCCAAAAACGTGCGTGAAATTGCTGCGCCCAATGAGTATGTACTTCAATTTGTTTTACCGATATCCTCGAAATATCGTACATTTTCTTGGAATACAGTAAAACTTCTCTAACACGATAGTGGGTCCCGGCATAAGTGTTGAAAATATTCATTGTAACTTGCACTTTTATATTTGCAACACTTACCCTTACAGGTCATTTTGGGTGCAGGGGCAAGTATTGCAAATATAAATGGATGAATTTTAATTAATATTTTCAACACTTATACCGAGACCCACTGTCGTGTTAGAGAAGTTTTACTGTAGTATACATCGTTATAACAAGGGTTCGACTGTGCTCCAGGCAAAACTGACCATAGTTCTATACTACAGTAAAACTTCTGTAACACGATAGTGGGTCCCGGCATAAGTGTTGAAAATATTCATTGAAATTCATCCATTTATATTTGCAATACTTGCCCCTGCACCCAAAATGACCTGTAAGGGTAAGTGTTGCAAATATAAAAGTGCAAGTTACAATGAATATTTTCAACACTTATGCCGGGACCCACTATCGTGTTACAGAAGTTTTACTGTATACCTTTTGAAAATAGAATTAAAGGTGGGAAAATACCTACAGCAGCACGTTTATGGTTACTGTCGGGATAACGGAAATATTGCAATCCGAACCAAACCTGTATATAACCCTTCACCTTTTCCTTTAAAGAGACAGATCGTAAATTGATTTGAGAAACCGTGTTATTCACACAACCTTTCTTTACCCAGCGTATACGCAGTATGGAAAGAACCTGTTACTGGTTCTAGTAATAGTAACCTTGATAACTCGACCACGAAATGCATATCACAGGGCATCGAGCTTTGTATGTGTTTCCCTGTAAGAAATAGAAATAGATGGATTGACAAGTAAAAATGGGATGATAAATGTTACAGCGGTAGGAAATGGAACACTACAAAAGTATGTCTGAATCAACTGGAATAGTGTAGAATCAGATAGGAAAACGTAGGAGTAGTGACAAGGTGGAAATTCGTGGAAGCGAGTAGCTAAGACTCACTGTGAAGGTATAGCATCGCAACATCAGATAATTCTGGACCATCGGGTCTTTATACCAATCCATCACATCTGATCTTGTTCATTTCTTCTGCCATTCGCTGAACGTGTATCTAATATCAGGTAGTGATTCCCCATTTCATATCCTTCATTTATCGCAAGTATCTTTATTCTTGACCAAGGTGCTACCAGTGAAGGCAAAATAGGATGGGGGAATAGTCTGTAGTAAATTTATGTGATACTTCATTGCTTCAGATTTATCAAGCTTGCTGAGGTTAATATCCAAGGAGTTGCACACTCGTGATGGGGTAGGCACACCGGGAAGCAAGGACCTAACTTGCTAGTGACTGAAATTGCATACTTCTTTCCCAGTATAAGCTACATACACGAACAACGCGCTTGAATAAACCGTATTCCTTGCGGTCAGGTTGACAAACTCGAATTACACCTGAACATCGAAATACATCGAAGCTTCCGTTGAAAATGTCAACTGGCAGGAGACTTGTCAGGCGATCAGCTATTCCCAGCGAAAATTCACCTGCCCAAGGCTCACGTCACCTAGAATCAGAGTCGAGCAGGCAAACCTCATCTAGTTTGCCTCCGTATGAGCCTTTAATTTGCCCCATTTCTGCAGATTCTCAGCGCAAGCTTCAAGAGCTCTATTTACACCATGACTATTCAAAGCACAAGAAAAATATCAGAGATGCAACCAATATAATCACGAAGGCTACTTACGAATGTAACGATAGATTATGGCAGAGAAAGCAGAAGCTCCAGGCTCTTGAAGAAAAGTTGAAGGCGTCCGAGGGCCCAATCAGTAAAAAAATTCAAGCGAAATATGATAACGATAAAAACTATCTCGGTGATTTGGAAAAGACTGTGGGGGATGTTACTTCTCAAGCCGACCAAGCTGTGAGAGAACTGATTGACTACGGCGATGAAATCACTTATCATCCACGCCTCATGCAGGAACTATCCGACAACTGTAGTTCTCCTAGCGTGGTCCAAGCTGGTAATGGATGTGTAGAGATTTTCAAAGCTGCTAAACAGAATTATTTAGACCAATATAATAAAAAAAGTATGAATGAAAGGTGTGTGTTATCCCGTTTGCTAGTCTCGCGACTAATAAACCAAGATATGCAGATCATAATGACTATAAAAACTTTAAAGGAATGGTCCACGATGCACAAAATCAAGGTCCTAATGCTCGCCCACTTCCAAACCCGAAGTACTGGTTCCCAAGTGAAAATACCTCTCAGACAGGTCATCACGTGACCCAGGAAAATCACGAGTCTGACGAGGATGATGAGATCGTCATGACTGGCGCGACCAGGAGTCTGAAGTGTTCACTTACGCTGCAATACTTCGAAGAGCCATACAGTAATAAGAAATGTAAACACACCTATGAAAAATCGGCAATCCTGGGTTATTTGAGTCTTGAGGGAACTGCATATAGGCAGCCCTCAAGAATCAACGGCCATGGAAAGGGTCCCAAAATAGTTATCTGTCCAACGCCGGGGTGCAATGCGGTAAGTGAATCAACACTCTAATACGACCTGGCTGATCATGATAAGCATCTCGGAGCAGACGATTTTTTTCTGGATGAACGTGTCAGACAACAAGTTATTCAGGCGAAAAAATTTGAAGCCACCGCCGCTGGCGCTGATGATTCAGATGATGAAAGCCCACGCAGAACTCAGAGGACTCGACCTGATGTTCTTGATGACGAAGATGATGATCCGAATACCTTTGTTGTCGAGGGAGATAGATAATTTGTAGGCCTTGAGTGAGAGAGTGAGTGGGAAAAAAGGAACAAGAGATGTTGATGCTATTATTTATTATACTACCTATTTGATATCCACGGACGAAATTCATGATATTTTATTGAATATTATCGTCATTTTTTCTTTAAATCATCAGTTCTGGTCCCGAATCCATTGTTGCTGTATGTCAATAAAGCCAGTCCAGTTATAAAATCAGTTAATTGTTACAATCTGTAGATAAAATCTATCTTTGGCGCTCCACCATCTGTATCTATACAGCTCTATTAGAAACGCTATTATTGGAAATGGCACTGTGTTTTCCTTATGATTTTGTCTCATATTACAGCCCAAAATATAGCCATATCTATCTGCTGAAATAGCAATATTAAAACGCAGTACACATGACTACGCGCTGGCACAGCCAGTACATCGAATAGGTATCTATCCCGTAATACTCACCCCCTTATCAATGCCCTTAAGGGACAACAACCTTCCTCGAGTAACCCCACGACCGACAATCACATTCCTCTGCGCAAACCTCGGCAGGGGAGGATCCTCAAGCGAGATCAAACTTCAATCAGCTTGGGGCGCAGGTATAGAAAAAAAGGCACCACTACACCAATTGTACAAGCAATTTTCGGACCCCGAACCCTATATGATATTATATACTTAATCATGTTACACGGATGTTTTGCTCGTCCAAGATACCTGGTCCTCCAGGAGCAACGAGAACTGGCCCGTGAAGTCGTACCCTGGGATTGAGCGATACTTACCATGTAGTATTTAGACAATCCAGCCACTTACTAGAACTAGCTCTTCACGACTCTGAGGAATATGCTCAGTAGAAATCCCATCGTCGATCTGATCCACAACACTATGTTAGTGTTACGGGATAGACCCGTGAGGTTGGTTCTGACTGTGCCAGAACCATATTATTTCCGCGAGGTTGAATATCCACGAGGCTGGTATTTCTGTGGCTGAGATTCACGAGGCTGACACTTATGAGGCTACTTCTGCGGCAAGTACTTTGTGGCTGGTATTCGGCGGCTGGTACTACATCTACAACTTTCAAAGCTGGTCAGAAAGATTGTGTCATTTCATGTCACAATAGTGGAGAATGAATGTGTATATAAAGATAGGAAGATATGGCTGTAAGTTCTCTCGGTAGATTTTAATAATTAACTGATTTTATATTTGGACTTGCTCTGGTGTTTACCACCATCAATTGATCCCGCGACAGTAAGACAAGGATTAAGCACAGGGTATAAGTCTCGTTGATTGTTGAACAAAAGTAAGGAAGGAAAGGAATATTTGTATACGTGGTGGCCTACTTCAAAATTTCCTTCGGTAGTTTTGTATTCTATTTCATTTAGTATAGACACACACAATCTAGTCGACCAATCCTCACCCTTCGGTGTTTGTACATTTACGGCTTAGTGATCCCTGTCGCTACACACCAGATGTAACGGCTAGTTAGCCGATAATACCCTGTAGCCTGCACTGGCCAGGTCAAACATGATTCACGCTACGCTATGTTATCAAAGCGACCTAAAGCGGCTTCTGGAACTAAAAGGAAGCTTTGGATAAGTCTATTAAGAATCTTCTAGAGAATATTTGATCTACACAGTCTTACACATAAATATTAATTAGTGCTACATACCAGGGATTGAATCCCAATAGATAGAAAATAAACTTCCTCTGACTCTTAGGTTGCTCCAGCATCATTATCCAGACCGTGACACCAGACAAGGGTGGAGTAGAAACGCCCCAGCCAAGGTCAGGCACATACATCAGAAAGGGAAGAGCCGCGCGACAGAAATTCTTGTGTGGCACGTCTCCGGTTCTTACTGCAGTAGCGATAGAGAATGTGACTTTCGTCTCCACAAACCGGATCTCAGTCAGAGCCTTACCTCCTATTACGGACCGTAGCTCAAAATACTGGTCCTGATAATCGTGGCTACGTTGATCCTATTATGCGGGGCACCAAGTCCCGCCGATCAGAGCTGCCAAGACTCTGTTTTCCTTCGACTCCTCTCTTGTTCTAATTGTCGATCAAGTTGTAAAATTATTCTGTTTCTGGGCGTTTCCATATTCGATAATGTTCGACTGGGTTCTATGATGGCTGGATTGGCGTTTTGAAACTGGGGAGTCTTGTTGTATTTAAAGCATCTTCTTCATTACATACTGCTATCCATACCATAGTTTTATACTTACTCTTTGGTCAACCTTCATTTACCATATTCATGAGTGGTTCCAAATTCACAGCCGCGCTCTAATCGCAGCTTCGCTACAGTCACGGCCAAGCTTCCACTATGGCGGAGCTCGTGACACATCCCGTAACACGAACAACGTATTGTAGACAAAATTTCTCACGATTCCCCCTCCAAAACTCTCTTCTACTCCCGCATTTAAATACCTGCCCATCCTTTTCTGGAAGAGATTCCCCCAGACCTCCTCACTCGTGAATGTTATAGTTATGAGCTAACGAAAGACAGGATGTTGGCTACTGAATCTATTGCAGTATACACAGAGGATGGTGTATACTGATGATGAGAATAGATATAGAATGAATACTGTATGCGTATTATAATGAATGATCTGATAATCTGCCTAATGACATGTTGAAAGAAAGATATGTCTTATATACATTAAGATTATAGTTGCACACCGTCCCATTACTCCTGATCATGACCTCTGGAATCTTCTAGCATCTACTTGTGTTCTCTATAGAACAGAGTTGATGCTTCTGCTGACTTCCATGAGGTTCCATGTACTCCCATCTCATCCAAGCACAATTATCATTACTGATACCAGCACCTCAGCCGAGCCAGCACAACAGTGAACCGTAATTCACATCTCCCTCCTCGAATTTGTGCTCTACGACTTATATCCTACGCCGGCTGTCCATAACATCGAGAGTGTATTTTTTTAAAAATCATCTTTTGCGTATGCAGCCTGAGGCTATGACGCGAATGATTACGGAAGATATGTTTGTGATGCAGTATGACTCTGTTTGAAGTTAGGAACACTCATACTCAGATTTCATTTGCAGATACCACTACGAGAGTAACGCCTTACGACATGTACCCTCTTCCGAGAATACCCACCACGGGGAAAAGCGAGAAAAACCTATGATTATCTGAGTATGCTTTCGTTATCCTACGAATACAGTATCACTGCGAGAGAAATGATGTGAGGGTCTTACTGGATTCAAACCAGCTTTCTCCTGCTTCAAGTGAGGCATGTGCCCAAGCTACCCGAATGCTAGCTTATGGACTGGTGCCAAGGGGAGTTAAGGGTGTTAGGAAGATCATCATTTTAAATGTATTTAAATCTTTTGTCATAGCTAGATGGCTGAATACAATATGATTTAAAAAAGAATACCCACACACTCCTCGGGAGATCAGCCCGGTCAGCAAACCACTTAACCCTCCAACCCTACGCGACACTATTAATTTGATAAATTAACCATTATATCTACACACAACACCATGTGCTCTCGCCAGATACGATACCATCATGGTAGAAGTCGCCACCGCGAGTAAATCATTCCTTTACCTGAAATTCGCAAGTGTTTTATTACAACTGCTATATCTGGAATAGTATAGAGGTGGAAAGTACCTTCATGTATAATACATATAGGTAAAGCAATGAAGAAGGAAGAGACGAGAGATATTTAGAAAAGAGAGCAAGATAAATTTCTTTACTCAACACTGGTTGCTAATATATTACTTCATATATATATATCACTGATAGTAGAGATAAATCGATACCATACAAGACACCTTATCCATCTCTCATAATTTCTGATTCCTCTATTTGATCCTGCACTCACAACTTTGAACATGACCCAAAACATATATATCTACACGAACAAAAGATGGGCTATCCAGGAGGTGTTTATTAACCATGAATTAACCATCTCAATCACCCGATCTAGGCCCAATTGAAAATCTCTGGGGGTTTATGGAATGAAAACTTGGTGAGTATCAAGAGGCCCTGAGAGGAATGCATGATTTATGGGAAAGAGTCAGAGAAGTATGGTCTAAAATACCTGTAGAAACATGTCGCTCACCAATTCGAAGTACGGAATCAAGGGCTCAGGCTGTATTGAAGGCAACAGAAGGTCATACGAAGTATGAAAATGATGGTCAAAAAATTGGTGAAATCATCAGAAATGCCAAGACCATTATATCACATTTAATTTTGTTTTTTTGTTAAATAAATATAAATATTCAATTTTACAGAGTAATGATTAGATTTTGAATTTGAATTTGATTTCAATTATCCCGTTCAGGTACCCTAGGGCCCATGCAGGTGCTATAACTTAAGTATATTTACAAAGGAGGAAACCTCACGGTAAAAACCCCCAGAACTGCAATTTGTTATCTTTTTGTTTACAATTTATTCCTTCGAGAAGTGCGTTTCACTGTGCGTCCAGTGTGGGTATCGTCTTATCCCTTGCCTGCTCTAGACATCATTTCCTTCATTACGGCTTCAACTTGACCAACAAGTCGAAACTGTTCCAACCAACCTTCATTAAATATCCACTGTGTGATCCTGTCCACGTCTGCCGGGCTGTTGATCATCGCTTTGTGGGACCTATCTTTTGACTTTCGCAGGATTTCCTCTCGTCCTTTCGCCCATTGCGGACACGTTATGATCATATGTCTGACGTTTTGGGATGGATATCCACATTGACATTTTGGGCTGTCAACTCCGGGTACTTTTCTTCTGTACAGATAAGAGTTGAGCCCAATGTACTCGCTTCTTATCTGCATTGCTATGCTGCTCTGTACCCTGCTAAGGTTTTGGTGAATTTTGGATGGCGTCCCCTTCAAGTTCATCCTGTTTCGTCATGTATGTTGGTTGACTTTTATGTTTGATGACTTCCAGGTCTCAGGTTTCGCAGGCGTTGGATGTCTACATTTCTTCTGACATGTCCATGAATTTTCCCATTCTCGGAATGCTGCTATCTTCACAGCCACCTTGTGGTTATTACACAATCCAGCCGTGGCTACACCGTATAGCAACCTACAGCAGATAGAGGTCTATACAGATAGCTTGGCTGGTAAGAATGTGTGTTCCATTCTCTAAAGTAAACAAAGGGGTAAATATATAGGTACAGGGATTAAGTGATCTACATGAGTTAACCAGAACCACACCATCCCCCCTCAATTTGAGATCATTAATGGTCATATAATAATACATAATACATGTAATTTAAATTGATGTGTCAGCGTTTGCGTCGTCGATTTCTCTCCATGGTTTTTCGGACTTAATCATCCTATTTCTATCTTGTTCCAGGAGCCTTTTGCTTCCATACCAGAGGCTTCTTACTGGATGGCCATCTAGAACATAAGCTGGGAAAAGTTGTTGTCCATGATAAGAATTCTTCAGAATGACACCACCAGGTGTGCGAAGAGTGTATGACCCGTCTGGGTGTGCTTCTGACACACAAAAAGGGCCATCATAGTTAGGTTCGTGCTTATGTTCTCGTTGGCGTTGCTTTAACACCCAGTCACCCTTGCCGTAAACTCAGTGTCGAGCCTTCGATTCTGCTAAATAGACACGGAGCTCGTCTCGTGCCGCTTTACCTGAGCGTACATTCTGTCGTGCTTGATCACGTTCGCTATGAGATATTCATATCAGATCAGTGGCATTGGATTTATCTTCTTCCTCTGTGGGTTCTCTAATGTAATTTTCAAGCTCATCTAGATTTCCATCCGAAGTTGAACTGAACGCTAAGAAATATGGCGAATAGCCTATATGGGATTGTCTCCGATTATAAATTTGCAAGGATTTTGATAAAACAGCAGAAATACTCTGTTTGGTATAGTCTGGATGATTGCTGACAGAAAGAAAAATTTGCTTTAAAATACCATTAAATTTCTCTACTTTTCCATTAGTCATAGGTCGATATGGCTTTGTTGGGTGTAGAGATGTCCCGTAATTATTCAAATATTTTTTTAGCTCATCACTAACGAAAGCACTACCATTATCGACGATAAGTTGTTTTGGTGGACCGAAAGAAATAGAAATTAAATTGAATAATGCGATAACTCCTGAAGTATCTGTTGACTTTACTAACAAAGCGATTCCGAGGCTCGTAGCATATTCGATCGCTGTACAAAGATACGATGAGAACGTGCCGTGTTTTACAGGTCCAGTAAAATCCATACCCCATCTTAAAAATGGTGGCGGCGCTATAATTGGCATCAAAGAACCTTGGGCGTGAATATCGGTAGGTTTCTTCATCAACTGGCAGTGTCTGCACGTTTGAATGACCTCTTGAGCTGCAAGTATTAAATCTGGATGCCACAAATTATTGTGAGATTCACGAAGTAGAGCACCGATGGAGCAAT
Source organism: Podosphaera xanthii (assembly GCA_028751805.1). Lineage (NCBI taxonomy): Eukaryota > Fungi > Ascomycota > Leotiomycetes > Helotiales > Erysiphaceae > Podosphaera > Podosphaera xanthii. The sequence goes on along the minus strand of JAPWIX010000013.1, from coordinate 1,368,473 downwards.
GGGCATTGAAAATATGGATGTCAGAGAGTTTAGAAATGAGGTCATGGTATTCGTAGACGTGTAGAAGGTGGCCGTCTCTGACACGGGAAAGAGTGTTGGAGTGCCAGATAAAATGATCACGAACCCATTTTGTTGGAAGACTTGTAGGTAGAGTAGAATTTTGCGAAAGATGTTCGGCAATGGCCTGTAAATTGATCCACGAAAGATTATTCAAGTTCGGCAATTTTTTGGAGGAATTACTAGTATCCGGACGAGAAATGCTAGTGGTAGCCATAATAGAATTTTCTGGAGGACGACTTAGCCAATCAGCTAGGACATTTCCTTTTCCAGGTCTATATATAAGTTTTGGATTAAAATGCTCCAAAACGTCAACAAACGCTGCATACGGGATGGTAAGTTCTTTTGTGCACGTATACTAGCTAATGATTGATGATCAGTTTTTATGAATATTTCTAATCCTTCAAGCCAATAGTGCCAAGTTTGTAAAGCCTGGACAACGGCTAACATCTCACGTTCCTGAGAGCTATAGCGCTGTTGTGTTGGAGTTAGTTTTTGTGAGAATTACAAGTCCAACTCGCGCATACCTGAGGAAAAGTGTGCGATAGAACTGTCATCGGCTAAATGCATAGCTGCGATATCTATGATGTCACGGGTTATTGAAGAAGGTTATGTCATGGGCTGTGGTTGATAAGGTTGATATAATCGGCCCGAGCTTTAAGCGAGCGAATTAGGGTATAAATGGAGGGTTTTCTGCCGCACATTGTAGATCATGACCACATATTCCACATCTTACTATTCTATCTTATCAGATCAATTCATCAAACATCTACATTAAGATCCATATCAAACTCTAAATACTTAATCATAATCTCCTCTAAGCAACCTTCTCTGCCATACTCGCAAGTCAGGCAAAACTCCTACCAAATAATCCAACAGTTTTCGACTAGTGTATGCAACTGGGGATAAGCGGGCTGAGCGGATGTTTGGTTGGGAAAGAGTGACCCTATAGTCGGGTTGTAATAAAGCGCCACCAGTTGCGGTTTTGCTAGAGTCGGTGTCAATGACTACGGGTTTTGACTGATCCAGGGGACGTAAAACTGGCGGCGACGCTAGTTTCATCTTTATAGCTTCCCAAGCCTGTAATTGTTTAGATGTAAGACTAATTTTAGCATTACCTGTTTCTTTTATCTCATGCAATGGTGCAGATACTTCGGAAAAGTGCGGGGCATATTGTGGAAACCAGTTACATATAGCCAGAAATCCGCGGACATCTTTGGCAGTTTGAGGCGGTGGTCGATTAATAATGGCTTCAATTTTTTCTGGATCCGGTCTCAAGCCGTGTACTGAGAGTATATGTCCAAGGAATTTTACTTCGCGTTCAAACCATGCACATTTGCTGGAGTTGAGGCGGAATCCGAATTCTACCAATCTATTCATCACTTTTCTTGCATTAGTATCAGCTTCTTCAATTGTTTCACCCCAGGTAATAATATCGTCAATCATATTGGAAGTAATATCCACTAAACCAGATCTGAGTCTATCAATTACTTCTTGAAATGTAGCTGGAGCGTTAGTTAAACCGAAGGGCATGACAAGAAACATAAAATGACCTTGAGGAACAACAATCGCTGAATATTTGCTCGCACGTTTTGTCATGCCAATTTGGTGAAATCCCCATTTGAGGTCGAAACGCACGTAAAATTTGTGGCCCGCGGCACGTTGAAGCTCGTCCTCAATGATGGGCAATGGATATGCCCATTTAACTGTTCGAGCGTTGAGAGCTCTGTAATCTATACAGACACGTGCATTAGGTTTGCCATCCTTCGAGACCAAATGTGCCGGAGAAGCCCAGGGGCTTTTGGAACGAACAATAATGCCGTTGCGTAGGCTTGATTCAACCCATTTAGCCAAAATACTTTGCTGAGCAGGGGAATATCGTCGTGGTGGGACTTTGATGGGTTTTTCTGCATTGGTGACTTCAATATCATGTATGACAGAATTTTGTGCTCTAGTAGCACTCCCAGCAATGTCAGAAATTTGGAATAGTTCGGAAAAATTGGCCTTTAGTTTTTGAGTGGTAATTTTAATTTTGAGAGTATCGTTGGTAAATAAAGTAGGAAAGAAAAGAGGTTCAAAGTTTGAGTACTTATGTGGAAACTTTTGGGAACGAGAACAATTAGTCCAAGCCGTTGCTGCCGAATAAATTGGAGAAATGTTTAGTGGTTTCAAAATTGGTGAGTTGGGAAGAGATCGTAAAGAAATATCTGTAGTGACTGAAATATGGTAGACTCCAAGTTGGTGTAACATGGATTTACCTAGTGTCAAGGGAGCAGGAAAAGTGCCTTTTGGTAGAATACCGCAAACAACCTGAAAAGATTTAGAGAGATTACCATCTGATAAACTTAATCGAAGATTGATCAGAACATTGTATCAAATGATTAGACTTTGCCCGCCACAGACGCCTTTCAAGGCAACAGGATCTTGAGTAGGGAAGAGACTGCTCTCGTCTACAACGTCACGTTCAATGTAGCAAGATCTAGTGCCATTGTCGAGAAATAATGCGACAGAACTGTTGTCCGTTTCTCCTTCATAGAGTCGATGAATATCACCGGCACCTTCGCGTTGTATGTCTAATTGAATTTTTTTTTTCGGCTTTTTATCATGGCTCACAATGTTTGCCAAATATACATTGCTGCCGATTTCTCATTCTAAAAGCGTTTTTTCGTCATCAGGTTGAGAGGCAAAAATGGTATTAGTACAGTAATTTTTGTCAATTTGAGGATTTTCTATTTCAGGGGAACTGACGTAGTCCTCATCTGGGTTGAAACAACCGGTTAGTTGGTAGGGTTCATCTTGGTCATAAAGAACATTGTCTTCTTCGTTGAGCTCATCTTCACCAGCAGCGTTTACTCTACGGTTTTGGAATTGCTTGACAGAATTTCTGTGGCCATGACTTCGATTTATGCCGCGAGTTTTATTAAAGTTTTTATTATTGTCTGCTACTGGTTGTGAGATTTTACCTTGGAATGTACCGCTGATTAGTGGATTAGAGAGTGGTGTCTTTAAAGAGGGTTTGACAAATTCATTATTAGTATATGGAGCTGAGCGACAATTTGCAGCCCAGTGTCCTGATTTTTTACACTTGTAACACACGTTTGTTGCTGCATTCACTGAGTTAATGGGATTATCTGAAATTCGAGCGTAAGAATTGCCAAAATTATTAAAAGCTGCTTGTCGATCAGCCACATGAAGGATGTCGTTATCCATTCGAGGAATGGCTTGTGTATCACCACTAAATCTTTGGTTCGAAGCGAATTCTTTTTGAACTTGATCCGCAATTTTCCAAGCATTTCCTATAGCAGAATGGAGTGGATAAGCAAGACCACGTGCACAAAGTCTTTCCCATTTGATTGGCGTATGGTGTTGAAGGACCCAGGAGATTAAACTGTCGCTTTTGTCTGAACATTGCTCTGTAGAAATTTGGAAGGGATTAGCAACAGTTTGTTAAGACTGATCAGGCACTTATCACGATCTTGCAGATTTTGGAATGTTAGAGGCTGTAAATCTTAAGCTGTGGAGTTCTTTATTACTCCAGCTTAGAAAACAGATTGCTATATATATAATATCTATCTAAAGAAACAGAAATCTAGTGATTTGTGTTAATACGGTTTAGCGTATTTACCAGCCTCACAACTTTATGGAAAGATTAGTACGTGCAGATCTACGTGAGTGCAAACAACTATAACATCCAAAGTTGGACGTTACTTGTTTCATGATAGCAATCATTTCAACACTCCTCCTCACTTTGTACCAAAGATATGGGTGCACAAGTGATTAAATCTCAGTTTCGGTAATGCCTTTGTACATATATCAGCCAAATTTTCAGCTGATGGAACATGTAACAAGATAAGCGATCCATCATCAATCCGTTCTCTAGTAAAGTGATAAGCAATGTCAATGTGCTTTGTAGCATCACTCAATCTTGGATTGTGAGCAATATCAATAGCTGAATTGTTGTCCGTAAACAAAGCTGCTGGTATATCTTTGTCAACAAGCTGATGAAGACCACGCACAATCCAAATGAATTGTTTAGTAGCAAGAGAGATCGCCATATACTCCGCTTCACAAGTTGAGTGAGCTACAGTACGCTGCTTTCTAGACCTCCAGCTAAACGTAGAATTTCCTAGCTGAAAGAGATAGCCAGCAAAACTTCGTCGAGTGTCAAGACAATTTCCGTATGATGCATCACAAAAACCATTGAGTACCAGGGGAGATTGAAAATTGTATGTTAGCTTAAGATCTCTGGTTCCCTTTAAATATCGAAGTACTCGTTTTGCTGCTCCTAGATGAGTGGATGATGGGTCCGAATTATATTGTGAGAGATGAGTGACTGTATATGCAAGATCAGGGCGAGTTCCAGTCGCAATGTACATTATAGATCCGATTATTTGCTGATACAGAGTGGCATTGACCCTAGGCTCTCCATTTGCCGCTACCATGAGTCTTTGGTTTGACTCCATGGGCGTGGAGACTGGGTTGCAATCTTGCATAGAAAATCTATTCAGGATTCTATCAATGTATGCGGTCTGAAACAAGTTGAAACCTACATTTGAGTACTCAATTTGAATGCCAAGTATCCAATGGAGTGTGCCCATGTCATTGACCTTGAATTCAGATTTAAGAAGGTTGACCATGTCATCCATGAGTTTTCCTTGATCACCAAATAGTACTAAATCATCCACGTATATAGCAATTATGAGTTTGCCAGTATTATGGATTAAGACAAATAGTTCAAAAAAGGTAGTGTCAGAAAAGGTGGAATATTGTAACCGAAATGTGACTAGTGTACCTGTCTGTATCGTGATATATATCACGAGCTCACCCGTAATTAACGCTAGCAGCACTTATGTAATATTTCCTTAGCACGTACATAGTGGTTTTACGGGGACCTCTAGAATTAGATAGATGAAGAATAATAAGAGATCCGATACCCAGAATTATCCAACAGTTATGAGCCCGGTTTGCACTTGCAAATTGCTTACACCTTACATCTGATAATTCAGGATCATATTACCCTGATACTTATATCTAAAAAAACCCTCAACAAATCGGTGGAGATTATAACTTTTCTGAAGATGACAACAATCAACAAGCAAGCAGTTATTCTTCACACCAAAGCTGAATGGGATACTTGGATCGAGTTGATCAAGACTTCAGCACTGAAGCACGACGTTTGGAAATTTGTCAACCCTGACAATAATTCGGAAATACCAATCCTAGAAGAACCTATAAGACCATCCCCAACAGCTGTCAGAGCGCCAGCAAGCGGTGCAACAACTACTAGGTTATCTGAATTAACGTCTGATGAAAAAGAGGAGTACAGCTTTCTGAAAAAGGAGTATATTAGGCATACAAAAAAGTATGAACGACAATGCGAAGCTCTTGCTGATCTCAGAATAAAAATCCAAGAGTCAATACATACTTCCAACATCACTTTCACATATGAATGCGACACTGTCCATCAAATGTTAAAGAACTTGGCTGCTCAGTTCTCACCCACCGACGAGATTCGCAAACAAGAAATAGAATTAGAATGGCAGAGTTTGCATACCAGTTGGTCAAAAGGTGTCAATATTGACCAATGGCTACACCAATGGGAAGTTACATATAACAAAATGGCAAGAATAAAGTCTCCTGATATTCAAGGATTAAAGCCTGTGTACAAGTTCCTAAACTCTGTAAATACCTTGGATACTCAATTTACAACCAGTTGGATGTTAAAGCTTTCCATGGGTGAGAAAACAACTTTTCCGGAGCTACTGATAATATTCCGCAATTACCGTCGTAATTCTGCGAATCTACTCAAAAATCAGTCTCAGCATGGTGCATTTCCAGTTCTTCAGGGCATGAATGAAAATGGTGAACATAGAAATTCACAAGGTGATTCGTCTAAACCCAAGAGAAAGTGCCCATGCGGTTCTAGGCATAACTTTGGAAGAACCATGAAATACTGTGCTTATCTCATACCTGAAGCAGCAAAGCACTGGAATCAGAAATTGGACCCGACCAAAGTGAAGAACGTCGAAGAAAAGTTGAGAAATAACGAAGAATTTAGAAGCCAGGTTAACAAATGGAGAAGAGATTACAAGCCGCCCAAACCAAAGAACAACGCAATCTCTCAAGACCATATACCTGATCAACGCCCTACAACACCACCTATTGTTGCAATGGTCTCAACGGGTAAAATGAGTGCCTTCAATACTGCTGAATCGACCTTTCAAGTATCCGATTCGACTATAAAACCCGTTTACGACCTAGAACGGAGCTGGATCCTTGACTCGGGTGCAACGGTGCACGTTTGTAACGATCTCTCAAGGTTTCTTGATTTTCAGCCCGCCGACAATACAGAAGAAGTCCTGTGGGCAGGAGATACACAGATCAAAATACAAGGGTATGGAAAAGTCATCATATACCTTAAAACAGGAAAATATCCTTGTGGAAGACCTCTCACTCTAAAGAATGTTGCCTTTGTTCCATCGTTACATACTAGCGTAACCAGCCTTCGCCTTCTCAATGCAGCTGGTGTTCACTGGGACACTTAATTGTCCATACTAAAGCTCAATGGTCGACATTTTGCGGATACTCCGATGATTTTTAATCAATGGGTTTTGGAATACAAACCCGTTGTACCATCTAGCGAGCATGTTTACGTCGCAACGCAAGAAACTTCAGCAAATAGCCAAAAACAACAGCTCCATGGAAACTCTTCAAGAGCGCCGAAAACCCAAATCGGAACCTACGATGAGTGGCATATAAGAATGGGACATCTGTACAAAGAGGCGCAGCTGAAGCTCCCGCTTGTCACTAAAGGCTGTAATATGACAACAACTAAGTCTGCGAAACCAGTTTGTGACATATGTCGATTGTCCAACGCCAAGAGAATCGTCTCAAGAATGCCAAGAATCAGAGCAACTCGTCCATTCTGGCGAGTTATTTGGGACATTATTCAAATGCGTCCTGGTCTAGATGGTGAAGTTTACGTGTTGCATTTTATTTGTGATTACACTCGGATGCATTTTGTATACATTTTGCCGAACAAAATGCAAGACACATTGATCAATACTTTTATCTCTTTTGTTGAGTATATCAAACGACACTGGGGATTCGACGTGGTGACATGGAAGGGCGATGGTGAAAGATCTTTAGGCTCAAAATAGACGGTCTGGATAAATAGTCATGGTTACGAGATCGAAACTTCTAGCCCTGAGATTCAAGAGCAAAATGGTGACGCAGAGAGATCTGGGGGGGTATTGCAAATCCTAGGCACTGAATTGAAAGCTACCTTTGGTCTACCAGAAACATTGTGGAGAGAAATATTTCCAACAGCTGGATATATTTTAAACAGATCACCCACTCGATCTCTTGGGTTTAAAACCCCAATTGGTTTCCTTAAGGAATACTTGGGAATGCCCAACCCAGAACCATCGGTCGCACACCTGCAACCGTATTGTTGCAAGGCATTTTCCTTAATTAAGAATAGGCCAAAACTTGACAAGCTAGTTCCTCGAGCAGAGATTGGTTATCTAGTGGGCTATGAGTCGACACACATATTCAGGATTTGGATACCGTCCAGAAATATTGTCATAGCAACTAGAGATGTAACATTTGATCCCTCACAGGGATATTCACCGAATAATCTAGTACAACCAATCCCGAAAGATATTATTGAAATCCTTCAAGTACCGCAACTGGAAATAAGCTCTTCAGAAGATATCAGCATACAAGAAGCAATCGAAACGAACAAGGAAGTAGCGGTGGACAAAAAAAGTCTGAACTCTCTGAGCAAAATTCAAGACCAAACAACCAAAGTAGATGGATCAAGAAAATCAAAATGGAAAGGATACATTCAGCCTAACGATGAAAATGACGGAAAACCAACGCAAGAAATTTTCGGTGATCCAAATGACGAGAGAAATATCATTCCAGGGAAGAGATCCAGAAAGCCCAAAGTTCAGCTTCACCTCGAAGTCCATAATAACCTTGACCAACAATCAGCTTTTCACGCTGCGTTTAACCTAGGCTGTAACATGATGAAATCTAGATTACACAAAAGTAACCTTCCACCAGCGCCTGAAAACTGGAATCAACTTCAATATCATCCTCATCGAGATGGATTTGAAACTGCAGCTCATTTAGAATATACAACTTTAGAAAAGCAGGGTACATTCCAATCAGTTCCAGACACTGAGGTCACGGTCAAGCCAATACCTGTCAAATGGGTATTCACTTATAAGACAGATGACGATGGATATCTTATAAAGTATAAAGCCAGGATCGTGATTGGCGGGGATCTTCAGATACCGACTGAAAAGGACACCTACGCCGCAACCCTCGCCATGCGAGTTAACCGAGCTGTTCTCTCCATATGTGCCTATTTTAACTTAGAAACTCACCAATTTGATGTAACAAATGCTTTTCCGCATGCAGATCTGGATCATGACGACGATGTAGTAATACATTATCCAGAAGGATTCAAAATACCTAAACACAAGTTAAAAGTATTGAAGGCCCTATATGGCCTATCTCGCCACGACTATGGTACAACCATTTAGCAGCGACACTTGAAAAACTAGGTCTGAAGCCAGTTCCAGAGTCTGGTTGTGTCTTCTGCAATAAAGAGCTGATTGTGTGTTTTTACGTTGATGATATATCAGTTTTCTGTCACATACACAACAGCAAGTCCTTCAGAGATTTCAAGAGAGCTTTACTCAACGTCTACACAGTGAAGGATATTGGAGAACTTAAATGGTTCCTTGGTCTTCGAATTTTACGGGACAGATCTCAGAGAAGGTTGTGGCTAGTCCAGGATGCTTATATCGAAAAAATCGCCGATAATTTTGATAGAGTTGATTCCGACGGGAAACTGCGTGTTAAAGCGCCTGAAACACCAATGGCGATTGAAGAGATAAAACCCTGGGACGGAAAAGCCACTGGTCATCAAATTCACGAGTTCCAGCGCAGAATTGGTAGTCTGACCTATGCAGCAACGGTATCTCGACCGGACATCGCCAAGGCGACACAAAAACTAGCCGAAGTACAACAAAATCCTAGTCAAGATCATTTAGAAGCTGCCAACCGAGTGCTTGATTATCTCTATAATACCAGATATCTAGCACTTGAATATGGGATGAATCGAGAGGGACCCGTATTTATTGCAGCTAGTGATGCATCTTTTGGAGATAACATACCGGGTAGAACAAGCTCGGAAGGCGGGCTTTTCAAGCTTTTTGGAGGAGTTATCGACTACTTTGCGAAAAAGCAGAAAACTGTTACAACATCGAGTACGGAGTCGGAATTGCTTGCCTTATCTCATCTTTGTGCATGGTTGATGTGGTGGGAACGATTTTTCGCTAATCTGGACCTTGAATTAGAACAAGATTTGACTGCGTGGTGCGATAACATGCAAACAGTTCGACTGATGCTCAAGGAAACGCCTAAGTTGGTTACTAAGCTTAAACATATAGATATCCATCAACACTGGCTAAGGCAACAATGTCAGAAGGGTACTATCAAACTTGAATGGATCGAAACAGATCGAATGCCGGCCGATGGCCTTACAAAACTCCTACCGAAGCAGAAGCATCAAAATTTTCTCCGTCAGTTGAACATGGTTGACATAAAGAGTAGGATAGTCGCCAGCGATTAAGATGGCAATACTATGTGACTGGTATTTCACTTCTTCTAACCATGATATCCTTGGTTATTCAGATTTTACTTTAGTGTAAAATCTGGGGGGGTATGTCAGAAAAGGTGGAATATTGTAACCAAAATGTGACTAGTGTACCTGTCTGTATTGTGATATATATCACGAGCTCACCCGTAATTCACGCTAGCAGCACTTATGTAATATTTCCTTAGCACGTACATAGTGGTTTTACGGGGACCTCTAGAATTAGATAGATGAAGAATAATAAGAGATCCGATACCCAAAATTATCCAACAGGTAGAAACAAAACCGTGCGGATTGATAAAATCAACCAATCTGAAATACTATTCTCGGGGTGATTGCTTCAGTCCGTAGATACACCGATTAAGGCGAGCCACATGGTTATCTATCCTGTACCCTTCAGGAAGTTCCATATAAATTTTTTCTTTTAATATACCATATAAAAATGCGGTTTTAATATCGAGTTGTCTAGGTTTCCATCCTTTATTTGCGGATATAGCTAGGAGCAATCGTAAAGACTCAAGCCGAACAACTGGAGCAAAGGTTTCATCATAATCGAGTCCCTGAACTTGGGAAAATCCTTTTGCAACATATCTAGCTTTAAATTGTTCAATTTCACCTTCAGCATCTCCCTTGACTTTGCAAACCCATTTACCATTAACAACTTTCCGCCCTTTTGGTCTTGGAACTATATCCCACACATTGTTCTCTTGTAGAGATGCCATTTCATCCTGAAAGGCTTTCTCCCAATCATACCATTGAGATGAGCTTTTTGCTTCACTGGAACTCTTTGGTTCTCTGACATCTGAAATACTAATCAATGCGCTTTCTTCTTCGATACCATCAACCATATTGATTGATTCAGGTAGACGAGGTGAAGAATGTACACGAGATCTTTTCCACCACTACCCCGTAATCGTGTCATCGAACACACGAGGTCGTACAGTGCGGTTGGATCTTCTGAGCGTTTCGGCATTGCAGTTAAAATCAGATGAATGGGAATGTGGAGTAATTTCCGCAACATTTAAGGGATTGTCATTTGAAGGTGCGGCTTCTGACACTTGTTGGTATGGATTATGCTCGATTGTATGAATTATATTACTTGCACAATTTGTATTTGGACGTTCATTTGAAGTAAACACTTTATCCAGAACAACTGATTGTGGTGGTAACAAAGTAGTGATAGGAAGTCGCTGGTTTGAATAATTGACACCAGAATTGGTGCTATTTTTTTCATCCACATGTGGCGGAAATTTGACATCAGCTGAGACAACTACTCTACCATATTCATGAACAAAAACACGGTAATGATGTGGCACCTTGGTGTATCCTACAAATATACCTCTTACAGCCCTTGGTAGCAGCTTACAACCTGAATTACGCTTAGCTTCCGGTATGTGAACAAAGCATGCTCTGCCAAATGGCTGAAGATGTTTAATAGTGGGTTTTACGCAATTGAAGGCCTCAAAAGGTGTCCGCCCACTAACGGAACTATGAGCTATTCGGTTTTTGGTGTATATGAAAGTTTCGACCGATTCAACCCATAACCGTTTATTGGTAGTGCTTGTTAGCATGGCGCGTATACTCTCGCTGATGGAACGATTTAACCTTTCGGCGACGCCATTAGATTCAGGAGAATAGGGAGGAGTCAAGTCATGATTTATCCCCTTCAGATCTAGGTATTTTGAAAATTTTTCATTTACATATTCACCACCATTATCGGTTCTCAACGATTTTACTCGACAGTTATTTTGGGTTTCAATCTTGGTGATCATATCAATTGTTGCTTGAACAGCATCAGATTTAGATTTTAAGAGGTGGACCCAAGAATAACGAGTTGCATCATCAACGAATGAAATATAATAACGAGAATTACACAGAGATACTATTGGGAACGGACCACAAAGGTCGGAATGCAGATATTCTCCTGGTGTAATTGATCTCGAATTAGCTGCATGAGGTTTACTGTGAGTTGACTTAGAGAGAGCAAAGGCCTCGCAGTGAAAGTCTTTAGGACAATCAGGAATATTATTGGAATCCTGAATTAACTTATCTGTTTTAGATATAGTTGAAGGGGCAGAGTGGCATAATGCTTGGTGCCAAAAAGAGTAGGTAAGATATGCAATTTCTTTAATTGGTAGATTCAACTCCGGTATAACCGGTAGAGAGCCACAGAAGATTGCTTCAAGCCAGACCTTTTTGTCTTTAATGACACGCATTACGTTACCATCATCATAAAGTTTATAGCCTTTAGCTCTTTCTTTTTTCCATGAAAAAAGAGGGTGTTTAAGTGATGGCACATACAAGACATCTCTGAGACGAAATGAAGAAATAGACTTATCTGATAATACACAATTCAACACAATAGATCCTTTCCCCAAGATTTTCATCTCCTCCCCCGAGCTTGATGTCACAAATCCGGTACATATTGAGAGGAGCTCGAAACGATCTTGTCTGTAGATGAGAGAGTCATGAGAGCTTCTTCACTAACATGAGGAGTTTCCTTCGCCTTATGCTTTTTCATCTCCTTCAACATCCGACAATTATTCCACGTGTGACCGGATGCCTTGTTCGGATGATGTTTCTGACAAAAATTGCATTCCTTTCTCTTGGAGATATTTGCGGGCCTGGTTAGAGGTTTCGGCCTTTTTTCAACGGTAGTTAAAAACGCGGAATGAGGAGTTTCCACCTCATCCGTATCAACGAGTCTTTGCTTGACCTCAGAAAAAGATAGATTACTCTTAGTCGTGAGATTATTAATGACGTTCTTTTTATGACGGGCCAAGAATCCAAGAAGGAAATCATACTTAATAGTATCTTTCTCAAAGAAGGATGTAATCTCACGACGATCAGGATCTGTAGATTCTTGTGACAATTTGTGAAGTTTAAACCATTGTGTTTCAAACTGCTCGATGAAAGAAGAGAGAGTCTGAGAAGCATTATACACTGATTTAAGCTCATATAGGTTCCCTAATTGATAAACAAGAGAATACGCAGTATCTCTCCTGTACATCATCTTTAGGTGCGTCCACATCAAGTGAGGGTCAATCTTGTCGAGGATACTATGTCGTATCTCAGATTTAACAACTTGAATGTAGACACCTACAGCCAAAGTGTATAATGACTTATACGACCTTTTCTCTTCAGTGTCGGCGTCATCCACTGGTTTTAAACCTTCAATAACTAATTCGTGTAACCCAAGCGTATTCCACACAGCAATCATGGTCGAGGCCCATTAATCGTAGTTCGATTGCCCGTCGAGGGGCTCAACGTGGGTTAAGTTCATGGAACAATCACCGTATTCTTTGGCAATTATTGTGAAGAAATCTTTAGAAACGACAGTTTCCGAACTTTGCAACGAGCTAGTCTGAGGTAGCGGAGAAGTAGATGAATTAGACATCTTTGAGGTATTGAATCTGTAGAAACGATATGTTAGCGCTTAGGGTTCACCTTTACAATGAGTGCTTATGCTAGTGCACCGGGCTCAGAACTGTTAGAAATCACAGAATCACAAAGTATAAATATATCCAGATATTTCGTATTTCATTCACTTAACCTCTGGATGAAGTCTATACCATGATACTTAAACTAATTGCAGTAGTAATAGATACAGCCACACCTACTTCATGCGAAACAATTGAATCGTAAACAGCATTCTGATGGCACGTTTCACCTTGAGCAACTAACCCATCTTTGTCGGGAACATCAAACACAAAACGGGGATTCTACTCCAAGACACAATACGTTTCCATCTTCTAACACTCCTCCTGACCAACAAGATGGATGCCAGTAGTCGTCTGGTTCAGTCCAAAAATTCGGCGATGTAGATGTTCCGCTTTTGATCGAGCTAACGGCTTGGTAAGAACATCTGCTATCATATGATTTGTCGGGATATATTCGACAGCAATATCTCCGTTGGTAACACATTCTCTGGTGAAGTGGTATGCAACGTCAATTTGCTTCGTCCTCGCAGAATTTGTACCTCTTGCCAGAGCGAGCGCACTCTGGTTGTCTGTAAAAGTTCTCAACCCATTATCATCAATAAGCTGGTCAGAAACGTGCAAATCTTTAAGAAACCGGGCGATCCAAATCGCATGTTTAGAGGCTTCAAATAGGGCAACATATTCAGCTTCCATTGTCGAGGTCGCCACCAATTTTTGTCTTTTCAATTGCCAACTCACTGGGCCTCCTCCAACCATCAGAATGTATCCACTGACTGACTTCCGAGAGGTGATATCTGATGCATAATCTGAATCAGAAAACAACTGCATTTTTAACGCCGATGAAAATTCGTCGGAAACAGGACCAAAGCTATAATTAATGCAGTAATTTTCAGTGCCCTTCAAATATCTGAAGACCCTACAAACACTGTTCCAATGACGTTGAACTGGTAATGAATTAAAACTAGCGAGCTGGGAAACAGCAAAAGAGATGTCTGGTCTCGTGCTATTAGATACATATCCCAGACTTCCGATAGCGCTTAAGTAGGCAGAATCATCAGCTAATTCCTCATCCTGACCTGCAGGTAAAATACCGCTATATCCATCTAGAGGCGACGTGGATGTTTTTGCGTCACCAAGCCCGAAAGACTTGATTTTATCATTTATGTAGTGGGCTTGCGATATTTTTAGTGATCTTGTCGACCCGTCGCGAGTAATCTTCCATCCGATAATTGTATCGATCAACCCAAGGTCTTTGATCGGAAAATGCAATGCAAGACTTTGCTTTATCATCTCCACATCCCGAATAAGTTTTCCACATATAACCAAGTCATCCACATAGACACCAACAAGAATTTGCCTTCTAGGATGAATGTAAACACATTGGTCATTCATCGATCTTATAAGACCAAGAGATATAAATTTTTCATGAATTTTATTGTACCATGCTTTTCCGGTCTGTTTCAAACCGTATAGGGCTTTATTTAGCTTGACATATTTGATAGTCGGTACTCGTTCAGGCGCTCTCATGAAAATTTCATTGGTCAGATCTCCCTCAAGATATGCTGTCTTCACATCTACCTGGTGAGCTTCCCAATCAAGAAAGGCTGCGACCGCTAGTATAACTCTGAGCGAATCCATCTTCAGGGTAGGCGAATATGTGTCAAAATAATCAACGCCATAAATCTGACCAAAACCTTGGGCAACTAACCTCGCTTTGAACCTTCCATCAGATTTCACTGCGAATACCCACCGCGAACCAATCGGTCTCCTCCCACTAGGTACATGAGTGATGGGTGTAAATACTCCTTTCGCTTTAATTGAGTTGAGCTCCTCGTCCATTGCCAACTTCCAGCGCTCACTGTTAGTACCGCTGATAGCCTCCCTATATGATTTCGGAATTGAAAAGTCGCCGCCAACGTATAACGCATCAGGCCTTGGTTGCCACGCAGATCGAGGTAAGATTGGTTTACGAACACGCTCACTCCTCCTAGGAAACACTTGAGTGTTTTCTGTCAGTTCAGGATTGGGCTCTTGTGGTGGAGCTATGAATGGCTCGACTTCATCGACAACATTCTGTTCGTCTATAGCAGGACTCCGAGAGGTGGCGCTTGAGCTTGATGAATGAGAAATCGGTGACAATAAAATTGACAAAGAATCCATAGATGATGATTGTGGCTCGGAATCTGAATTTGAATCGCAGTCAGATTGATTATCATCTCCTTTATCAGGGCTACTGATTTCGGAGTCTTCATCGACTAGGACCTCTAGATCGTCAAATTGTTCAACGGTTGACTTGCTCCAATCCCAAAATTTTTCTTCCAAAAATCGCACGTTTGCTGACACAATCACTTTGTCACGGCCAGATCTATTTGGCACATATACTTGGTACTGTGTTGAAGATCTGCAATGACCAACAAAGATTCCCTTCATGGACGTGCGAGAGAGCTTATACCTTTGCGGGTCCTTGTCGTCAATTAGTGCATAGCAAATACACCCCCAGACTTTCAGATCAGAGAGTACCGGCGTGACACCAGTCATAATTTCAAATGGCGTATGATTACTTGCATACGAAGGCATTCGATTTCGCAAGTAACAAGCTGTTAAGACTGCAGCGTCCCAAAAACGGAGTGGAAGACCAGCATGTGACAACATACATCTTGCCATAGTAACCAATGTCCGATTTAATCTTTCATCGACTCCATTTTGGTGCTGAGTGTATGGCGCGCTAACTTGTCGAACGATGCCCCTGTACTTGATGGACTTATATTCGGCTCCCCCGTCGCAGCGGATGGCTTTCACCTTGCACCCTGACTGTAGTTCCTTCTCTTCTTTGTACTGCTGAAATTTTTCAGGAACTTCTCTTGAGTTCTTGAGAAGATAAACCTCAGTCTCACGTGAGATATCGTTGGTAAAAGTCACAAAGTATTGACTTCCAAAAATTCCTGGGATCCGGCATTTCCCCCATTTATCAGTATGTATAACTTGAAGCAATTTTGTCGCTCTTGAGGTAGGACCTTTATTTATCTTCTCGACTTGTTTACATGAATTGCAAACATCATAATTTTTCAAAATCGCAGTGTCGATATAGAAATTCGATAAATCTTTTGCTCTTACGATCTTTAATTGAGAGGCGTCGAATTTTCGAATGATTTGCGGCCCGACATGACCTAGGCGATAATGCAGGAGCTCTGTTGCACTTTTCCTTGCAGATTCAGAAATTAAAACCTCCGAAGTGTCTTTTGCTGAAGTGAGTAGTGGATTTTTCGACACATTAAGACAAAATAATCCATCTTCCATACAGGCTGTTGCAATGATCAATCCTTGAGGAGAATAAATCCCGAAACCCTTCGAATTAGATCTTATATTGAGTCCCTTGGAGATTAGTTGCGATCCAGAAATTAGATTCCTAGAGCAGTTTGGTAAGTACCAAACATCATTTATTTCAATCGTTTTCCTCCGACTAGCATCCTTAAGATCAAGTACCTCGAATCTCACAGCTCCGATGCCAGAGACAGACTCAAGATGACTCGAAGCCGTTCGAACCGACTTGTTAAAAGGAGATATGGAGATAAATAACGATTTCTCATGGAATATATGATAAGTAGCTCCCGTATCGAGCACAATATCGTTGTTCTTCCGTGAAATGTCAGATGAGAGAGCATGTTCTTCTATCATCCAAAGGCCATCTTCAGTGAGAGTCTCGGATTCTTTCGATTTTCTTTTATTCTCATACTTTTCTCTTATCTTCCTTGTCTTTGCTGCTTTCTCTGGATTTTTAGCGGCCCACTTCGTACCATCTGGGGTATCAAGCCACAAGAAACAAGAATCACGAGTATGATTTTTTCGTTTGCAATAGGCGCAAGACTTCTTCTTGTTCGGCGGGAATTTCTTCTTGCCATCGCTTTCTTTGACAAGAGCAGCGAAAGGTTCCGGATGAGCTAACTTATAACCTGATTGAGAAGTCCTCAAATGGTTGACGGTCGCATCAAAAGATATGTTTGGATCATTTCTAAGGAAAGTAACCGTGCCGCCATAATATCCATTGTAGTTACTGTCGAAATGACTCAACAGGCGATTTTTCTTGACAGAATCAGAAGGGCGTTGGGACCGATCAAGGGCAGCGATGCGAGATTGTCGTTGAGTAAGTTCGTTTGCTAACTTGTCGACGTCTGTACCTTCTTCCATTGAAAGATTCCAGAATTCTTCAAGTAAAGAGTTGATAGTTGCTTCATTTTGTGGACGATAATAAGTTCGAAGAGTATCCCACATATCTTTTGACGTCGTCTTCTCTTCAATCAGGTAATAGATTTCTTCTGGGACTAATTGAAGTATGGCTGTCATGATATTACTATCATTTATGAGATTGGTGCGATCGAGCTTTGAATCTTTCTCTTTGGGATTCGAAAGGGGAGAAAGTCCTGGTAAATTTTCCAGAATATTGTTCTCTCTTTCTAAACCAACCAGACATCTTTCAAATAGTGAGCTCCATCTACCATATGTAGACTTATTGAGCTTAGGGGCACGTCCAAGACTTTTGAGGATTTGCGAGGTGGACATATTGATGTCGAGTGAAAATACTGAAATCTTAAATCGAGAAGGAGAAGTACTACCTCGAATAGAAAATGATCTGAATGGGTGCTTGAGGAAGGAGAGGTGCTTTCTCAAAACAAAGATTCTGAAAAGGAATAAGATTGTAACTCAGTCTAGAGATTTGGTCTCATAATCTGTTAGAAATCACAGAATCACAAAGTATAAATATATCCAGATATTTCGTATTTCATTCATTTAACCTCTTGATGAAGTCTATACCACGATACTTAAACTAATTGCAGTAGTAATAGATACAGCCACACCTACTTCATGCGAAACAATTGAATCGTAAACAGCATTCTGATGGCACGTTTCCATCTTCTAACAAGAACCTGTAGAAATTTGGAAGGGATTAGCAACAGTTTGTTAAGACTGATCAGGCACTTATCACGATCTTGCAGATTTTGGAATGTTAGAGGCTGTAAATCTTAAGCTGTGGAGTTCTTTATTACTCCAGCTTAGAAAACAGATCGCTATATATATAATATCTATCTAAAGAAACAGAAATCTAGTGATTTGTGTTAATACGGTTTAGCGTATTTACCAGCCTCACAACTTTATGGAAAGATTAGTACGTGCAGATCTACGTGAGTGCAAACAACTATAACATCCAAAGTTGGACGTTACTTGTTTCATGATAGCAATCATTTCAACAGTTCTTGCCCTCAATATGGATTTTACTTCATATTCAGGCTCTTCTAAATGGTCCACAATGGGTGGATTTTGTGTATCATTAGAAACTTGGCTAGGGAACTTATCACATCCTGCACGTTTGACTAATTCAACATGAAAACGTTTGTGAATGTTGCCTGGGACATTTAGCTCCACTGTAAGCGCGTCAGGAACGGCTGTGACCTCGTATTTTGCATGTAGCCACGCAAGTTTCTTTGATAGTTGTGGGGTACTGATGTGTCGTAAGTCAAGCCAAACTTTATCCCCAACTTGAAACTTCTCTAGTTGGCGACGTAGTCTGTTAGCATTTTGCTCGGCTCTTTGCTGTGCAGACGCCATTGCAGCCTGCGCAAAGTCCTGCTCGTCCTTCAATCTTTGAACGTAAGCCGTAGCCAATAACTGTCCTGGATGACGCAAATTTTGGTCTAAAGGTGGCGTTGGCTCCATCAGGGGATCAAGCTCATATCCGTGCCTTAAAAAGAATGGGTTGATTCCACCAATAGCTGAGTTAGGTCTACCGTTAAGGGCGAGTTGAGCCATGGAAAGAAGATTCATCCAGTCGTCCTGTGCGTAAGACGTGAAAACTCGAAGGTACTTGTAGATCTCCTGATTTGCTCGCTCACTAGCATTGGACTGAGGATGATAAGATGTAGTCAGACGTTGCGTTATCCCAGTGAAGTGACAAAAGGCCTTCCAAAAATGGCTTGTCCAATCGCTACCCCTATCGCTGGTTATATATCAAGGAAAACCAAAGTATTGGTAATAGCAATCAATAAAGGTTTTTGCACAGTTTTCAGCTGTCATTGAACTGGTCCCGAACACTAGGATATCTTTGGATAGACGATCAGTAATTACCATGATATTTGTACATCCGTCAGATGTTGGGAGATCAGTGACGAAATCAATAGTTAAGTCACTTCCAATACGCTCAGGAATTGGAAGCAATCGCAAGAATCCGGCTTTAGCTTCACGCCACACGGTAGTCCGTCCACAAACGTCACAATTCCGAATAAATCGCCGAACTGACTCCCATAATTTTGGCCAAAACCATTGTCGGAGTACTAGTCCTACCATCGTGTCTCTTCCTGGGTGTCCTGTCAGATGACTATCGTGAATTTTTTGCATTATTAATGTTCGTAGGGGCTCATAGTCTGGTACCCAGATCCTATTTTCTCGGCCGCGAAGCACACCATCTGCAGCTACCGTACACTCTGCAATATTAGCAGATAATTTATGCGCTAGGTCAGGTGGAAACCCGCGTTCTCCGGCGCGAACCGCATCTCGCGCTCGCCGCCAACACTTATCGTAAATAACCCCCTGTCTCCAGAGGTTCTGTACTTCATCGTCTTCAAATTATCTTGCCAGAGCAGCCGGATCATCCTCATTGTCTAAACTTTCGACAGCAGTAACAGCTGCTGGGCTGGCGGAAAGTGGTGGCAACAATTGCATGATGCGACCCACTGTACGTTCATCACTTAAGCCGGTTGGTTTATCCTGGTCCCGCCGAGATAAAGCGTCGGAACGGTCGCTTATATTTCCGGGCCGCCACTCAAGTGTGAAATTAAACTGTTGTAATACGTCATTAAAGCGCACTTGCCGTTTGCTGAGGAGACGTTTGGTCGTGAAATACTTTAGGTTTTTATGATCAGTTAATATCTTAAAAGGCTTTGCTGTTGACATCAACTCCGCCTTCCACTCTTGTAGACATGCTACAATTGCATGCATTTCCTTGTCATGGATGGGGTAATTTGCCCCAGCGTTGTTTAGCCGTTTCGAGAAATAAGCAATTGGGCGTATTTGTCCTTGCAAATCAACTTGAGAAAGACAGCCCCCAATCGCATAACCTGAGCTATCAGCCTCCAAAATTGTCTCGCGTTCAGGGTCCCATTGCGCCAGGACTGGCTCAGAGGCAAAAATCTTCTTTGATTGTTTAAACGTCTTATCTTCTTTGTCACCCCATTTCCATTCTACATTTTTCTTAGTTAATTCGGTCAGTGGAGCTGTGATATCAGAGAACCCTTCAACAAAGCACCAGTAAAAATTGGCAAAGCCAAGAAAAGACCTCACCCCTTTTACTGATGTTGGTGCCTGCCACTCCGAAATAGCCTTCACTTTAACCGGGTCCACCGCAACACCCTCTCCCGCTTTCACAATAAAACCGAGATATTTGACTTTCTGACACAAAAACTCACACTTATCGATGTTAAGGTAGAGCCCAGCTTTACCGAGTTTATCCAATATGCCACGAACTGTCTTCCAATGACCTTCTTCAGTACCGTCCGTGTACGCCAGAATGTCGTTGACGTAAGCTGTTGCATCAATATCTAGATGCTCCCGGAGTTGTTCATTTATACATCTTTGGAAACTTGCAGGCGCATTGACAAGACCAAACGGGGTAACTAACCATTCAAACAATCCTAGCTGACAGCGAAACGCAGTCATCCACTCATCCCCTTCTCTGATTCTTACTTGATGGAAAGCTGACTTAATGTCTAGCTTTGTAAACCAGCGTGCCTTTGATAATTGGCGCAAAGTCTCTTTAAACAAAGGGAGTGGGTATTGATCTGGAATTGTTGCAGCGTTCAGCCCCCGATAATCGACACAGAGACGGAGGCCTCCATTTGGTTTCTTTGCAGACAAAACTGGAGCTGCTGCAGGCGAACTGCTAGGTCTAATCCAGCCTTTCTTTAAGAGGTCTGTTAGAGTTTTACGAAGCACCAGGAGTTCTTCCCGAGACATGTTGTAGATAGGTCCCCAGGGTGGTGACATCGATTTTCCGTCTTCTTGTCGGAGATTAATGGCGTGATCCAGCTTTCCTCTCAGCGGGGGTAAATTGTTCGCTCCCTTGTCATCCGGGAAAAGGTATGCAAAATCCTTAAGTTGATCTGGCAGGCGCTTTCTAGCCTCTTCTATTGACAAGCTAGGTTTCTGACGCAGGGCTTTATTGATATCCTGTTATGCCGAGCTTCGGTGAACGTGCTCGTTCCGGCAGCAGGAGCTTAGACGGAGCGGTACACGGCAGAGTACGCTGGGGTCACGGAAGAGCCGATGCGGCTGCAGTCGGGCTGGAGTGTTTGGATAAGTTAAGCGATGTTCGGCACACAAAGAATATCTGTGTTTGCTGCATTTGATCTGGTCACACACAGACATATTCTTGGTATAAATAGGCTGAAGTCTGCCACATTGTAAATATTTTATCATCATTCTTATCATCTTTTAATTCAATCTTACATTCCTGCCATACGCGCAATTGCCTGCTCTACTCAAGCATCTGAATCCTTTTAGTAACTCTGCGCAATTGTACGTACCCCATCATATACCTAGTAAAACATATCCTCTAGGGATGCTCTGCAAATCGGGACTGACTTGGCCATGGTTGTCATTGTGTTGACTGAAGTCATCCTTGGACGTGCAATATTTCTGAGTTGTTGACGCCATTTCTTCGCGCTGTACACTGAGCCACCACTCTTTCGAAGATCCAACCTTTGCTCCTTTGCGTGGATTACCGCATCCTGGTCCTCTAGCCATCTTTTGCCTAGAATCATCTGATGCGTGCTGTTTGGAACAATATACAACCACAGCTTTTCAGTCACAAATCCATCCAAATCTAAAAGTATATATGTGATGCAATCAACTATCGACTTTTCTGTCACCGATTGCTCAGCGGCCGTCTCTAGTAAACGTGGGGAAATGGGAACGCGCGGCAGCTTTAGTTCAGAAGCAAGTTTATCTTCGATGATACCCGAACACAAACATCCATTATCTACTAAAGCTTGTATCATAGTCTCATCATTAATCAAGGCGTTAACTAGGAATGGTGTTGTATTCATACTTGTTTCTTGACTGAAATCTATTATGAAGATTATGTCACAGCGGAGTACTAAGATATATCGTGATGCTTGATTATTTACACTATATCTAACTAAAGTTAAGATATAGTAAAGGCAATAGTATGCCAAGACGCTAAGGACTATTGTGCACGTGATATTTATTTACAACAAAATCTGCATTGGGCTCCTGAACGCGACTAAGTACAGGAGCTACAAGTTTTCCGAAACCATATTCTCATCTCCTGCATCCTCTTCAATCTCTTCATACAACTTGGGATCTAAACCTGAAAAATTCACCCTAAAGTCACCTCGATTTTTAGTTCTCGGGCTTTCTGCAGGGAGCAGTCTGCATCTACGAGTATTACACTCCTTTTGTTCACACCGGAAACATCTCCCTTCTCTACGAAGCCTTTCAATCTGATCCGGCGATTTCCACTTGGCCCGTAAGGGTTTTCCATTGGGACCCCTCAACACATTAGAGGCATGTATTCCGCTCATTGGTGTATCACCTTCGTGGTCTAACTCTTGAACAGGCTTCCTAACAAAGTTTGGTTTTTCGAAACTCATTCCAGTTCCGTGCTCTCCCATTCCAGATCGTTCTTTGTTTATACTCTTTCCTAGGCCTAAATTTCCACCAAAAGGGAGGTAGACAGGGTTCGGTCCTCTTGCCAAGTCATCGTACCTATGGGCAACATGTGTCACAATTCTCACCCACTCAAAATAGTCGTCTATGGGTAGAAGGTGATTGCCAGCTAACGCAACCCGCATGGTTTGGTTTAGGGTGCCGGATAGCATCGTTATCTTGCTTTCATCCGGCCATCCATCCCCGTTGGCCTCAGTTAATTTGTTGGCCCAGGTGGGAAAGAACGAGCTCCACTTCTGCCTTGGCCCCATTTTCATGTCATTGAGTTCTGCCCTAGATCGTGCTAGCCTTGTCGTATCCCAATTGCTGCGGTCCAGGAAAGCTATAAAATCTTCAGGCTTTTCTTCCCCATTTAAACCGCCTGCTTTGAAGTAAGCCCCAGCTTGTCGTTGAGCTTTCCCTTCCAAAGATTCGTAGATCTTAAGAAAAACATAAAAGTCAGTGTACTCAAATGTATTCCAATCCAACTTTAGTGCCAATAGGAGCGCCCTTCGCCACGCCGGGTACGTTGTCTTATCGCCGGAGTACTTTGGAAACTTAGTAGCTTTTCTGTCCGTTGTCCTTCGCGCAGGGTCCTTAAGTATTACAACCTTTGGGGTCATGTCTGGAGCCGTCCGATAAGGTGTGCCGTCGTCGAGTCGCTGTCGAAGCTCTCTGATTTCCATTCTTAGATTGATTACCTCGTCTAAGGCCAAAGGAGATAGAGAATTCGCGTTTCCTGCCATGTCTGCTGTCGTCACGCTTCAAATGTTCGTCGTCGTATGGTCGTCGTCGTATGGTCGTTGTCGTATAATCGTCGTCGTATAATCGTCGTCGTATAATCGTCGTCGTATAATCGTCGTCGTATAATCGTCGTCGTATAATCGTCGTCGTATAATCGTCGTCGTATAATCGTCGTCGTATAATCGTCGTCGTATAATCGTCGTCGTATAATCGTCGTCGTATAATCGTCGTCGTATAATCGTCGTTGTAATAACTCAATGATAATCGAGTTATATGTCACAGATCAAGTAATAAAGCTATGGGCTTTTAAGTAGATAATGATATTCTATAACTTAATTATGGAGAAGTAACATACACGTAGGCTAGACTAATATTTATATAAACTTCCCACCCAAGTAATGCCTTATCCGTCAGGAATAAGATTCTTATCCACCCAACTCTAGAAGGTTCCTTATACTTCCAATACTGTCTTCAACAGCTGAACCGTGTAGAATGTTCTACCGAGCTCTTGCCCCATGTCGATCGACAGTCTGTGCTCAAGGGTCGACAAGCGGTACCTTCTGGAAGGTTCTCTCTATGCTCAAGTCCCAGATCACGGTTGTAATCATAGCCTACGCTTAGTCAGCGCAGGCTACAGGAAGCAATCGGCTAGCAAGCCGTCACATCCAGTTTGAGATTGCTTCGACCTTTTTGGGATCCATTTGAATACCTACGCCAACTTCTACGATATAACCGAGGTATCTCGTTTTCTTTGTTTCGAATTCACATTTTGATATATCCAGATGAAGACCGTGTTCCAGAAGGCTCTCTAATACTTTGACCACTTTTTCTTAGTGATCTTTCAATGAACCCGTCGTAAAAATAAGAATGTCGTCTATGAAAACTGAGCAGAAGTCATCGAGGTATTCTCTCAGAACCCAATTAATATATCGCTGGAATGTCGCCGGAGAGCCTGTGAGTCCAAAAGGGCATACTTTCCACTCGTAGAGTCCGTATCTCGTTCTGAATGTGGTTTCCCATTCCTCTCCTTTAGCCATTCTGATTCGATGAAAAGCAGCTGACACATCTAACTTGGTAAGCCATTTGGTATTGTGGAGTGAGTTGAACATTTCTTTTATCAGCGGTAACGGGTATCTATCTTTTTTTGTTATCGCGTTGACTCCACAATAGTCAACGCAAAATCTCAGTCCTCCTCCAGGTTTCTTTGCAAACAGAACCGGTGCTGCTGCGGATGACTTACTATGCTGGATAAATTCTTTCTCTAGTAAGCTTGTTAATTCCTACCTCAAGACCAGTAGCTCATTGTGACTCATGTTGTATAGCGGCCCCCAAGGTACCGCCTTTTCTTTCCCGTTCTTGTCTTTCTCTAGGGGTATTTCATGATTGATACCTGGCCTATGCGGAGGCAGTGTTGCTGCTTCTTTCGGATTAAAAACTGGAGCAAACCGTTGATAATGTTCCGGTAGTATCTGCTTAATTTCCTCCAAGGTCAATTAAACTTTGGGGCGAAGTGCTTTTTCAATGTCGGACAATGACGCTGCAAATATCTTGGCAGTTTGCGGGTTTCTTCTCGATTTCTGAACCAAGTTTGCAAAAGTAGAGGGCTTCACTTCATTAATTGTGAAAGGTACACCAGTTGATTTTGCATGCCAATTTTCTCGTGCTTCATCGCTGATAATAGATAAGTTGTGGTTTTTAAATACCAGTTCACACTTGACTGAATATAACTCTGCGTGACAATGTTTCAACCATGGCATTCCTAAAATTAGTTTCTCACCTTGGTTTGGTACCACATATGCCCATGCTGTATGGATTTTGAGTCCACCAATATCCATGGAGAACTTGGTGACCTGATTGATAATTCCCAAGATATTATTTAGGACCCCCGATATGGTTCTCTGGGCTAGAGGATATGTTTTTAAGTTGAGCACTTTGACTTGTTCCTCGCTGATCGTCGCGAAAGCCGATGATCCAGGGTCAATAAGGGCGCACAATTGATAGTAGTTGTTGATAAGAGCAGTAGTGTGAAAAAGATCACAGTCCATTTGAGGTTTGAAGGAATTCCATTCTTGTGTAACACTTTCAATTCTACTACTTCCACATCTGACTACACCAATATTAGACTTCTGCAAGTGACTATTTACAGAAGTAATTCTTTTCCCTGATCCTTCTCATCAATCATGTCTGGCTGAGCCCTCTCAAGAATTTCCTGTTGCTTTTCATCTGAAATTTCGCTTAAATTTATCCTTGCTGTTGGCGGAAGTGGTGGCAGCAATTTGCATCTCGGTGCGATATGTCCTCTGTTTCCACACCTTACACACAACCCATTCTTCTTCCGGTACTCGAGTACTTCCTTTTTCACCCATGTGGCTCTTCGTCCATTGTCTGTATTTGTGTTTGTGGCCTGGATTGGTTCCCAGTCCATCTCTGTTGCGTATTGACGTGTTGGCTTTGGTTTTGGATGGTGAATGTAACCAGCTTTCACTTTGCACTTGAGCTCAGCTAGGTCGCTGCTGATGGAGAAGAGTTTCGAGATAAATGTATCCCAGTTGCTGTACTTTTTTCCAACTAGCGCTGATTTAATATCAGAGCACACTGCGTTTCGCAGCAACAATATCTTTTGACTGTCGTCGTAAATTGACCAGCCAGCGTCTGCAAGCACCGTCTCGAATTTCGGTAAAAATGACGTAAAGGGCTTGTTTGGTCCTTGCTTCAGATTGTATAGAAGTTGTTGCGCACGGACCATTTTGTTCGGATCTCCAAACACTGTGTTAAGATATGTCAAAAATTCTTTCCCATTCCCTTTGTTCTTGCTAGACAGGATTCTTGCCGTGGTTGACACCATTTTGACCGCATCACCCTCTAATCGTGAGTAAATATACATGAATTGGTCGAAGTCATTTCCAATTGCCGGTCCGTCTTTGGTTAACTTGTGTATGGCACCAAGGTGCCACTCATCCCAAACGGTCCTATTCCCATTAAATTTTTCAAGTAAAGGTAATTTTTCTTGTAGGGGTTCTTTAGGAATTACCCGTGGTTGTTGCGACTCTTGTGGTTTTGGTGATTGATTTTGCGTTCTCAATTTCTTTTGGAGATTTACGATCGTATTTTGTTGTTCGTGAATCTGAGAGGCCTGTTGTTGCATTTGTGCTGCTTGGTGTTGCATTTGTTGTTGAAGAGCTTGAAGCTGCTGAATGATGTTGCTCTGAGTGTTGACTTCCATTGTAAAGTGGTTCTTCTAATAATGATAATAAAATAATAAATAATCGGAGACAAATAAAAATGTCAAATATGGAATTGACTCAGTATTGAGTTCAATAAAAAAAATAATGGAGTGATAATTTCTTTAAAAGAAAAAAAAAGGTGACTTCAAGATAATGTAAGGGTGTTAAGATGATTGTTATTCACAAGCTATCCAGAACTATATACAATAGAAAATCTTGAAGTGAAGAAGCAAAGAAAACCGAGAGCAAACATCATATATCTATTCCTCATGCTCAACATTTCCTCCCTTTCTTCGCATGATCTAAATCAAAATCGCATGATCTACAATCTCTGCATTCGCCTCTAACATCTTATGATGCTTTGGTGTCCTTTGTGCAGACAACCAGTGTCTCGTCATGTCTCACTCTTCATCGCAAACGAAACTGTAAAATCAACATATGTTACCGTAAATGTTTGGGGAAATTTGCGTGTCAGAGAAGTTTCAGCTTGGAGCTGCTTAGCAAAGAGTATTCTTTTTGCCTTAGGCACCAGCCTTAAAATTACCAGGCATTGGCCTGTGACAGTAATCGCGGGATATGAAAACACTTAAGCGCTAACAGACATTGTGTTTTTGAATATTAGCCTGGAGCTTCAAGGTGCGTTGATTCATGAGAAAGATATTGATTCCCTAGGATTTGATGAGGCTATATCCAGACTTCAAGATATCGATAATAGACAACGTAGATTCTCTGAATTAGCAGCAGCCTCTCGCTATCGAGGTTCTTCGCCATTACAAGGAAGTTCAAGTTAATCAAATCAGTTGACAACTACTCTAGGTGGTGATGCAATGAATCTCTCTGCCTCAAACCATCTTCCTCGGGGGCCTATAACGAAAGAAGAAAAGGAACGTCGTCGGAGGCTTGGGTTATGCTACTATTGTGGGAAAGGGGTCCACCGCGCAGTCGAGTGTAACTTACTGAAACAGTTCAGACCTCTGATAGATAACTGTTCTGTGGAGCTTTCTAAGAGCGGTGGTACGTCTCAGTCGGGAAAAGAGTAAGCTCTTCGAAAAGTCGCCAGAGGAGCTCTCCTTTGGATTTGTTGTAAAATAAACAGTCCAGCATCCCACGCGATGCGCGTCTCACACCGACTCGTACACTGTCACGCGATCGTCATCATCTCATATGTTATATTTGGATTTCCCACTTAATGTCTATTTATATCATCTATAACTATGGATGGTACGAGCTAACAGCTACACATATGAGCGTCTTACACCTAAGTATTCTGGGGGAAACATTCAGGTTTAGGACTTACTCATACCATGATAATATTGTTATATTGGGACATCAATGTCTATCATGAATTATGCTAATTAAAGTCCCATAAGGGTTACACTCCTGTATATAACGAGCTCTCTTCTCCTTCAGAATTCTTCAGTCAATCACATTGCTGAATATCTCTGAAGGTAAGATCTCATCCAGTAGCTAGCCCAATAAAGTCAATCACATTGCTGAATATCTCTGAAGGAATCTCTCTCTTTGTCATCTCACCTATTCTATAATAGCCTCACTTATCTCAAACACTACGCTGCTTCTCTTACACAGATATCTTGACGTCTCGCCTCTCCGATCTGTCCACATTACATTAGGATTTAGTGTTGTCTTCTATTGCAGTTAACGGCAGGAATTGGGAAAAAACTAGTCATTTTGTTATAAATTGTTCAATTAAAAGTCATAATTCAAACTCTTCACCTGCCTTTGCATTGATTGACAGTGGTGCTTCCGCCTACGGATTTGTAGACACTAAATTCGCGCATGACAATACTTTAGAGATGATTCCCCTCAGAAGACCACGATTGTTAAGGGTTTTTGATGGGACAGAATCGGTGTCTGGCCAAATCTCCTATATGGCAAAGGTTGTCCTTGATATTGACGGTCATACAGAAATTATATTATTATTTGTGACCAAACTGGCATACTTTGACGTAGTTCTGGGTCTCCCCTGGCTACAATATCATGATCCTGAAATTCAATGGGCTGAAGAGACCATGAGATTTGGTAGCCTCGTGTGTCAAAAACATTTGGTTCATCCGCCCATAATAGTTTATGCGATATCTCCGAATGAAGTCCGACAGCTAAGAAATTCGACTCAGGAGTCTTTATCCTCCAAGGAATTATCCAGAATTAAAGTCTGTGAAGAGGAAGCTTGGGAGGAATTCTTGCCTGAAGCAGATCAGACTGTGATGTCAATATCAATAGAAGATATTCAAGAAACTTTAATGGATAAACCAAGGATTGATCCAGCAGAAAAGTTGCCCATAGTCTATCACGATTTTCTTCAAGTGTTCTCTAGAGATGATGCAGAAAAAATCCCGCCACATAGACCTAGCGATCACCAGATTATCCTTAAGCCAGGTGCTGAGCCACCATGGGGCCCTCTCTACGGAATGTCCCGGGAGGAACTGCTAGTTTTGAAAAAGTATATCCGCGAGAACCTAGAGAAAGGCTTTATTAGACCAAGTACTTCGCCTGCATCTTCTCCCGTGCTATTTGTTAAAAAGCCTGGTGGCGGTCTATGATTTTGCGTTGACTATAGGGCGCTTAATGATATTACAATAAAGAATCGATATCCTATACCCTGAATCCATGAGACCTTAACTCTTCTTGGCAAAGCTAAATATTTTACTAAGCTTGACATTATTTCTGATTTCCATCGAATGCGTATTGCCGAAGGCAACGAATACCTAACTGCTTTCCGGACAAGGTTTGGCTTATACGAATATCGAGTGATGCCTTTCGGGCTTGCCAACGCTCCAAGCTCCTTCCAAAATCACATTAATGATACCTTGAAAGGCTTTCTCGACAAGTTCTGCACGGCTTATATAGATGATATTCTTATTTTCAGTAAAACTCTAGATGAACATCAAAAGCATGTCAGGAAAGTCCTTTCTCGACTATTGGAGGCAGGCCTGCAGATCAATATTAAAAAATGCGAATTCCACGTCCAGTCAGTGAAGTTTTTAGGTCTTATCATTACAACTAATGGTATAAAATGTGAGGGGCTAGCTGGCGTCGGTCACTGCACGACAAGCGAGTGCCACAAACTGTGTATATTCTATCTATGTAGATACAACTGTGCAAGGGAATCAGCTCTCTTATGCCTCCACTGTTACTAGGGTCTTGATAACGCCTCTACATGTAACTATTCTAATCGTTTGCCCCTTACACGGTCCCTTTGACTTATCGGACGTTTAAGCTTGTACTAACAAGTACGCGAAGGGCTAAGCGGATCCCCTTCCCTCTACACGGACTATCTACTACATATAGTATATATGTATACCTATGTTGTCTGTGCGTTGTGTTTCGTCAAACTCATCTCTGCATAACTATACACACGTGCCCGTGCATAATTATCCCTTTGATTAGTCAAAACTGGGCTCGCTAGACCAGTCAACACAATCCAGGGCGCAGCCCTTAACATAAAAATGAACCCTGCGAAGCTTCAAGTCATTGAAGATTGGCCGGCTCCAAAAAACATAAAAGAAATTCAAAAATTTATTGGTTTTGCAAACTTCTACAGACGTTTCATCAACAAATTTAGCTTCTTTGTCTCACCACTGACTGATTTACTGAAGAAAGATTTGTCTTTTAGTTGGGGATTGTCTCAAGAAGCAGCGTTTACAGCCATTAAAAAGAAATTCTCTGAAGATATTGTCTTACAGCATTTTAATTGGGACAAACCAGCAAGACTTGAGACTGATGCTTCCGATCGGGGTACTGGTGGAGTATTATTGCAGCCGGATAGCTCGGATGCTTGGAGACCGGTAGCATTCTTCTCAAAGAAAATGAGTCCCGCTGAAGCCAATTATGAAATTTACGATAAGGAACTCCTGGCGATAGTCCAGGCATTTAAGGAATGGCGTCCTGAGCTTGAAAGCTCCCAGGACCCAGTAGAAGTCATAACAGATCACAAGGCCCTTGAATATTTCATGAAATCTCGACTTTTGAGTCGCCGGCAAGCTCGCTGGAGTGAATTTCTGTCACGTTTTAATTTTAAAATTTGTTATCGCCCGGGTACTTTGAATAGACCAGCTGATTCACTTTCACGACCGGAGACAGTAGACCCAAAATTAAAGACATTTTTAGAGCAACGACTCCTTAAACCTCGTAACCTATTACCTGGGATGGATCAAAATTTATTGGCTAATGCATTAATAGAGAAAGATAGTGAGCTCAAAAACTTAGCTTCTAAACCTGCTACGCTTGATACCTCAGATGGTTTGTCAACTTCTCTGAGCTTTTTGGATCGTATTCGCCGGGCTTTACTGCACGATGAATCTTTGACAGCTGTTATAAAAGCCTTGAGTGACCAGAATGGTCCTAGAAAGCGTAACTTCACTTTAGCCGAATGTAGATGGGATAATGGGATGCTCTACTGCCGCAATCGTGTCGTCGTGCCTCAGTGCGGCTATGATAAAGAACTACCAACGGAAATAATTAACTGTTTTCATGACTCACCAGCATCAGGACATCAAGGTGCAGCGAGCACATATTCCACAATTTCAAGAATATTTTTCTGGCATGGTATGTTAATGCAAGTGAAGAGATATGTGAGAAATTGTCATACGTGCTCGAGAATTAAGTCTTCGCGAGAAGGAACCCAGGGTCTTCCCAGGCCACTACCCATAGCTACGGAGCGGTGGCAACATATTGCAATGGATTTTGTTGTTGATTTGCCTTTGAGCAAGGATTGGAATGGTAATGAGTTCACCTCGGTCCTTGTTGTTGTTGATAGAATGACAAAACAAGTTCATATTATCCCTTGTAACGATCTTTCAGCAAGAAATACAGCTTATTTGTTCTACAGAGAATGCTTTCGCTCGCACGACCTTCCTAATTCGATAGTTTCAGATCGCGGCTCTCAATTCACATCAGAGTTTTGGAAATGGCTCTGTAAACTTCTTCAAGTTGACCATCGATTGTCAACAGCCTATCATCCCCAGACTGATGGCCAAACGGAAAGAATGAATGCTCGGGTAGAACAATATCTACGTGCCTATGTTAATTACGCACAAGATGACTGGATCCAGTATCTGCCATCTGCTGAATTTGCGATTAACAACAATGACTCTCACTCTACTGGTATTTCTCCATTCTTAGCAGTATACGGGCTTCACCCAAGATCAGGATCAGAGCTCTCGTCTCCGCTAACAGGGCCGCCAGTTCCTGCTGGAATACGTTTTGAGGGTTTAGATGCCAAAAAACTCCTACAAAACGCTCGTCAGGTAGAGAATTTTATGATACAGAACATGGAGTATCATTCTGCAGATTATGAGGAACACGCCAACAAGAAGAGAACTGCTGCAAGAAACTTTAGAGCTAGTGATAAGGTCTGACTGAATTACAAGAATATCAAGTCTTTGCGTCCATGTCGAAAGCTAGACTTTAAGAACGGAGGTCCTTTAAAAGTGATCGAACCGGTGGGAAGTTATGCTTGTCGATTAGAATTACCCCAGACCGCTAAAATTCACCCAGTCTTTCACGTTTCTCTATTATCTCCCGTATATAGCGATCCTCTTCCAGGACAAACTTCAGGTCCCCCACCAGTACTGGATACCGAAAGTAGTGATCAGGAATATGAAGTTGAAAAAATAATTGGTTCTCATTGGCAAAATGACGAGCTCCATTACTTAGTTCGTTGGAAAGGATATGGGCCAGAAGACGACTGGAGCATACCAGCTTCTCAAGTTGAGCGGTTTGAGGATTTGGTTAGGGAGTTTCACGAACTTAATCCCCATGAGCCAAAGCCTAGTGATCAAAAAAATAGGCCTAGGAAGAGCCGACTAAAGCAACAAGCAAAGGTCCCGAAGACTGGGCCTCGCAGGAGCTCGGCTCGACTTAGGGGGGGATAATGTCAGAGGTTGTAAGCTACTTAGTCATGTGACATGGGTTTGAGCCACATTGTGGCGTTAGAAATTCTGGCTGTTTCTCTGTAGCTCTACAAACTTCTTTATTATCCCATTCTAGAAATATGTTTATGGGCCACAATGACCTGGGGAGTTCTGGTGGATTCTACGGTGTTCTATGGTATTATATGATGCCCCTTGTTGTTCTATTTACCTGCGCAGGAGATCTAGATGGTTCTTTCAGTGGCTTGTTGGACCATGTCCTAAAATGTACATATAGCTGTCCTTACTGTACCTCTGAAGTCTCCAGATCAGAGTCTTGTATTTATCTTTACTTATTGAAGAATCTGTTTGAAATCTGAATCCTATCGATTACACTACTATTGTGGTTACTGTGCTTCTGGACCATTGTTATTGATATTGTTATTGTTATAGCTATTGTTGTCGCTATTGTCCTTGTTATTGTTATCGTGTTTACTGCTGTTGTTAGTGTTATTGCCATTTCCCTGTTATTGTTATTGTTATTGTTGCTGTTACTATTATTGTTGTTGCTTATCTATCATTGCCTCAGTTACTGGTATTGGTACTTATTTTCTATTGACAGCGTTGTCTTTGGTATTAATCCTGCACCGTTCTGACAGCCTATCGCAGATAACCATCAGATACCTTGTGTCCCCGGTCGATTTTTAAGGCAGTTCATGTCACAGGCTAGTGCCTGACAAATTTTAGGCTGATGCCTAAGGCTAGAACAATGACTTCTGAGCGGTTCCATGTTGACACCTCCCCGGCTGACACGTCTCTCCATACATCGGCTGATGACATACAATGAGACTATGGTTTCGTACGTGAAAGAGATTGAGTCATCCTGAGAGATCGAATCTCAGCAGAAAGGACTCGGAAGCGGGATGGAGTTATGGAAACTAATGGAGGGAACAAAGACTACGCAACATTCACTTGGATCACGTGAAGCAACACAGGGAACTAAAACATAAGGAATAGATAAATGAAGTTTGCTCTCAGTCTCCTTTTGTTCTTTACTTCAAGATATTCTAGTATATAGCTCTGGATAGCTTGTGAATAACAATCATCTTAAGACCCTTACAGTTCAGTCATGAAGTCTATTGATAGCTCGCTATGATAGCGATCCGGAACTGGTAAAGGTCGCAATAGACCTTTTCTTCTCTCCCTCCATAGATGGGAGCGTCCACATATATCGCAAGTACAGCAGAATATCCGTACCATATTAGACATACCAGGCCAGTGAAAATACCTACGGAGAATAGCAAATGTGCTATCTCTGGCTGGGTGGCCGGTGACATGGGAATCGTGGGATTTTTGGATGAGAGCTGTTTGTAGGGGTTCCTGTTTTACTAGGTATATGATAGGGTACGTACACTTGCGCAGAGTTACTATACAGGATGGAAATGCCGGAGTAGAGCAAGTAAATGTGTGGATGACTTGAATGTGAGATTGAATTGAAAGATAATGAGAATGATATATTACAAAATGGCGAATCTAAGCCTACTTATACTTCCAAAATCATCCGTGCGCCAACAGAGCAAACAATGCAAACACTAAGTCTCGTGAGACTCACACCTTGCCTAGCTAGTCCCAACACTTCATCCTAGCCTCGGTGTGTGTCACCTCATCTGCTGCTTATTCAGCCTTGCCATTTCCATTATGTTCGCTAGGCACAACAGTTCCCAGGTCGGAATGACAACTCTATCCCTGAATTTTAGAGCGCTGTAACGGCTGGCTAGCCGGCAAGGATCCTGTAGACCACGGTAGCCAACGCGGTCCCTGTTACGCGAAGATATTGACATGGCTAGCACTCCGAAATGTAGATCAACGTCCATTGGAACAAATGTTGGGTTCAGGGGGGCAGTCGATGGGTCTATCCCAGCGTCAAGATAATTACAATTTGAGGATATTGTAATGAGGATTGCCGTGAACTACTTCCACGGCGCCAAGTTGTTTGCTCTGTTTGCATGAGTGGAATCACATGGGCAGGGCAATAGGAACCTATAAAAAGGGCCGTCATGTGTAGACAGATATCTCTTTCATTCCTCATAGTGAATATAAACTTCTGATTTCGATCCTCTGAGCCAACTTAGAGACACTAACCGTGACAAGCGCCTCTTGGATCTAATTTGCATTCTGCTATAGATAAGTTCCAATTCGCACAACTGGGTGGAAATGAACGCTGGTTTCTATAGACCGCTTTGTACAATTGCTGGAATGATTCATCTTCTTTCACACCTTTATTCCATTTTTGTTGTAATTCAAATTCTTCAAATATATCTTCTCCTGTAGGAATATTAATTAAAGAGCGGTTAGCCACGGTAGCGCGGGCTATTGTTGCCAAGTTATTTTGGGCTCGTGCAGCTTCCTGGTGTTTTTCTTGCGTTGGCGGCATCCATTCACTTTTTATTAATTGGGCTTCTCTATTTTTAAGACGTTCATCATCTGCTAGCCTTGGCATATCCTGTTCGCGGCGGGACAAGGCGTGAGGACGTTGTGATTTCCTTCCGGCGCGAAATTTCAATTCAAATCTATATTGTGAAAGTAATAATGACCATCTAACTTGCCTTTCAGTCAGTTTTTTGGTTGTCATGAAGTACTGGAGATTTTTGTGGTCTGATAAATGTCACGGATCGCATATAAAAGCAAAAAGCATTTGTATGTAGAATGGTAAGTTTATATTTTTACTATGAAGAAAGAATCTCCTCTGGGAAACTATACAAGTATAAATAGACATATGTACATAGTCTACAGACATCCGATGTAATTGCCTAACTCATGGGTTCCTCCATCATTCGTTGATAGCATAATCCAATAACTTGTTTTTGTTAGAGGAAACAAGAAACAAGTCCTGTTCCATTAAGTCCTCATGGGTAACTTCAACAATACTTGTTGGCCGGTAAATTTGTGCATCCTTAACTTGTTATCGCGTTGGATTAGCAAGGTCGCCTATGTCTGTTCACATAGGCTACAGGATCTTACGGCTTACTAGCCGTCACAATAAAATTGTAAAAGGTTTTGTGACTCTGTTCAGCCCACTTCGCCACTCTTCAAGAGCTCTTACAATTGCAAGGAGCTTTTTGTCATGTATCTCATAGTTACTTTCTGCGGGGGATAGTTTCTTTGAGAATTAAGCCACAGGACGTAGTCTCCCTTTCGAGTCTATCTGCGATAGGTATGCCCCATACTGTGCCTGGAGCAATCTGCTTTGACAAGTGTAATGTGGTCTGGATCCCAGTGTGCTAAGACTGGAGCAGTAATAAAAAGCTCCTTGAGACGTTCAAACGAGTTTTGTTGCGGTTCATCCCACTTCCTTTCATAGATTAGTGCACTTGATGCTGATATTAATTCTGTTGTCGGATGATTAGTTTCTTGAGTAATTGGATCAATACGAGTCAACCATGCATAGAGGTTGGAAATGAGATCACTAGTCAGGAAGCAGAGGATAATATGGTCAATCTAGTTCTATTAGGCAAGTCCTTGAATTATCTGGTATGGTTATGCAGTGTGGTAGAGGAGGTCATGTATATATATATATATATATATATATATATATATGTATTTATATAGGTTCAGCGTGTGAGAGATTTCCTCTGCACGCAATGTCTTCTGAATATACATTCACCACATACCTTTCACATCTCTTCCTTGGAAAGACCGATTTACTTCAATTCCAAATCCTTACTTTTCACCTTACGCTTCTTCCTCACTTTGTCTTTCCCTTGGGAAGACCACATCCATTATCTCGCCTCAGGTCTCGTTATCACATTTACCTCCTTCACCAGTGCCCCACGGAACGCCGATTACTCTCTCTCTGAGACTTCCACGGCTGGTCCTTTTGCGTTAGTGAAACAAGAGGAGCGGCTACTTAGCTGAAGTCTTCGATAAAATCTCTGTAGAAATCGGAAAACCCTATGAAGCTGCGTACGCCTTTTACTGTGGTAGGCGCTTCCCAGGCTTGGATGGCTTCAATCTTGTTGGGATCTACCTTGACTCCCTGACCTGCTATCATTACGAATCCGAGATATTTGATCTCTTGGACGGCAAATTCGCACTTTTCAATATCTAGTTTTAACCCTGCCTTCTTCAGGCGTTCTAATACTAGACGAACTTTCTTCAGATGATCTTCGCGGGAGCCGTCCGAATAAATTAGTACTTTGTCCATGTAAGCTGAATAGAATCAGTCTAGAAACTCATCTAGAGTACTATTGATGTATCTATGAAAGGTTGCTGGGGCTCCCGCCAGTCCAAAGGGCGTGACTAGCCATTCAAATAACCCAGATCGCGTTCGAAATGCCGTCTTCCATTCGTCGCCTTCTTTGATACGAAGTCGATGAAATACTCCATGGACGTCAACCTTCGTGAAGTGCCTAGCTTTGGCGATATTTCTGAGCGTCTCCCAGAAGAGCGGAAGAGGGTACCGATCCTGACGAGTTATTGCGTTAAAAGCCCTGTAATCTACACAAAACCTCAGACCTCCCGGTTTCTTGACAAACAAGACTGGTGCACCCTCGGGGAAATTGGTGGCCCTAATCAATCCTTTTCCTAGAAGGTCTGTGAGAGTTTTTCGTAATACCAATAACTTATCTCGTGACATTCCGTATAGGGGCCCCCAGGGAACATCTAGGTCTCGTCCATGGTTGTCTTTTTTTAGTTCCAAAGAATGATCTCTGCCCTTTCTGTGGGGTGGAAGTGCGACACCATCGTCGTCATCAAAGATAGAATTTAGATCTAGTAGTTCTTCTGGTAATTTCCTTCTTAATTTCTCTTTTTTAACAGCCGGGTCTTTTTTTTCAAGCTTGGAGAGGGCCTTATCAATGTCTCCCATAGAAATGGCACCCACTTGTATAGGGTTCCTATGTTGCGGCAAGGTGCCTTTACTCTTTAGGGCGTTATGAGAAGCCTGTACGAAGTTATTTCGACTTCGCTCTACCTGAGCTATAAAGACGCTTGCTGAAAGAAGATTGGCACTCGTATTATTTTCGCGGTCCAACCAACCACTTTCCAGAACCGACAAACTCTGCTTACCCGTTCTTATCCGAAGGTATTGGGGTCTGGCCATAAAGACTACATTGTTGTGCTGCATCCAGGGATCCCCTAAAATTAGAGGGAATGCGAGTTTCTTTATTACATAACCAAAGATTCTTTCCTTATGTCCATCAATATTGATGTGAGCCCACATGATGTAAGCTATTGAGTTATAACTAGTGTTCTCTTCTGCTAAATTTAATGAACGTGCTGGGATAGATATGCGCGGGAGATTCAGCTTGCGAACAAGAGTTTCACTAAAGACGGAAGAGCACAAGCATCCACTATTGACAAATGCTTGGGTAAAATTACTTAAATTGAGCATTACATCTATAAGAAACGGTTTGCTGTCCATTTTTTTAGTGCTTTTCCTATTCCACAAGAAGAAGCCCCACCCCCCTGGGCACGACTCAGCTCAGGGGTCAATCTTTTCCCGACACCGACTCTACAGCACTACAGTAGCTGTCGTGCATATTCTCCTCATGCCCTGCAGCTGTATAATTGACTGCCGGCCGTACTGCTGGTCTAAAGCTAGGACAGTTTTTTCCTACATGCCCCCTCTTTTTACATCGAAGACATTTTTTCTCTTCAATGAGTAGACTGGATTCCTCCCTTGACAACCACTTTGCTCTTGACTTCCTACCCGCGCTTCCAGGGTTTCGAGTACCATTAACAGGCTGATCTGAGGAGCCACTGTTTAATTTTCCAACTAAGGCGTTGACCAAGGCTACCAGATTGACGCCAGACATCTGGACGTCCTCATCTCCATCTAATGAAGGGGGGCTTCTTCTGGGAGGGTTTTCTGGTCTACTTGTAGCTGCTGGTAGATTTGTTGAAGACGTGTGTCCCTTTCGTAAGTACAAGGATTCTGTTTGATAACTTGTCACTTATTCGACTCTAGCTTCCAGACGCGAAGTAGTCTTTCGGACTCGAGATACCCAGTTCTTATAATCGTCATCTAGAAGATCCACACCAATCAAAGCACCCGACAGCTTTTAACTTATTGCTTCGTTTAGTCGGATTGTCTTGTCTTCGTCGGGCCAGTCAAGGCCCCCACAATGAGCCAGTTTCAACTCTAAATCGCCGAGGAAGAGTTTGAACGCCTGAGAATCACCCATCCGTATCCGTTGCAACTCACTACCTGCAGTTTGAAGTTCTTTTCGGTCGCTAAACTTATCCTTCATAAAAGCCAAAAAGAGTTCGACATCCCAATCGCCATTTGGTCCTCCTCTCAGGAACCAGTATGAGATTCTCTGTTGCTTGTTGTCTGGGATTG
Organism: Podosphaera xanthii; assembly: GCA_028751805.1. Lineage (NCBI taxonomy): Eukaryota > Fungi > Ascomycota > Leotiomycetes > Helotiales > Erysiphaceae > Podosphaera > Podosphaera xanthii. The sequence goes on along the minus strand of JAPWIX010000013.1, from coordinate 1,329,408 downwards.
TATCCAGGATTGAATGGTAGATTATCTCGTTCCCACCTAATTTTTTAAAATCCCCCGCGATCTTGATCTTGAGTCTGGCAAAGGAAAGAGGGAATGATGCAGGGCTGCCATTCTATTTCGGCCACACAGCTTCTTTCTCTCCACCTATGATAGGAACAGCCTCGTTGACCGTCATATCAAGGTCCTGAGAGTCTGGATGTATTTCTTTCGCACTTTTTGGAAGTTTATCTCCCATGATATGAAGCTAGACTGTACTTGGACTACTACAGGACTCCGGCCGTAGTGATTGGATAGATTGACGCGAGGCTCCGGTCGCAAATTTGTGTCCAAGAGGCTATTAGGTCCTAGAGGATCGAAAACGAGTATAATTTATATGCGACGGTTCCAGTTAAGCGAGATACAAGCAAGTCAATGGCGGCGAACAGTTAATAAATTATACTACAGGACTATAAATGTGCGCTAGCTTTTACAACTATATATTCTCGCTCTCGGATAATTAGATAATCCGTGCGCTACGTACAGTGACGACTAATGCGTCAAACACGGCGCGAATGAAGACGCCATATAAAAACTACGAACAATGTACAACAAAAGCTGGGGCATCGATGCCTCGGTTTTGAGCTCTCGACTTCGGTATTTCGGCCCTTTCAAATAGGAGTTAAGTGCAATGCAAGAGACGAACTTGGGAGGGATGTCATTTAATTTTCAATGGGCTATTGATACAGTTGGTCGCGTGCTAGCTGTGCCTCGAGGAAGTGGTAGGCTGGATTCCTACATGGTCTGTTAAAGAGCGGATTACGGATGCTTGTCGAGAAAGAGTACCGGAAAAATTATTCGGGTTTTCCTACGAGGTTTTCCCTCAGTATATGGTCTACGGATCATGGTGAATGCATTCCTACCCATTCGACCTGAGGTAACTAGTGTTAGGCACGTATTGGGAAAAGTTGGGCACCAGGTGGGCGTTGCTGGAGATCGGAGGAACTTGTATTATAGACCTCCATACCTGTCACGTCTCTTGGATTGAGGGTATAAGCCCGGCACGATAATTAATCTAATCTAATCCACCGAGGATCCGTGCCACAATGTGCTCAAACATCGGGACACGAAAATATAAAAAAACCAAATACAATTGTCCCTCTCTAACTAGATAGTGGGGTCGGATGGTGCAGTGGTACACTATCCGGGCTGTTGTTCCAAGTAGAGTCTGGGTAGCTTGGACACATGCTCCACTTGAGACAGGAGAAAGCTGGTTTGAATCCAGTAAGACCCTCACATCATTTCTCTCGCAGTGATACTGTGTTCGTAGGATAACGAAAGCATACTCAGATAATCATAGGTTTTTCTCGCTTTTCCCCGTGGTGGGTATTCTCGGAAGAGGGTACATGGCGTAAGGCGTTACTCTCGTAGTGGTATCTGCAAATGAAATCTGAGTATGAGTATTCCAAACGTCAAACAGAGTTATTGTGCGTCACATACATATCTTCCGTAATCATTCGCGTCATAGCCTCAGGCTGCATACGCAAAAATGATTTAAAAAAAAATAAAAAATAAAACTAGATAGTGGGTCCCGGTATAAGTGTTGAGAATATTCATTGTAACTTGAACTTTTATATTTGCAACATTTACCCTTACTGGTAATTTTGCGTGCAGGGGTAAGTATTGCAAATGTAAATGCTTGAATTTCAATGAATATTTTCAACACTTATACCGGGACCCACTATCGAGTTAGATAGGGACGACTGTAGCCATTTGCACGGCCAGAAATTCAGATTTACCGCATCCAGCGTGCCTATCGACAACTACCTGAATCTGAACCCGCATAGTCATTTCCGACGCCAATCTATTTGGGCGACCTCAGTATTATTGATAAAAGTAAGGATTATTAGCATTCATTTCATGAACTTTCTAATAATAACCGTACGCTACTTACACATGTTTCAATAACCATCGACATCAAAGTCATATTTGGCCTTAAAAGTTCTGTTGACAACAATTGATGTCAAAATCACTACATCATCAAAGATCTCGCCTAACTAAACCTTCATTCTTTTCTACAGCATTGGTAAGCTAAAGAAGAATACCATGAGATTGATTTCTGTCGGAAAACTGATGGGAAAACAAAGGGTGCAAATTATGATCGCAGAAGCCTTGATTTCCAACAATTACCAAAGACTTTGAAGAAGGAGCCTACTGTTGGAACTGGAGCCTAGAGCCAGTAATGACAAACTGTCCAGGATAATACTGGGACTATATATCAATAGGTGTACAACGACTTATTGATTGGGATTAGTGTATTTTGGTCGCGCAATCACTGTTAATGTAGTTTGGTGAAAATCTCCCAAAAGAAAACAGACTTTCATCCCATGAAGTGAAACACTCACACTCGCATTAACTTACATGAATTCAACCCTATTTCTACGTCCAGTATACCACTTATATCATTATACTTCCAAGTGATAAATTACAGCTTCACATCTATAACTTCCTCCATCTCAATAAACAATACCTACAAGCCTTGGATAAACAAATTACCAAGCTCGAAGATCTGCGCCCACCCGTACGGATCATCAGAAGACCATAGAAACCTGGCATGGGCATTCGCATTAAAAATTGGAGGATATATTCTGCTAATAGAAACCGGCACCCTGAGTGGTGGAGAAGTTCTACATACGAAAAGAGTTGGGGCGAGGAAAGCTACAGAGGCGGCCCTGAAAATCTCGAAAGTGGAACAGAGGCCATGAGAAATGAATCGGTGGATTCAAGTATTTACAGATAGCTAGGACGCCAGAACAGCTTTACTGACAGGTAATACCTCGTCATGCCTAGAAGATATCCGCATATTTAGGGCACTCGCTCAACATGCATATGAACAAGTGTAAATGAAATGAGTGCCGGGGCATTAAGGGATCCAATGAAATGAATAGACCGATACTGCAGCTCGCAGCACCCTACACAACCTGCCTGAGCGGGATCCACCGCCAGAATCTCTCACCATAGCATACCTTTAACGCCCCATGTGTTACGGGATAGATACCTGGTTGATGCACTAGCTGTGCCAGCGCGTAATTAGGTTTATCGCGTATTAATAATGTTTCAAGAGATAAATCTAGTCGTGTTTGGGGCTGTAACAGGAGAAGTAATGCCAGGGGAAACACGTTGCTGTTATCAGAAACAGATCTTACAACACAGCTGTACATAGGCAGATGGCCAAGCACCATAGATAGATTTTCTCATTAGATTACAATAATTAATTGATTTTATATTTGGACTTGCTCTGTTGATTTACAACATCAATTGATCCGGCGACACCATGTACCTGGAGCGTCAGACCCAGCTCGATAGATGTTGGGAAGAATTCTATTTCCACGGTACCGGGAGCTGAATCTTCTCATGCGCCAGCACTAATCACATTAGCTGTCATTACCATGACAGCTCTTACTGAATTTTATCGCGGCTCACCACCGCCGTTTCAACAATCCCGAGGCAAGCATAGAATTTCTTTGCGGGAAGAAAATTAATTCGAGATAATCTTTGAATTTCTTAAAGATGTGCACCTCTTGCATCGCCTCATGGGAGTCATTTTCTCACCAAAATTCGTAGAAAAATTTCTCAGGCCCAACTGCTCCGAATGTTTCTCCACTTGTGCGCAGGAAACTGGTTACTTTAGAGGTCAACCGGCGAATCTCTCTTCTGCTCTCAGCGTAGACCAAGAATAGAAATTATGGGTTAATCCTTGACATGAAGAGAAGCGGAGCGAGGAGTGTCTGATGCCAACCACAGAAACTTGGTTTACGGGTTTCATATTGGGAGTTATGGGTTGGGTGAGTAATGCCCTACTGCGGAGTTTTTAGTATTTAACCAGCTTTTAGTTTTGTAGTGATTCACGCGGTGCGGACGAGATGAGCATATCTCAGATATGATTCTATCCTAGTGTACCGGTCTCGGATCATAGGATGTGTAGGGATCGGCCTAGGACTTTAAATGTTAAGCAAATACACACACCTAATTAGACGCACTGTAGATGGAAAAATGTTAATTGAATTACACGTAATTTCATTAGAACACCGTTGACGAACAAGGCAAGGGCTTTTGAGTTACTGTTCAGCATTTATAATTTTTGTGCTGCAACAAGACAGAGGACCTCTGTACTTACCGCTGCAACATTATGAGACCAGAAGACTGTTGTTCAGTGAACCGAAAAGTTAAAACAAATTTGCCAGCATCATCATCTACTCTTATACATGGGTCCGGAATGTCAAAAGGGTGTTCCCTGTCCATTGGGCCTTGTACAGGGTCTACCCCTAGTAATATCTACGGGCTAATTTACAGTAATTATCCATTCATCTGACATAACGCCTGCTCCTCATCCAGTCACCCAACAAGAATATATCGCCAACGTCTAGTTTTACACCAGTCAAAAATCCGGGCGACTTACACTGAATCGTTGTTGAAAGTGAGGCATGCTTTAAATGACCCTAATCCTATATATCGTACCAATTGTAGCGAAAGATGAACAGCGAGGAAACATCTCCTGCGAGGCGTAGCTATTCGAGAAGAGCTTCAGCAGATAAGTGCCTTCAGGTCATTCTTTACTGGATTTGGGAAATTCTCAGCTAAATAACTCTAGGTAATTACATTACACAATGATGGCCACGAACGAGGCGAAATTGCATCTATCCTCGACTTGAGCTACAAACAAGTTATTCACATCATCAACAGAGGCACTACCTCTCCCAAAAGAAATCCGGGTGGAAAACGAAAACTGGATAAGGCCCAAGCTGATGAGCTAGAAACTTTTGTGCGACTCTCTCGAAGGAATCGCCAGATGACGTATATAGAGCTTGCAATGGAGTTTAGTTGCTGGGGCGCTGGGGATATGCGATCAGAAGTGCGCTCAAAGATAGAGGTTACTCCAGGAGTTTGTCTCGAGCAAAGCCACCTATATCCGAGGTCAACATGATAAAAAGGTTAGATTGGGCTCTAAATCATCGTCACTGGATCAATGACAATTGGAGTCAGATCCTTTGGAGCGACGAGACATGGGTAACAGATGGTAGACATCGAGATGCCTACATAACGAGAAATGTTTGTAGCGCGTGTCATCATCTAGGATTTAGATGGCTAATAATATACGGCCTGGTGACGAGCTTGAATACACCTGCCTCGTCGACAAGACTAGAAAGAGCACAGCCTGGATGTTCTGGGGGAGTTTTCACGGAGCTCAGAAAGGGACCTGCTTGTTCTGGGAAAAAAATTGGGGTTCAATAACAGGGCCGAGTTATTGCGAACACATTGTTCCCCATGTGGCTGACTACATGGAGGTGAATCCTGAATTGCAATTCATGCAAGATAATGCACCGCCACATGAAGCGGCCTTCACTCGGGAAAGTTTAAGGGTTAAAAATATTGAGCCCATAAACTGGCCTCCTGACTCCCCAGACCTCAACCCTATTGAGGCTGTGTGGAGCGAGATGAAGGATTATATTGAAAATCAATATCCTGAACTCGAGGATGGGCGGGAGCGGTCGTCGGCTGAGCTTCGCATTATCATACTTGAAGCATGGGATTCTACAAGTTATAACTCTTTGCAGTATCTCATCGGAAGTATGCCGGCGCGATGTCAGGCGGTGATCGTAGCTGGTGGGGGAGCTACGAGATATTGAAGATTTATTTTTACGGCTAGTCACTAGCTTTAACTTCAGTCGTATTTAGCGCGTAATCTGCTATAAAATTTACCAGATTAAGCTTAGTCTCATGAAAGCTCCAAGGTCCTCCCTTTTGACATTCGCGATTTCGAGTACACGTAATACACACAAATTTTCGAGTATCCCTTCCGTAGTGGGCCTAGATAAATATTTTTTATAGAAATTTGTATCGCGAGACCCTGGTCAAAAAGTGGGTTTGACATCCAGCACCCATGAACGAGAGTAAAGTCATAGATTATTATAACACTAGGGCTCCTCTCTGACATAGGCCACACCTTTTACAATGCTCTTTTCCCCTTTTACTTCGAATCTAAGATCATTGATACATTGACCCATGACGGATAGCCATTTAGCTCAGTAATTACCGGTAGAATTCAACCACCTTTTCTACGGAACCTTCTGCTCAAAGAAAATAGAAAAAGAGCAACCATGGAAACCGGTACGCGGGAAAAAGTCTCAAAAAACCTGCAACCCCAGCCAGGCGGGGCCAAGACAGTAGAGCCACACGAGGTGCGTATCCCTATTGTGGCTTTGAGCTGGTAGAGGATGGCATCTTGGATATCAGATCTAATGCAGTATACACAGATGATGGTGTAAACTAAGGATGGTAGTATATACAGAGGATGGTGTATACTAATGGTCAGAATATATGTAGAATTAATACTGAATTCGTATTTTAATTATGGATATTCTATCTAGAGATATAACAAGAGGAAAGGATATCCTATGTACAAGAGGTGTGTATTACAGTAGAGCTTCTCATAGCTAATAGTGGGTCCCGGTATAATTACTGAAAGATTCATAGATATTTTAACGTTTATTTTTGCAATACTTACCCCTGCACGCAAAATGACCTGTTAGGGCAAGTGTTGTAAATACAAAAGTCCAAGTTACAATGAATCTTTTCAACATTTAAACTGGGATCCACTATTAGCTATGAGAGGTTCTACTGTACTGTAGATGCAAAGATGGGACTTGCCAAAAAGATTATGTAACAGGACTGGGATACCATGCAAAAAGAATTTCACCGTGATTTTACCGCCTACTTATTTTGGCAAAAGCTACCCCTGTCGATAACTCGATTCGCTAACTTACCCTTGTCCCCCTGTACATGTCTTCTGTAATCATACGCGACATAGCCTCAGGCTGCATACGCTTAGATGATTCTAAAAAAAAAACCCTGAACACTCCTGCGCTCATTAGTATTCCCAAAGGCTGCATCTGCTGAACAATGAAGAACCTTTGAGTTCGACGAGCTAGAACATTCTATGCATAGTTTTTTCATTCGATTGAGATCAAATATCCGATAGTCTACAGCTACCGTATGTTGTGGTGCAGGATTTGATATAAATTCGGTTCAGTAGCCCACTGCTCAAGAAATATCTGGCCTTGTTACTTCTGATACATATATTAAAGATTCGACTTCTTGTTGATAATATTTAATTCGACTCGGACAAAATATGTCATCATTTTTAGACATTCTGTCATTAACCATTGGTATGTTAACTTTCCGACCCGGAATTTCACAGTTAAATTCTTCACATAATTTTTCGGTATGTGACCCATGATTCAAACAAGCATCTTTAATAGCCTATTCGTTGCGGGATCGATTGATGGTGGTAAAATCCAGAGCGGGTCCCAAAGTGTAAGGATTCTGGGAACTTAATGCCTGAGGCAATACTGATAAGCATCGCTCACCTAATATTTATGTATTTAATTGTAGGACTGTGGTTTTCAGGATTAATTCTCGCCTTGTTTTCTGTCTTTCCGTATACGATTGAACGTAACAACGTCCTCTCGTCCCCTTTCTCAATGACTGTCGTCACCTCCCTTCTGCCTCTCTCAGTGACTGACGTCACCTCGTGCACCTCGCGATCTTCTACGCTCTTGCCTCGTCTTCTGCCCTCTCCTGCCTCGACCCGTCGTGCACCCACAGACCGGTCCTGACACAGTAAAAATCAATTAATTATTCTGATCTACCGAAAGAATTCCAGAAGAATCTGTCTTTGTAAATATATAAACACATATCTCATAGTCTTTTCCCCGGCCTGCTTCCAGATATCATTTCTATAGTTCCAACTTCACAAATGGCTGAGAACCCCCGCCATGCCAACATGTCCATGTGTACAGCCTCGCCGATATTTGTCTTGGCGGTACCAGCCTTGTGGGTATCAATACTTCAGCCTCGCGAATAAACGGTTTTGGATGTTCTAGCGCAGCCTGTACTAAACTCACGGGTCTAACGCACATCACTGTTAAATGACACTTTAACCCACAAAAACCATATTGCTGGCAAATTCGAACTCACCTTCACGCGGTGCCGGCTGTAAATGCTCAGGATTTTTGCTGCACTTCTGAGATAGTAAAGAAGAGTCGCAACTAGAACGAAGATACTCAGAAAAGTCTCCTATTCGTTGAATCTTCTCTCGTCCTATCCTTCTCCGCGAGTCCTGTTCTGATCAATTCTTTTTTCTCTGCGGCCAATACTCGCTTTACCCAAATCTCACGATGATGAGCGCTTCTACGCAAGGATACGATCTTCTGTCTAGCGCCTTCTCGGACTCCATTTATACACCATCAGTGCTGTGTGCACCCGAAGGAGAAATCAGCTGATGAGCACAAATTGGGAGAGATATCAAGCTCTAATTTGCTCAGGAAGGTAAGGATTCGATTGGGAAATTCCTAGGGAAAGAAAGAGTGTGTGGAACAAATGAGGGAAAGGAATCAGCTGGTTGCACGGAGACTTTGGATTGAACACCATGATGGATTAATGGCTTTGAGGGGTATACACCGGGAATTTTGAGTTTTGATGGGGGGTTGGAGTGAGAGAAGAGGGCCGGCTGACCACCAGCTACGGGTGCTCCTAGGGCAGCTATCTTAATGCGTTCTAGGCAACCAGTAAATCTTGTCTCTAACAGCAGTGTCTTTATGGAACGTCCTTTGTCCCAATATAAAATATAAGGTCCATGCTTTGTATGCGACTCATCAGGCTTAAAATAAAGACAACAACAACAACATAAAAACCATTCAAGTTCACCCAAAACTCGAAATTCATATGTTTTAGTGATTTTATTCAATAGCTCAAGAGCTCGAGGCCGTTTGATCAAAGCAAATATGATAACCAAATCATCGACATCGAAAAAAATAATGATGCCGTTATGATCTGTAAAAATACATAGTTGACCGTGTACCTGACTGCGACCTATATCTTGAAGAGTTTCGGTCAGAAGTTTCAGCCACAATTTGGGCGACCTTTGAAGTCCATAAAGTGCACGAAGTAATTGAAGGACATAACCTTTTCGGTTAAACCTAAGTGAATTGTACAAGTATATATCATCATCGGACGGAGAATTGCAGAATGCGTTCACGGCATCTGCTTGGATAGTATCAAGGTCCAAAAACACGATCAAAGCCACGAGTAATCGAAGTACGTGAAGTGCAAACGTGGCCGCGTAGTTATCCTCATCTGACTTGGGTTGAGGGTCACCTAGTACACAAATTCTAGCTTTGAAATTTAACAGACAGCTAGCATCTGTTACTGGCTACGCCTTCATACACCGTTAAACAATACTGCGTCACATCTGGAAAAGAATCGCCGATGGGTGTATTTTTAGTTTTACTAAATTTACTGATAGTGGTGAAAGAATATTGTAGAAACTTTAGAGATTATGGATGATCTAAGACGAAAGGAGTTCTACGCCATCATAAACATCAGAGCGAGTTCCCTAAGAAGTAAGGCCTAAATATCCTCGAGGCCCAGACGTAAGACTTTTCATAGCAGTTTAGAAAATAGACTTATTTCGGCCAGCTTACTTTTTTTACATTGTTTTAGTGATAGCTCTTCACGGTATCATCGAATTTAGGTGCAAATAGCCATTTAAGCGGTATCGGCACCAAGATGTTGGTTCGTTCAACATATTCAACGGTTTTTTGCGCCATTAATACTTCAAAGTCAGTAGACAAAGCATCAGTGAATTATATCGCGAAAAGGTGAATTTTGACTACGCCAATTTTTTGGAGAGGAGGATTGGACTTTTAGAGTTAATCAAGTTCTTTTGATCTACCAATCACGAACAAATTTAACGATGTATCAAATACATGCAAGTCTAGCTCCCTAGCTTTTACTGTCTTTTTTCGTGTCCTCTTTTCTAAGATAATGTTGTTTGGATCTATCACGGCACTGTCGATATGTTTAGGAGGGTTCTTAGCAGGCGCCTTTAGAGTATCTGGCTCATTACTTTCATTTTCTAGTTTTTTAAACCCTTCAGGACTTGCTTGAGCTTGTATTTTAAAATTAAAATCATCATCGTTTTCCTACCCGTCTGGCTCGCTATTTCGAAGAGGTGGATTATCTGTATCAAAGACAATACCACGGCTTGATGGGATCATAGAGAAGTCAATCAATGGAATTAACTCGTCCTCGGACGTTGATTCCTGCTGATCATCTAAGAAAAAAGTCTAATCGAACGTGACATTGCGAGTTTCAATGATCATCTCTTTTAAAAACAAAATTCTGTAAGTATTGCGTGAATTATATCCTATAAGGAAAACCCCTTTGGCTCTCGGTTTCATTATTTGCCTTCTGCAACTGATTTATCGAGGGCGCAAGCGCTAAAACCAAATGATTTTAAATGGCTATACTTGTCACGGCTAGGGATGCCGAGTGTTTGCCTCAATTTTGATAATGGTGAAAGCCAATTATGGGTAGCTGTAGTGTACGCTTGATTAAATAGGCTGATGTCATAACATACTCGGGCCAATACTCATGAAGTAGATTAGCTCCACTAGCAAGACAACGAGCTTTGACGTGTATCACCCCCCCAAAATGTTTAGATTGTCCGTTTTGTTCGCTAGTAACTATAGCTGACTATTCGGTGTCAATAACAAGATACATGCATGTCTTGATACAAGAGTGTCCTTGATTTATGTGGCAGTGCATCCATTTCAAAGCTCTACGTAAATATCTTAGACTGCGTTGACTGCTCCGGTACCCAGATTCTTCGTATGCCTCGTGAGTTGATCGAGGGCCAATTTCATTGTCAGAATGTTGACAGAGTTTTCAATAACAGTGATTTTATCTGTGTTTAGTCGGCTCGTTGAGACCATATCGTCTCTTACATAGAACTATCGAGTTTCGATGTGCTTGGCTTTGTTATGAAAATTTCCGTAGTCCTTACAGAACTCTTTCGCGGCTTGATTGTTGCACCAGAGAGTCGGAACGTAGAGCTCTTGCTCAATATCTTGCCAATGCTTTTCAATTCATGTCACCTCCTTAGCTCCTTCATTAGCAGCTATGATTTCCGCCTCCATACTGCCCAGGGCCGTACTTTTCTGCTGCTACGAGATCCAAGAAGTGGCTCCGCCACTGTAAACTACTGCGTAGCCTTGGATAGACTTCCTGTCGTTTTAAGCTGCCCATATAGCATCGGCGTAGATATCGAATTCGTTAAAATTAGGATATAATGTATTAATATTGCGGTAATTGGGTGAATATTTGATCTCATGGTATGCCGTGCGTTGAAGGTATCTTGGAAAGTATTTGGCGTGGGTTGAGAACGATATGTGAGGTTTGGTCATGAATCTCGCTAATTGACCGACCGCATATGCAATATCGGGTTTTGTACCATTCGAGAGGTATATTCTTGATCACACGGTTTGTCGATACAATGCGGAGTTATGTTCTTCCAGAAGTTCGTCATGTTCATATTCTTTCAGAACTGTTCTAGGCGTTAGCGGTGTTGATACTCCGTTACAGTTCTTCATATGGAGTCGCTCAATTAAATTTTAGCTGTAGATTTCCTGGTGGATGAATACAGCACGAGTAGCTCTGTTTCTTTTTACTTGAAAGCCCATAAATATCTCTACGAGGCCAAGATTTTTACATCTCCATCTTCTCTTAATTTTTGATTTGATATCGTCAACATATGGTCGAGGATAGGAGATTAACATATCATCAACGAATAAAAGTATTAGAACTCTTTCTCTTTTCTCCCGCATTGGTGATGATACAAAGAGATTCGGATCGACTTCACCTTGCTCAAGCTTTAGTTAACCGAAAAATTTCCGAACTTCGGGGAACTATTCTCGGGGCGACTGTCTTAGTCCATAGAGTGCCTTTTTGAGCTTAGGATAGTGTTGGCTCTCGACGCCATGAATCTTTGCTTTTAACAGATGAAAGTATTCGGGAATTCTCAAATAGTTCGGCTCCTTGAGATTGGGATTTAGAAGAGCGGTATCCACATCAAGGTGATCTAACTCTAGAACGTGGACTGCCGAGTTCGAAAAGATAATTCTCAGAGTTACGTACCTAACAACAGTTGCGGATGTTTGGAAATAATCAATTCCATGCTGTCTTTCATATTCTTTTCCAACTATAAGAGCCTCTTTTTTTACAATGGAACCATCGGCGTTAAATTTTTATGCGAGACCCAACGAGAAGATATGATTTTGCGTTGGTTGATTACCGAATCATCTAATTTTATTATTTCGAAAGTTTCGTTCTCACTGTAAACCTTAACTCATCTAGTAAGGATTATTCTCATGATTTTCTATCTCCAGAGGACACTTGTTCCAAAGTTAGCGATTCAAAAGGAACGGCTGGGGTATCTAGCAATGTGGAGTCTTCTCGATGCTCGACGTCTAGAGCGTTTAAAGCATTAACTACTAAAGCGGCTCCATCACCAAACCCCTTTCTAGGTGGAATACTTATAAAAAATCAAGTAGCAGATTCAAGATTTAATTAGGGGAATCGGTATTTGTACCTCACCCCTAGCTGTAGCCAATCAGAAGGGCAGATTACAACCAATCAAAAGAGATAGGAAAATCGCAAAATCCAAAAAAGCATGGACTGTAGAATGACACCCATGAAAATCGTCAAAAACTCTGTTCTTTGAAAAACTTGAAAAATTGAACTATTACTCATTTAAAGGTCTACGTAATTGAGGGCCTACGTCATTTGATATGTGAGGTGGAGCTTGAGGGCATGTTCGTATATTGTGGCCAATCTCCTTGCAGATGCGGCAGTGGCGTCTCACCGGAAGTGATCGCTCGTGCTGCTCCGGTTCCTGCTGCCGTGCACGCTGCTGCCGCTCTACATACTCAAAATCAGATAGATTCCGCCTTGTCGATCCTGAAGGCCTGCCACGCGTTGCCACTGTCACCGGACTTAGCGTCTGAAAGGATTGGTCGGTAACGTCCGCAAGGGCACGCACGAAAAGAGGATGCTGATGCGGCATCAACTGATCATATCTTTGCTGGATTCGTTCCAATGAACCGGCCAGGGCTACGTTAGGAAGTGGGGCTGGCATCTCTGATGCCGGCTGCTGCAACCACCAATGCTGATCGAAGTCGTTGATTTCAAAAGCTGCCGTCAAGGGAACTTGTGCCAGCATTCTCCTTATTCGGTGGCTACAAGGTATGCCCATTGTCGAGGTAAAAATATTGCTGCATTGTTGCTCTTGAGGCGCCAGAGCTTTATAGTATTGCTTCAATGCTTGCTTCAAGGCATGGCAGGAAATAGTTTTCTTGACTTTGTTCCACAATGGGTGATTGTGTTGCACGAGATTACGTGTCTGCTGGACATTGTTAGTCTGACTAAGGTTGCGCTCCTGCTCATCACATGCTCTTTCCAGCAGTAAACAGACACCAAGCATGTCACCAGTCGATACCTGGAGCCATTTTTTTAAAGCTGCATGAGCGCTCTCAACTCTTGAGGTGGTGGTGTGACCAAAATGGCTGATGTGCCGAATCCAAGCTAGAACAAATTTCTCCTTATATCGAAGCCAAGTTGTTGAAAGGTAGGCAAATACCGATGCAGGGACATTTTGGAGAAGCCTATCTAGGTTTTGCTCATATTCCGCTTCTGAACTAGAGAAGATTATGCCTTGCCACATTCCCATAAAGTATTTCCAAGCAGTATCCGAGTCAAAGGCTGAGCGTTGCTTTGCCAGGACATTCTTGTTGATATGCCAAATGCATAATATTGTACTTGAATGTGGAAACACCAAAGATATTGCATTTATCAGTGCAAGTTCGCGATCAGTGATGAAAACTGCAAAATGAGAGTTAATGCTTAGCCGGTTAAAGGATTTTTTCAGCTCATTCATTGCCCAGGTGTAGAACTCCTCAGTTTCATGCCGCATAAAGCAATAGAAAAGAGTAAATGTTTCGTTTGTTGCTGTTACTCCCGTTCCATGCAACAGAGGCATCTGATACTGGTTTGTTTTGTAAGTACTGTCAATCGGGAACACTTTGCTTGCTGAATATTTTTTGGCAATGTTTTCTGCTGACTTTGGAAAGATGAAGAGGCAGGTAAGATTACCAGTATGATCGCGCTGAATTTCATGCTGGATGTTGCGGTCGATCAAGATCTCCAGTAGCGCCTCAATTGCTGTTCTGCCATCTAACATCTTTCTCTTCTTTGCCTTCTTGACATTGTAAATATCCTGAGCAGTTGAAAGGTTGGTTGCATTACTTTCTCGCAGGGCACTCAAAACAACACGAGGCTGTGCACCAATGCGAGTCAAGTTATGGACGGTTTCAGCTTCCGCTGTGGAGAGGGCTCTAGCAGCTGGATATGCAACTACATTATCCACAGCTTCATGGTTGTGTTCGGCATTGGTTACTGTGGATGACCAGCAATCATCTTCCTCTTTACGAATAGTGAGCTGGAAGGGACACCCTTGTCGAAGCGTCGAGGTACTTCGAACCCTTGCTTGAGTAGTTGGCTTACCGCCATGGACACAGGCCAAAACTCTATTCTTGATTTCACTTCCTGCCTTGTTTCCAATTGTCCGAGTACGTTGAGTCTTCAGAGCATAGCCATTTGCCAAAGCAAAGCCTTTTGCTGCTTCTGTGGCTTCGTCAAGCGAATTTTAACGCGCATTGGTGGGTGCTGGGATAGGCATATTGGTCTGTTGCTGCTGCGCTTGTAGTGTAATGATTTGTTATGAGGGGTTTTTCCGGATAGAAGATCTACTACAATGATGGCTTCATACGTGTGGCCCTCAATTACGTAGACCTTTAAATGAGTAATAGTTCAATTTTTCAAGTTTTTCAAAGAACAGTTTTTGACGATTTTCATGGGTGTCATTCTACAGTCCATGCTTTTTGGATTTTGCGATTTTCCTATCTCTTTTGATTGGTTGTAATCTGCCCTTCTGATTGGCTACAGCTAGGGGTGAGGTACAAATACCGATTCCCTTTAATTAGATATGGTGGAAGCATATACATTTACTGGGAGAAATAACTTTTGTTTAAAAGTGTATAATTTTCTAACCAAGAAATATTGTGGTTGAATAATTTTGTAAATTGTGTATGATGTATATTTGGGCTGTTCTTCGATTGTATTGTTTTTGTCAGGGGAAAACTTCCTCTGTTTATACATGAAGCCATTAACTAGTCCCAAAATAACTTAGTTTCTAATCCCTCTAAAATGTTCTAAGATATTTTGACTAAGAGAGAAAACTCTTTGACATAGGTGTTGAGATGGTCTGTGCTGTATTAATTTAGAACCCATGCACAGACTAGTGCTAGTACTTCTTGTACTATTAATTTTGTTATTATTGATCTGCATTATAAGTTTGCCGATCTTAGTCTTGTTAACCCTTGTGGTAGTAATTTATTTATTTATACCCAATTTATTTAATTGTATAATTTGTATATATATGTATAATTTGTGTATAAAGATAATTAATGTATAATTTATATTAATGTAGAATTTATGTATATATTCTATATTTGTGTTATTTGTGTATATTCATAATTTATGTATTATTTGTGTATATGTATACTTTATAGTACAACAGTGATTATTGTATTTTATGTTGATTTTTATTCTTGAGTGTTATTCTTATTGTAGCTCCGTTTATAATTATTTTCGGCTAATATTATTCTATATTCTTACAATACTAGTATTAGTTCCCGCTACTCTACCTAAGCGTGTGGCAATTTAAATGTTGGAATCATTTCAGATTGTGATGCTTGTATTAGCTTTAGCCCCTAGTGGCTGACTTTTATTTTGTATATTTTTATGAGGAGTTTCATTAACTTCATAATCACATCGATTTAACAGATCTAGCAGATTTGGGCCAGAGTCTCCAGCGACTCTTTTATTTAGAAGTTGGTTACTTCGGGGGTCAGAGTTCTTGCAAACTCTATGATTGGTGTTCTGTAAGCAATCTGTTGCCAGATTTTTGCTCAAGCTTTCTATGACCCGTATCATCTTCATGTTAGCGTTGGTATCTTGGATTATCAAACCTGGAAAGACATGTTCTTTGGATTCACAGTCTACGCTGCGTAATTCTTTCGCGGTTTTCCTGTTTAGGAGAACCTAAATAGCGTTACTTTCAATACCTATAAATACCCAATTGGTATCGATATTTACATCAAACTTTGAGTTTGCAGGTCTGGCATCTTTGCAAATTTGTGGGAACGCTGCACAACCGAAAGTGCATAATTCCTAGAGGCTAGTTAATTTATCGGAGAATGCCCCAACTGGTCTTACATTTGAGCTGGGGCGATTTTTTTCTGGACCAAAAGGCAATGCCGAGGTTGGAACTCTGTTCCGAATATGCATTGCATGCTCGATGGCATAGCACCAGCAGACTTTCCAATTAAGTTGAGTATGGAACATCATTGACTTAGCAAATTATACCAAAAAATCCAATGGCTCGTTCGGCAATTCCGTTCAGAGAGTGTTGATATGGTGAAGAGGGTTGCACTTCGATTCCTAATTTTCGACACCAATCTTTCCATTGTTGTCCAAATTCTCCTATTCCATTCTCTGCTATGAAGAATGCAAACTTTTCTCCAATTTTCCGTTATAAGTGTTGTAATTGGGATAGTTCATGACTTCATCTTTCTCAATATAGCAAGGATCATCCCTGCAATAAATTATATCTTCATTACTAATATAATATCAAATTAATTAAGATGGATGTCAGTATATTCTACATGAATCTATTTGATTCCATAATATCCTGGCGTTACATAAACCTTCTAACATATACATTGTCCTGTTCTAAAAACTTCCATAGACTTCCATGTGCTTCCATGTCATTCTATGCAAGCTATAGCAAGGTCACAAAAAAACTTAGTGATCAGGAAGATACTTGTATATATAAAGGATAAACTATCCGCAAGATAGAATAGATAACTAAGATCAAGAAATACATTTTCCATCCTGTTAGATATCTTGGGAGAGATATCAGTATCGTCTATCGTTATCATTCTCCGTCTTCAAACTACTCTTCAACATTCAATCCATTCTCTTAGCAGTACGTCTTCCCTTACCATCCGTTACAACTTTCAACAATAAGTGTGCTACTATCTTCTTTATTAAAGAAAGATATTCTGCTAAGCTCTTGGTTTTGAAGAGCCTTATGAAGCCACATTTAGATGCATCATCAATAACAATCAGAAAGTAATTATAGCCTCTTTTTGATGTTGGCAGTTTTCCAGAGATATCAGAGTGTAACCTGCGTACAATCTTGGAGGATCTGTTGTCTGTTTTCTTCGAGTATATTTCTTTCAATTTACCTGCTAGGCACGCTTCACACGCATCTGCTGCGTTGCTGCATGGTTTAGGTTGTCGTAAAATGTCAGGCAATCTGAGTAGGGTCTTATAACATGCATAGGCCAATCTGAATTGCTAAAGTTCAGCATCATTGGTTGGAAAACGAGACATTTTGTCAATTGGTACTGAGATATTCATTATGCTTCCTGACTGATGAGTTGCGTTTGAATGTTGTAGATTGGATTCAGCTTGTAAGTCTTGATCTAAGAGTCGATAAAGGTTATCATGAATAGAGGCTTTGAATGAGGCTTTGTGATTTTTCTTAGCGATCGCAATACCGTTGCTAAATGATATATTAATGCCATCTTTATTCAGAGCACCAACGGAGATTAGTCTGATATTTTTAAATGCTGAAATGTACCAGACATCTTTGAGAGCTAAGTCTCTAATTTGGTAGATTCTATATCCTGCAGAGGGACATGTATTTCCATCAGCAATGGACACAAATTTTGAGGTTGACCATCTTTTTAGTCCCGATAGTCTCCTATACTTCCACTAAAGTGCCGTGTCGCTCCGGAATCTATTTTGCAGCCTGAGTTCTTTTGTGAAATAGACAACAGGGCTGTCTCAATTACTATAATAGCGTGTGCATCAGGATACGGTTTTTCTTTATCGTTTCTTTGTCTATCGGTATCTGCTACTCAATCTGCATATTTTTCTTTGTTTCCCTTTTCTGAGACTGATGGAACTGCCTCTTTGCTTTGAGGTAATTGGTGCATTCTTTCATCCAGTGGCCAGGTTTATGGCAAAAACTGCAGCAATTACGACCAACGTTATAATCTGAGCGCCCCATACTACGATCTCTTCCCCGATGAAAGTTCCCGTCTTTTCTTATTCCTCCTCATTATTCGCCTCGCAGTCCACCATGATTTAAACAACGATTTCCACCTTGGCCTCGACTGTTTTTACCAGTATCAGCAAGATTTGCTGCATCTGTCGGAGTATTTGTAGTTAAGAAATTGGTGCTGTTTCGGTGTGCTTCTAGATTCAATTTCTCTGCAGCCCTTAGGACTAGAAGAGTTACTCTGAGGTCGAGTTTTTCTGCTTCTATTCTCCATTCGGTAACATTCCAATTTATCTTAGCTTCTGGGATTCTGTGAACTGACAACATTATTCGTTTGAGAATGTCTTCTTCGTAAATTGGTCGTTTTGTCCCAAGCAGCATCTCCTGCATGCCTGCCATTTTCACATAGAAATCGTTGATCGACATTTTAATAGGGTCGAAGTGGAAGCTATAGAACTCTGTTTGGACAAAAGCATTCATTGAGCTGTCTCGGCTACCATTAAGTTTAGCCACGTCTTTCCAGAGAGAAGCCGCAATTCTACTACTCAAAGCAGTATCTAGGTCATCAGGGCTGTGGATGGGATCAATTGATGCCACTATGATCGGCATTACTTTATCGTTTCTACTGATCTAGCTTTCAATGTCAGCATTGGTAATGCCGTTATCGGTATCTTTGACAGGGTTTAACTCCATTCCAGTAACAATGGACCAGACGCAGACAGCTCGAAAGACATCTTTAACAGTTGATTCAAATTTATGATAATTAGTTCTTTAAAGATTTGAACTTGTCCCCACGAGGTGTTATTGACGCTGTTCTTTGAATTGATGTTTGAAGACGTGACTTCTTTTAATTTTGTCGAAAAAAAGAGATAATATAGAGATAATTCCGGGCTATTACCTATCAAGTTAATAGTGCGGATGAGGGATAAATTGTATGAGAGATAAGGTAAGGTATACAGATTAAGTGCAGACGTTTAAGACATTGTAGTGCAAAGTATGTGCGAATAAATGTATATCTATATGTATTACAGAATAGTATTGGATATAAAGAATATGTGCAAGTGCCAAAGCTAGCTAGATCATTCAGAATTCATAACACATAGTAGTAACGACAGTAGACTTAGTGAACGTTATCCTCCTTAGAGAGCTTTATTTCTCTATTGAGAAGCAGCCTTTCTTAAAGAGACATTTCAACCTTTAAGTCATCATAACAACAGACTCAATCTGCATTGACAGTGGTTTACAAATGCTTCAGCAGGTGCTAGCAGGTGCTAGCCGGTACTAGAGCATATTCATTGACTGCTCGCTCCCAAAATTCCTAGACTCCATTCGGGGGCTGTTGGTGACACCCAAGTCTTCTCTTTATCCCATGCCCAAGGTGCCCTATCCGATTTAGATCTTGGAGGGGGGTTTAAATCATTCTTGTCTTTGCAACCTTATTGCTATAACACGAATGACGCTGGTACAACACATGAAGCGATGATTCAACTTGATATGAGGGGCACTCATACCCGAATATCATTTGAAGACATAACTCGTAGTCAGGCGCCCTGCAGCCCTTTCAACCCTCAACCGTTAAATTCCGCCGCAGGGACGCATTCCAGCCACTCACGTCTTTCCGGTGTGCCTTCATCATTGTCACATACATGACCAGGTGAGAAATGTAGTATGAGAGCATTGCAAGAGTTGAACCAACTTCCTCGTGTCTCGAGTGGGGCATGTGCCTCGGCTACCCAGACTCTACTTAGGAGAACGGCCTGGACGGTGTACCACACCACTAGCCGACCCTAGATCCGGGATTGAGCAAGCAAATACAAGCCTAGGATATGTCTTGGCCTCGAGAATTCTTTTCTAGCCATGGCAGTGTGCTTAGAATGATTGTCTTGCTGCAAACATTGCTATTCAATAAGAGACAAATAACTGAAACGACACATTGCCTCCGGATGGCGAATAAATTGTTCCTGTGTGGTAATGATGTACTGCTGCGCATTCATTCTCCCCATTACCTAAATTGTTCTACCCGGTCCAGACTAGGTTATGCATCTCTTATCCATTATATTATCCGCACCGAAGTTAAGTGCTAGGGCAACATCTTTCTCTGGAGGTACCTGGTTGTCTCTGCGCCATGTATAAGTATGCTGAATCCTGTCACAACAAATCCGATAGATTTTGGCCTCGACGGGCCACATAAATTTCTTCCAAGCCTCGGTTGTCCATCCCTTTACTTCAATGCGAGTTCTAACTGCCTTTTTCCCTGTCAGTTGGTGAGTGCTGGCAGTTAAAGATTCTCGTGCCTTTAAATCTGCCTCTCGCGGAAGTTTTCGCACTATCTGAGAGTTATCTGTGGCACAAAATGAATCATTGATGCCCAAAACAACATATTTGAGGATTTGTGCAATGCCGTAAGGTATGTCGAGGAATTTTTCAGTCTTCCCGAGGAGTATGTATGCATTTTTATCCATCATTAGTACCACTACGGATGTCGGGAAGACTCGTTCTCAGCGTGCCAACGGGCGCTTTTGAATGTTTGAGCTTGATTTGCTATATTGCTTCACAACACCCCTTCCTTTAGCAGCTTAATTTTCATTCTCTGGTGGTCTTATTCAGTTGCGTCATGATGCCACTCCAGAATTTTCAACAATTTTCCTTATCCTCCTTCACTTCCCATAGCAAGTACTTGCAAGATCTTTTGTGAATTTCGGTAAATGTGTCGCAGTCAGAATTGGAGTAGAGACTCTCTGACAATAACTCTCGAGGCAGATTATAGGGTAATCAGGTATTGGCGAAATAATCGTTCCAGTGACCCACAATCTTCATCCAGCGACAATTTTTTTGCGAGAGATTTATTAAGTCATTCTTGTGTATCTAGCCTTGAGGCTATGACACGAATAACACTGGTACGGTACATGAAGCAATGTCTCAACTTGCAATGCGGGCACTCACACCCGAGTATCATTTGAAGACATAACTAGTAGTCAGGTGCCCTACAGTCCTTTCAACCCTTGACCGTTAAAGTCCGCCGCAGGGACGCATTCCAGCCACTCAGGTGTTTCCAGTGTGCCTTCGTCATCGTCACATGCATGACCAGGCGAGAAACGTAGTATGAGGGTATTGCCAGATTTGAGCCAGCTTCCTCGTGTCTCGAGTGGGGCATATGCCTCGGCTACCCAGACTCTACTTAGGAGAACGGCCTGGACGGTGTAGGACACCACCATCCGTCCTGAAATCATAGTTTACAAATTAAATCTACCGTCTAGTGTCAACAAGGGTGAGTGTCATTACATACCGAAGACAGTGCGTGATACTGACAGGGATAAGCCTATACTCCGCCATCTCTTCATAGATAAATAACGACTGGGATTTGGCATACATTTGCTCAAGCATTGATTGCTGAGCCGTAACACTTTACTGTAAAATGTGTATCCAGATTTTCACTGGCCCAATTAGGATAGATCTGGGTAGAGCAGAGTTTCTCGGAAAAAAGAGCTTTAATTTGATTGAGTAGATGTCTCAGGTCCTTCACGACAGACGGGCTTTCTTCGCCTTATTAGTTAAGAAAGTGAGGATGTGTAGTTCAAGCTAATAGATTTTGGTCTTCCGTCGAGAGCTGATCAACGGTTTAATGGAACTGAATACGAGTCGAAACAGTCATCGTCGATTAAAATTGATTTATATCATGAAGAAAATCCTGTCACACACTTTTCATGTGGGATAGCGCACTTGGTCCTTTTGCCGTCATCTGGCCATCACCAGGCACGTCTAGCACGACAACTTCATCTCCATCCTGATCTCGGCGCGAATCTCGTGGCGAAAGCGGCGAAAATAAATGTACCATGTCAAGGGCACCATATACGATACCACTCCAACATGATCCATCAGTGGCGGTAAATATCGGGCGTGGTACTTATGACGAGATTTCGGGAACATGCGTGTTTGTCCCATAAGAAGCCCGTGGAATTTTTGCCTGGCGGACATAGTTTTTATTTGATGATAGGCACGTCGATTGTGCACTGAGCTGAAGGCATATGCCGCGCAAAACCATGATTTTTAGGTCGACTTTTCCGAAAGAATATAGGTTGTGTTCTTGGAATGTACACAAGGAAGTGAAGGAAAAAAAGACCTTTGCCCTGTAGTCGTAATGAAGGGATATGAATTGAAATATACAAATTTTTATATGAGAGATTAGAGATCGAGAAGGTGGATGTAAACCTGTGCATGAATTTATTGATAAATAAATAGTCTTTCTTGGAGGCTATTCGTTGCTAATTTTTCTCCAGGATGAAACGCGTCGTAACTAACGATCAGGTTGAGCAATTCACAGGTGAAATTATTCATACAAGCGATTACCGTCCATAGTATAATGATTGAAAGAGGCTTTAATCTGTGTTTACAATTACTTTGAGTGGTAATATTTCATCTTTTCTCAAGGATAGCTCACTGGATAACTTCATTTCCCGTTCGAGTTAATGTTGATGGAGAGATACAAAAGGCAAAAGTGGACCATCGATGAAAAGAGCAAGAAAGTACCCACACACTTGGGATAAAGGGTTTTATATGCTTTCATTAGGATACTTGTCCGATGTGAGAAACTTCCCTTGATGAATATTATTTTTACTTTTATCCTACAACTCCAGAACCAGCCAAATCATTCGAATATTTTCACCCTTCCATCACAGTGTCAGTGTTTTTATCACCGGCGCTAGCGCCTTTGATCCATAATACGTTGTTGCACCTGTAGTGAGGAGTTAGAGGGATGTCGCAATCAAGATCTGCGTCGCAGCAATTGAGATGACCTACCGAATTAGTACTTGACCAAGAACACTAGTCATCTGCTGGTCAATCCATTCCTCGGCTCCTGACAGCTGGATATTCATGTAACTATCCGTGCTTACCAGTCGACCTTTGTATTCAGTCTGGCCCCATTTGAGTCGGATAACAACATCTTCATTGACCCTGATCAATGCCTGTTAGCCAGTCTATTGTTGGTGACGTTGTGATGTTGCTTCGGGATCATGAAATCACTACATGTGCAATACCTACAGACTCTGCAGCATAGGCCGCGGATTAACTGGCATGAACTACATATCTCCTGTCAGCGTTTAAAGTTTATATTGGGAGCATCATTGTAGTGTACACTCATCGTTGCGTGTGATCCTGGGACGGCTCGAGTAGTTTTAATAGGTACTTTTCGGAATTTTCAAAGAAAGCGAGGGCTGCCGGCAGTCACTGAGTAGTGCGGATTATCGACGCGTCTGCGGAGCACTGATCTCTCTAATGGTTCATAGGCATGTAGAGGGTGACGTGGTACTGTATTCGGAGTCTCACACTGCTGCGGGGAACTTCAGGATCGAGATGCACAAATATTTATACGCGGCACATCGTTTCGCCAAACACGAGAGCGGTGAGTCTCGATAATCTAAGTAATATAATATATTGAAAAAAGTCGAAAATCTATCCAATTGTTTTGATATCAATATTAGTATTGATAGAATCAGACGATGGAAAGAGCTCAGAATCCGAAAGGAAAAGCAGTTGAAGGCTGCAGTCGCGAAGATATGGACGTTTGCGACTCTAGTGAGAGTGGCCATGAACCGGAAAGAATTTTCACAGCCGTCGAAGAGACCTTGTCTATGTTGAAGTTTTACAACGAGTCCTCAACTCCTTGGCCCATAAAGGATTACAAGGATATGTTCAAGGAAGCGTTTGATACCATTACAAGTCTGCAGAAACAACTAGAAGAAAACGCCAAACCCTCCGAGCCCAGCCCAGCAGTGGACCCGTCTGCCCTCCCAAATATCCTACAGGAAATTAAGGATATCAAGGCCTCAATAGCCCAAATACAGTCCCCGAAACATTTGCAGGCGCCTACATGGGCAAAAGTAGCAGCAAAAGCTGAAAAGAAGGGAACCATAATCAGGATCGAAGACGAAATGGAGGGGCAAGAAATTGCTGAATTGTCAAGCGAACAACTGGTAAAAAGGATTGGGATTAAGGAATTCATCAGGGCTCGTCAGATGAGGAACGGCTAGGCAAAGATTTACTTCTCGGAGGAGGAAACAGAAAAAAGATTGACGAAAAAGCAAGATCGGGCAGTCAAATTGTCATCCACAGCTCACACAGCAAGCCCAACCTACCAAGTTCTCGTCCATGACATGCCGTTGTCATTCGACCCCGAGAAGAGGGAACAAATCACAGAGTTGGAAAGCACAAACCGACAATATCTACACGGCCTTGAAATTATAAAGGCGTCATGGCTTAAGAAGGTAGGCAAACCGAATAAAAAGTTAGGTTCTCTCATTGTACAGTGCATCAAGGCTGAACAAGCCGATGTTGCCATCAGTAAGGGAATCATGTGGAAGTATCAATTAAAAGCCACAGAAATTTTCAGGTCGGGATTCCGCCTGATGCAGTGTTTTAATTACCAAGCATATGGGCATATCGCCAGAAACTACACAGCGACCGCCAAGTGTGGGAACTGTGCGGAGAAATACAACACCCGGGAGTGTACCGGAAAGAAAGAAGTAAGGTGTTGCAACTGTAGCAGAAAACATCGCGCGTCGGACTTCAGTTGCCCACTGCGGATAGCAGCCAGGGCTAGAACGGTCCTCAATAGAACCCAAGACTCCGGAAGGTACCTGGCTCAAGAAGAGCAGCAAAGGGTGCAAGGAAACGAATGGCAGATAGTCGGAAGCTCGAAAAGAATATCGAATCCAACAACAGCTACTATACCTAACACCGAGAGTCAGAACGTGCCACCAAGAAAACCTGGAAGACCGAGGAAGAACCCTATATAAGGTTTCACAAAAGAAAAATGTTGGAAATTGTTGAAGGGTTTTGATGAAAGAAAGTGATAAAAAATTTACAGTGAATTGCACTTCCTAAGGGCTAAACATAAAACAAAGACCTACAACTAGGCAGACGCGAGGGGCTTTCACCGGTAAGGTTTCCCCTCATGTACATAATAAAGTTGATAGTACCTGCATGTGCCACAAGAGCTCCTTATCAGTGTAATGAAATCAAATTCAAATAATATATTAATGAAACCTCAACGCTCCAATTGGTTATTGGCGTAGTTATTCTGCCAAAATTATTTCCTACAATCTTTCCCAACCCTTCCTCCTTGAGCGCTTCCTCTTGGATAGGCTTTTGTATGTCAATTCTCTATCATCGTCGCCATTCGTGTTTGCCACCTTTTTTTGGTCATCTCAGAAATTTTTCACGTGGACCAGCATGATCCGGGGAAATTTAATAGAATTGACGTAATTCATAGGAGCCCGAGTACAAGTTGATACAGAAACCGAGTATCGAATAAGATCAATGTCTTCATTTAACCTCTCATCGCTAAGAAGCTTAAACAGGGTCTAGGTGCATCTGAGAATTTTCTCATCTCAGCTTTACGGTCAATCTGTAATCTCTCTACCTTGAGGATTTTGAATGTGAAGTATTCTGATTGATCAAGAATATTACTTTAACTACCGGTACCATGATAAGGTTTACGGTGGTACATTAGTAACATGAAATTCCCATTTCCGGTGTGCCTTTCTTGGAGCATTTTTTTCTATGAATGTTGTTCACTTGGTGCTGAATCGATAACTCGGCTCAGCTTAATTTTCCCCGTGCAAGTAACGCCAGTACCTAGTATATGTACACACCGTATATGGATACGCTCAACTTCACGAACTCGCAATACGACACGTCTTGACGTCGCTCGCATTTGTATTCTGCCACAAGCATATAAAATCAAGATAGTATTAAGTACGATATATATGTTATTTGATAATCCGGTTATTCATTGCGGTTTTTCTTGGGTCAAGCTCGTTGCTGCTACTTCCCGCCTTACTCTATTTTATGGCTTGAGGTCACGAACCAGATAGACAATCACACGCAACATAAGTCAGCCGTTATGATTTAGAGAGCAAAAACACTTTTTATCAATTGGATTCTTGATGAGGATTTAAGCGCTCAACCTCTTATCTAACTCGCTTGTACAAGATATGACATTCCAAATGATTCAAATTCACGAGTACTAGCCTCTCGAGCAATATTGCAAAGTTTACATCAAAAAACATAACCTAATTTTTCCCTTCATTGCCATCTATTCTGTTAAATAGATCTTGCATCATTCAAACGCAGTCTCAAGTTGAAGTTTGGACAAAAATGCCAGGACCAAGGTGAACTAGAAGAGCTACACGGTTGAAGTTAAAACATCTAGTGAGAGCCGACTCGCAGAAAAAAATCAGAGTTCTGTCGTATCTTGACTGACTAAAGCTAGAGTGGTAAGCTATTCAACTGTTCTCATATCATTAGCCCCTCTCTCTAAATCAATAAAAAATAATGGTCATACATTCACAACACGAACAGAAGAACTTCTGATTTTTGCTCAAGGACCTTGAAATCATGCTAAGGTTTTTTGACAATCACTCGATCTCACTCCATTGATATTTGGAAAGATCATGGCCTTAGTAAGAGTAAATCGGAGACAAGATGCAACAAGTGTAATACTCTATTCTTCGTACAAAAAGCTCTCCTCATTTCCCGAATAGTCACGAGCCCCAGTCAGGTATGTGTCGGTATCAACCCTATGTAAATAACACGCACCCTATATTTACGTCTGTCGCCCAGCAATCTTCCAATCCTTCGAAACTCAAAGTTTCCACGCGTCCATGCGCGCCAGATTCGCGACTCTATGATCAATCAACGCAGATTCGTCATCCATCTTCGCTGAAAATCAACCAGTTTTTTTTTTTTTCTATTTAGCGTCGTGCCGGCGCACGGCTACGAGTCTTAAAGTGACACGTGCCGGTTAGCTCAGCCTATAATAGCTACCCGACGCGCCAGTGCCCCGAAGGACCCGGCCTCTACTCATAGATCCAGGCCTCTCTGCCTAGGACCTTTCTACCTAAAACAAATATATAGAGAGCACCCTTCCACTGGGTCTCTGAATGGTTTACTTATAGACTGATACGTGTCTAGAATATTTTATGGGATACCCTGTACCAGGATTAAGTTGAATGACGACGTGAAGGTTACACCTTATAACAAAAGAAAAAGAAAATATAGCAAAAACAAAAGAAAATTATGAAAATAGTAGGCTGATAGAACACTGATAGAAGAGTTCTTTGTGTCAGCGGGACATACTAGCGGCGGAGCTGTATTTCATCAAAAAAGGAGGTAGCCTGAAGCCAGTAGTTGAAAGATTTTCCTCCCTCCACTGTGCCTAGTACCCATCGGATTCCGGGGCTCGGGTGTCGAGGTCCGCCCTTTAAGCGAGCGCGGTTTCGGCCTAGTCGGCAGAAAAAGAAGTGATCAGGTGATTTCTCCTGCCCGCAGGTGCAGGTCAGGAGCGCGTTTTGATGTTAGAAACGGCGATGGTATTCTGCGAAGTCTCCATGACCGGAGCGGGCCGCAAGAAGAAAACCAACCGTGCGTCGATCGAAGCTCGCTAGTTCTGGGGAGATTTTTGCATTCGCTTTGATTCCGAGCTCTCTGTATCTATCTGGGGCATTCCTGGACCAGTAGGTGGCTACAGAGGCTTCATATCGTACTTTGATTTCTCGTTTTGCTCGTGCAATTGATGGGGCGAGGGGGGGGAGCAGGGGCTTCGCAGGCTAGCTTAGCGAGGGAGTCGGCAGTTTCGTTGCCGAGGATACTGACATGTGCTGGGCACCAGCGTATGTCTACTGTGCCAGGTTGTGTGAAGGAGCAGCGATTTCTCGTTGTCCAGGAATCCGAAAGCTCCTGGAAAAGCTTTATAAGTTTCGAGCTGCTTGGTGTAGGAGCGTTAGATTTGAGCCGGAGAGCAGCCTCTTGGTTGTCAAGGCAAACCGTGACGTTTGTAGCAAACCGTGCCATGGGGCTGTGGAGAGCAGCGGCAAGTCCATCAGTGGCCCCACGTATTTCTGCATCATACACTTCAGCGGAAGTTCCAAGAGGGAGAGAGCCTTGGTGGTAAAAAAATCAACCAGTTAAAGCCCAAATCAGGCAAAAACATGTCTACACTCACGTGGCATTCATGTCATGGAAAATGTATCACGGCCGACAAAGTTTAGGTCATAACGCGACAGTCACGCACACTATTAATCATACATTTGTCTTATAGTTGTATTTATTCGTGCTAATGGAGCTTTCCTACTTGATGCCCGATTTTTATCTTTCTCATCACCCTCCTCCTAACGACAACCGCTGCCACAACCCGTACTAATGAAGCAACGCTTATGTTTGGTGGTGTGGCCTCTGCAATCGATGAAGTCGCACGCGGAGCCAGCTCCCGGATGCTTCCTCCCCACTTGAGAGTAATATACAAGGATTTCATTTCCAGTCTATAAGTAGTTGCCCAAAGCTTCTTCGAAAGCCATGTCCGGGGTTCACCCGCAACAAGCCAGTACGGACGCTCACCAACGCAAAGCAACCAACGGTTCACTCCTGCAACAAGATGTAAAACTTCTATCCCCGCAATCCGTCAGACTACTCCTTCTCCCCCTATCCCCAAATTTACTCGCTCCAACTCTTACGCCAGCGCTGCGGCTTCAGGGAAAGCAATCGCCGAGCCTTGAAAAACCCCACAACCTAAATCAACTTCTAAATTGAATCCCGCCTCTCCCGTCGACGAAAGAATATTTCTTCGTCTTGAGCAAGACGCTACGGAAAGGCTGCTTTCTCCTTATCCGCTACTCCTAAACTATCGTAAATTTCTCGGAGAAAACGCGGCTCTACTCAAAGAAGTCCAGCATGTCCCATCTGGCCTCGCCTTACGCCCATCCTCCGAAACTGCTGCACCAACACTCGAATCACTATTTTTGGACGGTATTAAAGAAGGGAAACTAAAGGGCGCTATTGGAATTGAAAAAGCGCAAAATCTTGTGACATATTTAATTTCCTCTATACCATGGTCTTTCACAGCACTGAATGACGATCATCAACTCTCCAAGTTCCCAATCACTAGCGATCTTATCTGCAAAGAACTAAAAGAAGAAAAAGGTGTCGATCCGGTTGCGGTGTTCGAAACCAAAACGAGCCTCGAAGCACCTCACACTTACACCGCTAGATATATCACTCGGTTTCCTCTCGGTACCGATCTTCCGAGAAAATTCCAACTATTTTGTGTAGAAGTCATCTCACGTTGACTTTCAAAAAAGACAACAATAGTCCAATGCAGCCGTTGCTTCCAATGACATAATGAACGAATCTGTACTCGAGCTACGCGGTGCCGACTTTGCGGCTCAACTGAGCATCCTGAAGAGAAACATCAGCCATATAGCCCTCACCCCCATACCTGCCCTGCACGATGCATTCATTGTCACGGGCCACACCCAGCAAATGCTACAGAGTGCCCCCTCCGACCTCGTTGCAATGGAACCAAGCTCACAAAGTGTCAGTATGCTGAAGGCACGGAGGCGATGATGACTGGGTAGATGAGCTAAGGGAAGGCTGAAGGGCTCGAAAGCAATAGGACTGGTGGGCTCTAAGGCACGAAGACTGAAGGTATGGTATGAATAATTAGACAAAGAACTAAACGTAAAGAACAAGAACTCTGCAGTTCTTGTTAGCTATATATACACATGTCTTGCCCTATGACCGACAAGCAGAGTAATCCAAGTAAACAATATCAACAAATGTTTCCTATGGATGCATTGAAAAAATAGCCCAAAGTAAACAAATCCTTGAATCCTTAAGCGAGATTTGTCTAATGTTCTCGCAATCCAAATCCCAATCCCAATCCTAAGAATCCTAATCCAGATCTCGGAAAATTCTGACACAAAGGAACAGATTGCTCAGGTCCGCAAGACTTCTGCTGCAGCAAGGATGAGCTTCTGCGTCACGGCGGGCTGCTCTCGTTGCCCCTCGCAAAATATTACCGAAGACTTAGAAATGACAGACATTGATATGCCCTTCTCATCCATTTCAACCAGCCAGATACCCCAATCTAACAGCCCAATGCAAATTGAGCCCTCTAGCTCTTATCAACTAGCTAGGGTGTCAGGAAAGCCTCTACTGTATAATATATTGTCAGAGTATTGACCTGCACGTGACTCGATGGCGAAAGGCTGAAGACTGAAGGCTGAAGATCGGAAGGGCGGAAGCGCAAGGCTGAGGTATGGAAACTTAAGGGCCGAAAAGGTAGCTCTAGACTAATGCTGAACGTCCAATAAAGGAGTAAGGGAGCGGAGGTAAAGACAAGAGATTAGGAACTGAAGAAGTCTGAGAGCTGAAAAACACTGAAGACTGAAGGTGACTAACTTGAATTCTATAGTCTCGAGATGACGGAAAGCTAAGTGTAAGGAGCTCATCTAGCAATCAGTGCCCTACTATATATCCAGAATAACATCTCAAACTACTAAAAACATTTTGTCACACTAAAGGAGAATATTGGGAGAACTCCTAAAACACCAGAGTTCCTCCGATACCAAATACAACACCGGAATACATGAAGCCAAACTATTAAAAACATCCGACGCTATTCCCCTGACCTAAAACACAACTTAAACAAAAGTCGAATCGGTGTACAAACTCTAACATATATATGTGGAGATTGCCAGGACATAGTGTTCTATGATTCTGGTCTGGCCTTTTAGCCGAGTGGTGATGCATCTATCTCGTGCATCATGTAGGATGGCAACCTTTAGCCTGACACCCACCTCTTATCCTTTGTGTCTCCCCACGCTGTCTACATACCGCTTATGACATAGGGTCTCTTCTTCCCAGCAATTCTCTGTTTCTGCAAATAATCCGTACTCTGTTCTCGATTCTTCTGATGACTTGTAGACAGCTTAGGATCACTAGACCACTACGTATCCTACAAATAAATTTAAAGAGGGGAGCAACACCTCACGAACTCGCTCTCAATTTTGCCAATAACAAAAAATTTGATGTCATACTTATACAAGAATCATACATATTCCGCGACCGACAGAGGCGTATCTCAAAAAGAATTTCTACCTATGAATGTTTCTCTCCAACAGACAACTGGACCACTCGCCCCGGGTTCTTACTTACCTCTGTAAGGGAGTTGGCTTGAACAGACACCAGCTGCAACCGTTAGAACCAACGTGCCCTGCCACTAGGGATCTTCTCTTACTCGAAGTGACAGCCCCATCGGGAAAGAAAATCTCAATTCTAAATGTTTACAACGCACCAATTGGTTCAGTTGATGAAAGTATTGCTATCAGAGCTCTTCTTGGATTGTCTCTGCGTGGCTCGCGGGAAAGACTTTTTGTCGCAGGTGATTTCAATCTGAAACATCCAAGCTGGCAACCATCAACACCAATCACTAGCCTGATGTCTGAAGCCTTTTTAGAATGGACGGTAAGCCATAACCTCGCGTTAGCCACGGAACCGGACAACCCAACTCACTTGCGTGGCAACGTGCTAGATCTTACATTTATTTCGAATAACTTAATCATTGATGGCGCGGAATAATTCATATTCACGAAGGCTGACTCAACCTCGGATCATCTTCCTATCGCATCTATGATTCCATGGGATACTCGCTTCCAGGAACCTTTGGCCCGTCTTAAGTTTGAAACACTGGACCAAAGGCTTTTCCTAACAATCCTCCAAACAGCAATTCCAGGCATCCCTGACCTCTTCCACGATCCCTCAGCGGAATCACTAGACTCCGCCGCAAGGGATCTTTGCGATGCAATTAGTGGTGCATATCGCGGATCAGCAAGACGTGCTCTCGGAAAGGGAACGGGCCATCCTTGGTAGAACGACGAGTGAAGAGTGGCGGCGCAGGCATATCGTCACACTCAAAGAACCGCCGAGAACGATGCCGCCTTAACTGCGTCAAAGAAAGCGCTCCGTACTGTAACGCGCCGAGCCAAACGCCATTCCTATCAAGTGAAGCTAGAACATGCTTCAACTAGCAAGGAGATTTTTAGTATGACTAAATGGCATCAATCTACTGGGTGCTTTCGCACTCCCCCCCTCAAAGACCCCCTGAATTCCGCAGCTGCACCGGCAATTACTATCGAAGGTAATCGTGAGGTACTAGCCAGGAACCTTTTACAGACAAACTCCAAAGCAGGTGATATTCCCTTGGACTCCCCAGCTGTAGGCCTTAAAATGATGCCATCACCGAACATTACCGACTGGGAGGTTAAAGACGCGGTATTAAGCGCCGGAAATACAGTGGCAGGCGAAGATGAGATCCTGACAGCGTTACTCAAAATAGGATGTCATCTAATCGAAAGTAAAGTCTCTCAGCTATTCTGTGGCTGCCTCGCAGTTGGACACCACTCAACATGCTTCAAATCCGCCATCTTAGTCATCATCAATAAGCCAAACAAGCGAGACAAAACGAGCCCACGCTCTTACCGTCCCATTGCCTTGCTTTCGGCCCTAGGTAAGAGCCTTGAACGACTCATCGCTCGGTGACCTGCTTGGACCTCCATAGACGCCAAAGTTATCGCATCACAACAGTTTGGAGCTGTTCCTCTACGCTCAGCAACTGACCTGACTACTTGCTTGCTACATGACATCGAGACCTCGCTTAACAGCAAACAGACTGCCTCTCTACTAATGCTAGATGTAAGAGATGCTTTTGATGGAGTCCTCCCTGGTCACCTCGCACGTCGACTGAGAGAACAAAGCTGGCCTGATAATCTGGTTCGCTGGGTAATCTCTTTTTCGACCAACCGCACTGCTAAGATTCGACTTGATGAGTCAACTGGTCCTGACATGGATGTCCTCTGTGGCCTTCCACAGGGCTCCCTAGCTTCGCCTATTCTGTTCATGCTATACTTGGCTCCACTCTTCACCATAGGCATTCCAAGGACCAAGTTCGGATATGCTGACGATGTTCCGATCCTGTGAACCTCCCCCTCCTTACAGGCCAATGACGAACTTCTATCATAGGATCTTCAGGTGGTTCTCGAATAGGCTAGACAAGAGGGCGTGACTTTTGACCATGAGAAAACGGAATTAATGCATCTCTCGTCGTAAGTTCGATCAAAATTCCACAACTACCCTATCACAATCGATGTCGGCTTGGTAGCTTGGAGAATGATGTTTTCGAGAATTACTAAGAAAGCAAGAGGCGGCGTGAGATTGGGTCTGTAGCAGGGAAAAACAAGGCGAAGAAGGAAGTAAGGATAAAGGACTGGGACTAGGAATAACTGAAATAAGGAACTAGGTGAACTGGAGGGTCTAGGGTAACTAGGTTCTGAGATTCTAGGGTTCTAGAAGAGACAAAAGACAAAGCGTAAAGAGCTATCCTCTGAAGGCCGAAGGTACTTATATACATTATTTGACCAGAGATCATATCAAACCAAATCAAACAAAATAAAATATATTAGTATTGTGAAGCGTATGGATCCATGGCAAAGCGCGAGTCGGCAATATGGATGAAACAAGACCCATGTCAAACCCCCAAAGGAGATACGCCGAGATAGAAAATTAT
This sequence comes from Podosphaera xanthii, assembly GCA_028751805.1. Taxonomy (NCBI): domain Eukaryota; kingdom Fungi; phylum Ascomycota; class Leotiomycetes; order Helotiales; family Erysiphaceae; genus Podosphaera; species Podosphaera xanthii. The sequence continues at coordinate 1,295,944 of JAPWIX010000013.1, read as the reverse complement.
CCGAAGCTAGACGAAACAAAGCGAACCGAAATGCAACCCGAGACAACCAAGGTAGTCTTATTAGGACGTGTCAAACAAATAAAGGACAGACACTACAAGGTCAGACAAAATCTGACATACCCCTAGCGTAGCCTCCGGTTCTATCATGGTGGTGGAAAACCAAAGACTTCCGTATATCCGGTGGCTAGGAGTGTTTTTCGACAAAAAACTGTCCTTTAAGTGGCATACACGGGTCCTAACCGACAAAGCCCTTAAGACTAGTCGTGCTCTCTCATCTTTAGGAAATACGGTTCGGGGAGTCCCGGCGCATCTTCTAAGACAGGCAGCTCTCGCTTGCGTCCTCTCAATCGCCTACTTTGCATCAGAGACGTGGTGGCCCGGCAGATTCTGTCAGGGTACTCGGGCCCGAATCTCAAACCGTGTAGAAACTACTCTGCAGGGGTTAGACAAGGTTGTTTTTGCCTGCGCAAGAGCAATTCTCCCTGTCTATCAGACGTCCCTAACCGCAGCCTTACTCCGTGAGTCTGGTCTACTGCCATCCGAAATTGCTCTCGATGCAAGAGCTACTACCGCTACTGCACGTCTGCGCCGGCTCGACCTCTCATACCCATTACTGCGCCGTGCAAATTGAGTAATCGCCCAGCAGCGTCCAATATCTCGTTTTGCCCAACGAGTCCTGAGCCTTCCTGAATGCGAGCAAATTAACCCAGGTGCTCATCCACCTTGGACCCCGCACGAAACCCGTGAGGCAGCGATCAACCGAATCAGGGAACCAAATGGCGCCTCTAAAGAAGCCACAAAGCTGAACTTTCTCTCATTCCTTCAAACAGTTTCTACTCAGGACATTGTAGTTTACTCTGATGGATCGAAACATAATAATGGTACAGCAGTTGCTGGCTTTGTTGCTTACCAGGACAGGCGACATGTCTTACGGCATTCCATAACACTGGGCAAAGGTGCTGAAGTATTTGATGCTGAAGCCAGAGGGGCCTTAGAAGGCGCTAAAGCAGCTCTTAGGCTTTCCACCACCAAATTTGCAACAAATATTTGGACATGTCTGGACAACCTCGAGGTAGCCATCCATCTCCTCTCGCCATTTTTGGGATCCTCCCAGGCAGTTTTTGACAAATTCCTTGGCCTAAATCCCAGATGGCAGGTACGGCACAGACTCGCGCACGCTGGGATTGGTGAAATTGAGATCCGTTGGGTCCCAGGTCATGCCTCAATTGCAGGAAATGAAGCCGCAGATGAAGCAGCAAAGCTAGGTGCTCTCTCAACCGCCGCTGCTAGGACTTTCTACACTTTCGCAGGACTTACTCGCCGCATCAAGACATCTACCGCACGGGCGGCTGAGAATCTGCGGAAACTTTTATCCCCTCAGTTGGGACTCTATTAGCAGTTATCCATAACTACTGCTCCAACCAGGCCTATAGAACTAGGACTTTCTTGGGCTACCCTGGGCCGCATCCTAGCCTCCCGGACTGGTCATGGTGACATTGCAGATTACCATGAACGTTTTCAACACACTAAAGCGACCTTAAACTGCTGATGTAGTCACCAGAAAACCCCTCTTCACTTCTTTTTCTGCCATGTAGCCAAGCGCCGTGCTCGGCGCCATCCTGGACCATCGTCAGAAGTAATTCCTTTTCTCCTAGGCACCTACAACGGGGGCCTCGTATTTCACAGATGGCTCCAAGAGTCCAGATTCTTCTCAGAAATATGTCCTTCAGTGTAAGACACATGAGTTAGTGTCACGGTTCGGAGGAAATTAGCTTGGGCGTAATTTGCGGGAACAATACTTAATATTTCTTTCTGTGAGGAGGAAATCTAGATACAGGAATTTGCGTTCGACTTATGCTACACATTGCTCTACTTCCTATCCCAACATATCCCTCCCTATCCCGTGCTATTGCGTCATCATAGTTGAGAAAAACACCGTCTCTACAATTCTGCCTTACACCTGTTGAATGGGGATTATTGCTTATGTTATAGAGCACATTATCACCAATAGTGGTATTGCCCGCAAGGTATTTGACGCTCTCCCTAGATCCCGATTGGCCCAGGAACGTTCTGTCAATTGTGGATACCTTGATTGCAGGCCCCTCACGTGCTTCTCTTATCTCTGCGGGTCTAATTTGAGGGGTAGAAGTTCCGGGTATGATCAACCCCACGTGGGCCTTTGAGTTCATCAGAGAGGTTCGCTTTGAATAACGCGAGCTACAGGCGACATCCAGACTATCAGCTGTTACAGTTAGCCCCTGGGTCTGTTTTCAGACTCATGCATCTCAAACCTCCCCACATGTTGTAACTATCCTGTTCTTCTCACATCAGCAGCAGCTACGTTAATGCGCCCTGAATCTGTATATCTATTTCTTTTTCTTGTAGCCCGAGGTTCACCCCCCGGTGTCCTGTATCCCAGTAGTGAACTGTAGGGGCCGTGCCTAAAACGTGCTCCGCTGACGTTTAACAATAATAATAAAGTCCAGATCATAGCCACAATTGATATAACTTTCTCCAAGGTGCAGATCACGCCGCCCAACCCGCCAAAAATCCAGTTTCGGATATCTCGTTGTCAAGCTTGTCGTGCAAGACCGTCATATCTATTTCACTACTGCCGCTATCCGGATGACACACAAGTTAGCTCACGTCAGCGAGTGCCATTACGACAACTAGCAGGACCGGATGTTTGTCCCGCTCATCACAGAGGATGGCTTTCTTTCTTGGTGGCTGGCCGTGAACTCATTCAGCATTGCTATATTTCTTTGGGGTGTAATCTATTATTATCTTAACTTGGTGCGGCTACCATGACAATCCCAAGTAGGGGGGCTACCCCAATGTTTACGCAGCTAAATCACTTCTTTTAACGGATTGTGTTGGTTGCTTATCGCTTTTAAGCAACACTCAATGATTACAATGCACTGGTAACCAACCTAGAGTCATCGGAAGATTCGATCTAGTCGCGTAACCCCTTGGGTTATCTCCCTTCCCTCTAAATCGCTAAGATAAATTTGTTTGATATAACGTTGTCACAGAACACCTCTGTTAAGGATTAACTGCCGTAGTTGGAACCTAACTGGGTCTTTGAGACATAGTTTCTGAAACTTGGCAATTATCTACAAGTAAACTTGAAATAGCTCTCATTTCATATCTGCCACTACGGATAAAAACGAGATTGTCACAAAATGAGGTCGTGATCTAAACAATCGAACGAAGTTAATGGAGTCTATTCTGATTATCTAAAAGAATGATATCCAAAAGATGTCTCTACAGTGTAGTTAAGCGTTTACAGTACAAAGATATTTTACAGGGGCAATGTTAGTGTTACCTAAGATCGAAATTACTTAAGTGGGTCTCCATACCTTATTCAGGAAACATATCTTGGTACCCTTAAGCCCGTAACATCACCTTCTCCCTCCGGGTTCTTTTTATTTATTTTTTCTTTTTGCCTCTGGAGCCCGTGAAGCTGCCCACGTTAGGGTCTCCAACATTATCTCCATCACCGTACTCTTTGATGAAGCTTTTGAACGCATCAGTTAGCACAAGATTTCCTCGGGGTTCCCAGGTGGTTTCCTTGTAGCCTGTCCACTTGACGCAGACAAACCTTTTTCCTCCAAATGATTTGGCTCTCAGTACTCTCTCTACCCCAGAAAGAGGGTGCTATTGTGACATCATAATAACTCGTATCCGTATACACGACACGAGAAGGACTAGCCTCGTGAAGGCTCTAGCAAAGTGGCGAGTACCAAAGAAGTAAATAGTTAGTTTTGCTAAGTCTAAGAGTAAGATTTTGAGAGGTCTAGATGGAGCTTACATGTGAATAATCATAAGAATCGCCATCGAGTGTCATATATATAAAGAATTACTTGCACAGAATAGAAAATAATCGGAATTCTTTAATAGTTATGAGCCCGGATTTGCTCACTGCGCAACCGGGATTTTCAGATTAATTCATCTTCAGTTTTCCAGTTATATATTATCTCGTTTTCGTTGTGGACTCTGCGGAGGGTTGTTATTGTACGGACAGAATACACAACATGGACGATTTGGGGAACTTCACTATTCAAGGGCTCAAGAGTATGGCCTTCACACACTCAAACGATGTTGAGTGGAGGGATGTGATAGATGACTATCTTTAATCACAGAGCTGGGGAGATTTTATTACCAAAGATATACCAAGTAATGCTGATGAAACGGTTAGGGCCAAAGCAGCAAAGATTGCTGTCGTCTTGAAAACTGCTGCAGGCAGTCAGAGGACTTACTTACTAGGGCTTAAAACACCAAAGGAGATTTTGAAAAAACTGGAGGAAGTTAATGGAGGATCCAGCAGAGGAACGCTGTCATCACTCCAGTCTCAGTTTTCTTGACCTAGTTCGAAGAGGAAAGTAGATGATGTTGCGGCATCGCTATCACAATTAAAAGCCCGTATAGGGGGAATTTCGATGCAAGATAAACCCACAGATTTGTCAAAGAAAGACGCCTTACTCAGATGCTTTTCGGAGAAATATTCAACAACAGTGGCAATGCTGAGGATTGTGGCGGCAGACTTCACTTTCGCACAGATCGTGGAAAGACTTAGACAAGCTGAATTTGCAACAAAAGAGAAGCCGGATGATATTGCATTCCGTGCTAAAGGTAGCCCAACGGGTGACACGAAAAAGGAGACTCGAAAGTGTTACTATTGTGGAAAACCTGGACATATCAAGCCGGACTGTAAAAAGAAAAATCGAGATGATAAGGGCAAGCAGAAAAAGGCCGAAGACACTAAGCCGGAGACCGCAGGTATCGCATGGATTGCATGTGGTAACATAAATATTGGAACTAATGACTGGTGTGTCGACTCAGGAGCAACAAGTCATATAACATCTGACGACAGTATCTTTGTTGAATACGAAAAGTTTAGCTCAACAGTCGGAACAGCGAAAAGCAACTTGAACCTTCGTGTCGTTGGTCGGGGTAATATTTGTTGTTCCATAAATGGTCAAAACGTCATTCTTGAGGGAGTTCTTCATGTTCCAGAACTTCATTCAAATCTTCTCTCTCCCGGTAAACTCACTTCTAAAGGTCTCTCAGTTAATTTTGGGGCAAAAGAGGTTACTATTAGCCGCGGAAAGAAAGTTAAGGCCAGAGGTCCTAAAGTTGGTGATACGTGGATTTTACGTGCATACCAAACTGAAGTGTGAGCACAAAGAGCTGATTCAGTAGGATAGGAGCAGACAATGTTGTGGCATCGACGCCTTGGGCATCCTGGACCAGAGAAACTAGGTCAAATATCTCAAGCGGTAAATGGAATGCCAATAATCAAGAAATAAGATTCTCCTGAGTGCAATACATGTAGCCTGAGTAAGTCTACAAGGATCCAGAATCGAAAAGCACCAATTTCTCCAGCAATTAAGCGACTGGAGAGAGTTTTCATGGATACTTGGGGTCCCTACAAGCATCCTTCAATTGGAGGTAATCGCCACATGTTCGTCATTGTGGATGAATTCTCTCGTATGTGTTGGGTCTATTTTATGACTCATAAGTCCAATGTATTGGATATACTACCAGGATGGAAACACCAGGTAGAACTTGAATCTAGGGAAAAACTGATTAAAGTTCGATCAGACGGTGCGCCGGATCTCAAGAAAGCTATCACAAAGATAGGAGTTATACACGAGACTCCCAAGCCAATACGCCGGAACAGAATGCAAAAGTTGAGCGGATGAATTGTACTATTGTTACTAAAGCTCGTTCAATGTTAGCAGGACCAGGCCTTTCAAAACGTTTGTGGGTAGAGGCTATGGCAACTGCATGCTATTTGAGGAATTTAACACCATCAGTTGATAAAGATAAGTCACCTTATGAGATCTGGACCGGTCAACGTCCTAACGTAGGACATCTAAAAGTACTTGGTTGTGTTGCCTACGTTCATATCGACAAGAAGAAACGTGATAAGCTTGATCTAAATGCGAAGAAAGGGATAATTATTTGTTATCGGAGGACGACTAGACAGTATCGCATTCTAGATCCGAGAACTGGAAAATTTACCAAAAGCTCCTATGTCACATTTAAAGAGAGTCAGAAAGAATGCTCATTAATGGAGGGTACTGACGAGTCAGTGTTATATCACCCAATTAACAACAGTAATGAAGAAGATTTTGATCCAGAAGAGCATATAGAAGATCAAGAGGAGCGACGGAATTATATTAACTTGCCTGACTTCCATTCGACTGAATCATCTGAGGAAATTAGCCAACGTCAAGAAAAACCAGCTCAGCAGGTATCTGAGCTGTCGGAAAATACTGAGGTTTCCGATTCGACTAGCCAGCGGCCACAACGTGAGAGACGTGCACCAAATCGACTTATAGAGGAACTCGGACAAAAGGCCGATACACTACGTTCACAACAAGAACAAGCCGCACTGGCATTTGTTGCTCATAAATCAAGGTTGGATAATACGCCCAAGTCGTTTAAGGACGCAGTAAAGCATCGGAAATGGCATGATGCTGTCAGAGAAACTCTTGAATCACTAACCGCGAATAACACATGGAAAATTGTTCAGAAGCTAGTTAACGCAAACCTAGTGACGACCAAATGAGTTTTTAAAGTTAAAAGGTTCCCGGACGGTAAAATAAATAAGTACAAGGCTCATCTGGTTGCAAGAGGCTTTAGCCAGCGTGAAGGTGTCGATTTTTTCGAAGTTTTTTCCGGAGTTGTTCGATTGGAAACGCTGCGGATTTTGATAGCTATGGCAGCACTCTTGAATCTCGAGATAGAGCAAATGGATTTTACTTTGGCATTTACTCAAGGACAGCTTGACGAAGATATTTTCTTAGCAAAGGTTGATGGAGTTCAAGTACCTCATGGTAAGGCTCTGAAGTTGAATAGATCACTTGAGGGGTCAAGACAATCTGGACGAGTCTGGAGCAAGTGCATATCGAAATCTTTTAAGGAGTTCGGATTATCATCAATTCTAGCCGACAGCAGTGTATTCGTCAGCGACGATAAGGTATTGATAGTGGCTCTATATGTCAATGATCTTTTGATTTTCTCTTCAGATATGAGACGGATTGAAGAGCTAAAGGAGTACTTGTTAACACACTTCAAAGTTAGGGATATGGGAAATGCTACACTAATTTTGAGTATTAAGATAACTAGGGATAGGGAGAATAGGAAAACCACCCTTGATCAAGAACACTTCATAAGGGGTCTTATGGAGAAGTACGATATTTCAGATGCTGACGCAAAACGAATCTGGACGCCTGCATTGAATCATGAAAGCCTGTTGCAAAAAGAATCGAAATCTCCAGAAGCTGAAGCGAATGTCAACAAGTACCAGAAATTTCTGGGGGAATTAAACTGGCTGGTAAGAGGTACAAGACCACAGAATTGTTTTACAACAAATCGTCTAGCGCATAGTGCATGCGGATCAGCAGTAAGGCATATGACGGCGGCAATACATTTATTAAGATATTCTTGCAATACTAGGAGTCAGCGCCTGACATTCTCAGCAAATCCAAGTGGGAAAATGCAAGGGAGACCACTTCCTGTTGGTTACTCTGACGCAGATTTCACCGGTCATCCATCACGAAAGTCAACGACAGGATTGTTATGGATGTTTGCTGGATCACCTATCACTTGGGCATCAAAGCTGCAGAAAACAGTTTCAACGTCGACAACTGAAGCAGAATACCTAGCTATGTTATATAAGGCCAAGAAAGCTGTTTGGATTACAGAGTTACTTTACCAGGTCGAGTATACTGGCCGGGTTGAATGTCTTAAGATCTATTGTTATAACAAGGCTGCAATTGAACTTACTAAGAATTCGGTCTTCCACGCCAAAACCAAACATATTGATGTGGCAGCACATTATGTGAGGGAATTAATCAGTGATGGTCGAATTTTTATCGAATACATCAACACTACGGAGCAGCTTGCCGACTGTTTTACAGAGTGTCTTGGTAAACAACAATATCTACAATTGTGTAGACTAATGGGTATTGGTCATTATGATAAGAGTTTACAAGTTCAGCACTTGTAAAGTAGGAGGAGTATTGTGACATCATAATAACTCGTATCCGTATACACGACACGAGAAGGACTAGCCTCGTGAAGGCTCTGGCAAAGTTGCAAGTACCAAAGAAGTAAATGGTTAGTTTTGCTAAGTCTAAGAGTAAGATTTTGAGAGGTCTGGATGGAGTTTACATGTGAATGATCATAAGAATCGCCATCGAGTGTCATGTATATAAAGAATTACTTGCACAGAAAAGAAAATAATCGGAATTCTTTAATAGGTGCTTTCCGTCTAGAAGTGGCGGAGGTTGGCTATCATCGGTGACTTGGGAGGGTAACAGATCATTTGAATCTCTTCGCAGTGGATCAACAAAGAATCTGGGGTGAATGTTACTTGGCACATCAAGTTCGTAGACATCAGGAGCTATTTTGGGCGTTATTTTATATTTGGCATTTATTCATGACAATTTTTTCTTGAGCTGCGGAGCGGTGACGTTTTTTAGATTTAACCACACTTTATCTCCCACTTTTAACCTTTCAGCTGGTCTTCGTCCTCTATTAGCATTGTGCTCCATAATTTGCTGGGCTGTTTTCATTGCAGCTTTTGCAAATTCCTGACCCTCGTGAAGGCGGTTAATGAAAGCATTGACTCTTGCTTTTGGGGTTGTACTCGGGCTGGATGGTGGATAACAGCGCTGAATAGGTTCAAGATGATAACCATGAGTTAAGTAAATTAGACTGAAACCGGTTTTTGAGCTAGTTCTATTATTTATAGCGACCATTGCAGATGAGAGAAGTTTGGCCCAGTCATTTTGGGCATAAGAGATATAAGCGCGGAGGTATGTTAGCACTTCTTGATTCATTCTCTCGGTAACTCCATCTGTCTGTGGGTGAAATGCTGTTGACAGTCGCTGTTGAATACTTACACACTGGCAAAGCCTCTTCCAAAAGTGACCGACCCAGTTAGAGCCTCTGTCTGATGTTAGAGAGTTGGGAATACCATGATAACGCCAATGGCTGAGAATAAATTTCTCGGCACAAGCCTCCGCTTCCATTGTCTCGATGGCTTCTAATGTAGCACTACCGAGGAGCCTATCATATATAACCATAAGAAATCTTTTCTTATTATCTTTTGTGGGTAATAATGTAATGGGGACAGATTGGAGAGGCGAGACGTCAAGATATCTGTGTAAGAGAAGCAGCGTAGTGTTTGAGATAAGTGAGGCTATTATAGAATAGGTGAGATGACAAAGAGAGAGATTCCTTCAGAGATATTTAGCAATGTGATTGACTTTGTTGGGCTAGCTACTGGATGAGATCTTACCTTCAGAGATATTCAGCAATGTGATTGACTGAAGAATTCTGAAGGAGAAGAGAGCTCGTTATATACAGGAGTGTAACCCTCATGGGACTTTAATTAGCATTATTCATGATAGACATTGATGTCCCAATATAACAATATTATCATGGTATGAGTAAGTCCTAAACCTGAATGTTTCCCCTAGTATACTTAGGTGTAAGACGCTCATATGTGTAGCTGTTAGCTCGTACCATCCATAGTTATAGATGATATAAATAGACATTAAGTGGGAAATCTAAATATAACATATGAGATGATGAAGATCACGTGACAGTGTACGAGTCGGTGTGAGACGCGCATCGCGTGGGATGCTGGACTGTTTATTTTACAACAGGTAAATCGGTCATGAAGTCTATAGCCAACTCGCTGTGAAACCATTTTGGTATTGGCAGTGGTCGGAGCAAACCACTCGAAGACTGACGCCAAACCTTTGATCTACCGCATATGTGGCAATTTCTCACAAATCTCCGAACATCCTTGTATGGCTTGGGCCAGTAAAAGCTTCGTGATAGAATAGATAATATTATTTCCCGGCCTGGATGGCCTATCATATGGGAATCATGCACTTTTCGAATTAGTATGGTGCGCAGAGGTTCCCAGTTTGGGACCCACAAAGCGCCACGATACAGTAACGCGTGTCTCTCGTCGAGAGAGCAATCTGTTATTTGCATCAAGTTTCCAATAGAATTTGTGTTATATCTTGAAGTAATGATGTAGAATATTCATTAATATATTTAGGTGCTGAGCAGCAGAGATAAATACATGTACACATACGGCTTTACCTATGGTCTGTGCGGCAATAGCGCCGTGTTACTCAACACTCCCCTTATCTCTGTTGATCAGCCTCTGAAATATCCACAACCCCAATAGAAACTCTCTTTGATTCGAATGCTGGTCTAGGCAGTAGTTTTGTTAAACCATCAGCAAGCATTTGATCACCACTTATCCACCTACTTTCAAGTTTTCCTTTATTGACCTCGTCAACAATGTGGTGGTATGCGACATCGACATGTTTTATTTTGGATGTATTTGACACCCCACTTTGTAGTTGAATACATGCTTTATTGTCTCCTAGAAGTAGAGGTATAGGATTTTGGGTTCTTTGAGTGATCTGGGACAAAATATTTCCTCCCCAAATCGCAAGTTTTGCAGCCTCACTTGCAGCTATATACTCTGCGTTAGTTGTGGACGTTGCAACGCTAGTCTGTTTTTACTGATTGCAGCAACAGCTCCCCCATTCAACATCATAATTATTCCAGAAATTGATTTTCGGTCGCTGTGGTCTCCAGCATAATCTGCATCAGCAAAAGTGACAAGGTCAGCAGATCTAGAACTTCCACAATATACTTCAATATTATGATCAACTTTATAATACGGAATTTCGTCTCCCTCCCCTCCATACCTAATGCCATAGTTGATTGTTCCCTCAACGTAGCTCAAAATTCGGAGTAGCGCCAGCCAGTGATTATAGCATGCCTTGTGTGAGTATTGGGCCATTTTGTGAGTTTGAAATATAATGTCTGGCCTTGTGTTACACAGGTACATGAGTTTTCCAAGTAGTTTCCAGTAATTTGCCAGTTCTTCATCTGTACAAGGCTTTCCAGGGGTACGTTCTAATTCTCCAACAGCATCACTTGCCATCGGAGTTGCATATATCTTTGTTCCGGACATGGAAAAATCTTTGACAATACTTTTTGCGTATTGGGATTGATCAATCATCAGCTCATTCAGATTCCTTGTAATTCTTATCCCCAGGATATATTTGGCTATACCCAAATCTTGAATCTTGAATCTACTTTCCAACTGTTGCTTAAGCCTCTGTAATTCCATATTATTTGATCCGGTGATCAGAAGGTCATCAACATGAATCCCTATTATAGCTTTTGTCGTGTTATTTATAAATATTGTTTGATCAGTTGAGAGACAACTGAACCCAACTGAAGTGACAAATTCGGCGAAAAGTAAATACCATACGCGTGCAGCCTGCTTGAGTCCATAGAGACTTTTGATAATACGAGCATATTGTCCAAATCTTGGGATGATGTGTCCAGGCATTTTTATATAAACTTCATCATTCAGATCCCCAGCAAGGAACGCAGTCACAACATCCATTTGATATATTTTCCATTTTTCCTTTGCTGCAATAGCAAGAATTATTCGTAGTGCATCTAGTCGAATAGTTGGTGCAAAAGTTTCTTCAAAGTCAACACCATGTTTCTGAGTAAATCCTCTGGCAACTAATCGAGATTTGTATCGTATTATTTTATTATCCTCCCCTCTTTTCAGGGCCAAAACTATTTTAGCTGTGACAGCACTCTTATTGGCGGGAATATTGTTTAAGGGACCTGAAAAGGTTCCATGTTCAACGAGCGAGGCCATTTCTGATTCATATGCTTCTACCCAATGATTTGCTTGCGGGGTTTGAAGTGCAGCCTCAAATGAAACAGGCACATTAATTTGATCATCTCTGGCAGCCGAAAAAGCAAGTTCGATAGCTGCACATGATCGTTGTTTATAGGTCAGCATTTCTGCAGCTTTTTCTGTTGGTTTTCTGGTCCTAGCGGATCTTCTATCACCCCTAGATATAGCTTCTTCCTCTTTTCTTTTCAAATAGTCATTATGACTCTCTTTGCGTTGTACAGCTATTTGCGATGGATCAGGATGACTGCGGGGTAAATTTTCTGGTTCTCTTGATATTAGATGTGATTGGTTTTCTGGTAAAATTCCCTCTTGGGTAATAGACTGTGAAGTATTTAACTGCAAATTGGATTGTGGTGGTTGTGAATTACTGGATAAGCTTTCAGATTCGATATTAGGTTCCTGATTATTGTGATCTGTAGCATCATTGTGTTGAGTGTCAATATTTCTGATTGGTCGTGAATTTATTAACTCATCACTACTTTCGTCTCCATCCGAAGCCACTTCAGCCAACTGATTTTGGTCTGTAGAAGTGAGTGGGGAGTCATTAACTGAAAATATTCGTTCATCAAATTCAACAGACTGGGCCTCATATAACTTTTCATCTTTTTGATGCCAAATATAGTAGATTTTTGTTGTTTTGGTACTATATCCAGCAAATATCCCCTTCCAACATCTTTTATCTAACTTTCCTCGCTTTTCTTTCGGAATATGGACATAGGCCATACACCCCCAAACCTTATAGTGATCTACTTCAGGAACTTCGCCATACCATTCTGTCCAAGGGGTCGTATTTCTTTCACCGGTGGGATGTCTATTTATAAGATATATTGCAGCTCGAAAGGATAATTCCCAATATTCTGCAGATAGTTTCTCTCGAAAACGCATACTATTACCTTTTTCCATTATTGTGCGATTGGCTCTTTCTGCGATACCATTTGCTTCAGGACGATAACCGACGGTTGGCTCAAGCTCTATATTGTTCTTGTATGCCCAGTTTTTCATATCCTGGTTTAGAAATTCAGTTCCACGATCGAACCTAATAGTCTGTATTTTTTCATTATTTCCGTTAATTTTACGATCATTTTCAGCTCGCTGGCACCATTTTTCTAAACAGCCTGCAATATTTTTCTTAGAGTTTCTGAAAAACCCCCATTTGCATTTAGTATATTGATCTGTTATTGTGAGCATATAGATATTTCCATGCCACGATTTTGTTCGAAATGGTCCACATATGTCCATATGTATCCTTTCTAGAGCAGTTGATACTTCTCTCATTGGAATTCGACTTATTCTTCTCGTCATTTTGGCTTCTTTACATGACTGACAAAATTTATAATTTAGATCTTCTTTTTCAGATAAACCCTTTACTGCCTTAGACATTCGCATAGTAACATGCTTTCCAGGGTGCCCAAGCCTATCATGTAGTAAACTAGCTCTATTTATGGAGCTATGAGCAGATTCTGCTAATTGAGGTATAACCCACACTTTATTGAATCGTATTCCACGAAATAGTAGTCTTCCATCTTTTGTATATATATGCATGTCCGTATTACTGCAGTTCCATGTGTGACCTTTATCGGCTAGAGCACCTAATGAGATAAGATTAATAGATGCTTTAGGAACGTACAAGACATCACGGAGAATCGTAGAACGAGTGTGTTGTGAAGAGAAATTATTACTCCAAAAATTACGAACATTACCTCTACCCTCAGAATATATGATGGATCCATTGGCAACTTCAATAGGGATACGAACTGGTGTTAATTCACCAATAAAGGCATCTTTATGAGGGGTTAGATGACATGAGCACATTGTATCGAGGCCCCAAGCTCCACTAGTGAGACTTGAGCCCGAAGCAGAAAGGTAAGCAGAATTTTCAATTGATTCGCTATCAGAGAAGTCTACAATGTTGCCTTTTGGGGTCATACATTTATTTACAGCCATAGATGGGTTTGCACAGTACTTCTTGTCCTTTTCAAGCTCTCGCCATTTATACCATTTAAGGCCAGATTGCTTGAATTTGCGTCCTTCTTCGGTAGCTAGCCACCTTGGACATTGTGGCTTGGTATGATCTCCTTGGCATAACCAGCATACTTTGACTTGGGAGCTGCCACTTTTATGTGCAGCATTTGCAATCTCGATTTCTTCAATTGGTTCGTCAAGTTTTGCTTCGGTACTTTTGATGGCTTGGAATACATCATTTAATGTAGGAAACTTTTCCTTACTGGTAAGAATTTCGATAGTTGTATCGTAACTCGATGGAAGACTTCGCATCAATATTACCGCTTGTATTATGTCCGGGATCTTAGCATCTGGTTCTTGATCTGCGATTTGGGTCGACAAGTTGATAATGAGGTCATATTTTTCTGTGACATTACTCTGTTTCATTGACTGAATGGAGAAAAGTTGTGTTAGAAGCTGTGCGAGTAAAGCTGTATTCTTCATGCCATATCGAGATCGTAACGTTTCATATGCTTGACATGCTGTGCGACAACTCTGGATGGCAATTCTGTTGGTGTTATCGACGCTTTGGAGAATGATTTTAAATGCCTGGGCATGTTGAAATTCCCACTCTTCTAAATGGGTCTGTAAATTAACATCCGCAGTCTTTACTATTGGAGCTATACAGTGTTCTGGTCGAAGAAACTTCTTGAGTCTCGCAGCAGCTAGCTCAATCTCGAGATTTCCTTGCCACAATGTAAAATTTTCACGCCCTGTGAGAATTGTGCCGCCGTATTTACCCATATTGGATAATAGTTAGAAGGGGGGATGAATAGGTATATGAAAAATTGATATAATTAATAACGCGGAAGCGCAAGGGCCATAACCTGTTATATCTCGAAGTAATGATGTAGAATATTCATTAATATATTTAGGTGCTGAGCAGCAGAGATAAATACATGTACACATACGGCTTTACCCATGGTCTGTGCGCCAATAGCGCCGTGTTACTCAACAATATAGCTAACAAGAACTGCAGAGTTTTTGTTCTTTACGTTTAGTTCTTTGTCTAATTATTCATACCATACCTTCAGTCTTCGTGCCTTAGAGCCCACCAGTCCTATTGCTTTCGAGCCCTTCAGCCTTCCCTTAGCTCATCTAACCAGTCATCATCGCCTCCGTGCCTTCAGCATAATAATAGCAAGGGTTTTTCGCAGAACTAGTAACTCTTCTTTTGACATTTCATAGAGGGTTCTATAAGGTGGCTTTTTCTCGTTGTCGTTTTCATCTTTTTCTAACTTGATCTCCATGTCATGCCCAGTTCTGTGGGGTGGCAGTTCATTAGATTCGTCATCTAAGAACAGGGATTCAAATCCGGTGAGTTGACTGGGGAGCTTTTTACTAACTGATTTGATGGTTGGTTTTTTTTAGCTTTGATCAAATTTTTGCAAGGCTTTGTTGATATCTGCAACCGAGACCGACGCCAGCGTTAGATTTTACTGGTTATTTAGCGCTTTCTTTGTGAAGGCGGAAAATACGAGTGAAGATACCAGTTTTCCTTCTTGGATATATTTAGTCTTTTTCCTGGTATACTCGTTTTCCATCCAGCCTTGTTCCAATATTTGAAACCTTTCTTCTCCCTGATTTATGTAGAGTGAGTGGCCATGGGCGTCGTAGATGACGTTATTTCTCTCTGCCCATCCCTTGCCAAGGATTAAATCGTAATGCAATCCTTTGATGATGTATCCCCACAGACGCTCTCGGCGACCATTGATATCAAGGGTAACATAAGTTATTTGGCTTATATTATGGGAGTTTTTATCATTTTTCGCAAGTACAAGTTTTCTGTGTTCTACTGAGATGCGTGGAAGTTTATGTTTCTTAACGATGTAATCACTGAAGGCAGTGTAAGGTAGACAGCCTGAGTCAAAAAGAGCTGAAAGAAAGAATTGATCATTTATAAAAGTTTCTATTAAAAAGGGTTTACTGTCCATTCTTTTCTTTACTTCCAGTATTTCTCCAGCCGACGGCTTTTCCTCCATGTTTACCCCAAAAGAATCATACCCTGCTAGCCTCTGCGCACGACTTTGCTCAGAGGTTATGAGTTTTCCGAATCCGAAACATAATCGTTAGCTGAGGACTCCTTTGCCATCTAGTTTGCTCCTGATCTTCGAGAAGAGCTGTAGCCCCTAAGGGGTCGGATTTTCGCGGAAGTTCCGATACATGCAGTCACCCCATCGATGAGAAAGTGTCTTGTTGCACCCTTCACAACGATAGCTGTCGATACGACGGTTACTTTCTGCTGGAGGGACTTCTGGTGGGAATGGGCGGGTGTCGTTTCTTCGGCCCTTACCACCTGAATATTTAGCATCACCACCTTTCAGCGCCGCTAAAATCGCTTGAGTTTGAGCTTGGATTTGACTTTGTAGCGAGTTTATGTCCGCCATATGTACATCGCCATCTCGATCATATTGAACAGGAGGTTGACCTGTCCTACTTGAGGATGAGAGGGTTCGACTAGCCGGACGTTCAATTTCCCAGGCGGGTTGGAAGGCTTGTGGGTTGTTTTCAGACGTGTAATACTCCTTGTCTGAACCCCGGATTGTTCGAAAGCTAGGAATAGATTCTAATCCTTTTGCTAGACTTTGTACTTCCTTCACGAAGCTTTCGTAATTAGTCTCGGAGACTCCTTGGCGGTAAGCTATGCCTTGTTGAAGAAGTGAGGCTAGCGCAAGTGTCATTGCATTTACCTTAGAAGCACCGATTGGTGCAAGGTGCTCTGCTTCAGAGCAGAGTTGCTCGAAAACGGATCTAAACTTAGCAAAGGTTTGTCGAGGCCCTTGACGAATCTTGTTAAGCTTTGATTGTGCTCTGGATGCAGCTTTCCTATCGACAAAAAGTTCTTCAAGGTGGCAGATGAGCCTTTCGCTGCTCCAGTCGTCGGCTAAATTTTGGGCTCTCATCCAAGGTGCTACCCGTCGTTGAGCTTCAGAAGGGATTGGGAAAAAACTGAGTAACAGAAGGTTTTATCACTAATACGATCTTCTGGGAGCCCTTCGAGACAAATGTGATAAGAAAGAAAATCTGCAGGATCTCCTGAGCATTTGGGCCATTGGATTGTGGATCTCGTAGATTCTGCATGGGAACGGTTTGGCTTTGGGTCAGACATCACCGCAGGAAACTGGGGTGCCGGTTGGGATTTGGCAGGCTGAGGTGCTGGCTGGGATTCGGCAAGCTGGAAGTCGTCGAGAGCTGAGACGATGTCTTCAAGGCTCATAAAACAGATTGAGACTAGATATTAGATATGTGAAGTTACCTGTACCGCGAGACGTCGCTGGTAAGGAATGAAGAGGGAAGAGAATTTAGATATTAAGAATATGTCACGAAATTATAACGGTCTTAAAGTAACTGTTATTCACAAACTACTCAGAACAATATACTAGAATATCTTGAAGTGAAGAGGAAAGTAATCTAAGAAGTTTCTCTCTTATTTATCTACATTTCGAGAATCTTGTTTCTCTTGATGACCAAATCGAATGAAATAAAATCTCCCTGTCCAAACTTATGACTCCTTCCCTCATCTCCTTCTATTTCCATTGCCATCATTACATTATATTAAACCATAATGGAGCTTAGATTAGTCGTTCATGGAGTACCTAATCTCAAGCATAATGGAATCTTCTTCCAGGATGTTGTATGACTCGGTTGAGGTTGTCAATTTGATTTGTTTATATTCCTGAATAAGATGATGTTGCGGGTCGGATGGTGCAGTGGTACACCGTCCAGGCCGTTCTCCCAAGTTGAGTCTGGGTAGCTTGGACACATGCCCCACTTGAGACAGGAGAAAGCTGGTTCGAATCCAGCAAGACCCTCACACCACTTCTCTCGCGGTGATACTGTATTCGTAGAATGACGAAAGCATGCTCAGATAGCCACAGGTTTTTCTCGCTTTTCCCTGTGGTGGGTATTCACGGAAGAGGGTACATGTCGTAAGGCGTTATTCTCGTAGTGGTATCTGCAAATGAAATCTGAGTATGAGTGTTCCAAACGTCAAAATGAGTCGTTCTATAACAAAGAATACGTATCTTCCGAAAAATACCTACGTGGGCCTTCAGGCGCCGAAATAGGATAATAGAAAAAAAAAAAAAAAAAAGATGATGCTGCTAGGTTCCGCTCTCGGCCCATTATTAATAAAATTAACAATAAGTATTATGCATAATTAGCTCGGCTAATTAATTTTTATGTTGTTAGGCATTAGCCTAACTAGGGTCAGGCTTCAGCCCTGTGACAGAAATGAGGTCGTGATCTAAACAATCGAACGAAGTTAATGAAGTCTATCCTGATTATCTAAAAGAATGATATCCTAAAAATGTCTCTATAGTGTAGTTAAGTGTTTACAGTACAAAGATATTTTACAGGGGTAATGTTAGTGTTACCTAAGATCGACGTTACTTAAGTGGGTCTCCATACAGTAGAACCTCTCATAGCTAATAGTGGGTCCCGGTATAATTACTGAAAAGATTCATAGATATTTTACCGTTTATTTTTGCAATACTTACCTCTGTACGCAAAATGACCTGTGAGGGCAAGTATTGCAAATATAAAAGTCCAAATTACAATGAATCTTTTCAATATTTATACTGGGACCCACTATTATCTATGAGAGGTTCTACCGTACCTTATTCAGGAAACAGATCCTGGAACCCTTAAGCCCGTAACAGAGATTAAAGGGCATCTTTGAGAAGTGTTGCAGATCGTTTCTATTTGAAGTGGGGTGGGATCCGTGACTGAAAAAAGAAAACCCGGTGTAGATACTTCTGTAGTATTCTCTATTGTAGTACGATAAGCTCTTCCCAAGTTACAGCGAAGTCCCCACCTGTAATCTGCAACACAGCTTCCATGAAAATAACGGAAATTGGTAACAAGGAGAGGGAACAATGAGCCAAGATAAAGCGATTTTGAGGACGCTGAAACACTTTAACCTTGTTTCACATGATTTTAAATGGAAATCTAATGCAATACTTTATGGATAACTGCTCTATCATTCCTATGATAGATATACTTGTGATTAGCCCCGCAATCGATTTTAATACCTCCCTTCCCTCGATTTATGAATAAACGTGCCAGGTTCGTGCCATTTTAAGCAGCAGCTAAAAAGCGCCTTGATCTACTTGTATTCATCTATAAAATAGAAATTGAGCCATGTGTGGCTAGTTAATGACCTCGATAGACTCAATAAAAGACTGTACCCAAATTAAGAGTATACATCGATAG
The DNA here is from genome assembly GCA_028751805.1 of Podosphaera xanthii. Classification (NCBI taxonomy): domain Eukaryota; kingdom Fungi; phylum Ascomycota; class Leotiomycetes; order Helotiales; family Erysiphaceae; genus Podosphaera; species Podosphaera xanthii. The sequence continues at coordinate 1,276,956 of JAPWIX010000013.1, read as the reverse complement.
CCGATTTTATTAGATGCTGTATTAACTTAGTGGAGCGGACAAAGGCTTATGTGACGGCCTCTTTGACATCAGTGATCATCGAGGCGTCACTACAAATCAAGAGTGTATTTAGCTCCAAGTCCTTTTAAATCCTGCAGATTATTTATTAAAATTCAAATCTCGAATTCCTCGTCTTACGCTTTCCCAAATAGCTTGGATCAAACAGATTGACCCTTATTAGTTAGGACTAGAATACTAGAAGGCTGTTGGTGTATTCAGTAATTTTTTGGCTCCGGCGGCTACTTCATTTAATGAAATCTTAAAATTATTAGCGATCCTTGAAGTTGGTATAAAGGTCGTTTTTGGATGATCTGAGCAAAAGTAAAAGGTTGGGTGAAAAAGGGTTGCTAGACAAACGCCACATCCTCAGAGCCAATCCATCCAAAGTTGAAAGGTACTCGTATTAATACGCTGTGTAAAGCGAGGAGAGTTATCTTGTAAAAAAGTTCCGGACATAAATATTTAAGCGCTTGTGGAAACTTGCATGCAAAGTTTAAAAGTATTCCGAAAGGAGCGAGTCGTGAGGCAAAATTTGCGTATGTCCACTGAGGGTATCGATAGATAAAAGTAGCTAGTAGAAATTTTACTCTTCACATCAAGAATAGAGCAAAATTCCCCAACAACTTATCATGCATGAATACTGATAATTGTAATTGGTAGAAGAGTTGATAGAGAAACCTAGGAAACCAAAAATGTGGATCTGTCACTAGGTTAATTGTGAGTAATCCTACTCTTATCGTGTCGGACTGCCAGGACTTGTTCCCAAAGATGAATCCATATCGTTGCTCATTCCCTGTCCCAGAGAGCTTCCCTTGATAGGAGCAGACCGATCATCGGGTATCCTTTCAAGACCTGGTGTTCTCCTGTAGGATCCATATGGCGATAGGGGAGAGCTAGGTGCGAAATCAGAGATGATTTTTCTGAAATTAGAGCTTGACTCTCTATTTTTCAGAAGCCAAGAGTCAGGAGTGTTATCCCTTGACCAAGGTGGGAGATCATGGTTCTCATATTCACTGGAGTGAGTCTCTTGCCGAAAATTTCTATCTTGATTGCCATAGTCTCGCTGATAATCTTCACCATGTCTTTTAATTGGACTTTCATCGTATGGATCAAATCCAACTCTTTGACGGGCTTCAAAGCGTGTACGTTTACGTTGTTCATCGTTACTACCTGCACCAGTAGTTGAGGACTCCTCAAGGAAAAATATTAAAAGTTCGTCAGGGATCGAGAGGTGAGAGGCTTGTTGGAATTGTTGAAGCGCGGTCAGGCGAATGAGCATTTCAAGTAGAGAAAGAGAAGAACGGATTGATCCAAATAGGGAGGGCTGAAGATCTGAGGGGGCTGGAGCTCGGCCTTTTTTTATTGGAGATACTTGTTTAAGAAGTGACGGCGATGGTGATAGTGATGGCGAAGAAATATCACCAGATATTTTTAGATCAGATATATCTTCGAGCTTTGTTGATATAACATCCTCACTAGAAGAGTTCGGTAGATGAGCAGAGTAGATGGAGCTAAAGTTAGATTCTTGTTCATCTCCAGAATCTAATTGATTAGATTCAGAATAAACTTCGAATGCTAGCCATTCTGGATCAAGATTGGCTGGTAGATGCCAAGAAATTTCTTCATTTGGTGATGGCTCACATATTTCAGAAAGATAAATTGAACTCTCTCTGAGAAGCTGACGATCAATTATATCTTGAGTATCTGATTTTTCATCATCAGAATCAGTTTGATCTTCGGCACCTTCAAAACATTGATAAGAGGTTTCGTTTTTTTGCATCATCCTTCTCGGGGGCTGTGCGTTTATATCTCGTTTTAATAATAGTACGGGACTATTTGTTTCTCCTGCGCTTCCAATGTTGAGAATTTTTCCTGTGTCGGCATAAAAAATTTTCCCAATTTGAAATATTGGAAATGACTCTCGTATCCCCGCCAACTCAACACCTTCGTAGGGACCTGGCTTCTGATCACTTTCCTCAAGGGAATGTACTCGATCATCATCACAATCTTCAATTATTTTTAGGTGATACGAATATTCGTCCTGGTATCCATCTCCAGAAATAAAGGGTGTTTCAATGGAGTGTTTCTTTGACGAGCTCAACTTAGGATCATCGGGTGATCCTAGTTTGCACGTATTCTGATTTTTGGAGTCTATAGGTGAACGCATAAGTTTTACTTTGGCTTTATGTATTACCTCTTTCCATGTAGCAACCCTCAAACTATCTTCATCATGGTTTAGTGAGTGAGAGTGTCCTGCAAAGAGCATATACAGTGACAGGGTAAATGTTGGACCAATCTGTACAGGGGATCCTGAATTAAGTAGATATTGTGTATCCCCGGCAGTTAAAAAGGTACTTGCTTGCAAGAGCCTTGATGGCGAAACTGATGAAGGTAATGTTGTAGAAAGGCTAGCGCCAGAAGTTGTGATAGCAAGGTTAATTAATGGAACTGCATCTTCGATACGAACAAGTAATTTTTTGATATCCTCAACTATAATTCGAATCTCAAATTGATGAGCTGTACACGACCTAGCTCTATCATTTCTCCTTGTTTTTTCTTCGGCACTGGCGGCTTTTTCAAGCTTGACACCGAGAGATTGTATATCCCATCTCAGTTTTTTTGTCAGAGAAACTGCCGATTCCAATGTCGTATTTCCTCTAGCAGATCTAAACCAACAAATTAGGAGGCTGTCAATCTTCTCTGAGGAAGCTCATACATAAGTTCTATAAGGTCTATTGCAGGGGATATTATCTATACCATTTGACATCTCAGCTACCGTTAGAAAGCAAATTACATCGACTCACTCTAATTTTACTCTCTAATCTTTCTTGTAAAGAGTGAAGTTCATCAAAGTCGGCACGATCGTTAACGGTCTGCATGTAATTAATCAATAGCCCCTACTAATTGATGTAACTTGATTACAAACCTTAAGTAATCGAGAAGTCTGATTGATAGCAAAGGAAGCAGTTATTCCGATGCCCGAACTTCTCCATCATCAGAACTGTAGGGTAAGAATGGAAACAACATGCAAACCGTATCGCATAGTTCATGGCATGTTGAGTGACCTGTGTGAGTAGATATCAGCACGTGATTTGACGTGATGATTTTGTTGCATCGTACCTTGCCCAGGAAATCCTCCATCCCCAATTATAGAGAACTACATATATCCTTGAAGAGTCTCTTCACACCGTTGAAACCCTCCGAAGATAGCAGGATGTGACGCAATTTGGTGGTAGTTGATTCGATACCAGCTAATTTATTGCAGGCGCGCTCGAACGTAAGGCTGTTAATTCTGATTTTCGTCCGTGCAGAGGGTGTTGAAAGCCGTACTGGTTGAAAACATCCAAAATCTACGATACGGTGCGATTAGGACCATCTGCAGTTCGAACACCTTCGCGGATGAGAATGTGCCTGCTGACATATAAAACACATCGGAAATTATTTCGAGATGTTCAGAAACGCTTGCCTGGTAATTAATAAAGTCATGAGGCGTGATTTTCAGTCGGACAGGTCATATTAATCAAGCCGAGTTTGAATGAAATCGGTTAATTCTGCATCCTAGTCAGTATTTATATCGGATTTTGATTCGTTCTTAGATAAGAGATGATAACTCAAACTAGTGCCCGATCATTTTAGCTACAGGGTCGGATAGTGCAGTAGTACACTGTCCGGGCTGTTCTCCCAAGTAAAGTCTGGGTAGCTTGGACACATGTCACACTTGAGACAGGAGAAAGCTGGTTCGAATCCAGCAAGACCCTCACACCATTTCTCTCGTAGTGATAATGGGTTCGTGGGATGATGAAAGCATGCTCAGATAACCACAGGTTTTTCTCGCTTTGTGGTGGGTATTCACGGAAGAGGGTACATGTCGCGAGGCGTTATTCTCGTAGTGGTATCTGCAAATGAAATCTGAGTATGAGTGTTCCAAACGTCAAATTGAGTTATTCTGCGAAATATACATATCTTTCGAAATCATTCGCGTCATAGTCTCGGGCTGCATACGCAAAAATGATTTTTAAAAAAAAAGACTTGACCTTGGGTCAAATCAGTGAAAATGCGACTGGGTGCTACAAATAACGCTCCCCGTGTACCTACAGGGGCTCAAGACTAAGTGAACGTAGACTAGATGATAGTTATGTGCATATTATTTGCATGTTTATACTATCGGAATAAACAGAATATACTATCAAGCCTGCGTTCACTTAATGCTATACCCCTGTACAGTGTCTCAACCCTAAAGATTTTTACATACTGACGTTAATTTTTTACTTCCTTACCTCACACAATCTTATTGAGATGCACAAAATTAGCGTCAGCTACTAACAATCTACAGGGCTGAAACACTGTACATGTTCTTGTATTCGTTTAAAGATGGCTTGGCGAGCATTCGACAACCGGTGGGCAAATGTGATCCATTGACTAAAACTACCGGTAGGTTGGATGGTGTACTGGTACACCGTCCGACCCGTTCTCCCAAGTGGAATTTGGGAAGCTTGGACATCTGCCCCACTTGGGTTAGGTGAGAGCTACAGTAAAACCTGCCTAAGCCGATAGTGGGTACCGGTTTATTATTGAAAATTTAGCTATAAGGATCACTAAGTTGCAACTGAACGAACACCAGAGAGTGAGAGTAATAGGTCAACTAAATTGTGTGTATATAAACTAACTGAAAAGAATACAAGGTTACCGAGGGTAAGAAGATAAACGGTCGATGACTGTAAATATATCCCTTTCTTTCCTTACTTTTGTTCAACAAGACCAATACCTTGTACTGGTTGTGTCCTGAGGATATCTTTCATAGTCGGGAAGAGTTAGATGGGTCGGATGGTAGTGTGGTATACCGACCGGGCCGTTCTCCAGAGTACAGAGTCTCAGCCCACAAGATCGGCAGTGACTAAAGCTTATTTTGTGTGCCTATACCTTGCAATCACCTACCTTGACATAAAAACCATCATTAGCTACTAACAATCTTTTGGGCTGAGACACTGTAGAGTCTGGGTAGACAAGGCACATGCCCCACTTGAGACAGGAGGAAGCTGATCCGAATCCAGCAAGACCCTTTCCACTTTCTCGCGTGGCCATGTATGTGACGATGACGAAGGCACACTGGAAAGACCTGAGTGGCTGGAATGCGTTCCTGCGGCGGACTTTAACGGTTGAGGATTGAAAGGGCTGTAGCGCGCCTGACTACGAGTTATGTCTTCAAATGATACTCGGGTGTGAGTGCCCGTATGGCAAGTTGAGACAATGCTTCATGTACTGTACCAGTGTTATTCGTGTCATAGCCTCAAGGCTGAATACACAAGATTGAATTAAAAAATCACAATATACTACAGAAGAAACAACCTGTATCCTTACCACTAATTCGAGCGTGGATATCCCATATGTGACTGTCTAATTCTGGTAATACCGCTGCACCATTTCTGCGTGATTCCCACTGATAACTATTTATAACATATATCGATGACTTAGAAAACTGTCTGATCGTAGACTTAGACCAGGTTAGATAGAATGGAATCCTGGAAATTTCCCTGAGCCAGATTTATCTTCTGGCCACCCGATGAGGATTGGCGGATCATGGTGAAGAAAAAGTCCTTGTCTGTAAGAAATTTAGAGTGGCTCCCACTCGAAGATTTCATGGTATGTTCTTACAATCTCTCTCTTTCATCTGCCTTTTGTACATCCCGCATCTCTCTGGAAAAACGAGCATATTAGCTTCAACTGACTGCCAGTCTGAAATACAATGGATAAAGTTGTGTGTTTGGGAATTCAGGTCTTACTTGCCAGGGAGTTATAGTGTGGGGACAATAGATGGATGGGTCAGATCCAGATGGTTCGTACGTTCGCTCCACTTCTTGTATATACTTTCACCGCCGACTTATTTTATTTTTCTTCGTACTGTATCTCAGTAAAGTTGAGAGTTGAGCTGGCACTAAAAGTTACAAGCTGTCGGATTATATCCAGTCATCACTATTATAATACTATTGCTCACTCAGAAACAACTCGACGTTTTTTTTAACATAATTTTACTAATATTTGGAAAAGAGCGATAGAATTTGGGAATATGCGCCAACAACCTCTCTTTCATGATAGACTTATAAATTTAGACACTCAAGGCTTTGAGAACTCGGCCACACTCGGAAGTATCACCGGGGATTCTCCAAGAGGTTTACGTCATAAAGTATCATTTGATTTTCGGGGGTTCAAATATAATCTGGCCCATCTTTTCAGAAAGCTCAAAAGGTCTAAATCAAGTTTCCCAAATGGTCTATTGGGGTAGGGAACATTCAAGACTATGATTGCACTAGGTTCGACTTGAAGGGTAATTTTTAATGATTAGCTGGAGATTTTCTTCCAGTAACGATTTTTTTTTCGCCAAATTTGTAACGTGGATTTCTTTCGAATTAGTTGCATAATGACTATCCCACTAAAACACCATGACAACAAATATATATGCCAAACGCCAAAATTTCATGATTCCGGGGTATCCAGAATAAGCCTACCATATCAAACTAATCTTCGGTGATTAGCTTAGTTATTTTCCCGATGGCAATTGTCTGACCCTAAGTTCGGTTAGACAATGACAAATATGTGTGGTCAGATAGAGCTTTGGTATCATACCTGATCCCTGAGAGTGAATCTTCCTAGCTGTTGATAATCTTCAAACCTTTCTACACAGACAGACCCAGCACCACCGGTTACGGCTAGCCGAGCGATGATGCTATCCCCCTTTTTGGCATGCGTCGGTGCTTTTTTGCTCCTCCGCCCTGTTCCTTTCTGCAGAGTATGAAGTAGAGCCGCGAAGGTTACTTCTTCAATCGCAGAGTGCACATGTAAAACACAATTAAATCCCGCAGATAATATGTTTTTCAAATCTAAAACTCGGATTTGAGCTTCAAACGCCGAGACACAGTGTACCAGGCGCTTTGGCGAACAAAGTACAAAGCCGGGCAAGATATCTTCCTCTTCAATCCCTCGTAGTCGAAGTCGTACTTGATCTCCACACTGACCAGCAATAATCTCTTCTTCTGTCTCACCGTAGATTGCCGCAGCTTCAACCTTTTCTCGATTGGGCATCATAACTACGGACATACCTTTCTTAACAACACCTGCTTCAATTTTTCCTTCTACAATTGTACCCATATCTCTGTACTTTCCATTCACAGGCATCATAAAAGGAGCATTTAACTTTCGCTCGAGTGCAGCCATATTGTCAAGGTATTCTAAAAGCGATGGACCTTTATACCAAGGACAAATATTTTCTGGAACACGCTCCTTCAGTCCAAGCATTTGTTGTGCTGCAATTGGCATGAAGAAAATATCCGTTTTGAGATTGTATCCCGTGGACCTCAGAAACTGTGACAACTTTGTTATGCACTCATTGTAGCGCTTTTCTGACCATTCAACAGTTGGATCATCCATCTTGTTAATTGCTACAATCAACTTGTTAACGCCTTGTGTCTTTGCTAACATTGCATGCTCCCGAGTTTGGCCACCTTTCTCGAACCCCGTTTCGTATTCTCCCTTTCGGGCGCTGATAACCAGAATTCCAACATCAGCTTGAGAGGCCCCGCCGATCATATTCGGTACGTAAGTCTTGTGACCCGGAGCATCCAAAATGCTGTATCGTCGCTTGTCAGTTTCAAAAAAGGCACGCCCAACTTCAATTGTCTTTCCTTGGGATCTCTCTTCTTTGTTGAGATCTAATACCCAGCTGATCCACCACGATTCACGTGCCATATCCTTTGCTTCTTTTTTATATTTATCAATCGTACGCTGATCGATCATTCCGCTTTGAATCAATATGGCTCCTCCAAGTGTTGATTTTCCAGCGTCAACATGACCGATAAAGATAATATTAACATGTTCCTTGCCATAAATCTCTTTCAGAGTCTCTTCATCAACATCTGCTGAAGCAATTTCCTTTTGAACAGCATCCGCCTCCCGATTAGAAACTTTTACAGCTCCACGAGATGGACTTGATGTTCCTGAAGATGAGGGCACTGGGGGCTTTCCGTTTTCTGAGCTCTTCTCCGCAACTTTAGTACTAACGACTTTAGATGCTAAATTTTGTGTTGCAGCTGGGTCTGGAGCTCCAGCGCCTTCTTTTTTCCCCGTAGTTCCCGGAGTAATCCCTATTGATAAAACTTTTGTTTTTGCCTTTGACGTCTCCCCTCCAATATTGAGTACTTTAGGAGCTCCTTTGGTTGCGAAAGGTTTGTTTGAATCAACTACCGGAGTTGAGCTCTCAGAAAATGTGTTGGCAGAATTATGAACCTGCTGTACTTGTTGAGGTAAATTTTGTGAAAAAGCTGTTTGCGAATTCTGGCCAGAGATAGGGTACTGTTGCCCTGCAGTATTTTGTAGTCAGCGAGTTTATTCGGAAAAGGCATCCTCGTTTAACTAAAGAAAATTAAATTTTTGGGTAGCCCACCGTAATTTGATTTGTACCTGCCCTGATTATATCCAGGAATAAATCCTTCTTGCTGTTGATACTGGTGGCCAACTTGTTGACTATACTGCGTGTAGCCGCCATAAATATGGCAAGGTTGTTGTCCGTAGGGATTTTGATACGAAGCAGCAGTATTGTGGTGAAAATTTTCTCCTGGTTGAAAAGACTGGGCTCCTGGTTGAAATGAACTTGCATCTGGTCTAAATAATCCGGCATGGGCCCTCTGTTGATTATTCAAGTTAAGTTGTTGCGCCTGGCGTGAAAGATTGTCATCTTGAGCTTCCGGGTCATCTTGCCAGGAATTTAACTCAGACATACTTTTAGCCGTCCGTTGGGTTGAAGTTATGGAACGAATTTTGCTTGCTGATGCATACGATGAGACAATTTATATGGAGGGGCTGTCTGCCGTACGTCACACCACTAGTATAATTTTTGATTAGTAATCTAATCAGGAGAGATTTAACCACGGCCAGGACAAATATTATGAGAGTTCACGTCAGTAAATTTATCGCATAGCATACACTTGCTGTAATTTATCGCTTATGAAGGATAAGGGAGTTTAGCTACATTCAGCTGACGACTAATCAGGTTCAGAGTTAATAGAGCTTAAACTCACAAATGTTAGTCGCTCAGAAAATAGTAATAGATTCTCGCCGACCAAGGATAGTTAAAACATTGAAAGCCGCCAATCCAGGAATAAGAACCGATAATACCGAATATCCAGAAAGTAATAGGCCGAATTGAATTACGTATAACGTAGCTAAACACCAATTCGAACACTCAGACCATAACCACTAACTTCAACGCGCTTTTGACAAAATAATATCACTAGAATCTATGATTATTATGTTGTAGATTTTACTGTATTGTGAGCTCTACAATAACTTAAATGATTAGAGTACTTAACTCACCTGAATATTCGATCTAAAATAAAAGACAATTGATCGTGGACACGCTTGTTTCACTTATTCAGCACTATAGTAGAACCTGTCCAAACCCATAGTGGGTTCCGGTATAAATGATGAAAACATTGCTCAAATTTTAAAGGGTTATATTTGCAGTACTTACCCCTGCAAGCAAAATGACAAGTAAGGGTAAGTGTTGCAAAAGTAAGTACCAATAAATGAACAAATCTTAACAATAATTAATGCCGGGACCCATTATAGGAATGTACAAATTCTATAGTGGGGACAAGGGTAAGTTAACGAAGGCTGGTGAATAAGTTATGTGCACTATATTTATATGTTTATACTATCGGAGTAAACAGAATTTACTGCCTAACCTTCGTTAACTTATCCTTGTCACCCTGTACTGTAATTAGTACGTTGTTAAAGCAATAAGCAATGCAAACAAAATGTGGACTCCACCCGGCCAGGGAGACGAAGAAAAGGCCCCAGAGGTCATAAATTCTGCCAAAGCTAACACTATGGTACCGAAGAGCACGCCGAAGCCTGCTGCAGCACTCACAAGAAGAATCGCGATCCCTAACTATTGTGGAGGTAAAAGCTTACGGAGGATGTGATTCCTTAAGATTTTAAAATAATTGAGAAATGAATTATTGCCAACTGCTGATATGATTGATATTTTGAATTACAATAAAGTGTGGGAAGAGAAGGATGTTTATATACATGTATGAGAGATGTCACTACTGTGACTAACTAACCCTAAGTTATACAACAGAATCTTCTAGTATCTCATCAATAATAATTTTAACCCCCATATACTTCTATCTAGTAATCTGTTTGAGTTTTATCATACTTAATGGATTCGTCTAGAAATTTCCGTCATCACAACAAGTCTTTGTGGTTGATGAAATTAGTGCTTCTAATTGAGATGGCTGAGGAAGATAGTCCAAGGTTGAATCCCCTAATCGCACACGCATTGACCTTAAGCCTAAAGTGTATTATGAGCATCAATACGCTAATCCTTATTAGTAAGATCACTCAATCACTGTTAGTCAGTTTTATTAGTAGATAGCACTCTGTTCGAAGTGGGAGAAATAAACATCTCCAGACACTACGTTAGCAGACTCTTACTTGTTCCAAGTTTACCCTACGATTGATAAGTGATTCTATCCAGTCTAACAACTGAACTTTAAATCTTCCATTCCAATAGGTTCTGAGCCCGGTGCTTAAAGCACAAATTCACCTAATTAAAATTTTGGAGACAGCGAAGCTAATCTTCCATTCCAATAGAAACCTCACGATGTCTGAACCCACTACTCAAGTCGAATCATTCTTCACGAACCTCTGCAAAGAGTACACTATTCGTAGTATGAATTAAACAACCATCACTCCCCTAAATGGACAGGCGAATTACGATTCATGGGCTACAACCATGACTGCAATATGGCGCAGTATGGGACTGTATGAGCTGGTAGTCGAAGGGGTAAAACCCACGGCTAGTGCTGGTCTTGAGGAGCAGAAGTCGTACAAAGTGTTGTATAATCAGGCAGTAGCTGCTTACATTCATGTGGTCAACCCTGAGATCATCCAAAGTGTTCTTGATAAGGAAGACCCACACTTGATGTGGACGCACTTGGTTGCTCAATACAAAAGAGACACAGCGTACGCGCTAGTCTATCAAGTTGGCAACCTGTGTGAGCTAAAAAGCTCTTTCAACACGTCGACCTCTCTAACTACCTTTGTTCAGTCTTTCGAGACTGAATGGTCTAAACTTCACAAACTGGCCAGAGATTCTACGGATTCTTATTGGCACAAGTTTGCAAGTTTCCTTGAAGAAGATCGTGCCAAGCGCGATTTTGTACTTGGATTTTTGAGTCGCCACAAGAGAAGTGTGGTTGATAACTTGACTACAAAGAGCGATCTTACATTCGCTGAAGACAAGCAACAACTCATATACCTCGACTATGAAGAGTCTACTGTAACAGCTTTTTTTACAACTGTCAAAGGATTCAAAAAGCCTAGAACCATGAAACCAGCCATCTCTCAGAAAAAGTCATGCAGTTTCTGTAAGAAACACCATCCAACCCAAGCATCTGGCCATACGTGGTTTAAATGCCCCAAAATAAAGGAGAGAAATATACAAAAAGCTAAACAACTAATTGCCTCTACTGATGGAGCCCACATGACGTTAGTCGGGCCTATCAACAAAAAGGTCAGTCAAAAGCACTTTTATCTTGACACCTGTGCAACAGCTCACATGTGCCCATATCCAGAGAGATTCGAATGTATTTCTGACTGTTCCGGACTTGTAATGTCCAGTTCGGGTCAAAACATGAAAGTCTTGGGAAGGGTGACAGTGGTTTTATATTGCATGTTATCTGATAAAACTGTTTCGCAATTCAAGTTAAGCAATGTTTTGTACGTACCTGGGTTACAGCATCCTCTGTTTTCTTGGCGACAAGAAAGACATAAAGGCTATACGTTAGTTAATGATGGAAAAGTGATGAAGCTCACAAAACATAATAAAACGTACCTTGAAGCTATATTTAATGGACCACTTCCGCTGATTTCAGAATCTTCTCCAAAAGTTCAAGATTATGCATGTTTAACATATGACTTTTGGCATGATGCACTATGTCATGCAGCTCCATCTTCTATATCCAACTCCCTAAAAATTATTCAGAACCCTAATGTGATACCTGAACGTCCCGAAAGTTTTGATTGCAAAGCTTGTGCCTCGTCAAAATCAATTCACAACAAGCCTAGATCCGCAATCCGGAAAACCTATGAAAAAGGTGAATACTTACATTCTGACCTTAGTGGTCCATTTCCAGTATCATCTTTAGGAAATTCCCTCTACTACATCAGTTTCGTTGATGATGCTACCAGGTATACAATTGTTCAATCCTTGAAGTCAAAATCTGACGCTGCACAAGTTATTGTGAATATAATTGCAGAGATTGAAACACAATTTAACTACAAGGTTAAAGCATTACGATCTGACAACGGTGGTGAATACATCAATAAAAGCTTGAGTAGTTACTTAACTCAAAAGGGAATATGTCATGATTTAACACCCCCTTATAATCCTGAGTCTAATGGCGTCGCCGAAAGGTTAAATCGCTCCATTGGTGAAGGAATTCGCGCAATGCTTTTACTCATCACTGAAAAACGTTTGTGGGCCGAAGCAGTACAAGCTTTCACGTACACCAAAAACCGTTTATATCATACATCTGTTTGTGGGCAGACACCTTATGAAGCCTTCCATGGCGAAAAACCCACAATAGAACACCTACAATGTCATGGCCGCCAAGAGCTCAGAGTCAGATGTCCAATATTAGGGGCAAGGGTCCACAACACGAGGCAGTTACGCGACTGACTAGGAAAGTCGGGCATGACTTATTTACGCGACTCATGGAAAGAGTCAGATGCGGATGATACGAAGGCCACAGTGTTAGGTTAGTTTGAGCTTGTATCTTGATTCCGGACAGACTATGGAATTAGGTGTAACCTGTATATATATAATGAGGCTGGATCTGGGACTTAGATCTCCAGCTTCTCAATCTATCTTCTTGCATTACTTGCTTGCATCCTTTCGTCTTGTTCCATTTGTCTTGTTTTATTCGTCTTGTTCCGACCTAAGTCTACCGCCCCACATCATCCGTACCTCGCAGACAGTGATTATACTCAACTTGTTGCACGCCGTAACATACAACCCTTTGGGCGAGAATGCTATGTACACATACCCAAGGCTGAGCGTCCTTCGGGTAGTAAGCTTCTTCCACGAGCGGTTAAAGGTTTGTTCGTAGGTTACACCAAAGTGCCCCACCACTATCGAATTTTTATTCCTGCAGCAAATCATGTTGTTGTCTCAACTGATGTTATATTTGTTCCATCCGTTGCAAAACGTATCGAAAACATCATCAATGTGCTAACACCAAATGATAACACTTCAAAGAAAATTTCAGATAACCATCAAGTTGAAATAAACATAGTTTCTCAGCCAACTGATAAAACATGCCCACCAGACGAACACATTACAGCCCCTGAAACTGCTCCACAAGTCCAAATATCCAACAATCCTTCCAATGCCCAGTCACGAACCAGATCTAATCGCCTTGTCCGCCCTCGCGTGTTTGATGACACGATTACAGGGGAGTGGTGGAAAAGTTCTCGTGTGCATCCTTCAAATAGTCCGCTCACACCAAATAATATGGTCAACGATGACGAATGTGAAAGGGCATTGATAAGTATCTGTAGCAGCTGGTAAGCTGGTTTATGCCTGTAGCCTATGTTGTGCATAGGTGTGCACAGACTTTCCATAGATAGTGAATTGTGCACGGCCTGGTCCTGCAGGGTGTTTCAATTATACTTAAACTTGCTAATACAAGCGGACCGACTTCTATTCGGAGACTTGCTATTACGTGGCGGCTTCACAATACAGGGAGGTTGTGTGGCACGAGAAGACCTTCTGTTTTATGAGAATATTAGGATCCATGAATAGTGTCAAGGTGGGGCGAGTAGTTCAGCTCGAGGGAAATGTATATATCTACATGTACTTGTAAATTGCGAGTTAGTTATCTGGATCATAGAATTAATTATTAACTACCTCTACACATTTAGCTGCGCAGGCGCTCTTGTCTAGACTGTGACAGTATCTTGGAAGTTCCAGAACCAAGAACCTATAAGGAAGCGGAACACTCAGCATATTGGTCTGAATGGAAAAAAGCTTTCGAAGATGAAATGTCATCTTTTCACGAAAACAATGTGTGGCAAGTTGTGCCGCGACCCGAAGGACGCAAAATCGTCAGTGGTAAATGGGTTTGTAAAGTCAAGGGCAATGCGCAAGGCGAGCTCGAACGATTTAAGGCCAGATATGTTGCAAAAGGATACTCACAAATCCAAGGAATTGACTATAATGAAACCTTTGCACCTGTCGTTCGGCTCGAATCTCTAAGATTGCTACTTGCTATATCTGCAAGTAAGGGGTGGAAACCTCGTCAACTTGACATCAAAACCGCCTTTTTAGATGGTATTCTGAATGAAGAAACTTACATGGAACTTCCTGATGGGTACAGGATAGATAACCATGTGGCACGCCTCAATAGGTGTATCTACGGACTAAAGCAATCGCCCCGAGAATGGTATTTCAGATTGGTAGAATATATCCATCCGCACGGCTTTGCTTCTTCCCATTTTGACTCTTGTATTTTACTCCACAACTCTGGCAAATTAATAATTGCTATCTACGTGGATGATATAGTACTTTTTGGTGAACAAGGAAAAGTCATGGACGACACAATCAACCTTCTTAAGAAAGAATTTAAGGTTAATGATTTAGGTACGCTCAACTGGCTCCTTGGTATACAAATTGAGTACTCAGATGCAGGTATCATCTTGTCACAGAATGCATACATTAACAAAATCTTGAATCAATTCTCTATGCAAAACTGTAACCCGGTCTCTACGCCCATTGACTCTCACCAAAAGATCATTGCGGCAGCCAATGGAGAACCTAGGGCTAATGCACAACTGTATCAGCAGATTGTCGGATCATTGATGTATGTGGTATCTGGCACTCGCCCTGACCTAGCATACACCATCACGCTCCTCTCACAGTATAATACTGAACCCTCTGTTACTCATCTTAGTATGGCAAAACGAGTACTACGCTACCTTAAGGGTACAAGCGAACTCAAGCTAACCTACAAGATAAATTCACCTCTAATTTTAACTGGATACTGTGATGCATCTTACGGAAATTGTCTTGACACTCGTCGAAGCTTTGCTGGATATATATTTCAACTTGGCAACCCCACGTTCAGTTGGAGAGCACGCAAACAGCGAACTGTAGCCCATTCCACCTGTGAAGCGGAATATATGGCGTTGTCAACGGCTACTAGACAGTTCGTCTGGATTGTACGTGGCTTGCATCAATTAGTTGACAAAGATATCCCAAAAGCATTGATGACCGACAACCAAGCTGCTATTGATGTTGCTCACAATCCAAGGCTTAACGATGCAACAAAATACATCAATATAGCCTATCACTTTACAAGAGAAAAAGTAACAGACGGATCTTTAACTTTACTACATTGTCCATCTGAAGAGAATCTTGCAGACATATGTACGAAAGCATTACCAAAGCCAAGGTTAAGTCACTTGTGCACCAGTATATTTGGTCCAAAGTGAGGCGGGATGATGAAATTAGTGCTTCTAATTGAGATGGCTGAGGAAGATCGTGCAAGGTTGAATCCCCTAATTGCACACGCATTGACCTTAAGCCTAAAGTGTATTATGAGCATCAATACACTAATCCTTATTAGTAAGATCACTCAATCACTGTTAGTTAGTTTTAATAGTAGATAGCACTCTGTTCGAAGTGGGAGAAAAAAACATCTCCAGACACTACGTAATCAGACTCTTACTTGTTCCAAGTTTACCCTACGATTGATAAGTGATCCTATCCAGTCTAACAACTGAACTTTAAATCTTCCATTCCAATAGTGGTCACTACGGGGAATGAAGATGGCGTTTATACCTGTACGTGGTGTCCCTTACAAAGCTGGAGTATATTTTCAAATACAATAGAAACACGTATCACATGGTCACGGAGGAAAAGTCATTCAATTGAGTTTTCGGGGCGTACCCAGCTCCTGTTATTGTGGTGATGGATTAGACTAATTTGGCCCTTTTTACCATGATGAATTCTCACTATTTACAGATATAATGGCAATATACTGTCTCCCAAGGGAAGAGCACCGCTACCTGAGTGCTGGTGGTGTTGGTATAAGCAGGGTATCTGGACTATGGGGAATTAAGGAGATACCGATAGGGTTTGTTGTGCTGGCTCGGCTGAGATTATGAAGATCGTTAGTTGCGTGAAAAATACTGTCGCATTTGGCAATAGTGGAACACTGGAGAACTTGGTAGGAGCTTTGATCCCAAAGATACAAGTTGATACAAGAAGATTTAATGATCTAAAAATGAAAACAAGGGATCAGTGTGATACAGTTGAACCTCTCATAGCTATTAGTGGGACCCAGTATAAATGTTGAAAATATTCATTGTAACTTGGACTAATGTATTTACAACACTTGCTCTCACAGGTCATTTTGCGTGCAGGGGTAAGTATTGCAAAAATAAACGTTAAAATATCTATGAATCTCTTCAGTAACTATACCGGGACCCACTATTAGCTGTAAGAAGCTCTACTGTAATACTATAAAAATAAAGTAGCAGATTCAAGGTTTAATTGTTTGTGGAAGCGTATACACTTTACCGTGAGAATAATTTTTTTATGTTTGGCAGTGTATATGTAACCAAGAAATACTTTAGATGTGAATATTTGTGTATTGGGTAAGATCTATTTTTTGAGAAATATTTGTTATACAGTTGTCTTTTTCCATGAAGGAAAACTTCCTCTATTTATGCATGAAGCCATTAGCTAGTCCCAAAATAACTTAGTTTCTAATCCCTCTAAAATGTTCTAAGATATTTTGGCTAAGAGAGAAACTCTTTGACATAGGTGTTGCTATGACTGATGATCTTAATATCCAAGGGTTGTTGTGTCTGTGCACATCTGAGTTAAGTCTTAAAGATGTTGCGATGGTCTGTGCTGTATTAATTTAGAACCCATGCACAGACTAGTGCTAGTACTTCTTGTACTATTAATTTTAATATTATTGATCTGCATCATACGTTTGCCGATCTTAGTCTTGTTAGCCCTTGTAATAATAATTTATTTATTTATACCCAATCTATTCAGCTGTATAATTTGTATATTTATGTATATTTTATGTATAAAAAAAAAATTAATGTATAATTTATAAGCATGTATAATTTATGTATATATTCTATATTTGTGTTATTTGTGTATATTCATAATTTGTGTATTGTTTGTGTATATTCATAATTTATTAATTATTTGTGTATATTCATAATTTGTGTATTGTTTGTGTATATTCATAATTTATTAATTATTTGTGTATATTCATAATTTGTGTATTATTTGTGTATATTCATAATTTGTGTATTATTTGTGTATATTCATAATTTGTGTATTGTTTGTGTATATTCATAATTTATGTATTATTTGTGTATATTCATAATTTGTGTATTATTTGTGTATATTCAGTGTTGTTCTTATTGTAGCTCTAATTATAGTGATTTTCGGCTAATATTATTCTATATTCTTACAAATACACACCTCTTGTACATAGGATATCCTTTCCTCTTGTTATATCTCTAGATAGAATATCCATAATTAAAATACGCATTGAGTATTAATTCTACATATATTCTGACCATAAGTATACACCATCCTCTGTATATACTACCATCCTTAGTATACACCATCATCTGTGTATACTGCATTAGATCTGATATCCAACATGCCGTCCTCCACCAGCTCAAAGCCACAATAGGGATACGCACCTCGTGTGGCTCTACTGTCTTGGCCTCGCCTGGCTGGGGTTGTAGGTTTTTTGAGACTTTTTCCCGCGTAACGGTTTCCATGGTTGCTCTTTTTCTACTTTCTTTGAGCAGAAGGTTCCGTAGAAAAGGTGGTTGAATTCTACCGGTAATTACTGAGCTAAATGGCTATCCGTCATGGGTCAATGTATCAATGATCTTAGATTCGAAGTAAAAGGGGAAAAGAGCATTGTAAAAGGTGTGGCCTATGTCAGAGAGGAGCCCTAGTCTTATAATAATCTATGACTTTACTCTCGTTCATGGGTGCTGAATGTCAAACCCACTTTTTGACCAGGGTCTCGCGATACAAATTTCTATAAAAAATATTTATCTAAGCCCACTATTGAAGGGATACTCGAAAATTTGTGTGTATTACGTGTACTCGAAATCGCGAATGTCAAAAGGGAGGACCTTGGAGCTTTCATGAGACTAAGCTTAATCTGGTAAATTTTATAGCAGATTACGCGCTAAATACGACTGAAGTTAAAGCTAGTGACTAGCCGTAAAAATAAATCTTCAATATCTCGTAGCTCCCCCACCAGCTACAATCACCGCCTGACATCGCGACGACATACTTCCGATGAGATACTGCAAAGAGTTATGACTTATAGAATCCCATGCTTCCAGTATGATAATGCGAAGCTCAGCCGACGACCGCTCCCGCCCATCCTCGAGTTCAGGATATTGGTTTTCAATATAATCCTTCATCTCGCTCCACACAGCCTCAATAGGGTTGAGGTCTGGGGAGTAAGGAGGCCAGTTTATGGGCTCAATATTTTTAACCCTTATGTTGAGAGTGAAATATACTTGATGAATATAAAAATGTAAACTTGTATAAACTAACTACATTCTAACATCTTATTAAATACATGTCTATTTAGTCGTAAGTGATCCAGCAACAATAATACGACTTGATTGATCTGGCGTTACACGATCCCGGTGAGTGATCTTCCTGTCGCTTTTGGAATTAGGCGAGTGATCCGCCTGCCTGCCCTTTTACCCCAGATACATCACGTGATGTCAGTTTCCAATTCGTAACACTCCTCCTGACTGACGAGGTCGATGAACTCGTCGGGAATACTTTACCGGAAATGTAAACAATGAAGTTGAGATATGTAGTATCCAGTGATACCTTCTCTGACTCGTATTATAGTATGAAGGGTCAGTCTTGAAAACATTGGAAAATTTTATTACAGATAGGTTCTGCTTTCGAATGGGTGAGCGGCTTAGTTAATAAATCAGCTAACATTTCGTTGGAGGGTATATACTCGACCCGAATGATACCATCTTGAACACAATCTCTGGCAAAGTGGTAGGCGACATCGATGTGTTTGGCTTTCGTAGAGTGAGTACCATTAACTAGGGCTAATGCACTCTGATTATCGGTATAAATTTTCAGTCCTTTATCTCCAATAAGTTCTTCGGCAACATTTAGTTCTTCCAGAAACCGAGTAGCCCAAATAGCATGCTTGGATGCCTCAAAAATAGCGATATATTCAGCTTCAGTTGTTGAAGTGGCGATTGATTTTTGTCTCTTGGACTGCCAACTGACAGGTCCTCCGCCTAGCATCATAAGAAATCCACTCACTGAACGACGTGTGGTTGTGTCTGATGCGAAATCAGAGTCTGAATATATCGAAGCCATTGATCCTTTTAGAATTTTTGAGTGGGGCATTCCGAGGCTGTAAGTAATACAGTTGTCGTTAGAACCTTTTAAATATCTGTAAACCCTGCAAACACCATTCCAATGACGAACTACAGGTGATGAATTAAACCTTGCCAACTGTGACGTTGCAAACGCGATATCAGGTCTTGTACTGTTGGAGGCATATCCTAGGCTACCAATTGCACTAGGGTACGCTGAGTTGTCAGCTAGAAGCTCCTCCTTTCTTGCTGGTAAAATTGCGTCGTATCCTTCCATGGGAGATTTGAATACCTTGGCGTCAGTTAATCCGAGCGAATCGATTTTATCAGATATATAAGTGGCCTGCGAAATCTTTAATGTACGCGTTAGTCGGTCGCGGGTAATTTTCCATCCGATTACCGTGTCAATTATTCCGATATCTTTTACAGGGAAACATGAGGATAACCAGCCTTTTGTCTCGGAGACTTCCCGAATATCTTTTCCGCAAATTACGAGATCATCAACATATACACCAATGATGACTGGTCTTTCGTTATGTATGTAAATACATTGGTCGCTGCTGGATTTCTTAAAATTAAATGATATAAGTGTATTGCAGAGTTTATCATTCCAGGCCTTCCCTGACTGTTTCAAGCCATATAGAGCTTTATTAACTCTGACAAATTTTGAACCGGGCATACCTTCAGGAGCCCTCATATAAATCTCTTCAGATAAACCCCCCTCTAGATATGCTGTTTTGACGTCAATTTGGTGTATTTCCCAATCCAGAAAAGCTGCAACAGCAAGCATGATCCTCAACGAGTCCATACGAAGTGTGGGTGAGTATGTGTCGAAATAATCTACACCTGGCACTTGACTAAATCCTTGCGCTACTAGCCTCGCCTTAAACCTTCCATCTGATTTTACAGTGAATACCCAGCGCGATCCGATAGGTCTCCTCCCATGAGGAACATGAGTTACCGGTGTGAAAACTTTCTTAGACCTGAGGGACTCAAGTTCATCCTGAATTGCTGTCTTCCATTCTACGTTATCGACTCCGCTTACAGCACTACTGTATGACTGAGGAATTATATTGTTTCCTCCAACGTAATGAACTGTTGGCTGCCACGCAGATCTTGGCTCGATTGGTTTGCGTAATCTGGCGCTTCTTCTGGGGAGCTGAGTTTGCGAACTTTCTGTGAGATCAAAAGAGCCTGGAATTGATGGGGTAGGTGGAGACGATGGTGGTTGATCGGTGCTAGTATCGACTTGAGTTGGAAGGGATTGATCGACTGATATTTCTCTAGGTCGGAGGAACGGAGAGGGAAGTGAACCTGATTCTGAAACAGAAGGGGTATCTGAGTCCGAGTCCGACAAAGAAATCGTATCTGGTTCTGGATTATTATCATCTGGATTAATTGGATCTTCTAATTGTTGAATATTCAGCTTATCTCTGTCCGATTTACTCCAATCCCAAAACGAATCTTCTAGGAAACGAACATTCGCAGATACGATAATCTTATTTGTACCACTGTTAGAGGGAATGTAAACACGGTACTGAGTCGAAGACTCACAGTATCCGATGAAAATTCCCTTTTCAGAGGTCGGAAGCAACTTGTACCTTCGGGGGTTTTGGGTATCAATTAATGTATAACAAATGCATCCCCAAACCCGAATATGCGAAACAATGGGCAATTTATCATGCATGATTTCAAATGGAGTTTTATTTTCCGGTAGAATGGGCATTCTATTTTTAAGATAGCACGCAGTAGTGACTGCAAGGTCCCAAAAACGCATCGGAAGCTTGGCGTGTTGAAGCATGCATCTAGCCATAGTAATTATGGTTCGATTGAGTCGCTCTGCGACACCATTTTGATGCTGCGTGTACGGAGCACTAATCTGTTTGGTGATGCCGTTAAACTTTATACTTTTGTACTCCGCTCCTCCATCAAACCGCATCGCTTTTATCTTCAGGCCAGTTTGAAGTTCTTTTTCTTGTTTATATTCTTGAAACTTTACTTGAACCTCTTTAGTAGATTTAATCGGATATATCTTACTTTCTCGGGAGGCATCATCTGTGAAGGAAACGAAAAAATTATTGCCCTGGATTCCCTTCACACGACATTTTCCCCAAACATCCGAATGAACTAGGTCAAGAGGGTTGGAAGCTCTCGATACTGGACCTCTATTTATTTTTTCAACCTGTTTGCATGAATTACAGGTGTCACAATTTTGAACTAGGTCTGTGGTAAGATGAAAGTTTGGCAAGTCACTTTTCTTGGCGTTGTGTAGGTCGAGATCAGAGGCACAAATCTTTTTCAAAAGGCCTAAACCAACATGAGCAAATCGATGGTGAATTAGTTTGGATGTCAGTTGATTAGAGCTCTGGGACATAAGAGCTCGATCTATTGCCAAGGAAACCGGTGTAGCTGTTCTATTCAGTTTTATGGTGCTGAAACGGAATAGACCGTCTTCCATCCGGGCGCTTGCAATAAGCCTGTTTTCCGATGAATACACTCCTAAACCAACTTGATTTGTTCTAATATTAAATCCATTTTTGATTAATTTTGAACCTGAGACTAGATTTCTGGTGCATGTTGGTAAATACCAGACGTCATTAAGTGTGAGAGCCCGATATTTATTCTCACCTTCGGTACTGGCAACATAAAAAACAACTGATCCAATTCCTGATACAGTTGATGAATGTCCCGAGGCTGTTTGGACGCTTTTTTTTGGTAGGTGACATGGAGGTAAATAGGGATTTATCGTGAAATATATGGCAAGTAGCACCAGTGTCAAGGATCACGTCAGAGTTCTTGGGACGAGTATAGGATAAAGCAAATTCTTCTTCTAGAGTCCATGCCCCGTCACCAGGTGTCTCTTCAGTTATCTTCGGCTCCTTTCTTTTAGCATACTTTTCTTTTCGCCTAAATACACTTGCAGCTTTTGAAGGATTCTTAGAAGCCCATTTTGTTCCATCTGGAGTCCCATTCCAATCAAAACAACTCTCACGAACATGATTTGTACCATTACAATAAGCACACGTTCTTCTTGACCGATGTGGTCCATCTCTTTCATTTTGCTTAACATGGGCTACGGTCGCAGCTTCATGCCGACGGTTGAGCCCTGATTGAGCCTCCCTCAGAGTGTTAACCGATTGGCTAAAAGTGATTGTAGGGTTGAGTTTCAAGTACGCAACTACCCCTCCGTAGTAACCATTGGAAGTCGATTCAAAGTGGCGAAGGAGTCGACTCTTTTTAGTTGTGTCTGAGGGACGCTTTGCGGGATCGAGTGAGGCGATTTGAGATTGTCTTTGAGTAAGCTCGTTGGCATATTCGTCGACGTCAGCCTCCTCAGTCATAGAGAAACTCCAAAACTCCTCCAACAAGGTATCCACCACTCCATCTCCCTGGGGTTGATAATAGGATTTTAACGTTACCCACATTTGTCTAGCAGTATATTTACCTTCAATAATAAAGTACACCTCTTCGGGAACAAGCTGAAGTAGAGCGGCTTTAACGTTATTGTCATTAATCTTGACCACTTTCTGAAAAGCCTTTGCTGGTTTTGGTTCGCAGTCATCAGAGAGCTCTGGAACATTTTCCAAAATATACTGATCGAGGCTGAGCCCGAACAAACACATTCTGAATAACTTGCTCCATCTGGCATATGATGATTTGCTCAATGCTGGGGCGCTCTTGACGCCTTTAAGGATATCAGCTGTAGACATGATTGAATTTTAACTGGTGACGGCTCCAGTTAATACAAAATTAATCGAACAGACCTTGTGCTTAAGGATAAACGGCACGAAATGTCAAGACGAACTTGGTCGGCTCGAAGAGAACAAAGAGTAAAAATCAAGTTGTCTCAGAAGGTCAGAGAATTGGTCTCATAATCTGTTGAGAGTGAAATATACTTGATGAATATAAAAATGTAAACTTGTATAAACTAACTACATTCTAACATCTTATTAAATACATGTCTATTTAGTCGTAAGTGATCCAGCAACAATAATACGACTTGATTGATCTGGCGTTACACGATCCCGGTGAGTGATCTTCCTATCGCTTTTGGAATTAGGCGAGTGATCCGCCTGCCTGCCCTTTTACCCCAGATACATCACGTGATAATCCGAGGAACGAGGATTTCTTACTTACGGAACTTTTAGCGTGAAACTAGTGAACTCTAAAAATGATTGGCTGTCAACCCCTGTAACAAAAAGGCCGGTGGGTCCGTTTAGTAAGCGACCCAATGGACTTTGGGACAACCGAACAGGGACAACCAACAGGGACAACCAACAGGGACAACCAACAGGGACAACCAACAGGGACAACCAACAGGGACAACCAACAGGGACAACCAACAGGGACAACCAACAGGGACAACCAACAGGGACAACCAACAGGGACAACCAACAGGGACAACCAACAGGGACACCAAATACCAAGTCTAGCCGAGGTTTTACTGCCACACAACGCATGCATGCATACATGCAATTGTGCAGTGGTTGGTTGATTAAGCCAACCCTCAGACAGAGCCGATACCACCGACTAAGCCTGCTGGACCACCCTGTTGCCTCAAAGAGGCTCCCTCAATTATGACTCTCTACCATTGAGCCACGTCAAACTAGACGCTGTAAGGATGTTCACACCTGAATATATACACTGGCATGGATTCTGTACCTCACTAGGCCCAAATGGGTGACACCTCAAAACTGGAAAATTCATGATTGGCTGAAAATCAAGCTCACGTGTTCCTCGGATATATACTTGGAGCTCCGCTCCGCTGAGATTCTATTTTATTGAAGCCTAGCAAGTAACAGAGGGTAAGCTAAGCTGTATAATAGTAACCATCATACCTCAATGGGCTTTTTCTCTCTATAGTTAATTATAAATTATCTTTCATTACTCTATATCTCAGGCGTTAATTAGTGAACCGTGACATTAGTCCAGGTAAGATCGTTGGTTTTTCCCGCTCGATGCGTCGTCTTCCTGATGATGAGACATGAGAGATTTTATGTTTCCGTCCTTTTCTCGTTAATACCCCTTTGTCAATGTAATTAAGTTGTCCCTGGCTACCAAGCCTCATGGACCGCATTAAAATATCCTGCGACAATCGTCCTTGGAAGTGAAGTCCCATTAACGAGTGGTCAGAGGGCTGTTGAGTTATTCGGTGCTTTGAATGTGAAAGGAACCAAGCAGGTATGAAAGAAATCGATTTAATCAAATAATCTAAAGAGAGAAGCTTTACAAGGTACATGTTTACGGCTTATAGTATCTTCCACAGAATCATTGACGTCACAGCCATATCAAACATGCGATGATGTCATAGCCTTAATAGATAGTTGATATAATTTAGCAAGGCTCATTTTGCAACAACGCTTAGGCTACAACTCGCCTAAGCTCAACTAATGGTGAAACCATAACATTATCCCCCACTCAATATTTTCGCTTCTTCTTTGCTGGAGGACCATTGCTTGATCCAGCCAAACCCCACTTGGCTTCCCACTTGTCTAGCGCAATGGCATTCTGCAAGTTAGATAGCGATGTCCATTCCGGCTGCGCATGTCCAGCCCATTTTACTAGTGCTTGGCGTTCACCTCTCCACGTTCTGCATCGGAGCACTTTTTCTACTTAAAATTCCTCCTCATTGTTTATCACCGGGCCAGGATCTACATCTTCAAGTACTTGTGATGGGAGCGGGTTATTGTTGTCCGGCAATAACATGTCGACGTGGAAACAATTATGGATCTTCCCAGGAACATTCAATTCAACCACTTCAGGGGAAATCACTTTTGTGACTGTATATTTTGCATGTGTCCAGCTCAATTTCTTTGAAGGTTGACCATCTCATTTGATGTTACGAAGAAGTAGCCAAACTTTATTGCCCCTCATGTATCAAGGTGCAGGCGGTCTTTTCTTATCGGCCTGATCTTTACATCATTCGTGCACTGCTGCCACTGCAGCTTGCATAAATGTTGTGACATTTTTCAGTTGTCAGAGGAAATTTTCAGCTCTTTCCTTTCCGGTGGAGGTAGATATAACTGAATTTTTTATGGCTGTCTGAATTGAAGCTACGTGGTACCCGTGCGTTGCAAAGAATGGACTGATGTTCCCCAGTGATGAAACATCTTTGTTATTGATTGCCAACTGTGCTGCTGGCAGGCATTTGGACCAATCATGCTGAGTGTAGGTAATATATGCTCTTAAGTAAGTCTGTACTTCCTGATTTGCTCTCTCGATTGCTCCATCTGTTTGTGAGTTGTGAGCCGTGCTTAGTATTTGCTCTATGCCAGCTATTTCACAAAGGCGCTTCCAGAACTTACTCGTCCAATTAGATCCACAATCGCTATTTATTGCTCTTGGAAACCCGTGATATCGCCAGTGGCACATTAGTGTAACAGCTGGTAAACTGTACCATTCATGTAGCCTATGTTATGCATAGGCTTTCATATAATATTATGCAATGTAGATCTTTATGAATGGACAGGGGTCCCTTGATACAACTCGATGTCCCTGAAATTACCTGTTTAGCTGGAATCTCCCAGAAGTTGGAAACTTGGAGAATCTTGGATGGAAGTAAGCCTGGGTAGAGTCTTCCAGATGGAAGCGATAATGTATATAGTATTTTCAGATGCCGCAGTATACGACTTCGGTATATATTCGAATATTAATTTACCTCTATTCATTTAGTTGCACAAGCGCTCTTGATTGGACTGTCACAATGAGAAATCTTTTTGCGCAATTTTCGGCATCAATCTGTTCCATAGCTTCAAGTGTAACTGACTTTAGGAGCCTGTCTGTTATTACCATAATATTAGTTGCACCGTGACCTTCGGGTAAATCCACCATTAAGTCAATGGACAGCTCCTGATAAAATTGGTTGGGTACTGGTAATGGCTTTAGTAATCCTTGCTTCTGATGTCGCCTAATTGAGGACCGTCCACAGATATCACAGTTCTAACACAAATGTTTGACAGCTTTACTAATCCCTGGCCAAAAGTAACTTCGTGCCACTTGTGCTAACGTTGCATCTCTTCAAGGATGTCCAGAAACTGTCGCATCATGAGTACTCTGAATTACAGCTGTGGTCAGTGGTTCAAACATTGGCACCCATATTCGACCTTGGTAGTACAATATCCCACGTTCTCTATCAAAACTGCTCGACGCAATTATTGCCTGCAAGGGTTTTCTTACGTTTGACCCCAGAGTACATACTCTAAGATCTTTTGGCCATGTTTGTTCTCCACTCTTAACTGCTTGCACAATTTTGAAATAGCACAAATCTTCTTGGATACCTCGATTCCAAAGTTCTTCTAAGTCTTTGTTAACAAATCTGTTGTGCTATCGACATCGGCGATCTACATAACCGTGATGTGGATCGCATCAGGTGCACCATACCGCACGTGTGAGGTCAGGTGCTAAGTGGATCATAATATGTTTGATGTGTTTGACACGGTGGGTCAAACACTAAGCGAGAATATTCGTATATAAATAATGGGCTCCGCACAATGTATTTAGAAACGTTCATCATTCATTACACATCAATTATTACACATTATCTTCTCATACAATATCCTACAATACCATAGTGACATCTTTGCAAAGGTCAGCACATGATGATACCTCCCAAATCTCATAACTGTAACAGGTTATGAGCCCGGGCGCTCCTCCGTTAGCCATAAATTACTCTGCTAACCAGGTATCCAGTAATCATGCAAAACGACCACAACAAGATTGTCCTCGGCCCAGGAGTTTCGTTCGCCACTTGGAAGATGGCGATTCAAGCGAAACTCGGTCGGAAAAACGTACTCGGCCATGTCTTTCACACCATGACTGGCATCCGCCCCATTCAGATGCCTCAGGATCCAGAAGTCGATGATCCCGCAAATGAGGACTTGGCGGCGCTATCATCACAGTATATGATAGATTTGGAAAGATGGGTTCTCGGAGAGATCGAAGCCAAGAATATTATTACCCAACGACTCTCCCAAGCAATGTGTCCATCAAACTATGAGCACATGACAGCAAAGCAACTCTTTGACACAGTTGCCAGCAGTTGCCAGGAGACAGCAACTGCTCCGTTTGCTATTGCTCTTCAACGATTCCTGGGACTAAGGTTTGAGAGCACTGCTGATAACTATATTGACCAGTTCCTAGCCTTGTACCATGCAGTAAACAATGCCGCCGATGGTATGAATACCCAGACTCCCAACAGGGAGTACCATATTGGCAGTGGCCTAGCTTCTGCGATGTTTGTTATGGGTACTAGAAGAGTACAGTGGCTAAACAATTGGCGGGATACTCGCGCCTTCGAGGCAGACAATAAGTACGCCCCCCTTCAAGCACTGATGTCGTCTCTCCGATCCGTTGCAGGTAATAGGACGCAGCAACCCAATTTGGCCTTGGCTGCGTCCGTACCCACAGGTGAGGACCTAGACCCCAATGAGTACTGTAAGAAATGTCGTCATAGACACAAAAACAGGTATTGTCACAGACTACACCCTGAACTGGCGCCCCAAAAGGGCAACCATAGTCGCAAAGGAAAGGAAAAAGGGAATGTTGCTCTAGAGTATGAGTCCAACAATTCTGACTCTGAAGCCGACGGTATTATTGTAGCATGTTCTAGACTCAATACAAACCGTACCATCTATGATACCGGTGCTTCGCACCACTTTATTACATGTGAAAAACTTTTTTGTGACATCCAGAAGCTATCCAAACCATTCAAGTTCGACCAAGCGCATTGTTATAAAACTCCATGAAGCCCTATATTCACCTAGTTCATCCTGTAACATTGCATCGGCAGGAAGACTTCAGAGATTAGCTAACGTTTATGCGAACAATGACAAATCATTGTTAATACAGAGACATACATCTGGCCCTGATGTCCCAATATCCCGTTTAATATGCAAAAACGATGTGTACTACATCTGCCTGTTGAAAGCTGACACATCGCGCGTAAACCCCATAATAGCGCCAGGCGTAGCCAGAATTCCAGTCACCACAAGTGCACAACGCTGGCACTAGCGACTGGGTCATATAGGACAAGGCATTTTGAAAAAGACCGCCCAATACGCCAAAGGCATGGAGGGAATTGACATGAGTGAATTGTCAACGTGCGAGACATGTCATCTAAGCAAAGCTCAGAGATTTGTCTCCAGAGAGCCAAGGCCCACACCACATTCACCATTAGATGAAAAATTTGTTGACACAGTGGGTAAGATCGCCCCTGCAATAAACGGCCACCAATATGCCGTAATTATCACAGATGCTAAAACACGAATGCGATGGGCAATCACAACCACATCCAAAGATAAAATCGCTTCACTTCTAATCCAATGGATCGAATTCCAAAATTCCCATTTCGGAAAAAGAATCCGTGCAATCTTCCGAGATGGTGGCACCAAATTCCTTCGCATGAAATCCTACTGTGAACAGCACGGTATACGTACTGACATCTCTGCACCATCCACTCCAGAACAGAATGGGGTATCTAAAGCCGCTAACAAAGTTATACTGAGATTAGCCAGATCAATGCTGATTGACGCACGCATGCCAGCTACATACTGGCCATGGGCAGTCGACCACGCATGTTTCATTGCCAACAGACTATACTGTCTTTGGACAAAGCAAATTCCTCTAACTGACTTCATGCAGGGTCTTAATCAACCCCATACAGGTCAAATCGATCTCAGATATACCCCTAGATTTGGATGCAGAGCGTATAAGCTAATAACTCCAAAGCCAGGAAAGTTTGAACCCAGAGCCACGAAAGGATGGTTTATTGGTTTTCAGAAAAATACCAGTAAAAACTTCATCGTATACCATCCCCACTACGCCGCCACGCAGGGGTGGAAATGGATCGAAAGCTTCACTCCGCATGCATCTTTCAACGAAGATGTCATGTTTGGCGACGAACTACTATCCACTATTCAGCAACACACACATAGTTACTGAGCAAACAATAACTCCTTATTCAGTGAAACAACTATTAACACTAAGCGTAGCAGAAATACGTCGACTCATGATTTCCAAACGCCAGAGCCGTTTGAGGAGGAGAACCTACCATCCACGCCGGCAGTTGACCCTGTCATAGTAGATGACCCACCAACGCCAGCTGAATCAGAGGAGCAGTCATCACAGACTTACTCCCGCAGTCCAAGTCCAGCTTCATGCGATAATGAGCAAAGTGCACCAGCTGAATCTCACCATACTGACCAAACATCACAAAGTCCATCTCCTCCATCTCCTCTATCCTCCCCTTACTGCCACTCACAAGAACTCATCTTGCAGCCAGAAAATCAGGGGGAGTCAAGCGCAGAGGAAGACTTAGAAGAAATAACATATGACCAAGTCATGACTGGCTGGGATCCCATACGCCCTACTGCTGGGCAAAAACGAGCGCACTCACCCAAAAGGGACCATAGCTCAGAGGAAGACCTGGAAGAAACACCGTATGATCAAGTCATGACTGGCTGGGATCCCCTACGTTCCGTTGCCGGACAAAAACGGCCGCACTCACCAGATAGAGAATACTCACTATTAGAATAAAGGGACTCTACCTTTTAAGGAAGTAAAGATACAAAGTAAGATAAAGTTAGAACCAAGTAGACCTTGATGCTAAAAGTAAAGTATGTTATCTAAAAGTAAGTAAAGTACTAAATAGAATAATATTTACACGAGAGTAAAGTAACAGATAAAATAAGCTAGCCCAACGATATCCAAAATTAGCAGCATTGAGTGTAGATGAAAAGAATGTTGACTTTGTTGGTCACTTCGCAAAAGGAATATGGAGGAACATATGACCACGTGATATCCAATTCCAACACTCCTCCTGAACGACAAGATCAACTATTTTTCATCTTTTTTCATCTGGCAAACAAAGTATTTTCCGACACAGCAGCTTCGTTTTGCATGGTGGCAATGGCTTCGTCAAAATATCGGCCAGCATTTTATCTGTTGAGACGTATTTCACATTGATGGATTTATTTTGTATACACTCTCTGGTGTAGTGGTAGGCGATATCAATATGTTTTGTCTTCGAAGAACTCGTACCGTTTGCTATCGCTATCGCACTCTGATTATCGGATAGCACGTTCATTCCAGAATTACCAACTAAATCTTCGGCGACTTCTAATTCTTTAAAAAACCTTGTGGTCCATATAGCCTGCTTTGAAGCCTCGAAAAGAGCAATATATTCTGCTTCTGTGCTAGAGGTTGCCAAAGATTTTTGTTTTTTGATTGCCAACAGACAGGGCCACCGCCTAGAACCAAGAGATATCCACTGACTGAATGTCGAGTCGCGGTATCAGAGGCAAAGTCTGAGTCAGAATAGAGTGCTGCCATTTTTTCTTGCGTAAGATCTTCAGAGGTCGGCCCAAAATTATATTTAATGTAATATTTTTCCGAACCTTTGAGATACCTAAGAACTCTACATACGCTATCCCAATGACGTTTCACTGGAGCAGAGTTGAATCGGCCAAGTTGAGAAGTTGCGAAGGCAATGTCTGGCCTGCTACCACTAGATGCGTATCCAAGGCTTCCAACGGCGCTTGCATAGGCAGTTTCGTCGGCTAGAGCCTCTCCATTATTTGCTGGTAAAATTCCATCGTAACCATTGAGAGGAGAGTAGTACGACTTGGCATCGCCCAGTCCAAAGGAGTTAATCTTATCTCTTATATAGTCAGACTGCGATATAGTGAGAGTCCTCGTCGAGCGGTTACGCGTAACTTTCCAACCAATCACAGTGTCAATTGATCCAATGTCTTTGATTGGAAAACTAGACGCTAATTCTTGTTTTAAAATTATGATATTTTGAGAATCTTTTCCGCATATCACTAAGTCATCAACGTATACTCCGATGATAATTTGACTTGCCGAGTTTATGTAGACGCATTGATCACTATGTGACCTTTTAAAGTCGAGAGACAGGAGCCTTGTATTTAGTTTATCGTACCAGGCTCTTCCTGATTGTTTCAAGCCGTATAGAGCCTTATTAACTTGAACAAATTTTGTTCCGGTCAAGCCATCAGGTGATTTCATGAATATGACTTCATCTAAGTCTCCTTCAAGGTAAGCAGTTTTCACATCGATTTGATCAATTTCCCAATCAAGGAAAGTAGCGACAGCAAGCAGGATCCTTAAAGAGTCGGCACGCAGTGTTGGAGAGTAGGTGTCAAAATAATCAACACCATAGATTTGGCTAAAGCCTTGGGCAACAAGTCTCGCCTTGAATCTTCCATCTGACTTAACAGTAAATACCCAGCGAAATCCGATTGGTTTCCTTCCATGAGGTACATGAGTCACAGGGCTGAACACCTTCTTTTCTTGAAGGGATTGAAGCTCTTCATTAATAGCATTTTTCCAATCTGTGCTATTTATTCCGTTTATTGCCTCTTTATAAGTTTGATGGATCGTGACATTACCTCCGACGTAAAGTGCGCGAGATTTGGGTTGCCATGCAGAGCGAGGCTCGATCGGAATTCTTATGCGGCTACTCCTCCTAAGCGCTGGAACCTCGGGATTGTTTTCACTGACGTTACGAGATGAATCTTGAGTTTCATCGGATAGTGATAGTTCAGGGTGAGAGGTTTCTGTATTATTGTCTGTCAATGTAGGTAGATTTGGTTCAGGAGATGAATGGGATAGAGAATTTGGAATATCGTCGGAATGTAAACGAGAATCAATTTCTGAGTCTGAATCTGAATCTGAGCTAGAATTCAAGTCTTGATCTTTTGTAAGGTCTAGAGAATTTTGAACTTCGTCCGCTTGAATATCTAAGTCCTCGTGCAAAGCTGATGAATTTATGCCCCAGTCCCAAAACGAATCTTCTAAGAAGTGGACGTTTGCGGAGATGACGATTTTATCTCGTCCATTTTTTGATGGGACATACACACGATATTGCGTTGAAGATTCACAATACCCTATAAAAATACCTTTAGCTGATGTAGGTGAAAGCTTAAATCGTCGCGGATCATGTGTGTCAATCAGAACAAAACAGATACACCCCCAAACTTTGAGATGAGAAATTTTAGGGACAATACCATTCATGACTTCGTAAGGCGTTTTCTTATCAGGGAGCAGTGGTAGTCTATTCCGGAGATAGCAAGCTGTGAGGACAGCAGCATCCCAAAAGCGTAGGGGAAGGCCCGAATGATTAAGCATGCACCTGGACATGGTAATCAAAGTACGATTTAGTCTCTCTGATACCCCATTTTGGTGTTGAGTATATGGGGCACTGACTTGCTGAATTATTCCCCCGAATTTGATAGTTTTAAATTCAGAGCCTCCATCAAATCGCATGGCTTTTATTTTCCGACCGGATTGTAATTCCTTTTTGTCTTTGTACCGATAAAAGTTATCAGCTACCTCTTTGGTACTCTTCAATAAGTAAAGCTCACTTTCACGCGAGGCTTCATCAGTAAATGTCACAAAGTAGCTACTTCCGTATATACCAGAAACACGACATTTACCCCAAGTGTCGGAGTGCACGATCTCGAGGATATCAGAAGACTTTAATAATGGCCCACGATTGATTTTTTCTACTCGTTTGCAAGATAAACACACGTTGCAGTTCTTAAGAAAATTTGTGTCTACAGAAAAATCGAGAATTTCGTTGGGCTTTATGTTATGGAGATCAAGACTTGTAATATCAATACTCTTGAGGAAATGAGCACCAGCGTGAGCATATCGATTATGCATGAGATTGGTGGCAGATGTTTTGGCACCTTGTGACAATAGAGTGTTGGGGGTATTTTTAAGATGGGACTCAAAGTAGGCAGAAGAGTTTTTATTAGAATTGTTAAAAGTATTAAAGCAAAGAAGTCCTCCCCTAGGACTAGCTGTAGCGATGACAACATTCTTATTGGAGAGAACACTAAGACCTCTGCTAGATGAGTGAAGGCGGAAACCATTTGAGAGAAGTTGAACCCCTGATACAAGGTTCTTTGTGCATGATGGCACGAACCAAACGTTATCTATTTTTATCATTCTGCCTTGACTTCCACCTTTGAAATCGAAGACTTCAAATTGAATAGAGCCTGTACCAGATACAGGGATGGAATGACCGGAAGCGGTTAAAACTGACTTGTCGATGGGAGATATTGAAATAAACATAGACCGGTCATGAAAAATATGGTTGCTGGCGCCGGTGTCAAGCACAACACTGTTGTCTTTAGATGAGCTGGATGAAGTTAAAACATGCTCCTCCATAACCCATGCACTACCTTCGACGGCTTCCTCAATTAGGTCGATATCGCTAGTTGATCCGTTTGTTTCCTTCTTACGGCCATATTTTTCTTGAAGTCTCTTGGCTTTGGCAGCTTTTTCAGGATTCTTCGCCGCCCATTTTGTGCCATCAGGGGTTCTCCAACCAAAGAAAGCAGGTTTCACGGGTATGTCTTTTTCGTTTACAAAATGCACAGGTTTTGACGTTTGAATCGCTCGCAAGGGACGCAAAAGGAAAGTTTTCGCTGCTTTTCGTAGAAGATTGTGACTCCCGGATAGAGTTAACTGAATCGGCAAATGATATTGAATTGTCATTTCTCAAACCGGTGACTGCTCCCATGTATAGTCCTCCGCAAGATTTGTTAAAATGGGAGAGCAAACGACTTTTCATGTGTATATCAGAAGGAGCTTGGGCCATATCCTCAGATGCAATTCTGGTCTGACGACGTATCAATTCTTCGGCATAGGTATCTACGTCAACCCCATCATCCATACTGAAACTCCAGAAATCTTGAAGCATGTTACAGACGGAGTCTTGGCACCTTGGCTTGTAATATTGCTCAAGAGAAATCCAAATTTCTCTTGCAGATGATTTTCCATGCACGAGGTAAAAAATTTCCTCGGGAATGAGTTGGACAAGCGCAGCACGAAGATTTCCATCTCTTTCATTCGTAGTCTTGAATTGTCCAGTAGAGCTTCCGGCGGAACCAATTTCGGGTTGTTTTTCTAAGTTTTTTATTGATGTTCTGATCAAGTCGACAGCCCCAAGATTTTCAAGGACTTGCTCCACTAGGTACTTCCATCGGATGTAAGTGGATTTACTAAGTTTCGGAGCATTGCGAAGACTCTTAAGAATGTCTGCTGTGGACATGATGCTGAATATAGAGGGTCGAAGTAAGGATAGAAGAAACCTTGAAGTTAAATTTGAGGCTCAGATGGTTAGAGCTTTGGTCTCATAATCTATTAGAATAAAGGGACTCTACCTTTTAAGGAAGTAAAGATACAAAGTAAGATAAAGTTAGAACCAAGTAGACCTTGATGCTAAAAGTAAAGTATGTTATCTAAAAGTAAGTAAAGTACTAAATAGAATAATATTTACACGAGAGTAAAGTAACAGATAAAATAAGCTAGCCCAACGATATCCAAAATTAGCAGCATTGAGTGTAGATGAAAAGAATGTTGACTTTGTTGGTCACTTCGCAAAAGGAATATGGAGGAACATATGACCACGTGATATCCAATTCCAACACTCACCGCCAAAAGAAACTATGACAACCAGACGAGGCAGGCAGGTTGTGAAGCATGACTACAAGCGTCTACACTATGGCAAGTCAGCGCAAATCTCCCCCGACCCGAAAACATGGAATGACGCAATGACGTGTTCAGAAGCCACGCAATGGAAGAAAGCAGCAGATGAGGAGTTCCGCTCCCTCAAAGATAAAGGAGCCATTAAGATCATCCAACGCACCCAACTCCCTCAGGGACGCAAACCAATGAAGTGTAAATGGGTATTTAAGAAGAAGTTCCAAGCAGACGGCAGCATTGAGAGATGGAAGGCTCGATGTACCGCAAAGGGCTTTACCCAGAGACAGGGCATAGATTACCAGGAAACTTTTGCACCAACCCCACGCCCTGAAACCGGCAGAATCATGCTCGTGTTGGCCCACCAATTTGGTTGGCATCGAAGACAAGGTGATGTCCCAACCGCCTTCCTAAATCCTGACCTTGACATAGATCTTTACATGGAGATGCCACAAGGCTTTGAGAAAGAAGGATGCATTATACTCCTTCGAAAAGGACTCTACGGTCTGAAGCAAGCTGCCGCACTATGGTACGATGACGCAAAAGCCACGCTTGCCAGACAAGGTCTCCATCCAACAACATCAGACGTGTGTCTGTATACCAACTCCCACAAGGACCTTTTTGTGGTGATGCATGTAGACGACTTTCAAGTCATGGGACCCAACTTAGGAAAAATAGAAAACCTGATGCAAGCCCTACATAAAAAGTATAAGCTAAAGACAGTGAGCACAGACCTATTTCTAGGCATCCACATCAGCAACCCAAGGAAAGAAATCCTTGCATTATCTCAGGGTAAATATGCGCGAACGCTAATCGACAGGCACGGTCTGACAGACTGCAAACCTGCATCATCCCCCATTGAGCGTCTAATGCTCCCGAACGACCAGAAGAGTGCATCAGAGCACGTAACAAAATACAACTCAATCATCGGTGGCCTGCAGTTCCTTGCGAACAACACACGACCCGATATTGCTTTTGAAGTAAACCACCTAGCACGGTTCTTAGTTAACCCTTCAGATGAGCATCTCCAGGCAGCACTTCGTGTATTGAGATACATCGCGAAAGAGCCAGACCGGGGAATTATCTTTACTAGATCAGCGGGCAAACCCACAATTGAAGCATACACTGACGCAGATTTTGCAGCAGATCCGTCAACTAGCAGATCGACTTCAGGGACACTAATATTGCTATCGTCTGGGCCAGTGAGCTGGCGATCGCATCTCCAACGAGAGGTTGTCCTGTCCACCACAGAAGCTGAATACCTTTCAGCCACGGAGACCTGCCGACAACTTCAATGGACAAAGTCATTGCTACAGGAACTGAACGTCACTGATCGCATCACGGGAGCAAAATGCACAAGGCTTTACGTAGACAAGCAATCATCTATATCGCTCATTAAGAACCATGACAACCACAGAAGATCAAAGCATATTTCTCTAAGAAACTTCTACTGTCGTGAGCAACACCAGAAGGGCTTAGTTGAAGTGGCCTATGTACCTACCTCGAAACAGTTGGCCGACTGTCTGACCAAGGTAAAGTCACCAGTGCAGATCCAGTAGCACTATGAGTCGTTACCAACAGGGGGAGTGTTGTGCTATCGACATCGGCGATCTACATAACCGTGATGTGGATCGCATCAGGTGCACCATACCGCACGTGTGAGGTCAGGTGCTAAGTGGATCATAATATGTTTGATGTGTTTGACACGGTGGGTCAAACACTAAGCGAGAATATTCGTATATAAATAATGGGCTCCGCACAATGTATTTAGAAACGTTCATCATTCATTACACATCAATTATTACACATTATCTTCTCATACAATATCCTACAATACCATAGTGACATCTTTGCAAAGGTCAGCACATGATGATACCTCCCAAATCTCATAACTGTAACAAAATCTTTCACAGCCCTCAGCTATTTTTAGCTCACCGACTTTTAATTTAGTGATATTGATTGGCGTTAAAGCTTGTCATTCCCGGCTTAAGTGGCGGGGGTCTCCTTCATTGGGTTTATCCTGATCTCTTCGCGATAGGGCATTGGGGCGTTCACTCTCTGGCCCCTTTCTAAATTGAAGCATGCATCGAAACCTGGACATAAATTCTGCCCAGCGGACTTGTCTTTTGGTGAGTCTACTTTGAGTCGAAAAGTATTTCAAATTCATGTGATCACTGAGTATACTAAAAGACTTCGCCAGGCCCCTTAATTCAGCATCCCATTCTCCTGAAGTCATAGAGGATATGAATCATGAGTTAACTGGCGTGTAAATATATTGTTACTGTTAGGATGTATTAACTACAAGGAAAAGACTAATCACATGTGATAATACATTTACACGAGGTTGAAATTTCGACACGCCCCTTCAGCCTCGGATAACCTTATTTTACCTGTTTTACCACTGGGCCATATCTCCAGATATTTGTTAATTCTCAAGAATTCTTATATTTGGCAACTTAATAAATTTATTGTGCTTAGCTCTATTCGGAGACTTTGTGAGCCCATCTACTGCCATCAGATTAGTCGGAATATATTGAGGTAACACTCTTCCACTAGTGATGTGGTCACGGATGAAATGATGCTTGATATCAATGTGTTTAGTGCGCTGGTATAGCTCTGGATTTTCGCTTAAGGCTAGACTACCCTGATTATCGCCGTAAACCTCTGTGGATAATACGTCTGTGCCTGAGTAGCCTATTTAACGCATCAATTGCTGGATCCATAAAAGTTCCCGAATAAAAGCAGTGAGTGCATAATACTCAGCTTCCGTCGTGGAAAGTGCAACACTGGTTTGCCCCTTTGATAAAGCTGAAATAACCCCTCCAGCAAGAAAGAAAACACTTCCACCAGTAGAGTGTCTGGTGGTTATATTTCCGCCCCAATCGGAATCACTATAGCAATGTAGAGTTGTATCAGTCGCATTTGCATCGTACATTATCCCAAGATTTATTGTACCTCCTACATAGCGTAGTATACGATTGACTCCTTTGATATGGTTCGACAATGGATTAGAAAGATACCGAGAGAATACCGAGCCCGCATATGAAATATCGGGTCTAGTATGAACCGCAAGGTACAATAACGAGCCTACTTTAGACTGGTAATCTTGTACTTCGGCGGCGGTTGCTTGACCTAGATTTGGGACTAAAAAGGTTTCATAGCCCGGAGCCATTTGTGTTTCTGCGGGACGACAATTTTCCATGCCAAAACGTTCAAGAATTTGACGGCAGTAAGCGTCTTGCGTAAGCCATAAGCGCCCCCTTTCACGGTCACGAGTAATACGGACACCCAGGAAATACTGTGCCGGGCCCAAATCCTCTAATTGGAACTTTTTGGCGAGTCGGATCTTCATCTTTGCAATTTTCTCTTTCGATTTTCCAAGAAAAAGGAAGTCATCAACGTAGGAAACGACTATAAGACGATCCTTACTATGGATAAACACACAGTTATCGGATTCAAGTGACGAAAACCCCAGTTCTTCTAGGCATTTGCGCAAGTGCTTTTGCCATAATCTTGGCGACTGTTTGAGGCCATATTAAGCCTTAAGTAGCCTGCATACATAGTCACCATCGGGAGTCATACCTGGTTCCCGCCAATTAGGAGGGAGTTCGGCGTAAATATTATCGCGATCGGCCGTGCTATTCAAGAAGGCAGTAACGGTATCTAACTGTTCAATTTTGAGATCAAACATGGCCGCATTAGATAAAGCGACTTTCCAGGAGGTATTTCGACAAGCTCCAGCATAAATTTGAGTGAAGTCACGTCCGACTCGTTGCTCAAAACCGCGAATAACCTATCTAACCTTATACTTCAGTATATCACCATTCTTGTCCCTTTTCGTCTTCAGCACGATCTTGCCACTAAGCACCTTTTTTCCTGGAGGAACCTCAGAACGAGGAATGACAACCCAGGTCTTGTTACTTCCAATTGAGTCGTATTCTCTCCTAAAACCTTCTTTCCACTGCATCTTGTACTTGCTACTAATCGCTTCAGCCATGTTTTTAGGATCATGTTTGTTTTGACCGATTTCGCTTGAATTAGTAGCAGCAATGAATGCTGCGAATGCTACATCTTCGTTAACATTTCTGTTACGATTGGATCGCAAAGCGCGAGTCGACGGTTCAATTGCCACTTTAGGTCTATTCTTGGATCCTGATGGTCTACCACAGGGTCTCTGCGCCTGAGATAGGCGCCTAATTTCCTCAGCTTCCTGATTACCCCCAATTTCCTCAGTTTCCTGATAATTCCTACTTTCCTTAACATCCTCAACTTCACCGACTTCCTCAATCTCTCTAACCTCCCTAGTCACTTCGTCTCCACTTAGACCCACCTCATCATCGAGAGTTTGGTGTTTTTCATACACCAGTTTTTCAAATGGAGTCATTTCGAGCGATTCGCTACTGGGTTGAGTTTCCTGAGATTGAGAGTTGTTGGAAGTTCCTTGATTTTCCTCCCTACTTCCATCAATCGGAAATGTAAGGTCAGAATGAGGATGAGCAAATGACTCCCAGTGATCATCTTGTGGTTGAGGAATATTAACGGAGCATTTTTCAACGAAACGTACATTCGAAGATCGAATGACTTTCCGGCGACTGGGGATACACACACGGAAAATATGTTGCCCTTCATAACCAACTAACATTCCTATTTCGACTCGATCATCAAGCTTCCTTGATATTACTCGCCTCTACTGGGATTTGGAAGTATGTTCTACACCCAAGTACACGGAGATGACTGAGGTCCGGAACATTATTTTTCCCAAGACATGTTCTGTTCAAAAATTGGAATGGTGTTTCTCCGCGAAGAGTTGATGTGGCGCTACGATTAGCAATCATTATTTGCGTTCGCATTAATTCTGGCCACAAGAATTTTGGGATGTTCTGGTCAATTGATACAGTTCGTACTCGCGAAACGATTATGCCAATTGAACGCTCCGCACGTCCATCTTGTTCCGGAGTGTATGGGGTGGTCATTTCAACAATTTGACCTAACCTTGAGGCTATAGGTCCCATACGAAATGGGGAAAACTCCTTTCCACCATCTAACCTCCATGATTTGACAACCATTCCGAACTGAGTTGATACCATCGCGTTGAAATTTTCAACAGCTTCAAATGCATCATTTTTGTGATCGTGATAATTGCCCCGGCGAGTTGAGGAAGCTCCATCCGTAAAAACTGTACAGTATCTTACATTTATCCAAGAATCATTTAGGAGAATTTTCCCTCTTGGATTTATCATGACGACATCTACTGAAACAGAGTCGAAAGGTGTGTAATTTTTAGGGCTGACAGTTTTGCGTACATGCCGAAGTGGTTTCGAAAGTTCACAGGCCTCACTCAAGGTTGAGGTTGGTTCTGCAAGTATTGGCTCGTATTCGATGCCGGTGGTGATTAGTTT
Source organism: Podosphaera xanthii (assembly GCA_028751805.1). Lineage (NCBI taxonomy): Eukaryota > Fungi > Ascomycota > Leotiomycetes > Helotiales > Erysiphaceae > Podosphaera > Podosphaera xanthii. The sequence goes on along the minus strand of JAPWIX010000013.1, from coordinate 1,236,535 downwards.
GGTGGCCTTCACATTTCTGACGCCTAAGTGTCCTAAACAACGGTGCCAGAGATCGATGGTTGGTGCAGGTTGACGTTCTAAGACTGGAAAAGCGTTCATGGAAACGTATTCCTTTATTATCATTGAATCATCGAACTCAGCAAATTCTAATCCGCGAGGGCTGAATAGAGAATTTATTTTCGCATAACCTCCAGCTTTATACAGTCGAACGCCACTAAAGAGGTTGATTGGACATTCTGGCAAGTAACAAACGTCTCTTAGCTTAAATAGGTGGATATCTCCACTGGAATTTACGCACTGTAGAGTGACAGTGCCCTTGCCTCGAGGACGAATTGGTCCGCTCGCAGTGTTAATAAGAGATAGGTCATCGACGTTTGTATAGGTACCTTTATCAAACTTGTCAAGAGAGATTGATATGTGGCAGCTAGCTCCTGTATCGTATATCCAGAATTCTGACCTAGCAGCCCGTGAATTTTTAATCATGGCCACAGGGTTTAAGTTGGTCAAAACAACGCAGCTTTCATCAAAGAATGATGTCTTAATCTCGTTGGCGTTTGGAGAAGAGCTTGAACTTTTGTAAGTCTTCCAAGTCTTGTTATAATTCCTTTCCCAAGCCAGTTTAGCCTCTTTATTTTTTGGATTTTCAAAACATTTGTCCTGAGGATGTTTTGCCTTAGGATTCCCGCAAATCTTGCAGTTATATGTTTTCTGTTTGGCTTTATCTTTTCCTTTTTGACTAGGTTTTGGATTCTTTTGACTGCGGGGTTGTTGATACATGGCCATTTGGGTTGCTTTGTTGTTAGAATTGTCCCGGGATTCATCTTTCAGGTCGCGAATAAACTCTTCAAGTAAAGATATCTTAATGTCTTAGATCTTTTTAAACTTCTGAGGCGCGCTCTCATATTCATTGCCCAAATGGGGTAATCATCCTTGACCTTTTCCACAAAGAATATAACAGCATCAGGGTCTAAAACTTTCATCTTAAATTGTGCAAATGTTTCCATGGTCTGTCTATAGGCCAGTATAAAGTCGTCTAGCTTGGTATAATCCGAACTTCTCATTGACGAGAATTTGGCCGCAGCTTGCATGTAGAGAACTATGCCGGACCCTTCAAACTGAGTCTGTAAAGATTCCCACATTGCCCTGGAAGTTTCAAGGTTTTCGACCTGTCTTGCTAGTGACATCGACAAATTCCCGGTATTAATCAACTTCATTTTTGCGTCCTTTCTAGTCCATTCCTTGTATAAGGATATATCTTCTGCTTTGATTTTATTGTCAAATATGTTGACTTTGGCAGGCGGTTCGGGAGCCAGAGGGTGGAGATGGTCTATCAAGTCGTGAACCATCGCTAGGTTCATTATACTATTCTTCCACAACGAATAGTTTTCATCGCCCCAGAGCTTGAGATTTGATGAAAGGTAGAGAGGATTATATTGTGACATTGTTCCGAACTCTTTCAATAAACTGAGTATGGGTCACAAAGGGATTCCGTATTTTCTTATATCGGCACCAAACAATCCAGTGCACCAAAGAAAGATAGCTTCAACACTCTGTTGCTAGAAATCCTTCCGCAACCGTAAACAAAACTGAATGCCACTCAATGGAAACAGGTGTTCGAAATTCGGATTGCAGAAATACAAAAAATTACACTCAACTCAATGAGCACTTGGTCTCATAATCTCTTAAAAACGTAGAGGATGTAAATTATGAGTTAATTGATGTGTATATATATTGTTACTACTAGGATGTATTGACTACAAGGAAAAAAACTATATACACGTGACATAAAATCAACTCGAGGCTGACACTTTGACAAATTCTTTCATGCAAACAACAAATGCCAAGAATTCTTTGTCTAGAATTTCATAACTAATTTCCGCCCAACTCAATTTCTTCGAATAGTATGCTACTAGTTTCCATGAACCTTCTTTTTGCTTTTGACGTAAGCAGCCACCTAGTGCATATCACGAACAATCAGCTTCTAACAATGTTTCTTGCTCAGGATCCCATTGGGCGAGTGCAGGTTCCTTAACAAATCTTGACTTAAGGGTCTCAAATGCTTCTTCTTGTTCTGGACCCCACTTCCAGGGTGTTCCTTCGCCAGTGAGAGCCGTAAAGGGGGCGCAAATCCTAGAAAAGCCATTGATAAATCCACGGTAGAAATTTGCAAATCCTAAAAACCCCTTCAATCCTTTCGTTGTTGTTGGTGCCTCCCACTCCAAGATTACTCTTACTATTTCTGGGTTCATTCTCACAAAGGAATTCCCGCCTTCGGAAGATATAGTGAAACCCAAATACTTAGTTCTTTGGACACCAAAGTCACATTTATTGATGTCAAGGCCAAGACCTGCATCTTGTAACTTTCGAAGTACTGGTCGTACCTGTTTTTTATGTTTATCTAATGCCCCGTCGGTATAAATCAGTATATCGTCAACATAAGCTGAACAGAAGTCTTCAAGGTACTTCTGCAAAGTCTCCTTAATATATCTTTAAAATGAAGCAGGAGCCCCATTAAGTCCAAACGGCATTACCATCCATTCAAAGATTCCAAATCTAGTACCGAAAGCAATCTCCTATTCATCCCCTTCTTTAATTCGCAGCTTATGAAATGCTGATCGTACATCTAGCTTTGTAAACCACTTTGCATTGCTTGATTTAGCTAGAGTTTCCTTTATCAGGGGTAATGGATTTTGATCTGCCCTAGATATTGCGTTTAGAGTGCGATAATCCACACAAAACCGCAAGCCTCTTCCTGGTTTCCGCACAAACAAAACTGGTGCTCCGGCAGGGGAACTACTAGCTCTTAAATAATGTTTATCTAGTGGTTCTGTAATAGTCTTTCTCAAAACCAACAGTTCATCTCTTGACATAGCATATAAAGGGCCCTATGGTATTTCCTTACCCGGCTCCAACTTAATTTCATGATCATGTCCTGGTCGATGAGGTGGGAGCTTATCAGATACGTCATTCTTAAATAGATTAGCAAAGTCCTTATATTCCGGTGGGAGTTTCTCTAGTTTTTTTGCTGCTTTGTTCGAAGGGGCAAGAGCCTTTTGAATATCTGCTAAATGTTACAGGCGAGAGTGGATTTGACTGAATGAGATTAGAAGGAACGAGATACGATAGCGGATATAATTGATAGTTGTCAATCAAGATAATTAACTAAGACGTGGCACGAACTATTAATCGTGCGCAACACAACTTATTTATACATAGATCTGGGGACTCGTATCATTGAAAGCCTGAATTCCCGGCTTCCTTCCCCGGAGAATTCCGTAATCCAAAAGCAAACACAACAGAACTCCGAAAACCCCAACAACGCTCAGACAATCTTAAGAGGTCGAATAATATAATATAATGATTTAATAAAACAAAACATAACATATGAACAACCCAATAATGCTTGTCTGAAAATCTTTTATGAACAAAAGGAAATTACACGGTGCTGATAGGGACCGTGACACTAAACTCACAGAAAATAGCTGAGTACTAATACCAGGTGATTTTCTAGCACAATGGATGGTTGCAAGAAAGACTCCTGCAGACAGATTTGCTATATTTGATACGTGGAAGTTTTTCATTGGTGCTCCTTTTTTCCATACTTTTAATGGACTATCTCCAACCATGGCTTCACGAATTTCCATTAACTTATTTTGCGCATGGTACACTACATCTTCTCTTTCCATCCATGGCTTCCCAAGGATTAATCCATGTGAGAAATAGGGTATGACGTAAGCGTATAGCATTTTTCTATAACCATCAATGTCAATTTCCATTTTTGTCATTTCTGTAATAATTTCACTTTCTCCTTGGTTATCTTTTGTTGCTTTAGTGAGCTTTCAAGGGGATATTTTTAACCGAGGAAGTCTGGCTTTGCGTACAATTAAATTGCTGATAGCGGCAAGGCACTCACAACCATTGTCAATTAGTGTAGGAACTGATATAAAGTTGTTGACTAAGGTGTCTATCACAAATGATGTTTCATCCATTACTTTTCCTGCCTTAATATCTTCAATAGTCTGCTTCTCAACCTTGTCAATCCTACCCTCCAACCTCTGAACACGACTTTGTTCAGAGTTTAGTCTTTTAAAGACTCGTCATTTGCACCCCTCACTTCATTGTGCTCGGTTTGTTCTTCAAATAGGCCTATTGGCTTTACTGCAGCTTCATGACGTTGCGGAGGAAGGAAATGACAGTTGGATATCCTATGGCCCTTCTTGCCACATATAACATATGCACCTGTGTTATAATTTCCTAGTCTGTTAACATGGTTGATGCTTGTATACACTCGCTTAGCGCAAGCTAAGCTAGTGCCAAACTCTATTTACGCATTAGGGGTTTGGGGATATCTTTAGATAATGGAAGATACTGGAATATAACAGAACAGCACAGAACAACACTAGATCAATTGAAGTGAGAGTGTTGTATCTATGGTGGCGGTATGAACTTAGAATGGAACATTCTAGGAGAATGGTAGAAGATGACTAGGAGTTCTGGAGAGATGTATCAAATGGAATCTCGGCGGAGCGGAGCTCCAAGTATATATCCGAGGAACACGTGAGCTTGATTTTCAGCCAATCATGAATTTTCCAGTTTTGAGTTGTCACCCATTTGGGCCTAGTGAGGTAGAGAATCTATGCCAGTGTATAGGTCGTGGGTTGAAGCGCTTGGTGCTGTGTGATGTTGAAGAAGGAGCTTTCGTTGCACGAATTGATGTTGAAGAAGAAGAAAGGGGTCGCTTACCAAGCGGACCTACCGGCCTTTTTGTTCCAGGGGTTCACAGCCAATCATTTTTAGAGTTCACTAGTTTCACGCTAAAAGTTCCGTAAGTAAGAAATCCTCGTTCCTCGGATAATAAGGAGGTGATAGACCTCAGCATGATTATAATTAAGTAGTTCCTTTTATATATTCAATCAATAGAGACAATTGATTGAGATACTTCTCTACTATACTTATCCATCTCATTGTGATCATTACTCTCCAAGGTACCTATCACTCTGACTCCTCTCGTAACCTCGTTATCATAACAGGTTATGAGCCCGGGCTTCTTCCCTGCGGCATCATAAGTGCGAACCCTCTGAGACACCAGTCGTCCTAACTCTTTCAAGGCTTGAATATGGAGAAAGAATTGCCTATTGTCCTTGCATCAGGAGTGAGCTTTGCGGATTGGGAGTCGGATCTCCAAGCAGCACTGATACATAAGGGTCGATTGGCCCATGTGTTCCACAATCTCGACGGAATTAAGCCAGCGCTTCGACCGAATGAACCAACAAGAAACCCTGAGACATCAGATGCTGAGTTTGAGAAAATGTCCGCGTCTTATACTGAGAACCTAGCAAGATGGAGTGAAGGAGAAATTGAGGCAAAAAACGTTCTGTTAAGACGTCTCAGCCCTAGTGTGCGGCCACAGAATTTTCGACAGATGTCAGCCAAGCAAATTTTTGACACCATTGCGACAACAAGAGAGGAAGGAGCTGCAATGCCATACGAGACAGCAGTCAGAAATCTGCTGAACACCACCTTTACAACAATCGAAGAATATTGTAACACTTTTATGCAGCACTATCTCAGTGTTAATAGCGCTGCAGAATCATTGGCTCCCCACAAATTGGAGAAAGACATGCTCAATCCATTTATTATTCCACACGGGCTAGCTAGTTTCCTCTTTGTTCTGGGTATTGAGAGTGTTGAGTGGTTGGAGACATGGCGGCAGACAAAGGTTTTTGACATGAAAAATGGGTATACATCGCTTGAGAATTTGATGTCATCCCTCAGACAAGTTGGCAAGTCGCGATCGAAAATCTTAGGACATCCTCTAGTGGCGACTGGGATGAAGGGAAAGAGTGATGAAATGGAAAGGACATCGGGAATTGGGGGACCAGATGACTACTGTGCTCTTTGTGAGCATCATCACAAGAACAAGAATTGTTTTAAACAACATCCAGAGCGAAAAAAGTCATCTAGGCAGAAAGGAAAAGTTAATAGCAAGAGAAAAGAAAAATCGGGAGGGAAGGCAAGCGGAACTGTCAGCAAAGTGTTTTTTGACAGTGATAAAGAAAGTATCATTAGTAGCGAGATAGGGAATTCAAAAGTAGCCAGAATTTCCACAGCTAGTCTCCGTAATAATCCTCTACTATACAATACTGGTGCCTCGCACCATTTTATTCGTTCCAAATGTGATTTCCGTACACTCGCTAGATTACGAAAACCATTCAAGTTCGACCAAGCCATTGGAACATCAGTACTAACACACCAAGGAACTAGCTGTGTTAGAATTGGCGATGAGATGCTAGAACTTGATGAGAGCCTTTATTCACCCAATTCTACTTGCACAATAATTTCCGCTGGGAGATTAAAAGAGCAACATGGGATAGTAGCAGCACAAGCAAATGAGCTACTGGTCAAGATGGAGAATAATCAACCGGTAGCCCGACTTGTTGCAATTGAGAATGTCCTTTTCATTAAACCTTTGAGAAGCAGAGAGAAAAAGAGAGCAGATATTTCGAGTAAAATTGCAGCACCAGGAGTCGCGAGAGTTCCCCAAGCAACAAATGCGCACCGATGGCATCAACGTCTGGGACATACCGGACAACAAATTTTAAAGAAAACTATGCAATGCTCTCTAGGGATGGAAGGAACTGATTTTAGTGACCTTATAACATGTGAAACGTGCCATTTGAGTAAAGCTCAGCGGTTTGTATTGAGAGAGCCCAGACCGGTACCAGGGGAGCCACTTGATGAAGTGTTCGTAGATACAGTCGGAAAATTAACTACTGCTTATAATGGCCATCAGTACGCTGTGATCCTTACAGACTCTAAGACTCGTATGAGGTGGTCAATATCCACAATAACAAAAGAGGAAATAGCGAGCCAATTGGTATCATGGATTCAAAATCAAAATCACCAATATGGGAAGGTTGTGCGAGTTATCTTCAGAGACGGAGGAACTGAATTTAATCGGATCAAACAATTTTGTGAAGAGCACAAAATCCGTACTGATACTTCTGCGCCTTATACACCTGAGCAGAATGGGGCAGCAGAAGCCTTGAATAAGGTTATCTTAAGAAGAGCGCGTTCTATGTTGATAGACTCAGGGATGCCACCATGGTTTTGGCCATGGGCAGTGGAGCATGCTTGCTTCATTACAAATAGGCTCTATTGTCTACGCACTAAGAGGGTGCCAACAATAGACTTTTTAGATGGTTTGAGACAACCACATCATGAGAAAATTGATTTCTCTTGCTTGCCCCGGTTTGGCTGCAGAGCTTACAAGTTGATTGAACCAAGACCCGGAAAATTTGCAGCAAGAGCAGAAAAAGGTTGGTTTGTCGGGTTTCCAAAGTATACTAGTAAAAATTACTTGATCTATTATCCACACTGGACTCAGAAACAAGGTTGGAAATGGGTTGAAACTACAACTCCACATGCGTCTTTCGATGAAGATATAATGTTCGGAGATATGTTAGACTCAGTAAACCAACAAAGAACCACGAGTTATTGGGCAAGTAATAATCCATTACCGGTGGAACAGTTATCAGCGAGTACACAACACCTTCCAAGGAATATTCAAACCAGAGATAGGTTTGAGGGGGAGATATCTTCCTTGTTAAACGAGAGAACGGCGGCAAATCCTCTGACACGTGAAACGACAGCGGGTGAGAAAGAGCCAATTCAGACGTCAAAGAAACCTTCGAGTCCACCACCTATAACACCGACAATACCAAAAGATAAGATGAGTCAGCCTGATGTACCATCAATTCCGTCACAAGTTTTGCCTATCCAATCAAATGAGAGACAGCCGTCAACTGCAAAGCAACAGGATTTGAATATACCTCCGGAAAAGTCATCGGAATCAAAACCTCCTGCTGTACCCACAATCTCCGATGAGCAATGGCCAGAGCAATCAATCGAGAATGATTGTTTGTTATCGTGTTGGAAAGACATAGTTGATGATTGAAGTGATTATGAAAATGAGACTGCATCATTAAGCCCATCTGAAAAGTCAGATTGTTTAGATTTAGAAGAAGGTGTTATAGAAATTCATCAAAACGATCAACAACCCACTATACCAGATGGAGGTATTGGTGATGAGTCAAATGAAGAGGGAGAGTCTGGACCAGTTGTTGGGCCGATTGAGTCGGAGGAAATTTATGACAGAATCATGACTGGATGGGATGAGGTGCCTCCAGCTGCAGGGCGTAAGCGTCAGCGTTCGCCAGAGCCGGAAATCGTTCACAGTAAACGTGGAAGACCAATCAAGAAGTTAGACTACTACAAGCTACATCATGGGAAAGTGGTAAAAACTAACAGTGATCCAAAAACCTGGTCTGAGGCAATGAGTAGTAGTGAGGCAAAGAATTGGCAGCAAGCTGCGAAAGAGGAATATCGTTCGCTAAGAGAAACTGGAACAATCCAAATTATCAAGTCTTGCCAACTTCCTAAGGGTCGCACACTCATGAAATGTAAATGGGTGTTCAAGAAGAAGTTTTTAGCAGACGGGTCGCTCGACAAATATAAAGCTCGATGTACCGTCAAGGGATTTACTCAACGATCTGGCATTGACTATGGAGAAACATATGCACCAACACCTAGACCAGAGACAGGTCGAATTATGTTGGCATTAGCGCATAGGTTTGAATGGCATAGATATCAGGGTGATGTTCCAGCAGCCTTCCTTAATCCTGATCTTGATGTTGACCTTTATATGGAGATGCCAGAAGGCTTTAAAAAAGAGGGTCATATAATTCGTATTCGAAAAGGATTGTACGGACTTAAACAGGCTGCAGCTCTGTGGTACGATAATGTGAAAGCATTTCTTGCCAACCTAGGCATGTTCCCAACCTCAACTGACGTATATCTTTATACAAATAAGCAGAGAGACTTATTTGCCATGATACACGTTGATGACTTCTAAGTCATGGGACCGAATCTTGGCAAGATTAAGTCTTTGATGAGTGCCCTTCGTAAGAAGTATAAACTCAAGGCAGTGAAAACAGATCTTTTTCTTGGAATCCACATAAGCAGCCCAGACAAGTTTACAATTAAGCTTTCACAGGGTCAATACGCGCGCAAATTACTCGAGAGGCATGGACTAGAGAATTGTAAGCCTGTGAACTCACCACTAGAGAGATTAATGGAGCCAAACATTACTCAGTGTTCACTAAAAATGAGAACAGAGTACAATTCAATAATAGGTGGATTACAATACTTGGCCAATAATACTCGACCAGACATTTCCCATGCTGTTAATCATCTTGCTCGATTTTTAGTTAATCTATCATTAGAGCATTTCAGTGGAGCGAAGAGAGTTCTTCGTTATATATCGAAGGATCCGGATAAGGGAATTATCTTCAAAGCGGGAAAGAATAAACCCATTCTTGAGGCGTACTCCGATGCAGACTTTGCTGGCGATCCCACAACAACCAGATCAACCTCCGGATCGCTTATCAGACTAGCATCAGGGCCAGTATGCTGGAGATCACACCTACAACGGGAAGTTGTTTTATCAACAACAGAAGCGGAGTATTTAGCGGCTACGGAAACATGCCGACAGCTACAATGGGTAAAGTCCTTGCTTCATGAGCTCGGACAAGCAGACAACATAGAAGGAGCAAGAAGGACAAATTTGTACGTCGATAATCAGTCAACAATCTCACTGATAAAAAATCATGACAATCATAAACGCTCCAAGCATATCGCATTAAGAAACAATTATTGTCGCCAGCAATATCAGCAGGAAGAGATAGCAGTTATTTATGTACAGTCAAATCAACAGCTAGCAGATTGTTTGACTAAGTCGAACTCGCGTGTTCAAATTTGCTAACATTCAATTTCCTAATTAGAGAGGAACAAAGTGCGCATCAATCCTAAGACGCCCATAGTCGTCAGGGGGAGTGTTATAATTTCCTAGTCTGTTAACATGGTTGATGCTTGTATACACTCGCTTAGCGCAAGCTAAGCTAGTGCCAAACTCTATTTACGCATTAGGGGTTTGGGGATATCTTTAGATAATGGAAGATACTGGAATATAACAGAACAGCATAGAACAACACTAGATCAATTGAAGTGAGAGTGTTGTATCTATGGTGGCGGTATGAACTTAGAATGGAACATTCTAGGAGAATGGTAGAAGATGACTAGGAGTTCTGGAGAGATGTATATAAGGAGGCAATAGACCTCAGCATGATTATAATTAAGTAGTTCCTTTTATATATTCAATCAATAGAGACAATTGATTGAGATACTTCTCTACTATACTTATTCATCTCATTGTGATCATTACTCTCCAAGGTACCTATCACTCTGACTCCTCTCGTAACCTCGTTATCATAACAACCTGTAGCCCGACAATGATCAAGTTCTTGCTTTGATACCCAAGCTGCTCGTGTTTTATTCACCCCGGTCATTTTAACATCCCCATTAGCATCTTTATTATTGCTGTTCATTTTTGTTGATAGTCAATATAGAGCTGGTGCTAGCGGCGTACTTGCACCCAAAAGTTTACCTCCAGCAATACCCCGTGTTCCATCGTCAAACGTCCCAATCTGTCTGATTGAAATTCTCTTGTTCTTACTAATCCTGCGCCTTCAATCAGAGAGCCTACTCCAGATAGAAATTCGATGAGGTCTCGAAAAGTTGTTGGCAACTTGTGTCCAATGAGATTATTACAAGTGGTTTTATTCAAGGCATTTTGTGTAAGGGTCGAAAGATAAGTGCTATTCGCAGAATAACTAGAGCTAGATACAAAAGAAGATCTTGAAGTGAAGAGCTATTTCTGAGCCAAATTCCCAATATATCCTTCTTCAACATTATTCTCCTGACTCTTGTCCAGAGAGCCTTTTCCTTCTTGACAAGCCTCCAGGAAATTCAACTTCATGCACATTTACCCGCGCCTTTACACTCAATCAGTTATCAGTTAGAGAATAATCTCGCTGCATATAAGTTTCGTCCATAAGCCTCAATTGGCGGTCTCACATATGCTTCACGTTTGTCCTTTAATTAAGTTTGTTAAGGTAATGGTCCAAGCTTGCTATTTATAGTGTGCGCATTAAGATGAGTCAAGCAGCCAGACCCACATTATACGTGTTATAATTAGTGACCCTGGCGTCTCGTAATTAAATTTATAAGCAAGGATAGCTGATGAGTAATTATTAATAAATAGGCCTTAGCCTAATGAAAGCCAGGCCTCAGTGTTGTGCATAGCAATATTGGATTTATGCAATGTAGGTATAAAACAATAAGAATAGGCACTTGCATGTACGTGTCGTATGTACCGAGGATATCGAGTCAGATAGATCGAGTCAGATGTACCGAGTTATGTGACACGAGTCGTATGGTGAAATGAAACCCTGTAAGGAGACAATACCAGAAGCGGTCTCCTATTCTGTAAATAGATATCAGTAGATTTGACTCGGTACTCAGAAGGTACTGGGCGCAAGTATAGGATGAGCGCAGTAGGGTAACAACGGCTTGTGTATATAAAGAGAGTGCATTACCTACATGGACGAGCAAGTAAAGCAATACATACCTTATATCTTACCAATACAGTTCTTACCCTCACGGAATCACACATTTCATTCTAAAGTTAGTAACATTGCATCTACTCTTTCTCATAACTCAATAGGTTATGAGCCCTGGCCGCTCTACTGTAGTCTAACTCAGAAGTGCTAACCTTGGGTAGCAACATGTCTAAAAAAAAGAACATCATGATCCTTGACAACGGTGTCTCCTTCATACAATGGAGATCATCGCTGCAAGCTAAGCTGGCGCGCAGGAACGTGCTTGGTCACGTTTTCCACAACATTACAGGCATCAGACCAGCCATAAGACCGTCGGATCCTACCATTACCAATCCCGATGCGATGAATATGGAAAAATTGATCTCCCAACACATTGAGGGACTTGAGCAGTGGATCCTTCGGGAAATTGAGGCTAAGAATATAATCGTATCACGTCTCAACCCGACTAACTGTCCACAGTCAGTAGAAAACATGACTGCAAAACAGCTTTATGATAATATTGCCGGTAGAAGACAGGAAACTGCGACCGCACCCTACATAGCAGCACTAGAATTATTCCTGCAAGTAAGATTTGAGAGCACAGCGGATCGTTACATTGACTCCTTCCTTTCTACACTACAGAGTGTAAATAACGCCGCTGATAGCTTCATTCCTAACAACACAGAACCAAGCGAAAATGCACACGTGATTGGTAAAGGGCTTGCCTCAGCATTGTTTGTTATTGGAACGAGTCACGTGGATTGGTTAGCAACCTAGAGGGAAACAAAGGTATACCAAGCCGACAATCAGTTTGCGCCTCTTCAATCAATAATGTCATCCCTCAGAGCAACCGCCGGAAACCGAACGCAGCCAAACAATACGATATGTGCAGCATCTGGACCGTCCAAACCCTATGTGGACCCCGAAGCCTACTTTACAAACTGTCGACACAGACACAGAAATAAGGAATGTTTTATACAATATCCAGAGTTGAGGAAAAAGGGCGGCAAGCGAAAGAAAGGAAAAGGAGCTGCAATCGCAACGGACATTGAAAGTGAAGATGAAATTAGTGTCACAATAGCATCAGCTCGTTTCGATAAAATTCCTACAATCTATTATACCGGTTCATCGCACCACTTCATTTCCCAAAAGAAACTCTTCAGTGACCTAAAACCCTGTCCCAAACCCTTCAGGTTCGACCAAGCAATTGGAGCTGCATCCTTACTAGAAAAAGGCAACGCACAATTGAAATTTGGAAGCACTATCTTACATCTACACGATGCCCTATATTCCCCTTACTCCTCTTGTAACATCGTATCTGCTGGAAGATTAGAGAGATTATCAAACCTATTTCCTGACTTCAATAAATCTCTACTAATTCTAAAACAAAGTGGCAATCCTAACAAACCAGTAGCTAATCTTGTTTGGAAAAATGATGTATTCTACATACACCCACTTAATCTTAAACAAAAAACTAATCCCTCGACAACTATAGCTGCTCCAAGTATTACAAGAATACCAGTCGCAGATGCCCAACGCTGGTACCAAAGGCTGGGACACGTAGGTCAAAACATCCTAAAGAAAACAGCAAAATGCTCAAAGGGTCTTGAAGGGATAAGCACGAATGATCTCACCACATGCGAAACTTGTCACCTAAGCAAAGCCCAAAGGTATGTCTCCAGGGAACCAAGAATGATACCGAATGAACCATTAGATGAAATATTCATTGATACTGTTGGCAAAATAACAGCTGCAGCCAACGGACAACAGTATGCAGTGATAATCACAGATGCAAAAACACGAATGCGCTGGGCACTGATCACAAATACCAAAGATCAAATCGCCTCACTCCTCATACAATGGATCGAATCACAACATCATCAGTATGGTAAAAGAGTTCGAGCAATCTTTAGAGATGGAGGATCGGAATTTTTCCGAATCAAAGCATATTGTGATCACCACGGCATACGCACCGAAATTTCAGCACCAGATACACCAGAACAAAATGGAGTATCAGAATCATCGAACAAGGTAATCCTAAGTAAGGCACGATCAATACTCATAGACGCTGGCATGCCCGCATCTTTCTGGCCATGGGCAATCCAGCATGCATGCTTTATCACCAATAGATTATACTGCCTACGAACAAAGAAAGTACCACTGACAGACTTCTTGCAGGGCCTCAACCAACCGCATGTAGATCAAATTGACCTCAGCAACCTGCCACGATTTGGTTGTAGAGCCTACAAACTAATAAGTCCGAAGCCTGGAAAATTTGAGTCAAGAGCTACCAAAGGATGGTTTCTAGGTTTCCAACAAACATCAAAGAACTTTATAATTTATCATCCTCAACAAACGCCATCCCAAAAATTAAGATGGATATTAAGCTTCACACCTCATGTGACTTTCAATGAAGATGTAATGTTTGGTGATGAACCAAGCAATCGGCAACAACCTTCCAATGATTGTACCAACTCTTTACCAATTTTTGTTACAGCTACCCCACCTCTAACTCGCAATAGTCAAAGCACCACAAAGTTTGAGGGGGAGAACCAAGCATCCTCGCCAGAAAGCATAATCACCGAATCACCGCCATCAGAAGAGAAGCCTACTGAATCACCCCCACCAGAGAGCAGTCCTATCTATCAAGACTTCACAGAATGTACTTCACCACAACATACAGAGGCGCATCACTCTTCGGAATCGATAGCAACAGTCGACAATATGCCAATCTATTCAGAGTCGCCAACTCCATCTCCACCTAAACAGACAACACAGTTAAAATTGACCTATCCATCGTGTATTAATGAACAGACCCGACCTCCACTCATAGATTTCACACCTCTGCAATTAGACACCGCTGGTCAGCAAGAATTCGGCACTAAAAATGACCCACTGGACACTATTAATATCCATCAGGAAATAGAGCCCCGGAGGCAGTAAAATCCACAGGAAACGGCCTTAGACACCATCGAAGACCCTCTTGACTTTGTCATGACAGGATGGCAGCCTATTCCTCAGATTGCAGGCCAGAAGCGTTCACACTCTCCAGAACCCGAAATGATGGAGACGAGACATGGGAGAAAGGTTAAGAAACACGACTACAACCTCCTGCACCACGGAAGATCAGCTCACGCGTCATCGGACCCTACAACATGGGAAGAGGCAATGACATGTACAGAAGCAGCACATTGGAAAATAGCAGCCAGAGAAGAATTCCGCTCACTAAAAAATACTGGCACCATTGACATCATCCCTTGTTCTAAACTTCCCAAAGGCAGAAAACTGATGAAATGTAAATGGGTATTCAAGAAAAAGTACCAGGCTGATGGTAGTATTGACAGATGGAAGGCCCGATGCACGGCAAAAGGGTTCACTCAAAGAGCAGGCATAGATTACAAAGAGACCTTCGCTCCAACTCCGAGGCCCGAGACTGGAACTATCTTACTTGCACTCGCACACCAGTTAGGCTGGCACAGAAGACAAGGAGACGTACCAACAGAATTCCTCAACCCTGATATCGACATCGATCTCTACATGGAAATGCCTCGGGGGTTTGAAAAAGAGGGCCATATCATTCGTCTCCGAAAGGGATTATATGGACTAAAGCAGGCTGCAGCACTTTGGTACGATCATGCTAAAGCAACACTGGCTAAACTTGGTCTCTTCCCAACAGTTTCCGATGCATGTTTATACACAAACAAATCAAAGGATCTGTTTATTATAATGTACGTGGATGACTTCCAAATCATGGGTCCCGACCTCAAGAAGATCGAAGATATCATGAAAGCAATGCACAAAAGATATAAGCTTAAAACAGTCAATACTAATCTCTTCCTGGGTATCCATATCAGCAACCCAACTAAAGAGACCCTCATGCTGTCACAAGGTCAGTGCGCACGTACACTAATCTCCAGGCACGGCTTAAAAAATTGCAAACCAGCGAGCTCGCCGCTTGAGCGTCTCTTAGAACCGAGCACTATACCGTGCAGTCTAAAAGAAAGGACTGATTATAATTCCATAATCGGTGGTCTTCAATATCTTGCAAATCACACGCGACCAGACATCGCGTTCTCAGTAAACCACCTAGCAAGATTCTTGATCAATCCGGGAACTGAGCACACCCAGGCGGCACTCAGAATACTCAGGTACATCTCAAAAAACCCCGATCAAGGCATTACTTTCACTCGTTCTAATGGCAGACCAACGCTTGAGGCATATACAGATGCAGATTTTGCAGGAGACCCATCGACAAGCCGATCGACCTCAGGTTACGTCATTATGCTATCCTCCGGCCCTATATGTTGGAGATCACGACTACAACGAGAAGTTGTTCTCTCAACGACTGAAGCTGAGTACCTTGCAGCAACGGAAACTTGCCGACAGCTCCGATGGATAAAATCTCTCCTTGAAGAAACCTGCACTGACAGCCGTATCAATGGAGCTAATTGTACTAAACTACACGTTGACAATCAATCTGCCATTTCATTGATTAAAAACCATGATAACCATAAACGGTCAAAACACATTTCACTCAGAAACTTCTACTGTTGTGAAGAGTACCAAAAGGGAAGAATCGAGGTAGTTTACACCCCGACAAATAATCAATTGGCAGACTGTCTGACAAAAGCAAAATCACCTCTTGCTATTCAATAATAAAGTCGTAACCGACAGGGGGAGTGTTGTGCATAGCAAAATTGGATTTATGCAGTGTAGGTATAAAACAATAAGAATAGGCACTTGCATGTACGTGTCGTATGTACCGAGGATATTGAGTCAGATAGATCGAGTCAGATAGATCGAGTCAGATAGATCGAGTCAGATAGATCGAGTCAGATAGATCGAGTCAGATAGATCGAGTCAGATGTACCAAGTCATGTGACACGAGTCGTATGGCGAAATGAAACCCTGTAAGGAGACAATACCAGAAGCGGTCTCCTATTCTGTAAATAGATATCAGTAGATTTGACTCGGTACTCAGAAGGTACTGGGCGCAAGTATAGGATGAGCGCAGTAGGGTAACAACGGCTTGTGTATATAAAGAGAGTGCATTACCTACATGGACGAGCAAGTAAAGCAATACATACCTTATATCTTACCAATACACTTCTTACCCTCACGGAATCACACATTTCAATCTAAAGTTAGTAACATTGCATCTACTCTTTCTCATAACTCAATACTCAGGCCTGTGACATTTTGCAGCTGATACTTTTTGTTTATCTCGTCTCCTGTTGCACTTGAACTGCAAGACAATAATTGCTGAAACTGAGGTAGAAACAAAGACAAACTTTCATCATTGAATTGTTTACAAGCATGGTATAAGGATGCAGTATTCTGCTCTGCATTCCCATCTCGAAATGTATCGTCCATTACTTGCAATAATCCCAACGCATCTGATGATTTTCCGGCAATCATCATAGACTGGAACTGGCCTATAATCATAGCTTTAGCTGTCCCTCCTACTGCTCGGCTAAACAATCGCATAAAAAAATCTGAGGGCTCAAGAATTCTTTGTTGCCCAACATCACGCTGGTAAATATAGCAGAGGATACCATAAGTTGTTGGCCACTCGCTTCGATTTTAATTTGTGTAAGCCTCTGGCCATTTCACTGGTTTTACAAGAAAGAAAGTTAAACCTTGGGTTTTCATCTTTGAAGTTTTCCTGAACCGAGATTCTTTCGTTTTGCGTATGGTGCTGTTCTCCATTCTAGTTCTTATTCTGATTCTGATTCTGGGCTTTCATAATGGAAAAAATATCCCTCATATCAGCCTGCATTTTTTCCATCTCAATTCTGTGACAATTCTCTCTGATTTCTTGTTCTTCCATTCTTTTGACAATAAGGTTAATTTCAAAGTTTCCTGTCAGACTAATGGGTCTTGTGGACGTTATGGGTCTGATGGTAATCATGTGATATTACGTAACGCTTCACGCGTCATGACATACAAACAACTTCTTTAGACAAAGTAATAGAATAATATCACCTCTATCTATTCTCACATACACAACACATCACACCCATCTGGCCTCAAAACGCTATCAACCCAGCTTACACCATCATGACCAACCTTCCCCCTCCTCCCCCTTCACTACCGCCCCCCCCTTTACCTTACTCTGCTCGGACGGGCAGGGTGGAGTCGTTGACTGAGATCCTTCTCTCAACTACCTCCGCAGCTACCACTAGGAATGAAGAAGCTACGCTTCTTTTCCAAAATATCGCATGCATTTTGGATAATGCATACTGTGAGGATGGCCTACCTCAACATCTACAAAAACCTTTCCGTAACTTTGTCGCCAGCCTAAATATGGCGGCGCGCCGGCACTTCGAATGCCTTATAAGAGGCTCTCCGAGGCCCCCTTTACCATACTCGTCCACTGCAATCGAATTAAAGACGGCCTCAATTACCACCGCAAAAACAACACCAACCACTGGGACATCGGCTATACAACACCAGAAGCCCCGCTCGTACGCCTCGGCCGTAACAACAGCCCCTAAAAGACCACAGTTCGGGCAGCCCCAAAGCAACCTGCCCGGACTCAACCTTAACAAAAACCTGCTCGAGTAGACGACCGATTACTTGTTCGAGTCTCCCCTGACCATCCCTCTCTCCGAATGTCTCCCTATGCAGTAATACTCAAACTGAACTCTTTTCTCAAGGAGAAGCTTGTCCTTGAAATTCAATCTACTAAGACCGGATTAGCTATCTGCCCTATTTCCACTGCTGCTCAAGAAACACTTTCAGCGCGAATGAGCGAAATCGAAGAGTTCCTATCCACGAGCGGCAAATGTAAGGTTGAAAAGCCAACCGATCACAAGGCATACCTTCTATCCGGCGTACCTCGCTCATACGCAGGTTACAATGGTTCAGAAATTGAGTTAGTCGAGATAACTGCTCCAGCTATTTCCGAAGCCCTCGTTGATCTTACCAATGTGGCGCCAATCAATGTTCTCGAGCCGCGAAATGCCTCTGAAGCTGAGTTCGCCGCCCACAAAGACTGAATAGTCCTCTACCCGGAGGATTCTTCTCCTTTGTCAAGGAATCTTCCACTCTTTGGCATCAGAATACAAGCAAAACTTCTCCCTAAAAGGATTAAACTACCACAGTGCGGTAAGTACTTCGGTTGGCTCAACGAGAGAGCCTGTTGCAGAGCTCCTCGGTGCAGAATCTGTGGATCAATTGAGCACCTAGAGAGCCAGCCAGAATACATCAATGCCCGCCAAAGTGTGTGAACTGTCATGGCCCCCATATGGCTGATTCCTTAGAATGTCCCATCCGACCCCGAAAGGATCAGTCCCTACCCTCAAAATTACAGATTGCTGAGATACGTAAGACGGCAGCGGCTGCTAGATTACGTCTGAAAACAGCACACTGTGGAGCTCTAGGTACAAAAATTGTTACCGCAACACAAACTGCTACAAGTAAAATTCTTTCTGTCCCCACCGTCTCAAAGGATCTCTTCTCCAAACAATCCTCACCTTCCCTTACGCGCGGCCGCTATGCCCCGCTCGAAAATGAGACCCGCGAGCTTCGCGACAACAGCCCCTCAAGAATGTAACTATGAGTGAGGAAAAATCAGCACTTAAAATCCTCTCAGTCAACGTAGGTAGGAGCTCAGTGGCGCACGAGCTCGCTCTTCAAATTGCATTTCAAACTCGTGCAGTTCTCTTACTTGTGCAAGAACCGTACGTCTCAAGAGATTTAAATCGCAGGATAACCCGCAAGCATTCTTCCTTCGAGTGCTTCACTCCAGTGGACAACTGGTCCATCCATCCTCGAGTTTTGATATGCTTACAAAAGGACTCTGGCCTAACGTTCACTCAGATACGTCCGGGTGCATACCAAGAAGAAGAAAATGGGGATGTGCTCTTTCTTTCGGTGTTTCAGGCCTCTTCTCTTCCCAAAACCTTAGTTATCAACATTTATAAGGCCCCCCCGGAGCTATCAATCCGGAAGCTGGACTTTCGTCTCTTCTTTCCGTGCCCACACCTGAAATTTTCTCGCAAACAATAATCGCAGGAGAATTTAACCTGCATCATTCCTTTTGGCATCCATCATTTCCTGGAGCTTCGTCACCTGAGGCGGAAAACTTCATTCACTGGCTAGACCGGGTAGGGCTGAATCTCGTATCACAAATAGACACACCCACTCACAATCGCGGAAATGTGCTAGACTTGTGTTTCGCAACGGATTCTTTACTGGCCAGAGGAATAAATGCCTCAATAGAAACAGACCTCGACGTGACCTCCGACCACTTTCCAGTACTAATTTCACTTCCTGAGATCAATCGCATCCCCCATTCCCCCGGGCTACGTTTTTCAACCGTTGACGAAAAGACCTTTTTAGCTCTACTAAGCACGAAACTTGAAGAACTGAGTCCCCTCGTGGAAACCAAAGCTGGACTTGACCACTCGGCATCAGAACTAATTCGGATTCTCTCTAGCGCATTCACTGGCTCCGCAAAGAAATCGCTCTCAACTAACAAAGGACAACCCTGGTGGAATCAAAGCTGTAGAGAAGCCAAGCGGAGATATCGCGAATTAACTCGTCACTCGATACCTTCTAGGGACGCCAAAAAGGAGTACCGGAGAGTCGTAAGGAAGGCGAAAACCTCCTTTTTCCAGAAAAAACTAGAGGATGCTAGCAACGTGAAAGACGTTTTTGAAATCACCAAGTGGCACAAGTCAAAAGGAGTCTTCCGTACTCCGCCGCTCTCAAACCCACTTCTACCAAACTCCGCACCAGCCGACAATCTTGAAGGTTTGATTTTTTTTGATTTGATTTGATTTCAATTAACCCGTTCAGGTACCCAATGGGCCCATGCAGGTAAATCTTGAAGGTAAAGGAGAAGTTATACTGCAAAATCTGTTACAGAACCAGTCAGATGTGGAAGATATCCCTCTTCTAACTCCTACCGTGCCCTTAAAGTCGCTTCCCTTTCCAGTTCTCACCCCAGAGGAAGTCTCAGGGGCAATACTTGGAGCCGGGAATAAAACCCCGGGCAAAGATCAAATTCCGACGGATGTCCTTCGCCTCGCCTGGCCTCAAATATCTGATACAGTCCTTAATCTTTTCCAGGCATGTATCGATATTGGACATCATCCCCAGTGCCTTCGTACTGCGATTTTAGCAATTATTGGTAAGCCAAACAAGGCGGATATGTCTAGCCCAAGATCGTACCAACCTGTTGCACTCCTTTCAGTGCTAAGAAAAGGACTTGAAAGGGTTGTCGCAAGGCGCATATCATGGATAGCTGTTAATTTTAAGGTCCTAGCAACTCATCAGTTTGGCGCGCTGCCTCTTAGACCTTCAGTAGATCTAACCACTTGTCTAACCCACGACGTCGAAACTGCTCTTGCTAAAGGGCTAACAGCCTCAGTTGCAACGCTCGACATTAAAGGTGCTTTCGACACTGTCCTCCCAGGCAGGCTCGTGAAACGTCTTCGAGAACAAGGCTGGGTACCCAATCTATGCAACTGGATCGGATCCTTTGCTACCGAACCCACGGTCTGCATTCGCCTTGATGGAGAAGTGGGTGCGCCAAGGGCTATAAATTGTGGGCTTCCACAAGGATCCCCAATATCTCCAATACTTTTCATGCTCTACACCTCCCATCTCTACAAATTTGTGGGTCTTAAAAATGCTTTTGGCTACGTCATCGGCGTAGCAATAGTGGAAACTTCCCCATCCCCGGAAGCGAATTCTATAAGGATTAGTTCCGCCGTGAACCAAGCTCTCTCTTGGGGTGAGGAAGAAGGGCTTAAGTTCGACCCATCAAAGTCCGAACTACGGCACTTTTCTAGAAAACACCGAGATAAGCGACGCAGCCCGGAAGTCCTCACTAACAGCTTTTCAATTTCTGAGAATACGGAGCGTCCATACCTCAAATGGCTAGGTATAAATTTTGATAAAAAACTAACCTTTAAGTATCACATACAGATACAAGCAGCAAAAGCCCTAAAGGTCGCAAACGCTCTCCGCTGTTTAGCAAATACGGTCCGGGGCGTGCCACCATATTTGTCAAGACAGGCAGTTACAGCTTGTGTTCTACTCATCGCGAACTTTGGAGCCGAGACATGGTGGCCTGGAGTCTCCCGAAAGAAAGGAAACAAAATAGTTTCCAATAGAGTTGGCCGTCACCTAGCAAAGCTGGACAAAGTTTATAGTGCAGCTGCAAGAGCAATACTCCCAGCATATCGCACTGTCCCCTCGCCCGCTCTCCTCAGGGAGGCTAGACTTCCTCCTGTTGAGATTGCCCTAGATAATATATCTAGGAGAGCTGCTGTTCGAATCCGCAATCTAGATCCCCGTCACCCCCTCTTCAGGCGAGGACAAAAGTTAATTTCTGTCACGGATCAACTATCGGAAGCAATGAGCATTCGTATGACTGATGGTAGATTATAATTCAACTATCGAAGGAAACTAAGTAATAGATCGAAAAGGTACATATATAGCATAAATCCATAGTAACTGTCAGAGATGTCTCACTATCCAGTGTGAACCTTCGTAATTAACAATAATCCTAAAACAATCCCTCTAAGTCGAGTAACTCCTGAGTCAGCTCTTAGATATTACCCACTGCATGAATCATGTAGTGGTTCATGACTAATCCCCTCTGGGTGGTTCGTGCGGCAGTAAACACAATCCTGAATGGCAATCTAAATATAGGCAACAAGCCTTAGCACTCCCAATTGTGTGGGATATCAGGAGTTTGCCTGCGATAGCAATCGCAGACTACAGGACTATTTTGGCTTACAAGCCATCACGATTTCAACCCCTGCGTTAACACGGCTCGCCCGGTCATACAAGCAGATTCCAGCATTGGAACAGTTTAACCCTCTACTCTTACCTCCGTGGGAGATACCAGAGCCAGAAGAAGAAGCGTTTAATCGAGTTTGTGGTCCGCTAGGTACGGCTAGCTCAAAGGCGAATCAATTTCGGGAACTCTTGCTCACTATCCCACAATCTGACATCCTAGTTTATTCAGACGGATCTAAAGCTTCTGATGGGAAAGCTGGAGGAGGGTATGCTATTTATCAGCCCGGGCGTCTATTACAGACTAAAGCTTTCCCTCTAGGCAAGAGCAAGGAAATCTACGACGCGGAAGCATATGTGGCCCTAAAGGGCATTGAAGCAGCATGCGCTCTATCAACCACTCGTTTTTCCAAAAACCTCTGGCTATTCACTAATAACCTAGAAGTAGCAAAAACGCTTACCACCAAAGCTGCCACTACTTCATCTCAGAAAATTTTCATTGCCGCCCTAGAAGCTGACAAGGGATGGAAAACTAGGACTAGGCTTCCGCATATTAGCGAAGGTGAAATTAAAGTATGTTGGGTACCGAGCCATACAGGAGTCGAAAGAAATGTGCTCGCAGATTCGGAAGCGAAAAGAGGCGCGGGCATGCCCTACCAAGACGAGCAGCCCAAACTATCTATAGCAGCACTTAATATGTGGAACTCTTCACAGATGAGACATGCCAGAGAAAAATGGTGGAATAACCATGCTCCAAAGTTATATATCAGACTAGTGTCATGAGCAGTATGAAGACAGTGGTAAAGAGCAAGATCAAGACATGACCCATGATGTCAGGCTATGGATGCTGTCCTACATAACACATGAGATAGATGCATTACCACTTGGCTAAAAGACCAGACCTGAAATCATAGAACACTATGCTCCAGCTATCTCCATATATATATATATATATATATATATATATATTATACAACAGAGGTATTCCTGACAACTATGAATTAATACCGCCCCAGTTTTCCCTAAGGAGCTTCTCCTGAGTAGAAAATCTCTAGACCAAATAATTGCAGCCAGGACTGGACATAGAGACTTCGTCAACTACCATGTTTGTTTCAAGCACGAGGACGCAAACACGCACTGCCTCTGTGGATCCCCGAAATCTCCAGGACACTTTTTATTTTGTAGGACTCTTCGCCGCCGTGGTGGCCACCCCAATGGACCTATCCGCTCACTCATCCCGAAACTTCTCGGAACGCCGGAAGGAGCTGTCACTTTGGCCAAATGGCTAGAAAATGCTCGGTTTTTTGAGCAAATCTGCCCTCGTTGAGAGGATTTTCTTTTCTTTTCTTTTCTTTTCTTTTCTTTTCTTTTCTTTTCTTTTCTTTTCTTTTCTTTTCTTTTCTTTTCTTTTCTTTTCTTTTCTTTTCTTTTCTTTTCTTTTCTTTTCTTTTCTTTTCTTTTCTTTTCTTTTCTTTTCTTTTCTTTTCTTTTCTTTTCTTTTCTTTTCTTTTCTTTTCTTTTCTTTTCCTTTTGCTACTTTTCTGATCGGGGGCTCTGGGAGAAGTAGGAGCGGGAGTTATAGACTGCCTAATCACCAGTCATGAGCCTGGGGATGTCTCAAAACTAAAAATCGCATTATACATACCTGTTTACTTTGTGCGCAGTTTCATATAACGCTGCACAGCATGTATTTAAGACTGGGAAAGTCACAAAAACTAGAACCCCGGCTCTAGCGTCCTATGATCCATATGGGTCTATTTAGGTTATGTGCTATAGGCACGTAACTAGAGCCTAGACGAAAAATAGAATCATCATCATCATAGAATAAGATCCATCAACACAACTGCAGAACGTAATATATAGAGATTACGACTTTGCAACGTGTGAAAGCATCCCGACACTGATCAGTGAGCGCGCACAGATCAGGAAATACGAAATTCTTGGAAAGATATTACCTCCGACCTTGTCTAGAAATATTTCAGTCAAAGACAGAGAGAGCCCACTTTGGAAGCTTGATAGCGTGCCGTCGCCTACAAGGCCTTGTCTCTGGATATAACTCATATCCGCGTTAAGTAAAAAAAAAAAATAATAATTTCTAAATGAATCAATCTAATCTCAAAAAGGCTAGTAGTCAAGACACGAAAGAGATGAAGGCAATCAAAAGGAGTTGGGACAATGGTATTGATCTCAGTACCGCGAGTACAACTTACTTAACAAACTACACCATATTCAAAGTTAACTATTACGAGGAGGAAAATGTATCTGAAAGCAATCTATGGGAGTTGTTTCAGGATGACTTTAGAGACTTCACAGCATCCATATTTTCCAAGGTCAAGTTGAGAACCCAGCAAGTTTTGCGTGACTTCTTGCGAAGTAGAGGCATCCATATCTCAAAGAACAGGAAGCGAAAGACAATTTCTCAAACTCTGTTTGACTGTCTGCAAGAGGAGGAACAATATAAATGGACAGATCTAGAGTTAGAGGACATCTTACAGGTGAACTACGTCTTAAAATCTCCTAAGCTAGCTCGACGCATAGAAACTCGAGAAGCTATCTTAACAAATGTCCAACAACCGACAGTAGAGCTACTTCAAACGCTCAACATAAAATCCCAAATTGCAGCACCTTCAGGTTCCTCAAACAACTCATCAAACATTCCATTGGCATTGCTCGAAAACAATCAACAAAATAGAAATTCATCTCCAACAAGGCCTGCAAATAGAAGTTCGACAAACTTTGGAAAAGAGATCACGAACATGGCAAAAATTTATACAGAGGAGCAGAAATACAGTGGGACAAATGAAAGTCTTGATTATAAGTTAAGAATTTTTTATGACATTTGCAACCGCGCAGATGTTCCACAAGAAGCTTATCTTAAAGCCCTCCCGACTATGTTAAAAGGACTTGCTTTGGACATGTACTATGTAAACGAACTCTCCTGCATGAGCTTCCAAAATGCCATCGCACATCTACGGAACTACTTTCAAGGACCTGAGTTCCAGCGCAAGAATCTTAGCGAATGGAATAGCATCACTCTAAAGACTGTAATGGTTTCAAATCCAGAAAAATCAACTAGCGACTATCTGCTGCTGCTAATCCAGGAACTTGGAAAACTACAACACGGCCTCAGAGAAACCTTACAAACGGTTGAGTATTTACATGACAAACTCGTAACCGCTTGTCAAGGTGTCCCAGCTTGTAGGTATGCCGTCTCTGATCCCCCACCATCTCTCAGAGCCTTCATCAACAAATTGCAATCTTCAATTATTGCATACGAGAAAGAAAATGCGCAATCGGCCGCGTTCTTTACGGATAGGCGGTATCATGAAAACTCCTATAACTCTAGGATTGACAACGTAGCGCGACGCTGCTATGTTTGTCAAAAAGAATATTGTCGATCATGGAACCATACAGACCAAGAGCGTCAGAACTATAAACATAAGTTCAAAAATGAGTTTAGAAACAAATTAAAGCCTCGCTCATTTAACGACAAACATTTTCAGAAAAGGTTCGGACAATACACTGTTGATTGTGAGGGTAGCCGAGAGGACGATGAAAATGATCTTTCCGATACTGAACTAGACAATGTATTTGACTCTCTAGTTGTCAACTTCACCGAAAACTCTCCTGGAAATGAACTTATTGACAACACCGCAAATTTCTTCTGCATATCGTACGGTCAAATGGGAAAAGCATATGCAACCCCCATAGTAGAAAAACTTTTAATTAGAGACTTTACCCACTCCCTCAAAACGTCTAACAACATTAACAACAACCGCCCACAGGAAGATGACCCATTCACTTACAACACAAAAAGTTTATCACGATACGCGTCAACTAAGTTCATGGGTATCATGATAGACACGGGAGCTTCTAACCGATCCACAGCAGGCTACGCTCAGTTTCTCGCAATCCAAAAGGTCACAGACGTGCAAGTTGATGAAAGCGTCAAAGACTTGGTGAATGTACAGTTTGCAATAGGTAGCACATCTTCGATAAGATCTGTTATGGTGAACTTGCCCATCGGAAACGTAGAATTCCATATTGTCGATGTAGACACCCCATTTCTGCTCTGCCTCGCAGATATGGACAAACTACATATAAATTTTAACAATCTAAAAAATATCTTAGTCACGAATACTAAAAAAATACCAATTGTTCGCCGTTTCAGCCATCCTCTCCTTTTGTGGGATACATCTTTACACACTTTCATTCAAGGTTCTTTCGCCAAAAATCCTTGTTACCTTACAACAACCGAGTTAAAGCGGCTTCACCGCAGGTTTGGACACCCGTCCGTAGACCGAATTTATCGCCTCTTAGACCACGCCGGGTATGACAATAATAATAATCACAGAGAAATCTTGCGTCATATAACACGATTTTGCCATCACTGCCAAAAACACGGTAGCTCATCTGGAAGGTTTAAGTTTCCCTTAAAGATGACGTCAGATTCAACTACTATATTGTAGTTGACATCATATACATTGATGGCAGTCCTCTTCTGCATGTAATTGATAAAAGTACTAAGTTTCAGGCAGGCAGGTGGCTATAGAATTTATCCACTAAACATACGTGGGGGATGCTACGGAGCTGTTGGATTGATACATACTTAGGCCCACCTGATATAATTTCGCATGATGCAGGCAAGAATTCTGTCAGCAGGGAATTTCAGGAATATGCTTTAAGTATAGGTACCAAAACAAAAAGCGCTCCGGTAGAGGCGCATCATTCTATTGGCCTGGTGGAGAAATATCATGGTCCCTTGCGTCGTATTTACAAAATAATTACAGCAGAAGTACCAGGCATTAACAAAAAATTTAGCACTTCAGATGACCTTTAAAGCCCTTAACGATACTGCAGGACCTGATGGGCTCGTTCCCACATTGCTAGTCTTTGGGGCATACCCCCGCATGACAGAATTAGATTCACCTTCGCCGACCGTTTCTCAGCGCTCTAATGCAATCCGTCAAGCATTGAAAGAACTCAGTCACATAAATGCCTATCAAAAAGTTAACAGCGCTTTGCGCATGCGAAATGGACCTTCAACTACTGAGTTACATAATCTACCTCTAAATGCACCAGTTATGGTATGGCGAGAAGGTAATACAGGTCAGGCTGGGCACTGGGACGGACCCTTCCCTCTTATTTCTATGAGCGATGAGACTTGAACTCTCAGATTATCCAGTGGCCCTACCCAATTTCGTAGTACAAGTGTTAAGCCATATTTAGTGGAACAAGCAGATCTGGATATTATTTCTGACAATCAATCTACCGAGCAAACCTCCCCTCCTTCAGAAGCAGAAACTCCATTAAACACTCCAGCAGTACAGGATTTATCGGGCAATACCTCAAATCAACCTTCTCTACAAGAAACAGAAGATTCCTAAGAACAGCATTTGCGTCCAACCCGTCCAAACGAAATGCTGGGAGACCTCGTCGATACGACAGCGCAGTAAATTGCGCTGACATTTGTATTTTCTTGACCAACAATGATCAATTTCAAGATTCACGCCAAATTGAAATAAATGGCTTACTAGAAAAGGGTGTTTTTGAGGCTATTTCTTTATCAGATCTACCATCAAATACAAGGGCTTTCAATTCAAGATTCGTTGACGAGATAAAGCACAAAGGCACTTCAAAAGCCTTCGAGAAGTCAAGACTTGTTGTCCAAGCATACAATGATCTCGAAAAAGACATTGTTCTGACCCAGTCGCCAACTATCCAAAGAGTCAGTCAAAGGTTAATTCTCTGCTTGGCAGCTCTCGTACCTAATACTAGCCTTTACCTACGAGATATATCACAGGCCTTTGTTCAATCAACAACTAATCTGAATCGTGACTTTTATATCTGTCCACCTTTCGAACTTCGCGAAAAGTTAGGTCTCAGAGATGATATGATCCTTAAAGTCATTAAACCCCTTTATGGTATACCGGAAGCAGGAAATAATTGGTTTCGAACCTATCATGATCATCATACTCGTAACCTAAAAATGAATGAATCAGCCTTTGATCCATGCTTGCTTTGGTGCCATAAGCCGGATAGTTTTGGAATTGTCGGCCTTCAAACATACGATACACTCTTCCTAGCCAACGAATCTTTTGCCTCTGACAAAGAACTCTACTTAAACAGAGCCAAGTTTCTTGCTAAATCTCGAGAAAAGCTTATAGCACAACATTCGCTCAAATTTAACGGCTGTAGTATAAGTCTCGCCCAATCTGGGGGCACAATTACTTTGAGTCAGGAGCAACAGTGTAAAAATCTCTCCCTTGTTACAAAGACTAATTCCACATCAACGAGCTCACGCGGTGCTACCCGAATAGGTCTCAGTATAAAAGAGCAATATGTCGCACAGCGTGCCAGAGGTACATACATCGCCTCGATGTGTCAGCCTGAAGCTTCTTTTGATGTTTTTTTTGCTGTTCAGACAACAAACCCTCAAGAAGAAGACGTCGCTGCTCTCAACAAGCGCCTCAAATGGCAAATCGTCAACAAGCAAAGAGGTTTAACCTTCATAAATCTGGAGATCAAGACATTGAGACTGTATGCTTTTACAGATGCTTCCTTTGCAAACAATAACAACTATTCATCGCAAAAAGGATTTGTCCTGGTATTAGCAGACGCAGCAAATAAAGCAAACAATATTCACTGGTCTTCCATCAAATGCAAAAGGGTTACCAGAAGCGTTTTGGCATCAGAATTATATGCAATGGCGCACGGCTTTGACATGGGCGCTGCTGTCAAATCTACTATCGAACAACTCATTCAGGTCAGTATCCCTCTAATTTTATGCACAGATTCAAAGTCATTGTACAATTGTCTTGTCAAGTTAGGCACTACGCAAGAAAAAAGATTAATGATTGACCTGATGTGCTTACGCCAATCCTATGAGAGACGCGAGATTGCGGAAGTCAAATGGATAGATTGAGATAGTAACCCAGCGGACTCAATGACAAAACAAAAGCCATCTTCTGCTCTACAACGCCTCATTGATGGAAATAAACTCGAGCTAGGAACAATGGAATGGGTCGAGCGCAAGAATGATGTGAGATTTGATCAAGGGTAAGCTGGCGCTTGAAAAGATGTGGGTTATGTGGTATTATTTTTATGGAGAAGTTGGATTTTTAAAGAAGCGCCAGTGTCGGAATAATGGGTCTTGTGGGCATTATGGGTCTGATGGTAATCATGTGATATTACGTAACGCTTCACGCGTCATGACATACAAACAATTTCTTTAGACAAAGTAATAGAATAAGATCCATCAACACAACTGCAGAACGTAATATATAGAGATTACGACTTTGCAACGTGTGAAAGCATCCCGACATTTCCAAAAGCTCATTTTTTTTCTGACTCATCGTTCATCGGAGTATCTTTTCCTTCCATTTCTACTATTGACTCTTCGTTCGCTAAAATCTTTGCTGTGTGGAACAAATCTTCAATTCCAGTACTGGTTGTGCAAGGTAAACCACTTCTTTTGTTTGTCGATGATGATGATGGTGGTCTGTACTTCGGCATCTACATGTGCTTCCCTAAGCCACAACAGACGCGTGTGAAATGCTCAGTGGCGGGAAGATTTTTTAAAAAAAAAAATCGGAAGGGGTTATTTGATAATGTGAAAGGAACCAGACTGGTATGAAAGAAATTGATTTAATCAAATAATCTAAAGAGAGAAGCTTTACGATGTACGTGTTTACGGTTTATAGCATCTTCCACAGAATCATTGACATCATAGCCATTTCGAACATGCGATGATGTCATAGCCTTAATGGATAGTTGACACAATTTAGCAAGGCTCTTTATGCAACAACGCTTAGGCAACAGCTGGCCTAAGCTCAACTAATGGTGAAACCATAATATTGAACACGTCGAGAAAGGTGATTCCATTGAGCACCACCCAACAGTAATCTTTAGTCAGCGAGGCACAGGGATATATCTAAGTCACAGATATCGCTCTACTGGTTGTTCCAGTATGCGTCACCGTCCTTTGTCTTACGTCTGGTCCACCTTTTGGTATGTGACAAATGTGTCCTGGGTGTGATTTAGTCGCCTTAATGAGTTTGGTCCACGAAAATTCTTGGATTAGTATAACGTCTACGCCTAGCTCTTAGGCTTGAGTGAGTGCTTTATCTTTTACGGGCCTCCTCTGCCTACGTTGATTGACATGAAATTAAGGGCAGAAGGGGGGCGAGAAGGGATCCATGGGGTGCTCTTCACAAATCTTTTTCCGAACTGACATCTTTATGACCATTGCATCTGATTCAGTTGAG
This sequence comes from Podosphaera xanthii, assembly GCA_028751805.1. Lineage (NCBI taxonomy): Eukaryota > Fungi > Ascomycota > Leotiomycetes > Helotiales > Erysiphaceae > Podosphaera > Podosphaera xanthii. Next base: position 1,206,015 of record JAPWIX010000013.1, on the reverse strand, counting down.
AGATCTTCAAAACTGTTGCTGTTCTCAGTCACGGAGTGGGCGGGTTAGGGTGATTGGGCAGCAGCTTCTGTAAGTATAACGGCAGCTTTGGCTCGAGCAACCACGAAATATTCACGTTGGCTGGTCTACCTAATGTTAACAAGTTGCTCCTTCGTCGCTGAGCTGGTCCTAGCGGGGTGAGCCAAGCAGTCTCGTCAATCTGATCGGTGAGAGCCAGCACAGTTACGACATCTAGTGGCTGCGTTACATTCCAAGGATGAGTGCATGTTCAAGGCATAGTTCCAGTAAGCAGGTGTCTTGGAGTGGCCGCGGGTGGCATGGAATTTTAGGCACCGTTTGCATTGCTGTATCAGTTGACGCAGGTTGTGAGGAATTACGATTCCCGAAATGTTGAAGAGGCAGAAACTAGGTCGCGGTACAGTTTGGCTTAAGAAGAGGGCTATCCGTGATTGATAAGGCGACCCAAAACGGCTCTTTTCGTGGGGCCTAACTTTTGTAGGGTGCGAGTTGGTCGCTCTTGTAACTTCTCGATAACTATCTCCTCTGTTATGTGTACTCGTCCACCGAGTGCGTCGATCGCTACGGGTACCGTGGCGATATGGATGGCCACTAGGTCTGAGGGGAGCTCTAGTTTTGCTCCCATGGGCGTAAGAGCCTCTGAAAGTTCAAGGAAGCTCTTTCGTATTTCTTCATTTGTGGCGGTTATTGCGAAGCCTGTTCTAGCCCGCTGGGCTAGCCCCACTTCTGACGGAGCGCATTTGAAGATACAAACTAGTACTTCTTGTATGCCTGCTAGTGAGAGGTCACGCCATTTATGTTCTCCTGCTAGGTGGAGAAAGAATCGACTATCTTTTGGGGAAGCGGGGGGCATCTTCACAGGTCTTTGTGTCTGCAATGGGGCTGCCACTGACCCTGTTGATGTGAGGGTTCTTTGTTGGCCTCTCTGTTTAATTATAGCCCAGCTAGATCCAGTGTTAAGTGGTGTTGAGGTTACTGCATTCCTGTGTTTAAATGCTGCAGGGATCGCAAATGGCGGATGTGCTAATCAGGGGGGGGGAGCATCGGCACCGTAGCCCTAAGCCCTGTACGTCCAAAGTTGGTCATCGCAGTCCGAAGGTAGACTTTGATGGAGTCAATGCATCCCCTATTTTCAGAAGGATATGTTTTTGATAATGCGATGTCCACAGTTTCCATAACTATAGCGCATGTGGATATTTGGGTGGCAATTTGCGCTGAAGGCGCTCTTCTGCTCCTATCATAGGACGTGGTTCTAGAAGATAATCACCAATCCTGTTGAGTTTATTTGCAGTATTCTTTTTGACATTGGTGCCAGTGGGTGTCCTTTCGGTTGGCTGACTTTTTGTCTTCGGTACTGGGGCAAAGGCGAGATGTGGTGTCTCAGCACTCTCTATTGTAGTTTGCGATTTTGCAGCGCCATTTTTCGCTTGCTTTGGTAATGCTAGCCGTTTTATTGCTGGCATGGCAAATTTTCTGGTCGAAAAATCAGCGTCCTAGTTGGTTATTTTTGTTTCGGTTTCTCCATCCTTAGGAGCGTCTGCGCCCTGCGGAACATCTGAGACCTGCATGTGGCTTTTCGAGATTGATTTGGCCTGTTCTATTTCATCTAGATGCTCATTGATCGCTTTATTGATAAGGTCTATCTCGAGCATCTCTGCGCCCTCCTACTCTTCAAGTAGGTCGATCTCTATCTTGTCCATGTCGGCTGCCTCAGGTGGGAAACATCTCTCCTACAGTTTATTCTGCATTATGTTCTTAGCCTTCTGTCACTGACCAGCCCGGCTTATCTCGATATGTCCCAGTTGAGCTTTTCGCTACAGCCGGAATATATCTTTGTCTTAAATTAGTGCTTGTTATCTTTTTGTGCTCGGTTGTAGATCATTGCCTAAATAAACTGCTGTTGATGTTTCCTCTTGTCGATTGTTATCAATAACTTCAATTACGTATTTATTGTCGATTTATTTGTAATAGTCGAGGCTGAAGTATCTTAGAAGTAGATAAAAATGAGCATCAAATCAAAGAATATAATAAATCTAAAGACCAAAGGACATCTACCCTATCCTTTATGTACATGTTTCCATCTAATATTAAATCCCCTTACATCCGAACGCCTAATCAACCTTAACATAATTTAAATGACAATTCTCATGCTGTTCAAGAGTTACTCCTCCAGAAGTCCTATCCTTGCAACACTAGCGTAAATGAGAATCGGCGCCAAGCCTCTAAGTCTTCTTCTAAACTTTATAATGCCTCAGGCATTACTTCACTATGAACCCAACACCTGGCTAATATGCCCCCTCCCTAACCTTATGATACCTCAGGCATCAGCCTTACTACAGTAATACTTCCATAACGCGATACAACGTCTTGAGCTTGGATTGATCGTGTTATAGAGGTTATCGTGTTGTAGAATTGCCAAGATACTGATTACATAAACCAAGTTGTGATAGACTGCTGTCTCAATCTCTGCTGTTTCCTGCTATCCAGCACCTGTTCTTGCTTATCAAGCTGTTGAAGGAACGTGTTGTTACAGTCTGCTTGCTGTTCTTCATATAGACGGAGTGTCTGAAGTGCAAAGACAGCTGCTGACATTGATATAGGAGGAATAACCTCCTCTTCCTCATCACTCTCGTACTCAGGCTGTGGATTGATTAGGCCTGCAATCTGCAGTTCCAGCTCCTGATCACTTGCTACGTCTTGAACGACTTCATCTGCATGATTCAGCAAGTTTTCCAGTGACATAGTCTGCTGGATTCTGCCTTGTAACTGTAGTCAATCCAATGCAGCCTGTAACCTAAGTTCCTCTTGGTTTGACTCAGCAGGCACTTCACCGTTGGATATTGTCAGGTTTGATCGTCTCCAACAGTTCTGAATTGTGTCAACTTTGACAGAGTTCCATGCTTGAATTGACCAGCGAACTGCCTTCAGCACGTTCATTGTTCGCCGTGGATTACTCTGTTTGTCGTACTCATCCAGCATATATTCAGCCCATTTCCTTCGATAGTAAGGCTTGAATGTTCTGATAATTCCTTGATCAAGTGGCTGGGTTCTTGATGTTGAATTTGGTGGAAGCCAGCATACTGTTATATGCTGTAATCCGCCTTGTTCTTGGATTTTTGCAAGGGCTGCAGTATGAGCACTGAAGTTATCCATTAGGAGGAGGACTCTCCTATCAGCAACATGTTGGCCAAACCAGTAGAACCACTCAACCATAATCTCTGTAGTCATCCAAGCCTTGCCATTGTGTCTCCATATACAGTTCAGGCTGTTGATGTTGATGTTCGCAGAGCCAAAACATCGTGGATGGCGAGCCTTGCCAATAAACCAGATAGGCAGTCTATCACTGCCATCAGCATTACAGCAGAAGTGTGCTGTTATCCGTGACTTCTCCTTCTTTACTCCAGGAAGAGGTTGAGTTGACAGCCCCTATCAGGCACCATCTTCCAGTATATGCCTGATTCATCACAGTTATAGACAACTTGTGGAGGATAAATCCTTACAAGAGCCTGAACCTAACCAATTTGTTGTTGAATCACCTCCTCTTGAATGCTAGCATCCTCTCCATGACGACCTCTTGCTTTGATTCCATGCCTCTTCTTGAATTTGTCAAGCCATCCATTCGTAAATTGAGGAACCTCCATGCCTTGATAGCAGTCCAGTATCTGCCAGAAGCGTGCTGCCTTACGCCTCAGTAACTCTTCTGTCAGTGGAAGGTCCGCTTGTTGTGATATCAAGTCTATGATGTCATAACAGACTGAAGTTTACTCAGCCACACGGGCACTCAAATTACGATAGAGCATAAGCGAAAGCTTATGTACGATAACTATGTTGGGCCTTCTAGAAGATTCCAGTTAGTCATTAGAGGAATCTTCTAACAAACTGAGATGTATAAAGAGGTATCAGCCTCCACCTGAAATATTGTATATTAAGTGCATAGTCATTATCTTGATAGAATATTATAATCTTCATTGAGTGAAGCTCAAGTGCCCTAGCATACATCCTTCAAACCTACTGTGAGCACACCCATCCTCTCCTAATAGTTATAATAGGTTATGAGACCGGGGCTCTTCCCTGTGACATCAAGTGTTATTATTCTCCAAACTATCTCACACTAACGCGTGAAGACCCTCTTCCCACGATGGAAGATTCTACGGCAATAATCTTGGCTCCAGGCGTCAGCTTTGCGGACTGGGAATCTGATCTTCAAGCCGCTCTCATTAAGAAAGGTCGCCTAGCACACGTGTTTCACAATCTTGACGAAATCAGACCAGCAACACGTCCCGTGCAACCGGAACAACCAGAGGCCTATGACCAGTATATCCAAGATCTGGCCAAGTGGAAAGAGGGCGAGATAGAGGCAAAGAATGTCTTGCTCCGACGACTAAGTCAAGGTGTCCGACCCCAAAATTTCAGGAATATGACTGCAAAGCAAATCTTCGACAATATAGCATCAACTCGAGAAGAAAATGCTGCAACACCTTACGAGACAGCCGTAAGAAACCTGTGGGGTATAAAATTCACGACAATTGATGACTACTGTGACAAATTCATGCAGTACTACCTCAGCGTCAACAGTGCAGCTGAGTCGATGGTTCCTCAGGGTACCTCAGACTTGGTAAATCCATACCTGATTTCGCATGGGTATGCAAGTTGTCTTTTTGTTCTCAGCACCGAAAAAGTGGATTGGTTAGAAACTTGGAGACAGACAAAGGTCCACGACAGTAAAAACAGATACTTGTCATTAGAAAAGTTAATGTCAACGCTTAGACAAGTTGGAGGGCCTAAGTTACAATCGTCGGGGCAAGTCAACGCTGCAAAAGGAGAAAGGAATAGAGGCGCAAAGGAGAGAGAAAAGGCTGTTGGGGGACCTGAAGACACTTGTGTTCTCTGTAAACATCGACACCAGAACAAGGAATGCTACTGGCAGCACCCAGAATTAAGGCGTTTCAAGAAGAAGAATAGAAAAGGAAAAGAAAAGTCGAGAGGGAGCGTCGCTATTGAAAGTGATAACGAAACAAGTGACGAGGACGAGGGAATTTCAGTTGCCAAACTAGCTAGAGGCGCATCAGCTAGTCTAATTAAAAATCCTCTGCTGTACGATACCGGTGCTTCGCACCACTTTATCCGCTGTGAAAAAGATTTCGTCCATTTAAATAGATTGCGTAAACCCTTTCAGTTTGATCAAGCTGTCGGAACGTCAAAGTTGACACATCAGGGTGTAAGTCGCATCACTATTGGAAATCGTACTCTTGACCTGGACGAATCCTTCTTCTCTCCCAATTCCTCTTGCACAATCATCTCGGCAGGAAGATTGAAAGAACAGTATGGAATTGTCGCAGCAGAATCAAATGAGTTACTGGTCCAGATGAAAGATAACAGACCAGTGGCAAGACTCAAGATGATCGATCATGTACTTTATATCAGACCCCTGAAAGCGTCCGCCTCTTCCACCACATTGAACAACATAGCAGCACCAGGAGTAGCCAGAATTCCCCAGGCAACCAACGCACACAGATGGCATCAGAGATTAGGTCATACGGGTCAACAAATTCTGAAGAAAACTGCGCAGTGTTCATTGGGGATGGACGGCATTGACTTCACAGAATTTACCAACTGCGAGACGTGTCACCTGAGCAAAGCACAGCGATTCATTTCTCGGGAGCCAAGACCAACGCCTGGTGAGCCATTGGATGAAGTTTTTGTGGACACAGTGGGAAAGTTGACAGTAGCATTCAACAGTCATCAATATGCAGTAATTCTTACGGATGCTAAATCACGGATGAGATGGGCCATCACCACAGCCGCAAAAGACGAAATCGCGAGCCAACTGATTCGATGGATTGAATCTCAGAATCACCAATACGGTAAAAGAGTTCGCGTTGTATTTAGAGATGGAGGCTCCGAGTTTACCCGCATGAAACAATACTGTGACCAGCACGGTATTCGCACCAATATTTCGGCACCGTACACTCCAGAGCAGAACGGCACAGCGGAAGC